>CM062816.1:1962448228-1963048228 GCA_031772625.1 Pinus tabuliformis | reverse complement strand
AAGCGGACAAAAAATACATGCATGTGCATTTGCATTTAGACTGCTTGTTGATTTTGATTTAGGACAGTGCATCTAGTGTGTACTCTCTGCTCTATGTTGAAAGGATTTCGCTTCTCTTTCCTTAGTAGCTAGGATTTTCATTGCAAAAAGAATAGTAAACAATTGTTTATCATCTTAGATTGCATATTTAGGAGTTGTATATCTACATCATGCGGTGAACCTTAAAGGCAAACTTCTTAAGAAAGATAAACTGTAAAATAAATTCAATGAACATAAAAACGCTTTGGAACCTAACGCACAACATCTAGAAGTCTAGGCTAGAGACGTATTCCGACATCATAAAACCTGGTAACTGTCGCTTTCACTGTAGGTTGGGTGATTCCTCCTCTTTGAGACAACAAGTGCCAGTACGGACTTGTGCTCCCAAGTACCGTCGAGTATATATTGGGAGACCACAATAGGCTATATCCTTTATCCTTAGGAAGCCGTGTCTGTCGCCCTATCGATCGCAATGCACTGAACACAGCATTTGGGAAGATTGAGTGTCGTACCGTAAAAAGTATTCTACAGTTTTGCGATTGGTTTGGTAATCCCTTTGTCTAGATTTCCAGAGTAGTATCTTTCATTCCTTTTCAGACTCCTTAAAGGAAAAGGTCCATCTGAGCACTTGTCACTTCAGGCTCATTAAAAATTGAAGGTGACTAGAGTCATCTTTAGCTTTTTCTCGACTCTTAAAAATTGAAAAAGCAAGTTGTGTCAAAGCGTCTAAAATTCATTTAATTTGAAATAACATTTTCCCTTCTTATTTTGAGTTGATCAAATAATCTGAAATCGTGGAAGAAAGTCAATCAAAACCCCGTCGTTCGTGAACATTGATGAGTCAACCGTCTTTGACTCCAAAAATGAAACCATTCCGGGCCAAGCGAACTCGCTTAACTGGGTCAAAGTCTCCTGGTTTGTTTGAATATTGTGTTTCAACATCCTCTGAGACTCTAGTTACTCCATTAATTTTTGGTATCCCTGCCTCTACAAAAGAAGTTCCGCAGTTACAAGAGGACATTAGAACTGATCCTAGTTTAATAGTAAACACTTCTATTCCTGAACCAGCACCATCTAGGGTTGATTCGGAAGGTGTTACCCCTCCAGCATCTGTCGCTGCAGAATCTATACCTTCTTTGGCACCAAAATTATTTTACGGACCTGACGGTCTGCCTCTTCCACCTAGATTGATTGCTATAGAAGAGATTACGAAGGATCTTCCATCCAGTACTCCATCACATTTTGGAATTGGGATCCACCTATATCCTTCTACTTCAGAAGTTATAACCACTTCATCGCAAGTTCCTGTAGAATCACTAGGAAGTCTTTTGGATAGACTCGATATGTCTGGACAACCATCGACATCTAGGACTGTGTCATCCAATACAGCGGTAGCAGAACCTCCTGCCGCCACTCCAAAAATGTTTGTTGGTATACCATTTGTCCCAACTAGCTCTCAACCGCTAGAGGGAGTCCACCCGGCGACTGTTTCGATAGTATGGTCTGTTCCCGTTTGTTCGTTCGGAATAGTATCTGGAATTTCTTATGTTGAGTCTCAACAAATTTATCCTTCACAATAGTATCAATTTGGTCAGTCCGGTCTCCAAAGGCCAATCATTCCTTTGAGCACTGGATTGCCGCCGTATTGGGGGGCACTATGCCCTTTCATTGTTCCCTTCGAGAGAACAACCATACAAGAGTTCACAACTAAATTCGGGTCAAATTGGAATCACATACAGCGGTTGGGTGCCAACATTGTCTCAACAACCAAGAGTTGTATACTCAATGCAACCAAATCTGTCGGTGTCGAATATCCCCACTACACCAGCTATTGTGACAGTGTCACAAGTACAAGCGTTCCCTGTTGTATGCCAGCCTCAAGTTTCTCAGGTCATAGTACAACAGCCTCTTGTCTCCACGACGCAACTGCAATCGCCGATTGGTGGCTTCTTAACTGGAGCGACTCCGGCTCAAATGGGTACTATTACCCCTCATCTTGGTCAAACATCCAGTATTGGACAATAGCAAATGGTTTCGCAACCATGGCTGGTGCAACATCAACAACTGCAATTCCAACAAGCTTACCAAGGACCTGAGCAACAAAACTTTGCAGGTAATGGGCAGCCATATATTCAAAATGGTTATCATCAATCATCCCAAATTGGTTATGCCCAACAACCTTATCAAAGTTATCAGCATCAAATGCATTATGCTGGTATGAAAAGACCCACTCCTCAGGCGATCCCATCTTATCCTAGGTATGCTTCGCCGAACTTGAATCAACAGTTGCCCTTCGTGGTGACTTTAGAGTTACTAGATCTAAATCGGCTAATGAACGATCAAATTGCTTATGCCCCTTGGTGGTCAGCGATTCCTCATAAACTTCCATCAGATATTCCTAAATTTAATGGAAATCTGGGTGAAGATCCGTCGAATCATGTGATGACCTTTCATCTATGGTGTTCCTCCAACACTCTAAATGATGATTCGATTAGGCTTCGCCTTTTTCAGCAAACGTTAACTGGTCCGGCAGCAAAATGGTACATCGAATTGCCTAGAGCTTCATTTGATAACTTCGGTGCCCTTGCCACCACCTTTTTAACCCATTTTCAGTTACCAATAAGGTACAAAACAGGAACAGAGCTCCTTACCAATTTCAAGCAGACAACAACCACTCACATATTGGATCATATTCATGAGTAGCAATGTCATCGTAAAATGGTAAAAACATATGTTCCTGATCAACTACTAGCGTAATGGTTTATTAAGTCATTGTTACCTTCTATTACAGAAGATGTGGTAAAGGGAGGAGTCGTCACTAAATAGAAAGTCATTGCTCGTGCGCAATATCTAGACTTGATCTATACTCAGTCTGGCACGCTCTATGACAAAATCCCTGATGCTCCCAGACCGGAATTTTCCATTCCTCCTCCTCCTAAATCAAACAAAGACTCTCATGTCGGTGATGGCATTATAAGTACGACCAGCACGAAATCCACAAAGGCTACATCTAAGAAAGCCCGTAAGGTTTCTGGTCAAAACGTAAATGAAGAACTTCTAGCCTCAGAGGTTAATGTCGTGTCGACTAACAAAGGCAAAGAACTGAAGCAACCAGGAGGCAAGAAGAAAGGGAAGAGCAAAAATAAGAAACAGGATGATTCATCTCCTGAAAAATCTTCTGCGAACCCTTCTGGGCAAAAGAAACCTAGTCAGTCATGCCTCATATGCAATGAGGACCATTGGATGAGAGATTGTCCATATAAAGTTGAAATTAAGAAAATATTTAAGAATTCAACGACTTCAGTAGTATTGACTGACCCATTTCCGAACCTAGGAACCAATCTGGTTGCTAGCGACAATGCTTCCCCATCCCAAGTGCTTATGTTGTCTATCTAAAAACAACAAAATGATGCTTTGATATCGACAAGAAATAAAGATTACGGGAATCCACAGCTATCGAACAACAAGGTTGCTGATCAACCTAGTAGTTCGACAACAACTTCAACCGAAGTTGTGCCACCAATCATTCCTAAGCTAACGATAAAGCCACCAAATGGAGTAACACAAATCGACATTTAATCCTCATGCCAGAGTGGCACAGAATTATAATATAGTAGAGGACCTGGCCCAATTTCCGTCCACTATGTCGACACTTGAAGTACTGCAAAATTGCCCCTCCCAAAAGCAGGCTCTATTATCAGCAATAGGTGGGATTGACCCAACGGATTTCAATCTTGTGGCCTTTAATCATAAAGGATATGAACCTTAATTACCATCTCAGCTCGCTTTCCTCATTCAAGTGAAAGCCCTCAATAAAATTGTTCATCAAACAATTATTGATGAGGGGGCATCTACATGTATTATGTCAATGAGTTGCTGGAAAACTTTAGGATCACCACCCTTGTCGCGATCGTCAACGACATTAAAAGCATTCGATGGACAAACATACACTCCATACAGGATTTTCAGTAACTTACAAGTTGAAATGGGGGGAAAATCAGTAGAAATTGATGTTGAAGTTATCGATGGAAATCTCAATTATAACATCCTACTGGGAAGGCCTTGGATTTATGCTATGGCCACTGTTGTGTCAATGTATTTCAGAAAGATTGCATTTCCCTTTCAAGGAGGAATTACAATCGTTGACCAGCAAACCTTTCTCCCCAATAATTCGCAAGTTACGGGAAGTATCCCGATGATCCACAGAAGCTCTCAGTTGCTTCAAAATATCGGAGTAGGCCTGCTAAAAGACCCTACATTTATGGGTACTTTTGCCCTACCACCTCCAAGAAACCTAGCAAAAGTGGCCACGGTGGGAACCTGCAATATGGCATCTTCCATTCAGAAGATGTCCGAACACGATGTTAGCATGGATCATCACCAGGTATTGCCTCCAAGCCCAATAGAAATATTGTAGCAATCAATGTTCTCGGCATGGGAGGCAAACACAAATGAATGCTCATCAAGCACTTGGGTAGACAGGTCTAAGGAGTATGGTACCTCTTCAGATCCTTGGTCGCATGTACATTCTATAGATGAAGGAATTGTTCAGTCAATGAACATAGAGGGGGCACCACGGAATATTACCACCATCGTTCCCATCTTCTGGATTACAACGAATATTGCTCCAACGACCTTAATCATCCTTCAGTTTTTGATTTTCTATCAAATACTGTAAATACGGTGGATTCCGAGCGAAATCTGTCCAATATTGAAGAAGCTATCGCCATAAATATCTCGACCAAACCAGATGCTGTAGAGAATATTCATGTCGGCAAATCTTGTTCTTCTTCAGAACTGGAAGTATATTACGCTCTCTTTCGCGAGTTCAAAGATGTCTTTGCATGGTCATATGAAGAAATGCCAGGCATTGACTCGAGCATAGTTGAACATGAAATTAAGATGTATCCAGATGTCAAACGAGTAAGACGACTTCGGCAGGTGCACCCAAAGAAAGCCGCTACCATCAAGGCAGAAGTTCAAAAACTTCTCCATGCTAGTTTCATTTACCTGGTTCCTCTAACTGATTGGGTATCGAACATTGTTCCTGTGATGAAAAAGCAGGGAACGATTAGAGTGTGTGTCAATTATAGAGATGTAAATCAAGCTTGTCCAAAGGAGAACTACCCTACACCCTTCATCAACCAGATAATTGATAAATGCGTCAGATGCGAAATCTTTTCATTTATGGATGGATTTTCCGGGTATAATCAAATAAATATCCGCCCAAAAGACCAGTCAAAGACTGCATTTATTTGTCCGTGGGGCACATTTGCGTACCGTAAGCTACATTTTGGTTTAAAGAACGTAGGGGAAACTTTTCAGAGGGCAATGAATTATGCCTTCCATGACATCAAGAACATCGTTCAACCATACCTCGACGATCTTCCGGCTCACTTGCGAAAGCGGACCAATCATCCACAGCACTTGAGAGCAATATTTCTATGTTGCCGACACTACAAAATAAGACTCAATCCGCACAAGTGTGTGTTTTGTGTCGATTCTGGTCGTTTACTTGGCTTTGTAGTTTGAAAGGACGGAATTCGGCTCGACTTGTGCAAGGTTCAGGCAATCATCGATTTGCCACCACCTTCAACTTTGCTTCAGATTCAGAAACTCCAAGGGAAAGCAAACTTTATGAGGAGGTTCATTCCAAATTACGCCAAACTTGCTAAAGGTTATGGATCGCATTTCCACAATCACATGATGGTTGAATTGGCTACCAAATTAGGACTGTCCCACGACAGCTCTACTCCATATTATCTGCAAGATAACAGGCAAGTTGAGGCGATCAACAAGGTCCTAAAACGCATGCTACAAAGGATGATTGGAGTCCATAAACAGAGTCGGCACCTAATCCTGTACTCAGCTTTGTGGGCATATCGGACAATGGTGAGAAATGTGACCGATTTTACGCCCTTTCAGTTGGTGTATGGCCTGGAAGCAATCTTACCAATTCAGTGCGAAATTTCGTCTCTCAAGCTCGAAGATGACCTCCTCCCCGGAACTTCAAAGGAAGAGGCTCATTTCTTAAAGTTAATCCAATTGGATGAAATTTATCGTGATGCCACCTTGGCTAATGAAGCACATAAGAAACGAGTCAAAGCACAATTTGACAAGAATGTCAAACCCCGCGCTTTCTCAGAAGGTGACCTGGTCTTGCTATATGATCAGGAATCCGATAAATTGGGAGCAGGTAAGTTCCAGTCTTTGTGGATGGATCCCTATATTGTTAAGCATGTATTAGCAAAAGGAGCCTACGAGCTAGTAGATTACGACGGGATTCCATTGTCACAACCCCGAAACAGGTTGTACCTTAAGCGTTACTATGCTTGACCCAGCATAATAACCTCTTCATATGCTTTTGTTACATTTTTGTTTTCGTTAAGAGTGATCATTTTGGTTAGGTAATCCACTTTCGCATTTTTGTTGCAGATGTCGAACCTATTGAAATCATTTGTTGGATACGCTGATGGAGCAAGTCGTAGTACGTGGAACCTATCTTCTGCAGCTTGGGCCATCTTTGATCCAAGCGGCGAGTGAGTAAGTTTCAGAGGGGTGTGTATTGGTTGATCAACGAACAACATCGCTGAATACAACGCGTTGATAGAGCTCCTCTCTGATGCCATCGCGCATGGCATACGCCGACTTGTCGTCAAGCTAGACTCACAACTCGTCATTCTATAGCTTACCGGCATCTATTCGGTTCAAAATCCAGATATCTATCGTATGTTCCTAAGGGTCAAGATTTTGGAAAGGCAGTTTGATTCTATTCAATATCAACATATTTCCAAAACATTAAACACATTAACTGATTCATTAGCAAATTATGTGTTAGATAGACATTTGCAACATTTGTAAAAGAAAAGCATTTCGTCAATATTTGCATCAGGATCATATAACTTAACCAAAATAAAGCTCCGAAAATCAAAAATATATATAATTGTTTATAGTTTGTACATAGTGTTTTGTGTCGAAGACAAAATCGGTCATATGACACAAAAACTCAAAATGTAAGGGGACACCCTAATCTAACGGTGTTGGTGATAACAAGTCACCGACTGTACAATCATGCGTAAGAGCCTAGTCCATCGGCTCGGCACACCAGTGGTATGGCGCTGTAATCTCAAAGGCAGCTCATCGGTCCTCACATCTGGAATACCAAGGGTGAGACCCTCAACCTGTTCCTGCAACACTGCAAGAGTCTCAGCTACATCCAGATCACGAAGGACGACCCTCCCTACAGCCTCTCATGCTGGAACGACAACTGCTGCTCTCAAGCGGATTGTTGGTCGCACTGGCCCGATATCTGCATAAGCACATGAGTTTTGATTAGTCTTGATAAACATTTGAAAAGAACAAGAACATTATAAAAGCGATAAACAGAGATATGGTCAAAGATTTTTACCAATGACACCCCACTGCTCGCCAGCTGGCAGCACCAAATCTGGGTCACCCCGGAAATCCATCCCAACATACGGACACTCGGCATAAACCATCTGCTGACAGTTTAACCACTCGAAGAAAGCATCAAAGAATGAAACCTGTGGTTGAACAACATGTATGACCATAAGGTCAACCCATCTCTGCATCCATGGCTCAGTCGGTGGTGGTAGGCCAAGTGAGATGTACTGTGGCTGCATCAACAGGATCTTCTCCAAGGTGAAAGCAGTCAGAATAGTACCATAGCCAAAGTTCTTGGATCTTCCGTTTTTCACCTTGGTAAGCTATTCTTTGATCACTGGGATTACTGGCAACTACATCACACCAGTTGAATACCTTGGGTTCGAGACATTCCAAGGTGTACTGCATATAAGACCTGTTGGCCAAGTGAAGAGCCGCGCTACCAGCCAATCTGGCAAAGGTGAATAAAATAGTCCTCAAGGACCAGTCGGTGACATCTCGGATACTGATCTTGCCATCCCTGCTCGGCTGAGATCCTTCACTACAGTATCGGCGAATATAATCCCTCACGGATTCGCCCCCATGGGAAGAACCTGATAGTGAGAGAGGGGCACCACGCCTTGATAAACCAGTCAAAAAGTAGATGTCCTCAACAGTCATGGGGATGGATTGTCCTCTTATCTAGAACACTTGGTTGGTAGGATCCCATGCATCGAGGAAATATTGCAACAAGTTGATTTGTTGCCTCATGCTAGATATGCGGAAGAACTTGAGCAAGCCACAGTTTCGCAATGCAACTACCGTACCCGGATCATGTAAGGCAACCATGTCCTGTTCTTCATGCTCACATTCATGCCATGTAATGACCATTTTGTTCCGATGAATCTATGAAAAACAAGAAAGAGAAGAATTAGGATCCTGATTTGGCAAAAAACAGGCAAAATTTCCATGAAAAATCAGTGCAAAAGTTTTCCTCCTTGCGCCCATCGTACCCTAGCTGTGTATTGGGTGCGATGCATACTGACTGGCTAGTGGCCAGCCTACGATGCATTGCACCTTTCGATGTACACTAGGTGCGATGGGGGTAGAACAAAATGTTCCAACCCCACGAGCCCAGAAAAATAGGAAAATATGCTCAGAATTCAAAAAGGAAAGAATGCAATTGAAGAGCTCAGGTTTAGCTCCTACCTGGTCTAGACGGCGCTGAAAATCGTCCACAAAATCTCCAAAAATCAGCCGATGAAAATCAAGGGGGAAAACACCTCCAGAGCTCCAACAATCACAAATCCAAATGAAATGGTAAAATGAGGGGTAAAAACTACTTTTAAGTTACTTTTCACGTAATTTAAGTAGGATATTAGCTTTTAAACTCATTTTTCAAGCATGTATTCTCATTTCTAATCAGTGTGATGGAGAAATTGAACAGGTAGTATGACCATCAAAAGAACATAATGTTAACGGTGAGTCGAATATCAATGACCATTATCACGAGCAGTTTTACGCAAAGTTCAAGCTCGTTAAAAAATAAACCTAGCAATGAGCATATGTTCCACCAGAGTTTAAGCTCATTAAAAAATGAACCCACCTCCGGTAAATAACCATTGCGGTCGCATTATTATCAGGTCATGAGCCTTGGTCGTGTTCTTACCATCACCTCCACTCTTTTTTAGCCAATCATATGCCTCCATTTGATTGTTTACCCCTTTTTAGGAACAACTGTGACGAGTGATCCTGTTAGCCACCTTCTTTACGCTATCGTAATTGAAAAGTTCCAATCATTACCTGGAACCAGTTGCTATCCAAAAACATCACTCGTTCCTCAAAAAAAGAGTCTCCTTTAAGCTCTTTTCATCTGACTCGTAAAATATGAAAAGATTGCCGAGCAATTGGCCTCTCCAGCTCGTTAAAGTGATTGGAAGTGCCATCCCTTCTCTAGATTTTAATATTTTGGACCTGAGGGATTATTACACAAAAAGATTGAGCGTTTGTCTTGTTCGGCTCGTTAAAACTATCAAAAATCCATCCCTTTCGCATTGTTTTATACTTTTTCGGACTTAAGGGATTACATTACGAAAAAGGAATATTGGAGTTTCCTTTCCGTCTCTTTTCAGACTCTCTAAAATAGAAAAGAACCGAGTTATCCTTGTCGTTAAACTCGTTAAAATAATAGCGACAAACTTGTCCATTCAGACAAGAGTGAGTCTTACTGTCGCTAGGCTCGTTAAAACATAGCGACAGGTTTTCCCAAAGGGCGAATTATAGAACAAGCATATGTTATCTTCCTCAATCTTGACAAAAATAAAGAGGTACTAGTCAGAAATGACTGGGGAAAATTGGGAAGAAAACTTGAAGAAACTTTATTGGTAGCAGGTCGCTCTTGAACATGACACTTTCACTCCATCACCATGATTGATTCGAGTTGGGTATTTCGTTCACCGGTCATATTACCATTGGTCCATCGTACCATCCACTTTTGGGGTTAATGCTACCAATCCATTTCAGTGTCGCCGATATGTTCAAGAGAAGTTGCTCAGAGAATTCACCTACCTAGCTTGTGTCTCATCTGCAGCAATACCTTCACGCTTCATTCTTTCATGACTGCCACCCTGAACCTTGTATCGTCAGATCGTTTTCACCTCCACAAAATCATTTGCTTCGTTTCGTGTCATAGATGTGGGATTCATTAATGCCCTCCTACGACGAGTCACTTCTTGTCGACATCAGCTCATTATCCAAGAAATCAACCTAGGAATAACCCTTTCAGTACTTTGAAGCTTGCATGCCTCAATGGCAAGTTTCTCACTTCCGGCGACGGGTTTACATCAATAACCTTCGACCGAAATATTTTACATGGTGTTCGACGTCAAGTCCCATTTTCACACAACGTGAATTGTACTACAGTACCTTGAGGGTCATCATCATTATCGGTGATTTCTCTCGTGCCTGTTAACAACTTACATCATTGGCTGGTAATTAGGTGATGTCTTTCCATGTTCGACACTAGAACATCTTTTCACATGGACCAACGTGTACTTCGGGCAAAGATTGGATGCGTTTTGAAGATCCCAAATCTAGTTTCATCCATCTAGGCTGCAATATATTCAAGAAAATAAAGACATCAAATGTACATCATTGCTGCATAGATAATCATCCAAACCAAATGATGATGGCTCTACCAGAATCATCAGTCTACTACATAGACAATTGTCTGTCCTATGTACATGAAAATGAATTTATAAATCCGAGCATGGGAATGCCCGCCTCAGCTAGATCATGAAAATATTATGAAGTTAATGTGTTGTTTTGTATCTTATTACAGGTCACCTTCCAGTTCGAAAAACCTCGGATCCTCATTATAAAGCATTTCACCTGACATCAAAAAGATTTACGACCTCATGCTTTAGGGGGCAACTGTTATAGACATATTTAGGCACTGCAACCCCAATCACATATGTCCATAAACCAAGGGCTTCTAAGTCCCTAAAAGTGTTGTTTCATACCCTAAAGGAGCAAGGTCAGCTGATTACATCATCTCCCAGAAGTTCTCCATGAAAAACTACTCAGAACTGGTCAAAGTAGGACCATACAGACTGCCCAGTGCTAAGGGTGCGATGCATCTCACTTGCCACATGCAAAAAGTGCGATGCATACTGGAAAGCCCTTCTATAGGGTGCGATGAGTGAGAGTAGACAAATGGCACAAGTAGTTTGCTAAGTGGAGACCCTGAGAATCTTCTAGAAGCTGCTCATTTGCCACTTGCCTCTCTAAATTTGCCCAAGGATGAGTAAGAGATCATGAAATCTCCAAGTGGAACCAAGAACTATCAAAGAGATGACACTAATCAAAATCCCAGAAGCTAACTCACCCCCCTGCAAACATCTATATATGGATCCCTCATCCCAAAGATCCAAAGGCAGGAAATTTGTAATTTGCAAGGAAGTGATGTTGGTTTCTCTTTGAAGACATTGTTGGGTGATCTTGCTTTGTATGAGGTGAAGAGGGCTTTCATGCTGGGAGGATGGCGCTAGCTCAGACCAAGTGGTTGTAATCCTCTCTTCTACTACTTCTATCAATAAAGCTATTTGAGTTTTCTTCCATATTCTTGTATATCTCTGAATATTGTGTTGATATATGCATTTGTATGGTCAATATATATTTGATCCTATGTTGTTTACGGTGATAGATCTCTATGCTTTTATGGTATTATGCTACTTTGACTCTACAGGTGCTCTTTGAAGTGGGACAAGGAAGGAGTGGCAAGATTCCGTCAAAGGGGAAAGGAAACAAGCAAGGAGCCAAGCGAAAGACTGAGATTGGTACTCTCTGCTTCTTTCTCATCTATCTCTCGTAAAGGAAAACACAAGTGACTTTAGTTTGTTTGTTTCTAAGATAGCTACCCGTCTTAGTGGGACTAGCAGTTCTGAATAGACACTACTTTTCCCGATAACATTTTGTATCAACCAAACTTAAATTTCCATTTCTCAATGCCCAATAACCAAAACCACTCTTTTTTCCCAATTCATGATATTGATAGGACATGAATTTTTTTTAAATCTTTCCAAAGTAATGATCATTCAATTCTAGCAATGCCAATGAAGTTGAAGCAATTTGCACATAAAGTTACATTGTACAAGTAGCAGCAAACTTTTTTGACCATTTTCTCATAAACTACAAACTGGGTTTCTCTGAAATTTTGCAAAAATATTTCTACCACTCCATTGCTTCTCTCCATTCTCTTCACCAAAAATTGGAAATACCCTCATCACAGATTTTGTGAAAAAGACAAATTGGTTGTAGATGATGATGGATTTCTGGAAAAATGAAAGTTCTTTTGGCTTGAATTTTTCTGGGTTTATTCATCTTATATCAATGCATCTTCCCTCAAAATTTTTCATCAAATGGATATACGGTTTAAAAGTAATGAGCAATTTTTTAAAATGCAACTATTTGCTTACCAAGACTCTGTAATATATTCTCAAAATTTCTTAACTGGAACGTTGATTTGCTGGATTGATATGGAAATTTCAATCACCATTGAATACCCACGAGGATGAGGAGAAATTCCTGAGATGAAGTATCAAATTTTGAGGGCTAAGATACTAACTTTTTCCCTGTTGTATAAGATGAGGAGAAGCCCTTGACTGTTGAATGCCCATGAAGATGAAAAAAAAAAACTTTTTCTGTAATATCAAATTTCCACTTTGTAACTGCTTGTTTGTTCACAAAGGCAAGGCTTTGTTTTTTAAATCGATTTCGCAATCTACTTCTCCTCACAATTCGATTTATTTTTTCACCAACAATGCATCTCCAGTAATGAAATCGACTTTTCTTTACCATACACAGTGCATCTCCAGCAATGAAATCGATTTTTTCTTTACTACAATAGTCTATCTACAGCAATGAAATTTACATGACTAATTCCTTTAATCGATTTCTTCTTTATTCATAATTTGTATGCTATTATACATGGTGAAGAGGTATGAAAGTCGCAGAGAAATCACTTGTTGTAATATAAACAAATTCAAAGTTTTGCAGGATTGTTATGGACCGTTGACTAGTTATAAAATCGATTTTGATTTTCCGAATTTACGTTTCTTACCTTGTCTCCTTAAAAATCGAATTTGATTCTGAATGAAACACTCCTCTTTGTCCCTCAAAAATCGAATTTGATTTCTAGAAATGAATATTGTTCATTTTCTCTTCAAAAAACGAATTTGGAGAAGATTTTCTCACCCGAACAAATCAAAATTGGAGATGTACCAATTATCCACTGTATGCAACGGAACCATTCATTCATTTACTATGTTTGAGAAATCGATTTTTTTTTTTAATATAGGAATGAAAATCAACCCACATAGTCTTCTCATAAATCGAAATTAAACTTTTGGAAATGAATAAAAAAGAAAATATTACCTCAGAAATCAAAATATAATTATGTTCTTATGCTGGAGAAATTGGATCTGAAAAATGCTTTAAACTAACCAATACATTCATTTATTTATTTACTGTTTGTCTTTGTCAACTGCAATTTCAAACATTTATTTTAATAACACCACCACTCACTACTTATTTTCAAAAAAATCGAATTCTGGAAGAGAAACAATCATCATGCATTTATAAGTTGTTTGAGGAAAACGGTCATCATGCATTTCACACACCTATAGCTTGAACACAATATTTTAGTGCCACTGCATAGTTGAGAACTTAGAATTGCCACCACATTTCCCAATGTGAATTGGAGTGTGTTAATGTAAATGTGAATGTGAATTGGAGTGTGGTCACCTACACTAATAGTTATTTATAAATCTAAGACTTCGGATCACTGAAAAAACGATTTAACTGGATCTCATTCCTACTCAAGCTCAACTGCGAAATTCTTTGGATTTTGAGCAAATATTTCCATGTTTTAGTTGGCAGTGTTATCATTAATGAAACAAAATGTTTTCTTCTTAGATTTATGCTATTAAAACTTACACATACGGTAAACAAATCATTCTCTGTTTTTATTTCAAAATTCGCTTCTTGCTTTTTTCGGGTTGTGTTTCCTACCTGAGTCAAGGTGCAATGCTCCTATTGAGTCCTTTCCTTTCTCTACGTGAATGTGACCTTTGTTTCTACTCTACGTAGGGAATGAATTCTCTTATGGTTGAACATTGATCTCCTTCTGCATAGGTGTTTGACCAGGCAGCGTTTTGAATTCTCCTCCACCGTGGCACACCTGTCTCTTATCCTTTTGTCATTTTTTTATAACCATTCATCACTCATCGATTTTTATTTTGTTGTTTTGTATGACCATTCATCACTCATCGATTTTCAAAATCGATTTTATGGGCCAACTTTGCTATGGTTTATACAAATGCCTTTTCAAAGTTTTTTTTTTATTTTTTAAATCGATTTTCTATTTATGTGCCACCATTGCATATTTCACCGTTGCTTTATATGGATTTTAGTTTCATTCGTGCACCTTACATTGCATTTCATTTAGTAATTACTTTGATCATTACACTTTGCATTGCATTCCATTTAGTAATTACTTCGATTTTTTAAAGTCATTTTTATCATAAGTGATTTCTCCTCTATTTTTTGTAGAGTGAATGTTTTTCCCTTTTTATGATGCATTTCTTAACATTATTACTCTTTAAGGTATCTCTTTGAAATGACCATTTCAAAGTCATTTCAAGTCTTAGAATAGAGTAAAAATTCATCATTGAACCATACATCATTTACTTTTGTGATACTAACCCTCTTTGTTCTTGTTTTGTAGGAATATAAGACTAATCCTTCTTATTTTGTAGGCAATTTTCCATGAGGCAAAAAAAAAAAAATTGGCCCAAAAAAAAGATGTGGCCAAAAAGTTTGGTCAAAAATGCAAATGAATGTGGTTGATCGAATGATGAATTGATGAATGTAAGGTTATTATAAGTTACTGAATGTAATAGGGTGAATGAATAATGTAGGGTGATGTAGGATATAGGGTAATGTAGGATAATGTAGGATGATATATACATGGATAGGGGTACTACATATTCAAGTTTAAACTAGCTTATCAATCTTAGAAAAAAATTCAAAATAGAAGGCATTAAGAATACTTTAATCTTACAGTACTTTCCTTTCGCTTGATAGCTCATTATCAATTCTTTTCTTTGCTGATTATGACCTCAGCTCTTTTGTCAACACTTGACATTTTGCTAATGATGGCGATACCTTGACCTCAAAATGAATTCTGCTGAATGATTTTGCTGGATTGTAGATGCTTGTAGCTGCTTCTCAGGTCCCTTTGATGTTGATTTTAAGATGAATAATCAGGTCCCTTCTGCAATAACATATGACATTGATCTTGTTCAGGTCCCTTACTGATAAATATTGATTATGATGTCTCAGGTCCCTTCTGCAATACAGTTTCTTGACATTAAACCAGTTGCATAGTTTGTTGGTTTATTATGAATCTTCCCCCTTGTTGATCTTGAGACTTGTCCTCAAGTCTTTTAATTTTGGAGGATGATTCTGCAAATTAAATTGAAAAACATAAAAGAGAATTCATATTGGCCAAATAAGTTGGCTTTCTGATATGAATTCGAGTTTGTATTGTGCCAGTATCCTAGATTTTCACAACCAAACTCCTTTATTATTTTATAACTTTTTTTTATTCTTTTATTTTCTGGATGGAGGCAGGGTATCATGGTGTAGGGAAGTATGGAAATATTATGAAAGTAAGATATTTTGAAGTCATGATCTAGGAGTAGATGGATATATAGATAATATATATGGACTTCAATATGGTAGATCTGAATTATTATGAAGCTTAGCATACAATATGGTAGATGAATGAAATCATGAAAAATATGGCTTATGAAAGGCTTCTTAGGCAATGGATGTGACTTTTCATGGTACAAAAACTTGACTTCTTCTTCTGATGATTAGCTTCATGCCTTTTTCCTCGATCTCGATTCATGTTGTAGGGTTGTTGGTGTTGTTGGTCAGCAACTGAAAGAAAGCTTCAAGAGTTTTGAGTTTCTTTGAATGGACTCAACATCAGGTGAATTCTACATTACTTTGGCTTGAATATTTTCATTTTATATTCTCATATATGAATTTTTAAAGATTGACTTTGAAAAGTCCTTCATCCATGGAGTTCACTCCTTTATTCTTCTTATGACTTGCCTGTCCGCAACACAATATTAGATGATGGAGGAAGAGAGGTGTACGGTCTCTCTTCTTCCAAGAAATATGTAAAATAATTACAATATTTCTTAAAAAATAATTCCAAATATGATATACAAAGAAAATGCATTTGTTTACCCCTTGAGGAATGGTGGCCAACCTAGACCTCCTAGTGGTATTTTGTTCACAAAATAATTTTTTTATGTCCAATTAGAGTGATTCCAAATCCAACTTAAATTGAATTCATATGACTACTTCCTGTATAAACAGTTTTTCAAAATGATTTGAAAATGATATGCTAAAAATGATGAAGAGTACCATATTTGATAGAGCTTCTTGTAAAGTTTTTACTAGACCAACAGTCACTTTTTGGAGTGTAACGTTTTCGTTAAATATCAGATGAATGTCATTCCACTTGTAGATTAAAATAGATTCATTTTTTTCTATCCAGTAGAAACATGTTTTTAAAATTATTAGGTATGATATCCCAAAATTTCTAATGAATAGACCTAGGAGGCATAGTTTTACTATGCTGATTTGAATACATGCAATCACTAAATGTGGCATAACTTTTTAATTTGACCTCCAAATGGGATGATTAAAATTTATTATTTATCTATACTTGAATATATATCTCCCATATAAACAGGTTTTGAAAAGAAGATTATTTGGTATGATAAATATGACAATGAACAGTCAAGACCTAGAATTGTCACCATGCAGATTTTTCGACAAGTAATTAGTATTGTTTAGATAATCTTCGGCAAAATCACATAATCAATCTTTTGTCGACGCGTTTCGAACCAACCAGTGTGGTTCATCGTCAGGACAAGTTCACGACGATGAACCACACTGGTTGGTTCGAAACGCGTCGACAAAAGATTGATTATGTGATTTTGCCGAAGATTATCTAAACAATGTTATGGATCACAGAAGTCTAAATTCCCTAAGTAGTTAGTATTTTGAGTTTAACTTTTTCATATGATATCGGATTGAGGTGATTCAAATTGATTTGGAAACTATATTCCAATATCTATCTTACCTATAAATATCATGTTAAAAATTTTCCATTAGACCTGTTATCACCCCAAGAAACTCTCCTAGGTTGTATCTCAGAGATGCTCGGGAACATTACAAACTCAACAAAAATGTTGGAAATAGGTGGATGAATGGAAAGAATGATGCATATTCAAGCCAGATAACCACTTCTACTATGCTTAACCCTAGACATGGGTGAACACCCCCAGACTACAAGGCTTTAGACCACCAATTACTCACAGTTTGAGGATTAAGTGAACATGGAGAATACTGACCACACCAGCAGATGCACAAGACCATGTGATGGCCGGCTGCAACCAGTAAATAGGTCTGTAAATCTATTTCCTAATGCACAGACAGAATGACAGCTCTCTGGCATTAAAATAACAAAAACCTGCATACACATTCAATGATACACACTAGATTCTAACATAGAGGTGGGATGATAGCCCCTCTAATGCTAAACATCAAGAGCACATGAAAAATGCATAACAGGCACAGCCTAGAACATAGCAGAAATGGAAAGTGAGCAATTAACAACAAAAGAAGCTTGTATTAGCTGAAAATGAAGACCAGACGCTGCAAGTATCGCAGTAGTTACAGTCTCCAGATGTTGAACTTTACATCAAAATAACATCCATCAACCCTATTACATTCTGTCTTCTGCGTATATATAGAGTTTGTTTACAAAGATATGTTGTTGTGCTATGCGTGGAGGGGTCATAATGGACCACCAACCACCTTAACTCTCTGATGGAGTCTCTGCTACGATCTGTTGGCTTTAATGAACAAATTGACCTTTTCTGCAGTTCAGCGGTCCTTCTCTGAGCAGGTGGAGTGTTGACTGAAAGAAGCCCCATAACTGATTAATGCTTTGATCTGCTCAAGGTCGTCCTTCTCCTTCTCGGCCATCCTCTCTTGTTAAATGCAGTTGTTGAGGGTTAACTACGCAGGGTATAGGCAGGTGATCGTCTTCGTTTTTCGGCAGCAGAGAATAGTCAGGGGTAGTACAGACAGTATGGCGGAGGCGTGAATATGACAGGAACAATTATAGGGTGTCGGATCGCGTGGATGAACGACTGAGAATGAATCGGAGGGAGCTGTCAGGAGGAAGCGTGGATGGAGAAACGAGGGCCATCGGATCTTATATGGGCAGATCCGACGGTGATCAGGAGGTGAAAGTACGCAGGAGATACGCGCGGGGACGGGCGGGACATCAGTAAGTGGTATTCCCCGCACCGCTTACGGGAGATAGTGGCATTCGTACAGAGGGGTCGCGATACCATTGAACGCGCGACGCATTGCAGAGGAAAACCGTTTTCCCCGCGGGTTAAAGAAGGGGCAACTCACGCGATCGGGAGATGCGAATGTCGTCCGATCGCCCGATGGACAGTCGGATGGCGGGGAACGTGCACGAGGTTTAACGTGTGGGGGTAAAAGACGGAGACCGTTAGATCGGGTGATGTGCGAGCGACGGTGGGGATAAACGCACATGTTTATTGATTTGTGTGACAAGGGATGACTTCGTGGGTAACACTTTTTTGCGCGGGCGCGTGGTTATATGACCATTTGAACTCGGCACCCGGGCTAAAGAAATATGGATTATGCAGAGTTTAGAGGAATAAAACAGAGGCAGCGGGGTGAAAGGAAATAAGCGGGGGAATAGGGAAAGGTGAGGAATGAAAAGATTTTAGGAGAAAAACAGAGATACGAAGGGCTAAGAGAGTATGAGGAAGCTGAAGGAGAAGAAGGTAGATGACTGTTGCGAGCTCCCTTTTCTGCATAAACACATGGCCAAGCTGACAATTGGTCCTCCAAATGCTGAAGTTGGTAGCAGGGCTAACAAGACCCACAAAATCAAGGTTGTACTAACTGTGTCCTCAAAATTTCACTTGAGACCTAGTTTTTATTTTGATCATTTTTTTTATTTGTGATCCAAATTGAAAATTTCAAAATGAATTTAAAAACTATATTTCAAGAGATATGTTGTTTAAAAACATTCTTTGAAAATGATCCTGCATGTTGCCAATAAATCCTTCCAAAAGAATATTGAACAGTGATTTGAAAAATTTATTCATGAGAGTTTAAACCAAAAGTCTTATTGTGAACTCGTTCTACCTATTTATTTATTTATTTATGCTATTCTATCTTGTTCTATTGTATAAAGATAAGTCATTCTCTCAAATATAAGAGAAATTCCAATGCATCCATTTGCGTAACAAGATCATAAATAGAGTCATATCCAAGTTTGAAAATATACACCTTAATGAATGCTTGGAAATGAAAATTTTGATGATCATAAAGATTTGGTGTTGAAGAATGTTGAAAAATGGAGTGGTGTTGTGGCCTAATGACTAGTTGAAACCAAGATTTGAAATGATTTTTGTTTGTTTGGTTCTCCTTAATTGTCATATCACAAAGTTCTTCTTGTGGAATGTGTTCAAAATCATCAATGCACAAGGGATCATATGCTAGATATTCTTGAATTTCTAGCTCTATTGTTTGAACTTCATCGCATGTGATCCATAACTCATTAATCTCATTACAAAGATAACTAGAAGAATCTTCTAGGTTCTCTTCTTGTGGATCTTCTGCATGGATGCTTTGTTCCTCTTCTATCTTTTGAAATAAAGATTCATCCCTAGTGATCATTCTAAATTGTGGACAAGGGTTTGAGAAGATCCTTGTGGTGGCATACCTTCATTCTCTAAATGACTTCTTTAACATCATGTTTTGTAGATATTTTTTGCAAATGGATTTTGTAAATAGTGAGTTTTTATTAGTGGTTGGGGGTTTTGTTTTGGGATCTACCTTTCTAATTTTTATCTAAATGTAAATAACCATAATGAAAAAAAAATAGTTTTGTGTTTTGTTTAAAGCTTCTTATTTTGCCTAACTCTAAATGTGCTTCCCTGGCAACGGCGCTAAAAATGTCAGGTCAATTTACTAAGTAAACTAACACAAGTGTTTTACTTGTCAATCCAAGTTTGTAGACTTGGAAGCACGTCCAAAGTATATGGATTTCAAGTAAAGTCAATTTCGGAAGGCAAGGCTCAAAGGTTAAAGGAAATGCATATTACAAATAAGTTCTAAGTTTAAAGAAACTAAAAAGTCTCTGATTCAAGATGCAATAAGCAAAGGAAGAGGCTCCTAACTTAGGAGGTCCTAGTTGTCCTTCCCCACAGTACTGTCCTCAAGAAGAGAAACTAAAGAGCAACAGTTTGTGATGTGTAGAAAGCAAGAGAAGAGGCTCCTAACTTAGGAGGTCTTGGTTGTCCTTCCTCACAGTTCTACTCCAACAACATTACCATTGCATCAAATCATAAACTAGAATTCAAGAAATGAAAAAGGATGATTTTTAGTTGTGATTCATAATTTAATAGAAAGATAAATTAAATTAAATCCTTGGTTGTCCTTCCGTATGCAAATATTATATTTTAAACCAAAATCATCCAAAAATGATACAGAAATCATAACACATCTAAGTAACTGAATCATAAAACTGAAACAAGAAATATTGAATCAAAACTATGCTAATTTATACAAAATTTAACCAAAGTGTACTTAGCTTGGTATGGGGGGCCTCCAACCTTGCCTTGTACACCTGAAGAACTCTTCAGCTATAGCTAACTTAATAAAACACTCATAGCATGAACAACAAATAGAACAGTAGAAATGATTCTTCAAATTATCTCAAAAGTCTTCAATAATCTCAATACAAAATTACACTCTACTCCCTTTTTAATGGTCCATAAACTTTTTTTAAATAAGAAAATCATAAACAAACTTTGCTATAATGGCTCTAACAGCCTTATCAATCCTAATCCATCCATACAGGTCGAACTCATCAAATTTGGTTCACAAAATCAGGAAAAATCCCACAAAATAATAAATGTGCTCCTTTTTACTAGGGATTCCTAAATGACAAGTTAAGTTTGACCAGCTTTGATTGGGCTTATTTTTGCTCAGCTTGACTGAACCAATAGGTGTTTCTTCATTTGTGGTTCCCAAGCTTTCCAAATATACACACAGATATAGCCCATTTGTCCTGCACATATGAATTTAATGGAGATATTACGAGATTTTTAATGCAGTCCAAATTTACTCTTAAACCCCAATTTTTACAAAAAATTCCAAAAATTGAAAAACTTAATTTAGTTACCTGAATATGAAAAATAGGACTAAAATGAGGCATATATAGGTGAAATAGGATGGAATATAGTGGTAAATAAATGGATTTAGGATAGGCAAAAATGACCAAAATTGAGGGCCAACACCTCCTTCTTGGGAGGGTTCTTGGTGATCCCAAGTGTATGTCTTTGGTCTCTCTCCTCTATGGCTAAAAGTAGTGGTGAAGGCTAGAGTGATTTTTATAGTATTACAATACTCTCAAAATGGTTATAGAAAATGGCTAAAACCCTTTGAATTTATAAACAAAATAGTGATTAGTGTTGACAAGGACAAGATAATAAAATGTCATTATTTGACCAAATCAAATTTAACCATTAGAAAACCCAATTAGATCATTGTCATTCAAGATCAAAAATGACTCATCTCGGGATGGGGAGGAGAGATGAAGTCATTGGAGGTCTATGAATCTAGATTTGTGCACGTGGAGGCTCTTTGCGAAGGATCTGTTGTTGTTGAGAGGCTTTTGCTATGGATTCAGGGAGATATGATCTCATTTTATTTTTCAGTGGGGTGCATTAGCTAAGACGAGCATTGTTGGGGAGTTTTCCATTGTTGATCTTCATGTTTTAGCCTCCCCTCATGATATTTGCCTCCTCAACTTGCATTGTTCCCCTCATATCAAGGAAAATTTGAAAGAAATACACCCTCTTTATTCTCTGTTGGGGTAAGTGGGAAGTTTAGAATACCTGAACCCTACAGAAGGGTTTCATGTTTTTGTTAAGACACTCATAGGGAACTCGATGCAAATTTGGGTCACTGCATTTGATAAAGTGGCATCCCTAGATCTTGGAGAACTGCTTGGGGATTCATATATTCATGTAACACATAATTTGTGGATGGAAATGAATCAAGATCTGTTACATTTGCATGAATATAGTATTTCTAGGAACTTGTCCATCGTCATACTACTAAGGTTGTGTGGGGGCGCAATGGGATCTAGAAATCTGGGTTCTTCAACTTCATACACAGATGCAACATGAGGTAAGGGGCCTATTTCAATGGATCAAACTTCATCCCTTCGAGGACCATATATTATTGAAAATGTAGATCAAATGCTAGCATTGAATGTCAATAATAAAGAGGTAAATCATCTCTTTTATGTTTTCCAATCAAGGTGTTGGTTCCCAAATTGTCATGGCAATGAAGAATAATCTAGAAAGACATTTACTGAGGATGTAGTGATCCTATCGCTTTAGGATAGAGACTAGCCCTCTCTACCCATAGGGGGTATTTCTTGTATTTAATATTATTAAATATATTTTCTATAATAGCGAATAAATACAGCCATATTATAAATAAAGAAAT
Source organism: Pinus tabuliformis (assembly GCA_031772625.1). Taxonomy (NCBI): domain Eukaryota; kingdom Viridiplantae; phylum Streptophyta; class Pinopsida; order Pinales; family Pinaceae; genus Pinus; species Pinus tabuliformis. Next base: position 1,963,025,590 of record CM062816.1, on the reverse strand, counting down.
CTTTGTTTTAAAATTGAGATTTAAGAAAACAAAAGTGGTAGGCTCACAATATGTGAAACTTATTAAATAAATACATCATTAATGACTATAATGAGATTCCAAATCTGTATCACGATCCATAACATGATGGTTAGTAATGAAATTAAAATTAAAATAACAACAAAGGGAAAAAAAGAAAAGTTAAAGCATGTTTTCTTGTATCCATCCAACTGAAATGTGCAGTAAAATCATATGATATCATGTACCTATATCATTTTAAACTGCAACAAGTCAATTAGAATGTTGAATTAATTGTTTCTAAATAGTATATATTTGAGAAATATTAAATAAATATTAAGTATGAAAGATTAACAATGTGGTCATGTCATACCATCATTAATCATTTATATATGGCAATAAAAGAAAGTAAAGTAAAATAACAACAAAGTAAAATACATAATAAAAATGAAATGAAAAATAATTTATATGTATACTAATATTTAAATAAAACAAGTGAGGAAATCATAGATATCATGTATCAATATGACTCCTACTTGCAATAAGGAAATCACGGATATCATTTATCAACATAATTCCTATCTACAACATGTCATTTAAATGTAATTTAAACCCTCCAAATAGCATGCATTTAAAAAACATTAAATCAACTTATATATGAATATTTATTGTATGATCATGTAAAATTAACAACCTCATGTTTTACTAGTAAATATAAATATAAAAGAAACAAGAACACATTAAACAAAACACAGAATGAATCATGATAACATAAATTAAAATCTCACAGACATAATGAAGCACACCAACGCAACATGTACATTATGCCTTCAAAACAATAAGTTTTCACCTCCCGAGCCTACCTGCTCTCATAAAATGAGAAATGAAGGCCTTAATATACAAGAGAGTCTAGTAATTATTGCGTAACTATCTATTTTAACTGCATAATTAAAAAAGGGAAATAAAAATTACTTCCAAAAAGCATTTTTCCTTTTGTAGATAGCTTAAAACTTTATTCTTTCCTTTGGCCGCGCACCAAATGTCAGGGGTTGTACAATCTTGAATTTTTAAAAATGTGATTGTTTCCTTCATAATTCTTTGTTGAATCAATTGCCCAAACATTTAACAAATTTGTAGTTAACTCTCTACATGACATAAATATAAATTAGTACTTAATAAATCACATGTAAGCTTGTGAATAAATTCGTAATAAATACATTTTCCTTACCTCATTTCTTCAATTTCTGTTAAGATAATTTGAATAAAAATATCTTTTACGAACCTGATTTCTTGCAAATGGGTTTAGTTGTCTTCTTAGTTCAATTTCCTATAGTAAACCGTGGCAAATCCTTGAATTCTAACAAAATTCGAAAATTCTAACAAAATTCTAAAATGTATATAGTGTATGTGAATTTAATTTTTCATATTTTGAAAGAATTCCCAACCACAAAGTTTTTTACATAGTGCAATAAATTTACCATGAAGGTAGATTAACCTTTTAATGAAATAAATGATAAGTCCTTGGATAAAGAAAGGTTGCTAATTTTTGTCAGAGTTGTTTTTAGTGTGATTTTTTGGACTTTCCGGTCTCAGAATCTAGTGGAAAAATTTGAGGTGAAATCTTGATTTGTGTTATTTAAACTAGTTTTTTAACTGTATATATGGATTCAGCACCCTGGAAAACCCCTTGGGCACTTCCATTGCACAGGATTACCCATCAAGCTTGTGCTTGGGCACTTCCATTGCACAGGATTACCCATCAAGCTTGTGATTTCAATAAATTTATGCCGAATTTTAGAGAAATTATACCGGAAAAAAACCGTAAAAACTTCCAAAAAATCGCACTAAAAACAACTCCATTTTTACCGCCAACGTGCAGGCATCTAAGGACTGAAATTGTTTTAACCAACGACTCTTAACAATTCATATGGGAGTCTAGTGGTAGGTTAACGACCCTCATCTGACCCGATAGAATCTAAAGGAAGAAAACATTTTCAACAAACAGCGGAAAATAGCTTAGGGTGGGAAAATGTGGGTGTATTAATCCCTCTCTTCCAACTAAAAAACATATGCATGTGTGAATACAAACAGTGGGGCCTCGTGCATTAGTTTAATTTCATATGGTTTAATAAATAGTTTTAACCGTATCTCCATTTAAATATGATTTATGTTTGTTCTCGTGTTAATCTATTAGAGTTTTCATTTAAGTATCTTTAACCTTAGCACTCCATTTAACAATATGATTCAAACGCCTTGTAAAGTAAGTTCCTCACATGAAGATTAATGGGTTTTAATAATTAAATCCCGCATTACTCATGCACCTTACATGGCATAAAAAATTGCTCTCTTTTTATTTATTTTTTCTTCATTAAACATGGGTAAAATTTTCAACCTATACACAATAATTTAGAATACATTTACATGTTAGTAAATTTTATTTTTCCAATTTAGAAAAATAAAAAATGAAATTGAAGTTTACAAGAGAAGCCAATTTGAGGTTTTAAATAATGTGAGAGAGTTATTATGAAGGATGATAGGAAATTACATCAAACTTGAACATGTTCATAAATTAACCTCACCTTTTAATCGACGTGAATACGAGATGAAATCTCATGCAATCTAATTTTATAAGGTTTTTATTGTACATTATATTTATACAGAATATCATACCCATCAGGGTAGGAGGAGAGAGAAATTTTGTGTAGAAAAGTAAGCTCCAATAAGATCTAATGGTTAAAGTTAAAATTTATTTATGCCTCTCCCCAATGGGGTGAACTCATTGTTAAGTGAAGGACAGGGAGGGGCATTTAACCCCAGCCCACGTGACATTTGATGAAATGAAGCATGTTCAATATGTCATACATGGCATGTGAGATCAGATGATTCTCGAAGGGTGTTGTGGTATAATTGGTATGTGGGTTATCTCACATAATCATCCAATCTACATGGTAATAGGCAAAAGGAAATTGGTCGTTAATGTCTTTGTAGGAGTGTAGGGTGGTTTATTGTCCTTACCATCCCTGGCTCCCAAAATGGTGATAGTAAGAAAGGATATCACTTCAGCCATTAGAGGCTTATTTCCTGTCACAGCAACAACTTAGTATAAAAAAATTTGGGACCCGAGCTCATGGAGGTCTGCATAGACACAGAGAGGGAACTTAGTGTTTGTGCAAAGCAAACAAAAGTTTTGGCTAATAGTTACAATAACTCTATGTGCATCCACCTCAATTTTAATCTCACTAGTTAAATTATCTTCCCCAGCCTCCTAGTTTGCACATGTTTTTTCTCCTGTATGGACTGTTAATTTTTATGGCAGAACTATTGTTTGGCTCAGAGTAGTCGTGGCTGAATTGATCATTGTTGAGGGTCATCCCAATCTGGTCTTTATCTTTTTCATTTGTTGGAGTTTATTATTCGCAATCAATTGGTGAGGTAGTGGTATTGTTTATGGGGTTTCCCCTCTCTATGTTGGGTTTCTGTCAATTATGATTCTGGTTGTGTTTTGCGTCTAGAGTGACCATAAGTTGACTCCTCTCCAATGTGCAATTTTGTACATATCATTAGCTTCTTCACCCTAGGGCTGTTGGTGATGGTTTATCTTGGGAATTTCAAGGAAGTTGCTTCTCTGGGCGTAAGGCATGGGGTTGGTGGCCTTTAGTTCTCACTCTAAGGCCCATGAAATGCTAGCGAGGTCACGCTCGCAGAAGCATGGGGCCTCACAGCCAGGGAGCAGACCACCGGGTGGAAATTTGAGACTTTGGGGAAGAAGTAGACCAATAGCCACCCCTTTCTCATGTTAGAGTTGATCTTCCACCTCCATTCGGCTCACTAGAAAATCAAATTCAACAGGTCACCACAATTCTAGAGTAGCTTGCACATTAATCACATGAGGACCAGAATAAAATTATTGCTTTCATGAATGATATTCAACACAACTAGTGGCACATGATGGATCGACTAGTATCCCTGTGCCGACGTTAGAAAAGGATCCAAGAGAGGTTGGACCGACTTGAGAGAATGTTGGCGCATATGGAAGCACACATTCATGAAGGTTTCTGCCCTCCCCCGCCTCCAAGAAATGGATCAGACATTCCATGCACTGGGTAATCTTATTGATTAGGGATGAATATTGGATGCATTGTGGTTCTTGAGATATTTTGGATTTTTTGGGTGACCTGCATATGGTCTTTGTATTTACTATTGTTGTTGTAAATGTGTTTTTTTCATTACCTTTTAGCCAACAAGTTTAGTAGGAATGAGGTCAGAAGTATGTTATTATCAAGCTTCTCACTATGTACCTTTGATATGAATTTATAGAAATGCTCGATTTAGAAAATAAAATGATTTATGGCTCACATTCATATCAACTGTGAAACTATTCAGAGAATTAACTTCCTTGTTTGACCCAATAGAATATGCACAATGCAAAAATAAAGTTGATTTCTCATCATACTAATATGATAATATATATAGGTATTTAATATAATTCCCTTAGACTTTGTAAAATTGTGGTATATAATATGTACTACAAATAATATGCATATAATAACTTGAAAATTAGACTCCCCTGAACATACGAGAATTTTTATCATTATTTATATAACTCTATCATTTAATTTCCCCTTTTTTTTGTACGCCTTGTTGTTACAAATCCATTTGGGCACATCAATCCCATCATCCAGATCAGTGTTTTAGGGCTCATCAAACACTAATTTCAGTTGCTAGATGCCCTAAACAAGTCACCCCTTTAAATTCCTCCTTCCCGGACAGTTTCATGACTTGAAGACATCCAGAAATGGCCTCTAGAGGGACCAGCGCAGGTAGGCCCATGTAAGGGTGCGCTGCAGAGTAGTTAAGTCCATGCCAGGGTGCTCTGCAGAGCACTTAGGCTTCCTTTCACCTGTGCTGGGCGAGTTTGAGCGAAATTCACATAGGGTTTGGGGAATATTCTTATATTTTGGATTCATCTAGAAGGTTCCCTCACTTATCAACTCCTATGAGCTTGAAAATGGATGAGGAATGAGTTAAGATGCATCCTATCCTCTCATCCCTTTCTCCATGGAACTAATTCTAAGTATGGAAGGCCATTCAATGCCACCATTTATGATAAAACCTCCTTCATCTCCCTATAAATGGACCACTCATCTAAGTGATTAGGGGCTGGATTATGTTGAATTGTAAGGAGATAATGTTGCTATGAGAATTGGCTTTGAAGCAAGTATGTAATGCTACAAGTTTGTCATGATTTTGATGTGATGTGGATGGGATCCAAGCTGTGTTGAAAATGCAACAAGACGATGGAGCTTAGTGGAAAGAGTCGCCTTCACTAAGTGGGCCCGCAGGCTATTTTTGGCGCAAAGTCTATTTTTAGACTATGTCTATTTTTATACATATGGATCATGGTCTATGAGTTGCAGGATGTTGTTTATGGATGATTGGTCATGTTGGGAAAAATAGATGGACTTCTATTTTTGGTTCACAGCGGAGTGATCAGAGTCTATTTTTAGACTGCCAGGCTAAAAATAGAAACAGTCAAATATTATTAGCCCTTAGCAATATTTGGACTATAAACATTATCTTATCCTCTTGGAGCACTTCAGTTTGAGCTACAGATGTGGCACATGCAGCTGTCAGAAGGAAATGCGCTTTTCTTGTGGGTCAGTTGAGCTATTGCATGGAGGACTTCAATTAGAACTCATGTGGTTGAGTTCTGTGGAGTTGGATGTGGAGTTGATGGAGTTGTGTTCAGTTTGACTTAGTTGAACGTTGTATTTAGTCTAACTAAAGAATACACTAGTGATGAGTTGTGTGAATTAATTGTTAATTAATTCACTAATTATTAACTCATAAAGAAACTAAAGAATACATCAGTTAACTGAGTGCATGGACAGTTCAACAGAGACAGGTGTTAGAGGTTGAGTTGTGACTATCAGTTGTGCATGAGATTTGCACATGCAATGGATTGAGTTATGCCAATGAGGATTGCACAGTGTGGGCCAATATCAAGGAAATTGTAGCTTGTGCTCACGTGATTCTCTTGCAGGATTGTGCAGTGGAGGCAGGCAAAGCAGCAGTGGAGATTTGAACCTGTGACTTGTTCGTATCTGAGCTAGTTTTGTGTGTAACAGGTGGAGATAGTACTGAGTACTTGTGAGGATTATTGTACTATGTATTGTTACATGTTCTCAATCATTATAATATACAGATAGTGTGTGGTTTTCAGCTGTATTCTTTCCCTGGGTTACATATTGTGTTAATGTGTGCCTGCGATTGATGTTTCATAGTTTTTGATGCTGCTAAATTGATGATCAATGTAGAGGAGGTTATGTATTATGCATGTATTCTACAATAGTGTATAATAGGGATAATATCTGTGAATAAATGTCATATTATTCAAAATTTCTACATGGTATCGGAGCAAAGTTGATCATCAGATCTATTATTCAGAAAGTGTTTACATTTTATTTCTTCAGGCAGAGTCTGTAATCGGGCTAGGTAGCCTCTGGGTTCATCCTTCTTTTGGAAGGTGAGATATCCAGTGAATGACTATACAATCGATCTCTGTACAAGAAATAATTTGTTCTCACGAATCTTAGATCAGAAGTGGTTGAGTTTTGAGCTGGTGGAATGGCGCTCAAGGATAAACTCAGAAACATCTAAGTGTGAGAATGGAGACAGTATGCCCCAGTATCTCACGAAGTTCACCCAATGCCGGGATGAGCTGGGAAGTGTGGGGGTGACTGTCGATGATGAGGACTTGGTGAGCTTGGCTCTCCTTGGTCTTCCGAAGAGTTGGCATTCCTATCAGGACTCTGTCAATGGTCGGGAGAAACTACCAGGATGGGAGAGACTTTGGTCGAATCTTGTGCAGGAGGAGATCAGATGGAGCACCAGAGACAGTTCTTCATCTATGCATAATGAGGAGAACTGTGCCTTAGCGAATAAGGTGAAGAAGGGGAAGGAGAAGGGTTCTCTTTCCAAATCCAGTTCTTCCAATAATGGGAAGAAGGTTGACAAGTCGAAGGTGAGATGCTTTCGTTTTCATGAGTTGGGCCATTATGCTACTAATTGCCCAAAGAAGAAGTCCAAGAAGGGATCCGAGGAAGGATCTGAAGGTGAGGCACTTGCTTCACAATTTGAGTTGGATTTCACACTCTTCGCATGCATGGTTTCATCCATGGTGGGAAGTGGTTAGTTTCTTGACTGTGGAGCTTCTTTCCACATGACCGGTGACAAAAGTTTGTTCAGTACTTTGGAGGAGAAAGATCTCCAGATACTCATAGCGATGGGTAATGATGAGAAGTATAGTGTCTCAGGTATAGGCACCGTTATTTTTCAGAGGGAGCATGGAGCTCGCCTTACCTTGATCGATGTCAAGTATGTACGAGGACTGAAGAGAAACTTGGTGTCGATCGCGATGCTGGAAGACGGAGGCTATGATGTAGTCTTCAGTAAGGGAAAGGTTTTCCTTAGACACATCATCACTAGACAGGTGAAGCAGATTGGTTCACGGGTCAAGAACCTGTATGCTCTTGAGGTTCAAGATGCATGCAAAGCCTTGAGTAGCGAGGTAACTGATGGAGACTTGGTGGTTGAGAGGGAGCGTATATTACCTCTGAACATGTAGAGCCAAAAGAAGTCTCAGACGATTGTGGAGGAGCCACGATTGGTGCAGCAGCTTCAGGAGGTTGTGGAGCAGCCACAACAAGGGAAGCTTAGAGGAGATCGAGTAGAGACATCTACTCATGCAGAGACCTCCAGTAGGGGGAAACTTTGAGCCACGTGGGCTGAGGGATCGCATGCAGCCATACCTCCGGGTAGGAGGTGGGGTGATGTGGATTGATCGTCCTAAGGAGGAGGGGCAGGATCCTTGAGGTACCCAACCTCTTGGATGAGACCTTGCGACGGGAGCCCCGATGTGGAGTAGCAGGAACTGACTGATTGGGTAGAGACAGATGCTGATGGAGCGGCAGAGAGAGCGACAGTGTAGGGAATCCCAGGACAGCGCATAGCTAGCAGGCTACAGCAATGCGAGAGGCGCAAGTGTTTTGCACAATGCTAGGTGGCACAGAGAGGTGTAAAATGGTGCGAGATGCATAGAGATGTTGCAGTAGCACAGATGTCAGAGAGGGAGCACTTGTCAGCAGCAGGTAGAGCTTCAGCATCAGAGTATGTTCCTAGCCAAACAGAGTGGTCAGTTGGGAGTGTTTTTGTTCCAAGTGTTGTTGGAGCATGTGGACCGGGCAAATGTGTTGCATGCAAAACATTCCAAAGTTGCAGGATAGGGGTTGCAGATAATCCATATCTTGTTGAGAGGGAGTGTTGAAAATGCAACAAGATGATGGAGCTTAGTGGAAAGGAGTCGCCTTCACTAAGTGGGCCCGCAGGCTATTTTTGGCGCAAAGTCTATTTTTAGACATATGGATCATGGTCTATGAGTTGCAGGATGTTGTTTAAGGATGATTGGTCATGTTGGGAAAAATAGATGGACTTCTATTTTTGGTTCACAGCGGAGTGATCAAAGTCTATTTTTAGACTGCCAGGCTAAAAATAGAAACAGTCAAATATTATTAGCCCTTAGTAATATTTGGACTATAAACATTATCTTATCCTCTTGGAGCACTTCAGTTTGAGCTACAGATGTGGCACATGCAGCTGTCATAAGGAAATACGCTTTTCTTGTGGGTCAATTGAGCTATTGCATGGAGGACTTCAGTTAGAACTCATGTGGTTGAGTTCTGTGGAGTTGGATGTGGAGTTGATGGAGTTGTGTTCAGTTTGACTTAGTTGAACTAGTTGTATTTAGTCTAACTAAAGAATACACTAGTGATGAGTTGTGTGAATTAATTGTTAATTAATTCACTAATTATTAACTCATAAAGAAACTAAAGAATACATCAGTTAACTTAGTGCATGGACAGTTCAACAGAGATAGGTGTTAGAGGTTGAGTTGTGACTATCAGTTGTGCATGAGATTTGCACATGCAATGGATTGAGTTATTCCAATGAGGATTGCACAGTGTGGGCCAATATCAAGGCAATTGTAGCTTGTGCTCACGTGATTCTCTTGTAGGATTGTGCAGTGGAGGCAGGCAAAGCAGCAGTGGAGATTTGAACCTGTGACTTGTTCGGATCTGAGCTAGTTTTGTGTGTAACAGGTGGAGATAGTACTGAGTACTTGTGAGGAGTATTGTACTATGTATTGTTACATGTTCTCAATCATTATAATATACAGATAGTGTGGGGTTTTCAGCTGTATGCTTTCCCCGGGTTACATACTGTGTTAATGTATGCATGCGATTGATGTTTCATTATTTTTGATGTTGCTAAATTGATGATCAACGTAGAGGAGGTTATGTATTATGCATGCATTCCGCAATAGTGTATAATCGAGATAATATCTGTGAATAAGTGTCATATTATTCAAAATTTCTACAAGCTGGAGGAATGACTTTGAATCAGACACAATGGTTGTAATTCCTTCTTCTATTCAATAAATTATTTGAATCTTTCTCCCATATGTTTGCATTGTCTTATAATGCTTATATGTGTGAAATGTATTTGATTCCACTCACTTATATTCAATAGATCTTTTGCTTTGATCGATTCTTTGCTTTAAGTTTGTGTTTACGGGTACTTCTCAAGCGTATTAAGTATGGGAAGGAGCAACAGGATCAATACAAAGGAGACGAGAGGAAAGCGGAACTACAAGTAGGTCTTCTCATCTTCTCATATTATCTATTGCTTATAGGAAAAGACTAAAATACTTTAAACTGTTGTTCTAGATATGGCTACTTATCTAGGGAATTAGTATTTATCTATAGATACCAAATTCTCCAAAACAAATTGGCAACTCCACTGGGGAAGATCCTATTTCGTAGTAGCTTATCCACCTCCTAGGACATCCTTGTAGACCCTACTTGTGTTCATTGATTGTATTTCAACTCTTTTGCATAGAAAATTCAAAACTGTGTCAAATTGCCTTTTGAAACGGCTCACTGTCACCAGCGCAAGCTTGTGAGGGACACGGTGCACTGCAGAGCACCCTTGGCTTAGGGACAGTGCTTTAAAGCACACTGTCTCCCATTCAAGGTTGTGATGATCCTCCTAGGGTCAGTTTCCCACCTTTGGAATGTGTCTTTGCAAAATTTTCTCTATGTATTTGCTTGTTGGTTGATCAATGAATGTCATGGCTAAGAGAATAAGTTTCTATCTCCTTGTCTAGCCCTACTTTGACTTGATTGATTAATTTTTCTTAAATGTTTTCTTTGTCATTATCAGTCTATAGTCAAAGTTGAATATAATTGATTAATCTTTATTCGAAAGAAAGTGTCGTAAAGTCTTCTTTTCCTTCGAAACGGAACTTTCATAAAAGTCTTCATTCTTGTTAAAGATTGATTGATTATATGTGCATATTTCCTTTTGTTCATATTCACATTAAGGAAATCGAAAAGAAATACATGCATATTGCATTGAAAAATTTTGTGTGTGCTCATAGGAATAGTGTAGGGAAATTGCATTAAATTGTGCTCTTTGCTCTTTGATCAAAAGAAATATGATTGCTCTATCCCTAGTAGCTAGGATTTTCAGCGTTAAATTGAATGGAAAAAATGCTTATCGTGATAGTTGCATTCCTAAGAATTTCATAATACATCATGTGGTGAACTTGAAACGCAAATTCCTAAGCAAGATCAACTTAAAATTAACATCAGTTTACCTAATGGAGCATTGCCATTAACGAAAAACATTTAGTGGTTCTAGGCTAGAGACGTGTTCCGGCGTCGTAAAATAATGCAGTTGTCGCTAACTTGTCTGTAATACATCCTGAGTGTGATACCTCATTCCATGTACGTGAGTATATCGTAGCTCGTCCATGTACCTTTGGGTATATAGGGCAGTGTTACAGTACGTAAAGTATATGGGAATGCTCTCACTGTGTAGTTTTGCATTAGACAGCGCTTATACATACTAGGCCTCCACGTAACTTTGGGTATATATGGGAGGAAAACACTAGGTTGCTATCCATCCTTAGGTAGTCGATTCGGCCGCCTTGTACACTGTGATACACCGAACACAGCATTTGGGGAGATTGTATGCTCGTACTTTTTGGTTCACGAGGAGGTATTCTGCAGTTCACAGTTGCTTGGTAAAACTTTTGCCTAGCTTACTCCTTTTTGTTTATTTCTTTTTTGATAATAAAATTAATCAGCAATCATGGAGGAACATCAACCCTTACCCCATTGTTTGCAGAGAACAACAAGTAAACTGCCTTTGTCGCCCAAAGCTACACCTATTCGGCCAAAGTGGTCTCGCTTAACTGAGTCAAGTACATCAAGGACTCCTAGTTCTTCATCTGAAATACCTAAATCATCTATTTCAATAAGTACTGAGACTCCAGTTACTCCAACCATTTCTTGTACATCCGTTTCTGAAGAAAAAATTTCACAATTACCTAAGGACATTAGCATTGATCCTAGTGAAACAGTAACCAAAGTTGTTCAACAACAAGTTGATCCTCAACTTGAAGTTGCTCAACAAGAAATTACTTCTAAACTTGAATCAGTTCAATTAGAAGTTAATCCAGAACCTATCACAGTTCAAATAGAAGTTACATCTAAACCTGAAGTTGTTCAGGAACCTCTTTCTGAAACTGTTGTTCTTTTACCCAAACGTCTTAGAAGTTCTTAATTTACCGAAAGACGATCAAAGAGAAATAAAGATTATGGAAATTCACTGTCATCGTCAAATAATCAGGCCACTGATCAACCTAATCCTTCGACTTTGACTTCATCTGAAAATATTCCACCACCTATTGCACTAGAATTGACAATAAAGCCACCAAAGGGAGTTGTGCATAAATCAACATTTAACCCTCGAGCTCAAGTAGCTCAGAACTATAACATAGTGGAAGATCTTGCTCAATCACCTTCTACTATGTCGACACTCGAGGTGTTACAAAATTCTCCCTCCCAGAAGCAGGCTTTACTGTCAACAGTTGACGTAATAGACCCTACGGATTCCAATCTTGTGGTTTTTAACCATGCAGGATATACACCACAGTTACCAGCGCAGTTAGCTTTCCTAATTCAAGTAAAAGCTCTCAATAAGAATGTTCACCGAACTATTATTGATGAGGGGGTATCTACTTGCATTGTCAATGAGCTATTGGAAAACACTTGGTTCACTGTCATTATCACGATCACCAACCACATTAAAAGATTTTTACGGACGAACATATACTCCTTGTGGGATTTTGAGTAACCTGCAAATCGAACTAGGGGGCAAAACAGTCACTATTGAAGTTGAGATATTTGACGGACGCCTCGATTACAACATTTTACAGGGAAGGCCATGGGTATATGCTATGGTTGTTTTGGTTTCCATTACTTTCGTACTATTTCATTCCCTCATAAGGGTGGAATCACTGTTATCGATCAGCTTGCCTTCTTTGCAAATAGTTCACAGGCTATGGGAAGCATTCCATTGGTACACGGACCCCCGTTGTCACTTCAAAGTGTTGGAGTATGTCTCTTTAAATATCCTTCCCTAATGGGTACTTTTACGCTACCGTCACCATCTAATTTGGCGGAAGTGGCAATATTAGAGACTTGCAACATGATTTCCTCCACCTCATCTGATTTAAGGAGGATTACCAACGATTCTGAAGTTGATAGTAATACAGAGTTTATGCTATTAAGCCCCATTGAGCTAGCATAGCAATCAATTTTTCTGGCTTGTGCTGCAAACCCAAATCCACTTTCACCAATTGTATGGGTAGAGCGTTCGTTAGAATATGGTAGTTCTTCAGATCCTTTTTCACGTACACATTCTACGAATGAAGGAATCGCCCAATCAATGATGATAGCAGAAGAACCTTGGGAAAATTATCATCATCATTCCCGGCTTCCAAATGACATTGAAGATTATTCAAATGAACTAAACCACCCTTCAATTGTTGATTTCTTTTTAAATTCAATTTTCATAGACACAGTAGATTCCGAGCAAAACCTGTCAAATATTGAAGAAACGATTTCTATTAATATTTTGACAAAGCCTAATGTTGTAGAAAAAATTCACATCGACAAATCTTGTTCTCCATTAGAACTTAATAATTACCATATTCTCTTTCATGAATTTAGAGATAAATTTGCATGGTCTTACGAGGAGATGCCAGGCATTGACTCTAGTATTGTTGAACACGAAATCAAAATGTACCCTGATGTCATGCCAGTACGATAGCGGCTTCGACCTGTTCATCCAAAGAAAACTGCTACAATTAAAGTAGAAGTTTAAAAACTTTTGCATGCTGGTTTCATTTACCTTGTACCTCTTACTCACTGGGTTTCTAACCTTGTTCCTGTCATGAAGAAACAAGGGAAATTTCAAGTATGCGTCGATTATAGGGATGTAAATCAGGGTTGTCCAAAAGACAATTATTCTACTCCTTTTATCGACCAGATTATTGATGAATGTGCCGGATGTGAAATATTCTCATTTATGGATCGATTTTCTGGTTACAATCAAATCAATATCCGCCCACAAGACCAATCTAAAACAGATTTTATTTGTCCATGGGGCACATTTGCATATAGGAAACTCCCATTCAGTTTCAAGAATGCAGGGGCTACATTTTAGAGGGAAAGGAACTATGCCTTCCATGACATCAAGCACATTATTCAACCTTACCTTGATGATTTACCTACTCATTTACGAAAGCGGATTGATCACCCGCAACATTTGAGAGCATTATTTTTACGATGCCAACACTACAAGATACGACTCAATCCACACATATGTGTGTTTTGTTGTTGTTCTGGTCGATTGCTTGGATTTTTAGTGTCTAGAGAGGGGATTCGACTTAATCCATTAAAGGTTCAGGAAATTCTTGATTTGCCTCCACCTTCAAATCTTTTACAGCTACAGAGACTCCAAGGGAAGGCTAACTTTTGAGGAGGTTCATTCCTAATTACACTAAGATGGCTAAAGGTTTTACACGTATTTTGAAAAAGGGGATGCCATTCCATTGGGATTAGGTTGTGCAAGCTTCTTTTGATGCTCTTAAAGATTCCTTGATTAGAGCGTCATTAATGTATTCTCCGAATTATCAAAATGGCTATTACCTGTATCTCGCCGCTACAGATACAACCATTGGCAAGGTTTTAATCCAAGAGGAAAATGGGATTGAACATCCAATTTATTATTTGAGCCGCAATCTCAATGATACAGAAAGTAAGTACTATTATGTCAAAAAACTAGCTTTGGCAGTTGTACAAGTTGTTCAGAGATTTCGCCATTACATCATGCTCCGAAAGACCACTGTCATTTCGGATTGCAACCCTATGATATACATTTTTTCACTTCAATTGCTGGGGGGGAAATACTCAAAATGGATAGTCATTTTGTAGGAGTTTGATCTGGAATTCATCAAGTCGAAATCAAAGAAATATCTAGTTTTCACAGAGTTAATTTGCGACCATCCCTCGACCTCCATTGATTCAACATCTGAACCATCGATTTTGGATGAGTCTTTGTTTCTGATATCGTCATCTGACCCGTGGCATGGAGATATACTGATCTATCTCCAGACCCAAACTTTCTAGCCTGATACCTCTCGCTCGCAACAATGACGTATCGATACCAAGCCAAAGATTATCTGATCATTGGTGACACCATTTACAATCGTGGTATCAATATGATTTTGCGGAGGTGCCTCACACATGAGGAATTCGAGAAAGCATTGAATGATTGCCATTCAGGTGCCTATGGTGGACACTTATCTGGATATGAAACCGCACAGAGAATTCTCCGTGCCGGTTACTTATGGCCAACTATATTCAAAGATTGTATTATTGTTGTCAGAAGCTGTCACGCATGCCAAATATATGACCGAAAAACCAGATTACCACCTGCACCATTACATCCAGTCATTGTTGTTGGACCATTCGCCAAATGGGGCATTGACTTCATGACATGTAACCCCACCTCGACCGAGGGGCATGGGTATATTATAGTCGTCGTTGACTATTTTACCAAATGGGCCGAGGCGATGCCAACATTAAACAATAGTGGCGAAACGACTTCTCTTTTCTTTTTTAACCATGTGGTTGCCCAGTTTGGTGTACCACAAGCCATAGTTATAGATCATGGGTCACATTTTCACAATCACATGATGGCTAAGTTGATTGCTAAGTTAGGACTGTCACATGATAGTTCTACCCCTTATTACCCGCAAGTAAATGGACAAGTTGAGGCCATCAACAAAGTCTTGAAGTGGATGTTGCAAGAATGATAGGGGTGCATAAGCAAAACTGGCACTTAATCCTGTACTCTACCTTGTGGGCATATCCAACCTCGGTGAGAAATGAAACTGGATTCATGCCCTTTCAGTTGGTGTATGGTATGGAAGCAGTCTTACCAATACAATGCGAAATTTCATCTCTCAAACTTGTGATTGACCTGTTACCCAACACTTCTGACGAAGAAGCACGTTTCTTGGAACTAATCCATCTGGATGAAACCCATCGTGATGCCGTGTTGGCTAACGAAGCACATAAGAAATGAATCAAGGCGCAATATGATAGAAATTCCAAGCCTCAAATCTTCTCAGAAGGAGACCTGGTCTTGCTTTACGATCAAGAAGTTGATAAACTTGGAGCAGGGAAATTCGAACAATGTGGATGGTTCATTATATTGTCAAGCATGTTCTGGAAAAAGGTGCCTACGAGTTAGTAGATTATGATGGTATTCCATTGTCGCAACCCCAAAATGGGTTATACCTCAAACATTACTATACTTGATTGAGTGTAGTAAAACTCACTGTATATATGCTTTCATTACATGTGTGTGTGTGTGTCTTTTAGAGTGTTTATTTGGTTAGTAATCCGCTTTGCATTTGTTACAAATGTCGGAGTCTTCGGAACCTTTTGTTGGTTATGCCGATGGTGCTAGTCATAGTACGTAGAACTTGTCTTCTGCAACATGGGCTATTTTCGCTCCAAGTGGCAAGTTAGTGAGTTTTCAAGGGATTTGTATCAGTCAATCGACGAACAACATCACTGAGTATAGCGCGTTGATTGAACTTCTCTCTAATGCCATTTCACTTGGCATTCGTCGAATCATCGTTAGGCTGGACTCACAACTTGTTGTACTACAACTAACAAACATTTATACTGTCTGAAATCCAATAATTTTTCGTATGTTCCTTAGAGTTCGTATTTTGGAAAGGCGTTTTGAACACATTCAATATCAATATATTTCCAAAAAATTTAACACATTAACTGATTCTCTAGCGAATTATGTGTTAAATAGACATTTGCGACACATGTAAAAGTAATATTTTCAATTCACATCATCAGTTGAATAGGATTGCATATAACCATAGAAAACTCTGAAAGTAAAATAGATAGGTGTTTTAAAAGTTTTTACAAAATTTGTGTCCAAGACACGTTTGATCATCTGACCCAAAAAACTCAAAATGCATGCAAAACATCCTAAGTAGATCTAGTGGTGCTCATGATAATAGGTCACAGCCTGTGCTATCATGCGCAAAAGCCTTGCCCAGCGGCTAGGAACACCAATAGTGTGGCGTGCAGCCTCATAGGTAACTCCTCAATCCGGACATCTGGAATACCAAGGGTTAATCCCTCTATGTGATCCCGCAACTCTACTAAGGTCTCGGCCAAATCCAAGTCCTGGAGAACTGCTCTCCCAATGTTTCTCCGTCCTAATGTTTCTCCATGTTGGCCCACCTGCACCCTGTTGGTGCCCCACAGGTCGAATAGTACCCATATCTGCATGCATAAGAATGATTTTATTTTAGTCTTGCAATCATTAAAAACAAAAAAACATGTAGAAACTTGAAAAATAAAAAAACACTTTGGTCAAATAATTTACCTATAGCACCCCATTATGCTCCAACTAGTAGAATCAAATATGGATCTCCACAGAAATCCATCGCTGAGTATGGATGCTCCTCGATGACAAGGTGTTGTCAATCAAGCCAACTAAAGAAAGCAGTGGAAAAAATGATTGTTGACTGACCCGCATGTCGAGCCATCAATTTGACCCACCTCTGAATACGTGGATCTCTAGGACCAGCTACACCCAGTGATACATGCTGTGGTTGCATCAATGGGATTCTCTTTAAGGTAAAAGCGATTAAGATCGAACCATAGCAAAAATTCTTCGTCTTACCACTTTTTAGCTTGGTCATTTGTTCTTTTAGTGAAGAAAGCACAGCCTCACACCAGTTGAAAAATTTTGGCTCTAGACACTCCAATGCATACTGCATATATGATCTGTTCAACAAGTGTAGTGTCACACTGCCATCCAATTTTGTGATTGTGAAAAGGATCGTTCTCAAAGGCAAATCACCTACATCCCTAATGTTTATTTTCCCATCCTTGCTAGGGTGTGTACCTGGCTGACAAAACTGTCTAATATAATCTCTCACCGATTCACCTCCACAAGCTAATCCAGAAAGTGAGATGGGGGCACCTCGCCTTGACAGTCTAGTAAGAAAGTAAATATCATCAATGGTAATAGGGACCATCTTGTCCCTTATGTGAAAAGTCAGATCTGTCAGATCCCATGCATGAACAAGGAACTGCAATAGTTCTATTTGTTTCCTCATTCTAGACAACTTGAAGTATTTGAGTAACCCACAATTTTTGAGGGCCTCAACTGTACCCGGATTGTTAAGGGAAACCATGTCTTGTTCTTCGTGCTCTCTTTATCGCCATGTAATTGACATTCTGATCTGATGAAAGCCTGAAACACAATCATAAGCTTAGTTAGGATCCTTACCATGCAAAAAACAAAACAAATATTGGAGCAAACAGCTAAATTAAACTTGGGAAACTTGCCTAGCACAACCCAGGCACAGAGACAGTGCATTTCAAAGCATGCATCCATCTGGGTGCTCTTCAGCATAGTTTTCGATGTGAAAGCCTGCATTGATCCCAGGGCGAAAAAATGAAACCCAAAGGGCCCCAAAAAATCCTAAAACTTGCATGAAATGATAAAAGAATGACCTAAAAAGAAAGAAGAGAGGTTAAGCTCCTACCTGGTCTGGACGGCTCGAGAAATGGTCCACGGAATATCTCATAATCAGCTGATGAAGTTCGAGGTAAAAACTAGCTCAGAGCACAAAACTGAATGGTAAGTTCCAAATGGTAAAACAGTCATGGTAAAAACTTGTTTTATGTTTATTTCATGTTCATTAATTGAGTAAACATTAGTATTTGCCTATTTTTGCCTACGAAATAGGTATTTTTAATCCATTTGGTGGTGCTTTGAGCAGGTTTTGTAGCTGACTTACAGAATTCGACGTGCTCAATTGTAAATTTTACCGTTGACCACAGAGCACACTTTTATCTCTTTTTCGAGCTTTGTTAAAAATGAAAAAGGAACCCTCTTGGAGTCCTCTTTAAACTCTTTTCAAACTCTCTAAACATGAAAAGATTGTCGAGTGCTTGTCCTTTCCAACTCGTTAACAGATTCGAAACGACATCTCTCTTGTATTATTTTACGCTTTTTCAGGCTTGAGAGATTAATTTACAAAAAAGAACTTGTGGGACATTTCTTTTTGTCCCTTTTCAAACTCTCTAAACATGAAAAGGACCAAGTTATCTTTGTCTTTAAACTCATTAAAACATCAAATAGTGCCAGACTTGTCCATCTACACAAGACCGAGTTTCACCTTCGCTAGACTCGTTAAAACATCAAATAGTGATGGATTCTCCCGAAGGGTGGAATTATACAACAAGCATATGTTATCCTCCTCAAGCTTGATAAAAATAAAGAGGCATTGGTCAGCAATGACTAGGAAAAATGGGAAAAAGGGGAAAACCACTCTATGGTAGCCGGTCGCTCTTGAACATGACACTTTCACTCCATCACCGTGACTATTTGGGTTGGGTTATTAGCTTGATGGTTATCACACCATTGGTCTATCATACCATCCATCACTCGTTTTTGGGTCAATGCTACCAATTCATTTCAGTGTCGCCGACATGTTCAAGAGAAGTCATTAAGTCAAAATTCATCCTTTGCAATACCATAAACCTTCATTTTCATGACCGCCATTCCTAAACCCTGTGTCATCAGTCAAATTCCATCTCTAAAATCACTACACTCATTTTGTGTCATTGATGTGGGATACATCAAGGCCCTCCTGTGACAAGTCGCTTCTTTTCGACATCAACACATTATCCAAGAAGTTGACTTAGAAACACCCTTCCAGTACCTTGAGGCTTGCATACATCAATGGCAGGTTTCTCGTTTCCGACAATAGGTTGAAATCATTGGCCTTCGACCAAAAGACTTTGTATGGTGTTTGACATCAAATCATTCATTCACACCATGTAGAATGTAGTGCAGTACCTTGAGGATCATTATCATTACCAGTGATTTCTCTTGCGTCTGTTATCAGCTTACATCATTGGCTGGTAATTAGATGGTGTCTTCCCATGTTCGACTTCAGATCATATATTCGTATGGTTAGACTCGTACTTGAGCGAATGATTGAATGAGATAGAAGACCCTAGATCTAGTTTCATCCATTCAGGTTGCGATTTCAGGAGTATTAAATCATATGTACAATGGCTTTACATTGATAATCATTACAATCATGGGTCTATATATGTAGAGGACTGTTTATGTACATGTAATGAAAATTTATAAGTTGATCATGGGTATGCCTTCTCTCAGTGATTCATGTAAAAATCAAAAATCATGATATATGTATTGTAATTGATGCAGGTCACCTTCCACTTTGATACCTCCTCGTCACATCGTAAAGCATTTCATTCGACATTGGCATTTTTCTGACTTCATGCTTTAGGGGGTAGCTGTTACAGATCCATTTGGGCACATCAATCCCATCATCCAGATCAGTGTTTTAGGGCTCATAAAACCCTAATTTCAGTTGCTACATGCCCTAAACAAGTCACCCCTTTGAATGCCTCCTTCCTGGATAGTTTCATGACTTGAAGACATCCAGAAATGGCCTCTAGAGGGACCAGCACAGGTAGGCCCATGTAAGGGTGCGCTGCAGAGCAGTTAAGTCCATGCCAGGGTGCTCTACAAAGCACTTAGGCTTCCTTTCACCTACGTTGGGCAAGTTTGAGCGAAATTCACATAGGGTTTGGGGAATATTCTTATCTTTTGGATTCATCTAGAAGGTTCCCTCACTTATCAACTCCTATGAGCTCGAAAATGGATGAGGAATGAGTTAAGATGCATCCTATCCTCTCATCCCTTTCTCCATGGAACTAATTCTAAGTATGGAAGGCCATTCAATGCCACCATTTATGACAAAACCTCCTTCATCTCCCTATAAATGGACCACTCATCTAAGTGATCAGGGGCTAGATTATGTTGAATTGTAAGGAGATAATGTTGCTATGAGAATTGGCTTTGAAGCAAGTATTGTAATGCTACAAGTTTGTCATGCTTTTGATGTGATGTGGATGGGATTCAAGTTGGAGGAATGACTTTGAATCAAACACAATGGTTGTAATTCCTTCTTCTATTCAATAAAGTATTTGAACCTTTCTCCCATATGTTTGTATTGTCTTATAATGCTTATATGTGTGAAATGTATCTGATTCCATTCACTTATATTCAATAGATCTTTTTCTTTGATCAATTCTTTGTTTTTTGTTTGTGTTTACAGGTACTTCTCAAGCGTATTAAGTACAGGAAGGAGCGACAGGATCGATACAAAGGAGACGAGAGGAAAGCGGAACTACAAGTAGGTATTCTCATCTTCTCATCTTATCTATTGCTTATAGGAAAAGACTAAAATACTTTAAACTGTTGTTCTAGATATGGATACTTATCTAGGGAATTAGTATTTATCCGTAGATACCAAATTCTCCAAAACACTTGCCCCCTTTTTATGGACAACTTAGTTATGATTATGATTTTTGAGAAGATTCTTCGACAAAAATCACATTGGGATGCTTTTGTTGACAAAAGCATCCCAATGTGATTTTCGCCGAAGAATCTTCTCAAACTTGATATGGATCACAGAAGCCTAAATTCAATGATTATGATTGTTAATCAGTTTAGTTATATGTGTTATTGTGATATCTACTTAGGGATATAAATCATTTAATTATTGCAAATATGTGTATTTGTTTATATGTAATTAATAATATTGAAACAATAAAATAATAATAATACACACACATTCTTATGGACATTATTTAAAATATGTTTCATATATCATTAGTCATTTTTCATGGTTGTGGCTTTGTTTTAATTTTATTCACTGGTTAATCATTTGCTGTGATTAGGGTTCGACTATAAGGAGAGGGTCAACATGCCAACATGCATTTAGGAGGTCAAGTAAGACCACTAGTAAGAGGATGAATGTTAGCATGAGGAGGAATTTATAAAGGTAGCCCAACTTTAGAGAGAGGGTTAGATTGGGCTACAACACAAGGGCTATCATTTGCAGATTTAATGGATTCTAGCCAAGTTCCAAAGCACTGCATCAGTATAGCCTGCACCGAAAACAGTGAAGTTTATCTTTGTTCAAAAGGATTTTTTATTGCACATATTGACTCGCAGGAAGATTTAGATAAAGTCTTGAAGGACGAGCCTTGTCTTTGGGGAAGAGAAGGGCTCTTCATCACTCCTTGGTTTCTGGAGTTTGATTCTTCAACAATGGTAGTAACAAATATGTCAATCTGGGTAAGGTTGCTAAATCTTCCTCTTCCTTTTTGGCATCACATGGTACTAGAGGACATTGGAAATACCTTAGGCACTTTCAAAAAAATGGATGTTGAAAGAACAGAGAAAGGTTTATTTACCTTTGCTTGTATTTCTGTAGAAATAGACTTAAACAAAGGTCTAATCGATCATATATTGCTGAAACATAGATCCTATTAATGGATCCAAACCTTGGATTATGAAAACATGACATTTAGATGTTGTACATGTTTACAAACAAGACACTTACAAGATTCTTGTCCATATGCTAAAAATCCCCCAAAAAATAAAAAGGGCAAGTCCATAAAACAAAAGGTTGGAAGTCTTTTGATCCATTTTTTCCAAAGGATGGAGAAGAAGAATCAAGGAGGACCCTACCAAACACAATGATATGAGCACTCAAAATCCTGATGAACCTACACAACCCATGAAGAATGTTAGAGAAAAAGAAATGATCCTTGAATCTGATCATCCTGAAGTTGTGGTACGCAAAGAGGATGGGTTGGTGGGTTTAAAGAGATTCCATGTTTCAAAAAATTTCAACTTCTGATAAAAAACACCCCCCTGTGGTGTCTGTGAAGAGTTCATAGTTGTACTTGTTGATCCACCATCAATGGGATGGCAGAAGGTCCAAATAAAGAAAGGAAAGAAAAATAAGTTAAGTGACTACTATAACATTCTAATTCTCTTTTGTTTTTGTTTTTATTTTTATTTTTATTTTTGTTTTATAGCTAAGAGGCTATTAATATGCTCTCACAAGACTACAATCTTGCTCAAACTGAATGCTTCTAGCATTTGTAAAATTTAATTTTGTTCCTTTCTAACTTGCAATGAAATTACGATTTTTTCCAAGGGAAAAAATATTACTTTATTATTTATTATTTTATTTTTATTTAACCTTTTTTGTGAAAGTCAAGAGGGAAAAATCATAAAATGAGTTTATGACTTTAATTAAGTGTAAATAACTTATTAAAAGTGGTTCTCTAAGTTATTTAATTAAATGTGATTAAATATAATGAAAATAACTTAGGAAAAGTGGTTTCCTAGGTCATCTGTAAATGTGGGTTTATACATGTTAAGCTATAATAGTGTATTTCAATAAGTCTAACAATTTGATCTAAGAGATCTATTTGTGGGTTATACGACTTATCTAAACTAGGTCCTATGAAATTCTAAAGGAAAATTCTAAGTTGTAAAATTGAAAAAAAGACTATGATTCCCATGAAGAAATAGAATTCCTAACTTCAAAATCTTTACAAATCACATGATGTTGTGGACAACATTCAAGCCCTTTTATAAAAGAAGTAATTTTATTTATAAAAGACATAAATTTTGGGGTTAAGCAACTTGCAAAAGGAAAATATAAGGACAATGAAGGATGCCAAGAAGAAATCTTAAAAATTTAAGGGTTTATCCTTGTCTTTTATATCCACAAACTCTTCAATTTAGTAATAAAGCAAGGTCTCCCTAAACTCTAGACTCAAAGCCTCATTGTGCCTATTTTCAAAAGTAGGGATAAAAACAATCCCTCTAATTATAAGATTATGCACCTTCTAACCAATTTATATGGATTTATTTTAAAAAGGAAAATTAGTATATGGTTATAAAGCAACATAAGAGAGTTAAATGTCATATTATATTTAGGAACTATCATTGAACTATGGACCATGTTGTTATGCTTAGGATTGTTACAGAAGAGTATCATTGTAATAATAAAACCAATCTCCTATTTTGTTTCATTGGATTTAGAAAAGCTTTTGACACAATATTCATGATTAACCTTTGGAATATATTGGAAAAAATAAAAGTTACTTTCAAGTTGAGACATGTTGTGATAAGGATGTACAAGAATGCTATTATCAAGTTTAGGAACACTAAGGGCTGGTCAAAATAAATTAGTTATAATAAAGGATTCAAGCAAGGTTGAACCATGCCCCCCATCCCTTTTGGCATATACATGACAAGTTAGAGGGTTGTTTGGAAGAAGTAGGTTGTGTTAGCCTGACTCTAGCTAATATAGTCATCATCCTTATTCTTTATGCTAATGATATTATTTGTATGGTGAGAAGTCCCTATGATCTTAACAAGCAACTAAAAATTCTCAAATATTTCCACTCTAGTATGGGTATGATTATTAACACTGATGAAATGAAGGTTATAAAACTTAAATCCAAAAAGATTGTTTACATTAATTTCATGTATGACAACAACAACTTGGAGGAAGTAACCTCATACAACTATCTCAAAGTCAGCCTTCATCACAAGCTTAACTAGAACTCTAGGTGAGAAAACTATAAATGGAGGATCAAAAGTTTATTATAGACTTGAAAATAGTTATAAATCAATGGACCTTTGACTATAGGATAAGAAGAAACTCCTCCTATGAGACTCCTATAAATCTTGTTATCTTAGATGTTGTGAAGTTAGGGGTTGTAACATTTGTAAATAATCGTGGAGAAATATAGAACAAATACAAAAGTGTTTTATAACTTATAATCTCAAATTTAAAGGAAATACATGTTATCATATCCTCCTTAGAGAAGTGAGTCTTTCCCCCATTGAGATCATGATTATGAGTAAGTACCTAATGCACATGAACAAAATAAACAACATGGAAGACAAGGTGCTTCCTAAGATGTTCCAAACTCTATTCAAAACTTCCTATAGCTCAGGTGGGGTTGGCACAAAGATGCCAAATCTTGGTTAAATCGTTAAAGAATAAAAGAAGAGGTCACTTTATAAATGAATACTAATATTAAAAATATTATTACATCTATATTTGAGGAGAAAATGCGGTGCCACAAAGAATTTGAGGATAAAAAAAATTAAGCTATTAGAAGAAGATGATCAACATTGATCTAGGAGATCAAAAGTATTTCTTTATTTTGACTAGCATAAAGAAGAAAAACATCGATCTAGGATATCAAAAGTATTTCTCTATTTTGACTAGCATAAAGAATAAAATCAGTGTTGCTAAAATAAGAACAAACTCTCTATATGTATAGTAAGCAGGATATTGGACAATTCTTAAAATGTTGTGAGTCGAAACAATTTATCATCTTAGTGACACTAAGAAGATTGAAGATTAAAAACACTTGCTCTTGAAATGTCCTTAGTACAACCATATTAAATCATAATTTCAATTTTTTATCAAGATAACTATTCTTTTTATGCCGGAGAGAAATTGGACCTGAGAGAAAACAGGAAGGGTAGGAGAGGGTGCTGCGGGGAAGACAAACTAGGGTTTACGACAAGGTTCAGAGCTGGTCACCATGGAGGGGCGAGGAGGGGGGAGTTCCACTCCCTCCTACAGTCAGGCAATGTCGAGCCGTTTCAAGAAACCATTGGAGGCGGAAACTGGGAGGGTCAACAAAGAAAAATAGAAAAATATCAGTTCACAGGAACAGGAGGAGAATCCAGAGGAAGTCAGAGGAGAGAAAAGTACAGGAGGAGGCAGGAAGAGAACCGAGCACAAGAATATGACAGGCCTCTGTAAACCTAAGTCTACCATCACACTCTAAGTGTTTTAAATGACCCAGCGCTACAGGTGCACAGGGATCACATGACGACTTATGCCGTAATATGCAAATTTATGGGGATATGGCCAACAGAGAAGGCTCCTCATGCTTGGATAAAGTACAACTGGAAACCTAAGGGGGAAATAAATCTTCACCTTGGGTCCAAGGGTTTCTTCACAGTAGTGTTCACAAAACTTGTAAACAAAGACAGAGTGTTCGAAGGAGGACCATATTTTTATGTTGCGGCAGGCCTATACATGCAACCATGGGTGATGAATTTTGTCCCGGAACATGAGAGTTTCACATCAGTACTGGTATGGATAAGACTCTACTCCGTACCTTTAGATCACTGGCTACAATAATCCTTAAAGGCCATAGGAAATAAACTAGGTCATTTTTTAAAAATATCATAAGCGCCTATGCGAGGAAAATATACCTCTTTTGTCCAAATATCCATAGAAATGGACCTATCTGGAGCACTTCCAGACAAAATTATTCTAGAAGTATATGATGAAGAATGGGTGTAGACGGTGGACTATGAACATGTCCCATTCAGATGTCGCAAATGTCATGAACACGAGCACCTCTTCAGAGATTGCCCATTAAACAAAATGGAGAGTAATATCAAAACCAACACAGGCAAAGATATCGAAGGCTTTACCAAGGTGGGAGGCAAAGGGAAAGGAGGGAAAAAGAACCATAAGAAAATCTATGAGGAGAAGCAACTAGGTCATAATAGATTCAAGATATTAGAAGAAGAAGATGGGAACACGGGGATGAACCGAACATCGGAGGATAGTCCAGCAGAGAAGGAAAAAGATGATAAAATGGAGGATGTTCCTGTAAACAGCAAACTAAAGGAGGATCAGAAAAACACTATGGAACTCGACAGGGACCATGAGATGACCCCAAGCAAGGTTGGAACGGAGGACCACGACCTGCAGGAAATTCTTGAAAGGGAGAATCTTGATCTAGAAAAGTTCCTGGAACAGGGAACCACCAAAGGTGTTGATTCTCTACCTCAAGAGGAGTTCGACAGAGTACAACAGCTCTTCCTGTGGAGATCTCAAACAAAGGGTTCTGGAATCAAAAGAAACCATGATAGCCAGGAAAACAGAGGAGTAAAAACGATGGAGGCTACATCAAGACACGCTCCCAAGAACCCAGGAAGGAAAAGAGGAAGAAAAAGACAGAATGAGCTACTGATAGAGTGTGGGAAACTAATGATCAACTCAGGTAAGATGAAAGATCTCACTAGTTACTCATTTACAAATCTTTCATAATGAATCTTACAACCTGGAATATTAGGGGTCTAGGAAGTAAAAGGAAACAGAGAAATCTTAGCAACAGAATAAAAGAAGAAAAACCAAATATGGTGTTTATCCAGGAAACAAAGTGTTCAATGGATAAAATAAGAGAGATACATAGCAAATGGCTCATCAAGTATGAATATCTACAAGTTAAAGCAGACAACACAGCACGAGGGATTCTCACACTTTGGAACCCTCAGAAACTAGGAATCCTAGATGTTAAAGCATCCAGGAATTACCTATCGATGGTGATCCAACCCTTAGGTGATAAGGAAGTCTATTTAATCACTAATGTTTATGGTCCTCAAAAACGTGAAGACAAACTCAGGTTTGTTATCTCAGTGGAGAAGCTAAGAGAAAGATACCATGTTATGCCCTAGATTCTGGGAGGACATATTAATATGATTAGATCCCTTACAGATAAAAAAAAAAAAAAAAAAAAAAATAAAAAAAGTGGGACCAGAATACTAGGCAAAGACTCCATAGCCTTTCAGAATTTTCTAAATGACATGATGCTAGTAGATATGGAGACCAAAAATGGTACCTTCACCTGGAATAATAAGCGGGGAGGGGCTTCTCAAGTTGCCTCTAAACTTTACAGATTCATAATCTCTAAGGACCTCATTCTCACAGGCCTCAACCTGTCTGTGTTAATCCTCCCTTTTGGAGGCTCAGATCACTAGCCTATCCAACTTGAAGCTGCTGTTATAGGCACTCCGAGAAACAGACCATTCAGGTTTGAAAATATTTGGCTAACCCACCCTGACTTCATCAACAATATAAGTAAATGGTGGGCAAAATATATGCCCGTTCAGGGAACTAACATGTTCCTTCTACATCAGAGACTAAAACACATCAAACTCAGGCTCAAAGATTGGAACAGAAATGAGTTTGGAAATATCTTCAAAGCCAAAAAAGAAGTTGAAAAGAAACTTCAAGAAATTAACCAGGTCCTCATCTCAGATGGCTTTACCGAGGAAAGGAAAGTTCAAGCTGACTCTCTGCAACAGGAATGGGAAGAAAAATGCAAGCAAGAGGAGATCTTCTGGAGACAGAAATCGAGAGTGCAATGGATAAAAGAAGGAGAAAGAAATACAAAGTTTTTTCACAAGTCAACCATGGATCACAGGTCTCATAACAGGATCTCAATACTCAGAGATACTCATGGAAAACAGCTCAGCTCCCACAAAGAAATAGAATCTGCTCTAGTACAACATTTCCAAAGCATAGTTGAGGAACCTCCCATAGACAGATCACAATCTATCAAGAACTTCACAAAGCACATTCCCAAGCTTGTATCTAGAGAAGACAATCACAATCTTAATAGGCCAGTGACTGAAGAGGAGGTCAACGAAGTTATCAAAGAGATGCAAAATGGGAAAGCTCCAAGCCCAGATGGGTTCAATTTAGACTTCTTCAAAGGATGTTGGGAAATAGTCAAACAACATATCCTTGATGTGGTGGAAGATTCGAGGAAAAACAAAACTATTTTAAGGGCGCTTAATGCCTCTTTCATAACTTTGATTTCAAAGCAGGAAAGAGCCATGACACTGGATAGATTTAGACCCATAGCCTTATGCAATGTGGTGTACAAAATTATATGTACAGTAATGCAAACAAGCTCAAGCCCCTTCTTCCAACTCTTGTGTCTGAGGAGCAAACTAGATATGTGGAAGGAAGACAAATTCTAAATAATATCACTCAAGCTCATGAGGTGGTACACTCTCTCAAGAGAAATAAGCAAGCAAGTATGATCATGCAACTAGACCTAGCGAAAGCTTATGATAAGCTAAGTTGGGCATACATGAAGGAAGTACTAAAAGCTTATGGCTTTGACCACAACTAGATAAGATGGGTAATGGCCCTTGTCACCACAGCTAGTTTTTCAATCCTGCTTAATGGTTCACCTTCCAGAACCTTTAGGCCTTCGAGAGGCCTAAGACAAGGAGATCCGCTCTCCCCCTTCCTCTTTATCCTCATGATGGAAGGTTTAGGCAACATGATCAAATCAGCCAAAGAAGAAGGAAAAATCCAGGGTCTCAAACTCACCCGGAATGGAGATGCCTTGACTCATCAACAATTTGTGGATGATACTATGTTGCAGGGTACACCCACGATCAAAGAAGCTAAAGCTTTCAAGCAAATCCTAAATGAATTTTCTATGGCCGCGGGTACAGAGGTAAGCCTTACCAAATCTAAGATTTTCTTTTTTAATACTGACATTGCTATTCAGAGGAACCTCACCAGAATTCTCAGCTTTCAAAGAGAATAGCTACCCTCCAAATATCTGGGAATACCTCTAACGGACAAACCCCTAAGCAAGGCAGTTTGGGAGCCAATCACTAATAAACTCCAGGACAAAGTCCGGAACTGGACAAACAGGTCTTTGAATTTAGCAGGATGGCTAGTCCTAACAAAAGTTGTCCTACAAACTATTCCCATCTTCATGCTCTCTGTCATTCCTGCTCCTAAAGGAGTTATGCAGCACATCAGAAATATACAAAGGGACTTTCTATGGGGCAAAGGGGAAGAGAAAAAGAAATGGGCCTTGGTAGCATGGGATAAGATCTGTAAACCCAAGACACATGGAGGTTTGGGGCTACATGACCCTGAAACCCTAAGTAAAGTTTTGGGGGCCAAACTATGGTGGAGATGGCTAAAGGAATCAGCAACCCCTTGGGAAAAAATTTGGAAACAGAAGTATGCAAATAATTGGCAAGAAAAGGACCACATTCGAATGTCTGGGCTCATCAAAGGCTCCCACATTTGGAAAAAAGCATGGGAGAATAGAGCTATTGTTCAGAAACACAGTTTCTGGGAGATCAGAGATGGAAACCTAGCTTGGTTCTGGGAGGACAACTGGCAACAAGAACCTAACCTGGTAAGAGAGGAACTTTCCAATCTCAAGAATGACACTGACAATAAAGGTTTACTCAGGGTAAGTGACTTTTGGGATCAGTCTAGGAACAATGGCAAATGGAGAATATGGAAGGACCTGGTATATAGTGAAGGAACCTCTTTGAAGGCCCAGGCAGAAGCACTTGTAGTGATCTTGGAACAGAGAAAGATTTTGATATCAACATCGTCAAACCAACTGAGATGGGGAAGAAACAACAAAGGCAACTATAACCTCAAAGAAGCCAAGAGAATGGCCCTAGGGCTTGACTTTACAAACCCTGATAAGGTTTGGAGGGATCTCTGGCAGAGCCCACACTGGATGAAAATCAAACTGTTCATGTGGTTGGTGCAACATAATAAAATTCTAACGTGGGAAAACCTTCGAAAAAGAGGTGTAGCAGGTCCATCTAGATGCCAATTATGTGAAGTACAAGAAGAGACCATGGAACACCTACTCAACCTATGCCCTTTCACCTCCACCTTGTGGAATTGGGTGGCCTCAATCTTCAAACAAACAGACAGGGATAATTTTAGCATCACTAGTACTCTGAAGAATTGGAGAAGAAACTTCTCTGAAAATGATATAGTCAATAAAGCTTGGGCATTGGTTCCAAGCTTTCTAATCTGGGATGTCTGGAAAGAACGCAACAATAGGATTTTCAAGAACAGCATTGGCTCATCCCAGAGCATCATAGCTCTGATCATTAGACAGCTCCAAGAGATTGTAGGCACCCTACTAAAGAAACCCCCCGAGAACCCACCTCAAAACTAGGATGCTCAAATAATATTGCATTTGGGTCTACAGGTACCTTCCCCACAGGGCATAAGCAAGATGGTAAGTCATATAACAGTAGGTAAGGATTTCTGGCAACCTCCCCCTTATGGCTTTTTGAAATTCAATATAGATGGTGCCTCTAAAGGAAACCCTGGGGTGGCTGGTTATGGCGGAGCCCTAAGAGATGAGCAGGGTTACATAAAAGTCATATTTCATAGTCATTTGGGGAAGGCTACTAACAATATGGCGGAACTCATGGCCCTAGAGCAATGCCTAGAAATATTGATGGAATCAAATTTGCAAAACACCATCATCGAAGCTGACTCTGAATTGATAATTAATTCGGTCAAGAAAATATGCAATGGCACAGCACCAGAAAGAGTGTCGAAACACTGGCAATTATTGCAGGTCTATCATCGCATACAATCTCACCTAAGAACCCTCAATTTTGTTCATGTGCGCAAAATAGCCAACAGTTTGGTGGACAGGTTGGCGAATGAAGGGGTACTCTGTTCGAAAAGTAATAGAAGATATGAATGGATGCTTACTCCCCCAAGGAAATTGCACGAAGACTGTCACAGACAGGCTACCAAAGACAGGGAGTACTTCCAAAGCATGAGAAGACTAGTGGAAATTGATGAAAATGGAACAATCACAGGTTAGCAGCTTGTGGTAAATAGCGGGCAGTAAGGCAGGAAGGATGCAATTACCTGACTAAAGTTGGCCTTGAAATATATCTTCCTATGGATTTCGGGCGGGAAATGGCTCGTAGGTCAATTCTGCGGGTCCGTTTGTTATGATAAACAGTGGGCAAGTTACCGAGATTGCCCTCTTCCTATGGATTTCGGGTGGTAATTTGCAAGTTAGTTACTTCTCCAATCGGACCCGAAAACATTTAGAGAGGTGGCATAGGTTTCCTTTTGGGTCTGCATGTTTAGGTAAATAGTGTGCTAGTTGCCGCGATTGCCATCATCCTATGGATTTTGGGCGATTAGTTGCACGTTTGTTATTTCTCAATCCGGACCCAAAAATCTTTAGGGTGGAGGTTTGTTTCTTCTTCGGTTCCGCTAGGGATGTTATTAAACATGCTAGTTGACGAGACCACTTTTGATCCCGTCATCCCGTGGATTTTGGGCGGAATAGATGCACGACATTTATTTATGATTTCGGACCCAAAATAGGTTAGAAAGGTGGCCTATAATTCATTTCGGGTCCGGTTTTTGAGTTTTAGTACGGGCCAGGTGAAAGCCCGAAAATAGTTTCTAACCGTTGGATCTTTGTTGGGTGTTTCGCTTGGTCTTCGGAATATTCCGGTATTCGAAGGTCTTGGTTGGTCTTTGGTGCAGCTATATGGGCCTCAGTTTTGTGGGCTTGGAGGTTGTGGTACACGGTGGGTCTTTTGATCCGCGGCATTTGGGACAACAGGTATCCAGGTCTTTGGTTGTCCAGTCTGATGCCTTGAGGGCGGATTGTTTATTGAATGTTTTGTGTGGGCTTTTCACAACTTTTTGAGATAGGTTCGGGTTTAGGAGAGTCCAATTGACTGTGGTTCTTTCATAGAGCTAGTGTTGCTCCTTTGTATTGTGTACATTATGTATTTTTATAGATGAATAGAAGGTCCGAGTCTTACTTGATCAAAAAAAAAATCATAATTTCAAAATATTTGTTAAAATAGTGTCCTACCTCATCAAAACTATGATGATTTAGAATACTTCTCTTTAAAAAAATTGAGAACATAACTTCTTAAAGCTTTTTGAAAAGATAACTAAAATTTCAGAGCAAACCAAATAATTTCTTAACTTTCTTAACATGAAGTAAACCAAATTTAATACTCGAGTGAATGTCAATCAGTGGAAAATAAAATGCATTATTAAAACACTCTTAAAATCACCAATTAAAACTTCTACTAACTTTATAAATATGAAACCACATAAATAATAAAATCATATAAATACATGCGCACCCTAATTACCAATTCCGCATATAAATAAATAATAACCTTAATATACATTAACAATGATCTTCTTCCTAAATTATTTCACTAAATCACGATTAAAACTTCTAATAACTTCATAAGTGTGAAACACAATCATATAAATATAAACACACCCTAATTACCAATTCCACATATAAATAAATGATAACCTTAATATACAATAATAATTATCTTCCCCTAAAATATTTCACTCCAATTCCACAAATAAATAAATGGTAACCTTAATGTACATTAACAATGATCTTCCTCATAAATTATTTCACTAAATCATCCAACCCTAGCGAGGAAAGGGTCACTTGTCTTTTGGAAATAATATAGTGATTGCGTTTATTTATTTTGGTTAAGTGCACGCTCGTGAATTTTACCATAAAAGTCGCACGAAACGAAATCGTGGAGTTTTCTTTATTATAAAAGATGAACCAAAACGAGGAATGCAAATTATTGCATGCAGTGGAAGCAAATGATTACTGTCATTCACATCGAGGCAAATCTTTATAGACAAATAATGAAAAGAGGAAGAAAAGAGAGAACAGTCAAATGGCGTCGGTAACGATCATATGCGCGGTTCGGTACTCATTTCTTTATTGGAGTAAGGCTGACATATTTCCTTTTATACTTCAAAAAAGTAGTCAGAAATCTTTTAAAATTTGTGTTTTAAATAAAAAGTATAAAGGTTAAAATGATAGCTGATCCAATTTAAATAGAATTTTGAATGACGGGGTAAAATTCAATTTTTATTAAATTTTTCAAATTTTAATAAAACAAATAACTAAATAGTCTAGTTTAAATGTTTTCAAGTTTATATATATAAAAAGATGGGTTTAAAATTGGATTAAAAATTATTAAAATGATATTTTTGAATTATTAAATTTGTATGATGATGATTATTATTGTTAACGTCAAATTAACTTTGGTCTATCGGACCTAAAGAAACGAATTATTTAGTTTGATTTAAGATTTTATTCCTATGCTCAAAAAACTTGGAAAGAAGTCTCCCGAGCTCACTGTAATTTTGACACCGTAAAAAGCTAGAAAGGTCATTGTTGCAACAAAGATTTTGAAACTGAGATCTAATGTGGTTGTACGCGAGGCACTCTAAGAGGAAGTGATTTTCATCCTTCTTATTCTCACAAAGATGGCAGAACCTTTCCATCCATGGTGTTTTAGGAACTGCCCAACTACTCGTTTCACTATGGCGCACATGAGAGTTCGTTCTAATCTTGGCTATATTAATTTTCTTCCTTGAGCTAGTTAAAAGAGAGAGATACTTTTGATCTTCTAGGGTGGGGTTGATGACCTCCTTATAATATCTTAATCTTCTTTTAGCTGCTAAATCTTTCTCACACCACATTTTTTCTTTGAACTTAGAAGTAACAATATTTCTAATGTTATTAATGTTTTGCAATGCAACATTCTCGTAGATCTCCCAATGGTTTAACCAGGCCATGGTGTCTTTATACCAACCTAGTCAATCTCCTAATGGTTTAACCAGGCTGTGTTGTCTTTATACCAACCTAGTTTGAGTCTTAGGTGGTTTTGGCTGGAATTTAAAGCTAGCTTAGGAAGTCTATGGTCTCCTTTGTTATTGAGTTTATGCTTGTACAACAGAAGCCTAGTCATAGCTAGGCTCTCCATAGGGGAAAGACCCACTTCTATAAGGAAAATAGGATAGGGTGTGTTGCTTTTAATTTTGAGGTTATACATTATAAAACCCTTCTGGATTTGCTCAATCTTTCTCCAAGATTCTCTAGAGATGCTACAACGCCAAACCTCACATCCATATAAGATAACCGCAGTGACTAAAGTTTCAAATATGAACTCTTTTCTATCCCACATTACCAGGTTTGTCATTTTACAATTATTTTCAAGACCAAAATAAGCTTTCCATCCTCCATTAATCCTTTTCTCAATGCTACAGTTACAGTTGAGCTTGTGATGAATATTGATTCCTAGATACTTGTAAGAAGACACTTCCTGCAAATTACTTATTTTAATTCTGTATATTTTATTTTTCTTTTTAAATTTAATAATAAAATAATTATTTTTATTATATAAAATATATTTGAATAAATTTGTTTATATATTTAAAAATATATTTTATATAATAAAAAATAATTATTTTATTACTAAATTTAAAAAGAAAAATAAAATATACAAAATTAAAATAAGTAATTTTATAATAAATTTATTTTCTTGATCTTACATTTTTCAAAAATGCAAAATCGAAATTTATTTTCTCACAAAAAAAAACCTCTATTCTCAAACTTATTCTCTTATTATAAATTTAATTTTAAAAAATAAATATATGGGAAACATCACATTTTACCTTAAATCATGTTCAAATTTCTACCTCATCCATATTTTGACAATTGAAAAATGTTCTTAAAAATATTGCCCAGTTTTAAATTAAACTCTAAGAAATTAAATTTTACTGTGATTTATTCATTTTTAAATATATTTAAAATTATAAAAATCATACCAAGTCAAAGGTGTCCAAAATTTCATGACTCTAGGTTTATTATTCTATTATTTGATCTATCCATTTTTAAATATATTTAAAATTATAAATTATATTAAATCAAAGGATGTCCAATATTCCAAGGTTTATTATTCTATTATTTCATCTATCTATTTTTAGATATATTTAAAAATGTAAAAATCATTT
Source organism: Pinus tabuliformis (assembly GCA_031772625.1). NCBI lineage: Eukaryota > Viridiplantae > Streptophyta > Pinopsida > Pinales > Pinaceae > Pinus > Pinus tabuliformis. The sequence continues at coordinate 1,962,990,711 of CM062816.1, read as the reverse complement.
TTAAATATATTTAAAATTATAAATTATATTAAATCAAAAGATGTCCAATATTCCAATGTTTATTATTCTATTATTTCATCTATCTATTTTTAGATATATTTAAAAATTTAAAAATCATTTTTAAATATACTTAAAATTATAAATTATATTAAATCAAAAGATGTCCAATATTCCAATGTTTATTATTCTATTATTTCATCTATCTATTTTTAGATATATTTAAAAATTTAAAAATCATATTAAATCAAAAGATATCCAAAATTCAGTTTTCAGTTTATTAAAAAGAGAGAGTCCATATTAATATTCAATTAAAAAAAAAAAAAAAAAAAACTAATTAAATAATCAACTTAATAATTTCCATAAAAATAACACAATTTATACAATTAAATCTATACTTCTATCTCGGCCTGGAGTATGCCGTAAAACTGCTTCTGCTTGGCTAAGAGCTCGTCTTCCTCGGACGTAAGGAAACAGGTTAACGGCCCAAGACCCAGAGGCATCTGGCAGGAGTGAAAGCCTGCTCCCTTACGGACCACCAGCGGGTTATTACAGGTGGCGTGGTTTTCCTTGATAACAGTGATGAGTCAAACCGACATTCGCGGATAGTAGCCAGAGATGGCTGTCCTCACTGTTGGTTTGACACCTGAGTTTGATAGGTTTTGCCACCTTCGGGAAAAATCTATACTTCTATCATATTTTATATCTATTTAAATTGACCATTTTTAATCAAATTTGTCAATCTATAGCGATATTAATTTTGAAAAATCTTTAAGAAAAAAAACAATAATATGATTAAAAAAACCCAATTTATCTCTATAAAATAAAATAATTCAAATTATTTTTATAAAATAATTTAAATTATACATTTATTTATTTAGTTATATATATATTTGGTAAAATAATCCGATAAACCAAAATTTGGAATCAATAAACGTTAATCATCATCCATATTCAAAATTTAATAGAAATTTATTAAAATCTTAAAATTTGTTGTGTATATATATATACTAGCGAATTCATCTATTTATTGAATCACAAGAATATCCACGTGTTTCTCGATGGGCGAGCCAAGTGGACACACTCATGCGAACCGGCTTTTGCTTTCGCGGTGGGCAACCAGTCTGGCGCTCAACCCATCTTCTTTCCTTGGTTATTGCTTTCGCTACTTTCTGAAAGATTTTGACCATCCAAATCCCACATATTCAGACATTGTTTCAGGCGGGCATTCAGCCCCGAAGAAAATCTGTAAACTGAATGACAGTGCGTGAAGTATTTCTGGTAGAGAGAATGGATATTACTATGGCTACCGTCCTAATGAACTCCACACTGTGACAACCATATGATATCAACTGTGGAAACAGTATACTAAAACCAGCGCAGATCTATTTTTAGTACTGATTTTATATGAGTTTAGAGTTTAGAGGGATTAAATTTTTTCGAGTGTAGAATTGAGTTTAAAAAGACATATACCTTAAAAAAACCAAACTGTGCAGAGTGAGATGATCCAAGTTCCAGGCCATGGCTATGAGCAAGTGATGACGACCCGCAAGTCGAGAACAAGGTGCAGATCGAAGGAGATCAAGAAATCAGCAGGTCCTCGAGATCATGGCAGCAGTGTCAACTTGCAGCAGAAGAAGATCAAAGTGGCATGGCGTTTCCATTTACGAAGGCTGAGAGTGAAGGTGAACGGTTTAAGGAAGCGGTTGCGTGAATCAGTTATGGGGGGACTGGTTCAGGGCACCCGAGCTCTTGTATTCCGTGGGGCAACTTCTACTGCTGCCAATCTGGTGAAGCCCACCTCCTTCTTCTGTCACTTCAATCAGAGGTTTCATCTGATGTTTCTCTCAGGTGGTTCCTCCCTTTGACAGTAACTGCAGCAGATGGAAGAGAATATAGCAGTTCACTATCCCAAGGGTAATCACTGAAGGGGAACACCATTGAGATCATCTTAAATTTTTGTTGTGAGAATTTTTTTTTATCTTCCAGATGTTTAATAGATTTTAAGTGAGCACTTGTGTTTCTTTTTTTAAATCTATTTAACTTGATTGGATGTCATGGATACAAAATAGTAATCAGTTTTCTTCGAAGTTGTATAGTTTTTTTGGAAAAATAATTATAAATTTTATTTGTTTTTGATGATGAGTGAAGTGTTTAAAGTTGAAAAATTTATATGCAAAGAATTATAACTTTGTTGGAATATTCAAAAATGTTAATTTATATATCTAAAATTGGACTGTAAATCTATCTATATACCTTATGCCTTCCATTGATTATGTATGTATGCACATTTATAAAGGGCGGGTTCATTAATAAATCTAACCTTATGTGGCACTTTGAGTTGCAGTAGACTATAGCAGACCTCCCCTGCTAGCACCAAAAAGTACTGTGAGGTTTGATCATGGTACTCTTTCCATGCTTTACTGTGTGTGGTAAATGGGTTGCTTTTACATATGTCCTCTCCTAGGTACCTGCTTAGCAAAACCCATAGATCAAGATTGTGGATGAAACAGGAAGCACAAAAATTTGTTGCAGAGCATGTGGCATTTCAGAGGTGTCAATGGGTGGAGGTATGTCTCCAGCATTTCCCAGTTGGCTTGAGACTAGTCTGATTTAGCAGCAACAAAGGATATGTGAAGAGATAACGATGGCACATTGTGAGTCAATCCCTGAAGTTTGAAGTCAGACGTTTGGACTACTTTTGATTGCTTAATAGAGGCATATGTTGCTGCATTATGAGACTGAAAATATTGCCTAAATTGGCTGTGTTTCCTGAGAAGAGAGAGACATTTGTTGCTGCATTATGGGACCGAAGAAATTGCCTAAATTAAATGTAAATGTGTGTTAACTGAGAAGAGGATGAGGTGAAAGATAGAACTGGGTTGTCTGATAAGTGAAGGCGACTTCAATCTTCAAAATCCATAAGTAAATATAAATGAAGAGTAAACTAGGGTGATTAGGAATATGAGACATAAATGGGGTATATAAATTTTCAGTACAGAAATCTATTTGCTCTCATGGAAGCTATTTATGGGATATTTAAAACTTCAGCATAGAAATCTAATTGCTTTGCAATAACAGGTGAGAAACAAATAAAAAGGGCTAAATGTTCAAATCAATAATTGAGATTGCTATGGTTTTGTATTGCATTTATATTTGTTCAATCACCAAAGAAAATTGGGAAGAGATAGTTAATGAGAAACATTATGTCATGATGGATGAAAACGAAAACGAGGGATTTTATTAGGAGTGTGCGCAGGAGGGCGAGCAGGGGTGAGCAGGCAGGGGGCGAGCAGAAGCGGCAGGCGAGGGGGAGGTGCGTGCACAGGAGGGCGTGCAGGGGTGAGCAAGAGGGCAAAAGCGGTTGGGGAGCAGGAGGGCAGAAGCGGAAGGCAGTAGCGGCAGGGAGCAGGAGGGCAGCAGCGGTAGGGCGAGCAGGCGGGCTGAAGTCTTCTGGTCTTTAGTTTTTTCTAAGCGGGGGCGAGGTGGCTCCCCTTGCCGCCTCTGCCCCCGGTGACGCCTCTGCTCCGATGGGTCTTCCCCTTCTCGGCGGCAGTTAGGTCTTGTTTCTGGCCACGACATATCCTTTGGAGTGTTGAGGGAATAGTGGTGCCTCTGCCCTGTTTCGTGCCGCTCCTATGGATGTCCCCGTTGGTCTTTTCTGCAGGCAGATGTGGTTGATTGTGGCAGCGTTCTTCCTCTGTTTCTCGTCTGAATCGGGTGGAGAGTTTGAGGGGGTAGGGAAGGAGTGGCTCTTTTTGCTGCTCTCTTCATTATTTTGTGCCTCTCCCTCCATTTTGGGCGGTTAGATCTTGCTGCTCTTTCTTCAGATGCTTATCTGCTTGGTTTTTTGGTGCCTCTTCTGCACCTTATAGTTGGATTGCTTTCTCTGGGGGGCAATATTGGCCTTTCAGGGTTTTATTTGGGATCTGTTTTAGCAGATTTGCTTGTGACTCGGTCCATACATATGTTTTCATGCATTTGCTTATGTAATCTCCATATATGAATGTTTCTGCATATGCTTCTTGCATTTGCACTATGTAATCTTCTTATATGAATATATTTCGTTTTTTCTTCTGCAAAAAAATAAACAATAAAAATTTATGTCATGATTAGCAAATTAAAAAATTATGTCATGATTAGCAAAATAAAATTGCTGGTTGGGAGTACGCTGCTTAGCAATTTTTTTAAACGTTACCAGGTTTATCATTATAAACATTAATGTAGTAAAAATGTAACTGCTTGGTTACCCAGAAAAACTAGATTTATAATTCGACACCATAGAAATGTCATTTTTTATAGTGAGAATGTTTGTGCTTAGATTTAATAGCAGGGTTTAAAGTTATTATCACACAAAAATTTCGATGTTTAAGATAAAGTTGATTATTTTATTTTTTTAATATTAATTTAATATTTAAAAGTTTTAAGGGTTAGTTTAATTGGTTGGTTGATGTAATTATAGCATTTTTCTATTGGGAAATCACGGAGTCAATTTTTCTCTTTGGGTTATGTTTTGCTAATAAACTAAGATAATGTGATCCATTGGGTGGATCTATCCAGATATTCTTACCAAAAAATATAATAATAAAAAAATCAAATTTTTTTTATTACTTTATAAAATTATTAACAAAAATAATATATTTTAAATTTTCAAATTTTTAAATAAAATCTGATAGACAGATTTTGTTTTTAGTTATTTAAATTTTATTGTTAAATGCATAAATAAATTAAATGTCTTAAAATTTTCTTAAAATATTCAAATTATACGCTATTAGAAAATTAAACCTTTGATTCCAACATATTCCGGACAAAATTTACAACAACAAAAAAAACCAATAAACCTCCAAAACTCTTAACAATCCGATTTATAAAAATGGATAGACACATCTGGCCACTTTGAATCCAACATCTTTTTCATTTTATTTATATGGTGGCCGGTTTGTTCTTTTTTTCTTTGCTGATCTCAAATTCTTCCAGTGTGAATCTTCTACAGCTGTGTTGTCTGTCGGTATCCATCCATCAGCCGACCAACAATATATGTGTTCAGCGGCTTGGCAAAAGTTTGACAACTGACATCGCCATAAAAAAGTCCATGTAGTTACAGAGAGGACAGATATACTTGCGGTGCATTACCTAGCACCTATGGCTGTGGGTATTTTTCCCATTCTAAACTTGCCATCTCTGCAAGAAGGTTCAATTTTTGGAGGTGGTAGTGTGGTTAAAGTGAATTATTATGAAGTTTTAAATGTGATTTTTTGAAAAGTCTTTATGTTCATTTTCAGATATAATTTGTCTAGAATTTTAAAAGGATTCATTAAAATCACAAGTTTGATTAGTGAACTCTTCGATCAAAATGTATTATAGGTTTTTGAGGTTGCTAAATCTATATATTCAGTCAAAAAAATAATTTAAATAATACAAATCAAAACTCGGCCATAAATTTTTCTCAATATGAATAATTGTGAAAATCTTTGATCTTTTATATTATCCAACAAATATAAATAATAACACTTTAAATTATTTGAAAATGATCACACACTTCAGATTATTTGAGTTGAACTTTTTCCCTTTCTCAAAAAATTATAAATTTAGTTCTTATTTTAAAGATTTCCATTGTTTATTAATTCCAATTTCTATCTATTTATTTTCAAAAACATTTAATTCACAGAGTTTTCAAATTTAATTATACCAGCATAGATCTATTTAAAGTACGAATTTAACATGAGTGGAGAGGGTGAAATTTCTTTGTGTAAACTTTTTTAGGGTGCAAAATACAATGTGTTATTTTTCATTGTTTAAATTATATTTTTGAATGCTAAATAAAATATATATAAGACCAAATAAAAAATTTAACCATAAAAACTTCATTTTTTCTATATATAAATATATATAAAGTTGATATCAACATAAATTAGTTAACATACAATCTTTAAATGGTTTATTTAAATCTATATTTTAAACATTTTTTTAGTTCTAATTATATTAAAGCATGCTCATTCTTTTTTATTTAGAACATAGTTTTTGTCTTTTGTTTTTTATTTTTATTTTAAAGTCACACCGAAAGATGGACAAATTTACACATTCCATAATACTGGGTTGTAAAATAAATCTCTCAACTCAATAATAATTAATGAAATTACAATTTTCTATTATTTAAATAATAATAAATTAAATATGATGTAATTTCAATCTTTAAAATATGCCAATCATATATAATTTCAAAAACAATCAGAAAATTTGATCATATTTACATTTAAAAAGAAAAAAGAAAATGAGTTTAAATTACTACAAAAGATAAAACAAAGAAGAGAATGGGCTTAAATTACTAAGGAAAAGATCTTTATAAAGCGTACGTGAAGGGGAAGAGCAAGGCTCTTCAAAGTTGTATTTGTTTTTTAGTTTATTTTGTAAATAAAAAAAAAATTATATAATCATAATACTAAAAAAAATAGATTAGAAGTATAAAAACAAATGATGACTTAGTATTGCAACAAGAATATTGCAACTTCTAAGGCTACTAATTTTAATTATCAATTCAGGGTTTGTACAAATTTAAGAGTATCGACACTATATGTGCAGCATACGATGTGTCATGCATTTATTGTCATGATGTAATGGAATCAAAGCATAAACTAATTGCAGAAATGGAAATGTCACTTTGAAAAGAAATTAACCTTAGGCAAGAACAATAATTTGTAATTGGAACCCTAAAAGCATGAATTAAAATAAATAGGCTTAATCTACATTGCAAAAAGGCATGTCCTAATTAGTTTTTATTCTTCCTCAATCATGGATTTAAAGCCTAAGGGTTATGATTCGAACCTAAGGGACAAAAACCAAGTTTTCTAAGCAAATCTAGGCAAGTATATACATGCTAGAAGACTGTTACAGGAAGTTACAAGTGTTGCTACAAGAAGTTACAGGTTGCTACATGAAGTTACGGGATTTGCTACATGAAGATATAATTCACCAAATGACTAAGAAAATCAAATCCAAATTGGATGAGACAAATTTTGTTATTGAATATGATGTATTAGGTCTCCATTCCAAGTGGAATCACTAAAAAATACCCTTCTTAACCCGTGATAAAAAATAGCAGAAAATTATTAGTCTAAAATCTAGAAATTCGAGAACTAGTGAGCTAATTAATCTATCAAATACATAACCTAAACAAGTGCAAATGCAATGGGGTAAATTTTGTTATTAACTTGAATGTTTTTTATAATCTAATGCAAGTGAAATCAACTATTGAAGCTCATTAGCATGTTCTAAAAAATAGCAGAAAAATACTACTATTTGCTACAAGGGACTTCCAAAATTTTAAATTTGGGAATAAGAAAATTAATCCAAGTAGCTCAATGATTACTATGACCTTTCAAATTTGTTCCAAGGATGAAATCATGCTTGTGATCCTACAAAAGAACTTACTTCAACCATTTAACCCAATCCTACAATAAGAAATCATCAATACTAAATGCAGAAATAGAAAAGAAACAAGAACAAGAAATGCATGTGAATAAGAAGTGAAAAGAATAAAAGTAAATTATACAAAAGGGTTTTGAGGCTCCTAAGATGGCTAAGACAAAAGAAACTCAGAGTCCTATGAAGGAGACCAATATTTAGAAGCCGAAAATGGGACCAAACTTCATTATTTCCATCAATACAATTACATCCATGCAAGAAATGAAATTGGAACTGCAAAAATACAAGTTTTATCCACAAGAAGAATAAGAAAAATCAACCCCTAGACGAAAATTTGAATTATTATTTATACAAGATGATGAGGAAGCATTCTCCTTGAAAATTGGAATCTTTCTCCTCCAAAATCTCTCAAATAGTGGATTTGGTTCCCAACACTAGGAATCTGCATTAAATGACACATAACACATTCCTAGATTTTCTCAATCATTGGAGCTTGAAGCGAACAAAGTTCCTTCTTCAGATTAATTACTTCAGAAGACTTGGAATATAAAGATATCCATGAGGATACAAATATTATATATTAAAATATTTAAACAAATGATGATACAATGAGAGTGAGAGGCTTGCTTATATACCAACCAGGTGTCTCTTCATGGAGAGTCATGTCACATTTAGACATGATTCTTCAACCTAATTACTAGTTAACTAATAATTATTAATTATTATTATCATTTACATTATTTACTATATATTTATTCATAATGTTGTCTTCCTCCTCAAAAAGATTTGTCCTCAAAGCTTGTTAATGAAAAAATCTTGATTTATTTTTCGGTTTCGAATGTATTCTCGTCTCAGAACAGTCATCTTTGTCAATAAAAGTTGATATGATCTTCTAAGTGACAAACAAAATTGTCGCACTAAGAAGGGATCAGACCATCCTAAATTAAGCTTCTATGGAATCAAATTTTGTGATGAATAGTTATGATAGGACTGCATTCTACAAATTTCAGTGTCCTTGGGAAAATAATTTTTTCATTTATTTTCTGAGCGATACTAGTACGTAGCTTGATTGGAAAGTTTGGTCTTGTGACTTGTATGTTGATACATATTTCCATTGGTCTAGCTTTCTTCTATCATATTAGTGATTGATTCTTGATTTTCTTCAGGCGTTGTTGTTAAGTTGGCGACTAAATCATCATTTGTAATGTCCATTGTTTGGATTCCAACCTCTACATATGTTTTAACTTCTCTAGATTCTTCTTCTTCATTACTTGTGATATTGACTAGATCAATATTTATTCCCTTATCTTCAACTTGCATTGAAACGACTGATGACTTCAATACCTCACCTTGAAGTTGTTCTAACGTGTCATTCAGCGATTTCTTGTCAATTTTAAGTGTTTTTATTTTCGTGATTAGGGTTTGGTTATGATTCCGTAAACGTACAAGTTCATCATTTCCTGGATTGTTGACTTTATTCTTGGTAGCTTCATCATCTTTTAAACTTTTGATTTGTTTTAATAATGTTTGATTAAGGCTCTTAAAACATAAATTTTCTTCTTCTTGTTCTAATAAATGCTTCTTGAGTTCCTTCTTTGTGGCTTTGGCTTTCTTGACTTGTTCGAGTAGTTTTTCATTGTGAGATCTCTGAGGCACGAAATTTCTATCTTCACTGTAGATGGCTTCTTCAAGCTCTTTTTGCTTCTTCTTTTGTTATCTTGAAACATCAAGTCCGAAATATCCTTAAAGTCTTCTGATGAAGGCTTTATCGGTTTTGACTTCATTGTCACATCTTAGAAGATGGTCATTACCCTCTTGTAAGGAAACATCAAAAATCTCTTTTTGTAAGTTAAACATGAACGTACCTAATAGCTTAAACCGAGGTTGACCGAGAATTATGTCAATCTTCCTATTATACATAGTTGCAACACGGAATTGAGATATGTACTCATAATGATCTACTGTCACTTGTAAATCACTAATTGCATACTCCTTTTTGCCACAAATATTTATTCTTTCACCAATGCTTGGCTCTTGAATTAATAACTAATTTTCCAAATTAATATTGATGTAATTTTCCTCGTTTCTTGTTGATCTAGGTGGATATTGGTGGCCACCTGCCAATTCCACTTGGAACCCCACCATTGCTTCTTTCAGTTTTTCAGTTTCCTTAATTGTAGTACAGTTTACTATTTTTAGTAATTTTTTGGATCCTAAACTTCCGGCATTGTTTTGAAGCCCTAAACGACGTTTTTTTGGAAATCTACCACCAACGATTTTATATCTAAAATTTTCTTTTCCATCGTAGTACTCGGAGAGATCTTTCCAACGAGCTATCATGCATGTCAAACGAAGATAATATGACCAAGTCGCGACCCTAGGAAGTTGGTTGTCCAACTCACCCCAATAGGGCTCATAAACTCTTGGTGTTACATCTTCTCGGGTTAGAGTTTTGGTTGTTTAGGGTTTGCTCTTATTGTTCAATAATAAAAAGGCCCTTGAACCTCATTGTAAGGTAGTTCAGAGGCATGTAGCTGCCACATCTCTTTTCAGAGATAAGCTACCATTGCCCTAGCTGGTTTATTTCCATTCCTGTTTGTAAGCATATTTCAATATTTTACATTAATGAAATGAAGTATTATTTCCGTTGCATCTCTGTGTTTATGGTTATCTCTGTAATTTGTTGCGTTCCTATTTAAATCTGGATCAGTGGTATCAGAGCGGTCTGCTTTTTTTCTCTGTTTTTCTTTGCATGTCCCCAACAAGGTCGGGATATAAGGAGTTAGGGCTTGAACTAGTCGAACCTTTGCAAAACCAGCCTCGCAAATCCCGACGGCCTCCCATGGCGGATGAAAAGAAAGACGAGGGGGCAGGAGATCCTATCAAAATCTTGCTCGAAGAAGCCCTCGAGCAACAAAGGAACGCGATGATGGACAGCTTTGCCCAGATCCTTTAGCGGCTACCTAGGGGCAATGCTTCGACTTCCAATAGCTACTTTGGAAACACCACATCGTTTTAAGGTACAAGTTAATTTTGAAATCCCCATATTCGAGGATCAGATAGACGCAGATGCCATCGATAAATGGTTAAATCTGCTAGAGGCTTATTTTTCTGTTCATGATTTTTCCAGTCGGGAAAATATTATTTTCACTCTTCTCAAAGCAACCCCCCACGTCAAGGATTGGTGGGAAACCTACTACGAGCATAAGGATGAAAGTACAGGCTCACTATTTTCAGCCACACCCACTTGGAATTCATTCCTGGACGCCATCAAGGAGCACTACTACCCTGTCGGAAGCTATGAGGATCAATACATAAAGTGGACCACGCTGCAGCAAGGAACCAAGACGTGTCAAAGTTTACCAATATTTTCCATACCCTTCACACAAAGTTGGGTATCAAGGATACAGAGCAGCATTTGGTACTCAAATATTGCAAATGCCTACACAAGTACATACAAGAAGAAATAGAATAATTGAACATCTCCTTGCTCGACACGACATACCGATATGTCGTCAAGGTCGAGTAAAATTTTAAACAGAAGAAGCGAGTCTTTAGATTCGCGAATCCGAAGTAAGGGAAAGGTGCCCCCAAACCGCAGAAAAAAGGACAAAGCCAAGGCAAGGCGGCCCAAGACAACCCACTAAAGCTGCAAGCAAGGAACAGCGCCGCGAAGCCGAAAAAGGACACGGGAAAGTGGTGTAAGTTACATAAGAGCTCCACTCACAACACAAGTGAGTGTCGGGCCAAGCAATCACTGGTGGTCGAGCTAAAGGTTTCAGAATCAGATGCATGTTCCGACTCTGAGTCAGAACCCGACAAGGGGAATGACGAAGGGAAGCAGATTATCGATGCGGAGCCCAACGCCACCATTGCCACCATGAAGATCCAAAAGGAGGAACCCGAAGATTCAGAGGAGGAGGAGCGTCTCTTCCACTCCCAGATGTGGGTAAAGGGCTCCCTGCTATAGTTCATTGTCAACAGCGGGAGCCAAAAGAACCTCATTTCGGTAGAGGCCGTGAAGCGGTTGGGCTTACCGACCACAGCACATTCACAACCGTACACCATCAAGTAGCTTCACCAAGGAGGGGATCTTCGTGTGATCTAGCAGTGTCGCCTTCCATACAACATCAAGCCCTTCACGGATGAGGTATTGTGTGACATTGCTCCCCTTGAAGTTTGTGATGTATTATTAGGACAACCATACTTGTGGAAGTGACATGTTGCGTATGAATCAAGGCCCCGTGCTGTTATTGTTACTTTGGGAAATAAGTTGTACAGGATACCAGAGGTAGCACAGCCTACCGCCATCTCTTTGGTTACTGCAAAACAATGCAGTAAGCTCATTTCCAAAACCGAGAAATTTGTTTTCTTGATGATACGCCCTCAAGGAAAGAAGAAGACAGTGGCCACGACCTCTAGACAGGGCCCCTCCGCACGACAAATACGGATGGACAAGGTCGTGGAGGAGTACAGGGACATCTTCACCTCCCCCGTAGGGGTTCCTCTGCACTGTCAGGTCAAGCACTCCATCGATTTGACCCCAGGTGCGTCGGTGCCCAATGGACCAATCTATCGACGCTCTTTTTTGGAGAATGATGAAATCAAGAGGCAGATTCATGAGTTGCTGCAAAAATTTCACATCCGTCTGAGTTCATCGCCCTATGGGAGCCCGATCGCATTGGTACAGAAGAAGGATGGGACTTGGAGACTTTGTATTGACTATCGAGCGTTGAACAAGATCACTGTCCATAATAGGTACCCGATCCCATGGATTGATGACCTCCTAGACCAACTGAAGGGGGGAAATATTTCAGCAAGATCGATTTGAAGTCAGGATATCACCAGGTACTAATCAAACCCTCCGATGTGTGGAAGACTGCCTTCAAAGCCAAGGAGGGCCTTTTCGAATGGTTTGTTATGCCTTTCAGATTGGCGAATGCTCCTGCAACCTTCATGAGGCTAATGGATGACATCTTGTGGCCATTCACCAACTCATTTGTAGTGGTATACTTGGATGACATCCTGATCTTTAGCCAGAGTTGGGAAGAGCACCTCCACCACATCCGACAGGTTCTCCAAACACTATGGCAACACAAGTTATGTGCCAATTTGGATAAATGCACTTTTGGCATGACCCAGGTTCAGTATCTGGGATACATTATTGATGAACAGGGGGTGCATGTGGATCCATCCAAGATCCAAGTCATCTGGAATTGGCCATCTCCAACCACTCTTACAGAGCTTCGCATCTTTCTAGGTCTTACCAACTTCTACCGCAGGTTCATGTTGGGATTTTCTCATATCACTTAGCCCTTGAGTCAAGTCACCAAGGGAGGAGCAAAAGAAAAATTCTTTTGGTTTGAATCTCAATAGAAGGAATTCAAAGAGTTGAAAGATCACCTATGCTCGACACCAGTGCTCGCATTACCAGACTTGCAACAACCATTTGAGGTCGAGACAGATGCCTCTGACTATGCTATTGGGGCAGTCCTTACTCAACACGAGCATCCAGTGGCATATCACAGTGAGACACTTTCAGACACAGTTCGGAAGTATACCACTTATGACAAAGAGATGTATTCCATTGTGCAGGCCTGCTAACAATGGAAGCATTACATTTTGGGGAAGGAAACGGTCATCCACACAGACCACCGACCCCTGCAGTTCATACAGACCCAAGGGAAATTGCAGAATGATCGCCATTGGAAGTGGTCCACATACCTACAATAGTTCCATTTGAATATCAAGTATAAGAAAGGCAGCACCAATAATGTTGCAGATTGCCTCAGTCGACCATCGATCATGGCGTTAACCACCGTGCTCAACTCTTGTGGGCACGGGACTTCTGGTTGGCCACTTCTATACAAAAGCGACCCAGAATTCGGCCACACATACCAGACACTCTTGGAAGGTCAGCATGTTCCAAATTTTCATGTCTAGGATGCCCTGTTATGCCACCTGGGTCACCTTTGTGTTCCTTCAAGCGAGCGTGCCAAGATGATTTTGGAAGCACACTACAGTCGGGATGCTAGGAATTTCAAAGTCGAGAAAACAATGGCAGTACTACAGAAGTATTTCTATTGACTGAATCTTCGACAGGATGTCGGGAAGTACATTAGTTCATGCACTGCCTGCGCCATTTTTGTAGGTTTTAACCCGTACAGAAATTACCTGTATACGAATTCTAAAACACAGAAAATAAGCAATGCGAGAGCATAACACATAAAACGCACATATACACAGAGATTTTCCCCTGGATCCCAAAACCGGGACTACCATCTTGATTTTTCCTTATGTTCCTTTCAATGTTACAATACATATTTAATCATGCCAAAGCATCCAATACCATGGACTGAAAACCATCGCGTCCAATACCATGGACCGAAAACCATCGCATCCAAAAAACATGTGGGAAAATCATGCACAAAACCACAGGTGGGTCCACCCAACCTAACATAGGTTCCAAAACCAAAATTTTCCGAGGTGCCCCTCAAACTCCCTATGACCTTCCCCCCTTTAACCCTCGATTAACTACGTGGGCTAGTCATGGAAAGAATATAACACAACCCAACATTCTCCCACTTGTTGTTTTCTTTCCACAAGGGGCCACAAGAGAGCTTAATCATTTATCCAGCCCTGCAACACCCATTGTTTCTCTACACTAAGAGAATTTCTCAGATCTCACAGATTTTGTCAATGTATCTGCACTATTCTTCAAAGTGTCCACCTTTACCAGCAACACCTTTTTGTCTTCTATCATATCCCTCACAAAGTGATACTGAACATCAATGTGCTTTATCTTTGAATGATATGCAGGGTTCTTTGCCAAGAAAATTGCACTTTGGCTGTCATAGTCTATCCTTATAGCTTCTTGTACTAACCCCCTACTTGAACACAATCTCTGCAACCAAACTACTTCCTTGCTTGCATGAGTGGTTGCCATGTATTCTGCCTCTGTAGTTGATAGTGCCACTACAGATTGTTTCTTACTCATCCAACTGACTGCACCTCCAAATAGGTTAAACACATACCCACTTGTAGATCTTCTCTGATCTAGATCTCCAGCCCAGTCTGCATCAACAAAGCCATGAATATCCAACACTCTGTCCAATCTTGGTCTTCCTTGGTAGCACAGACCATAATCACTAGTGCCACGCAAATACCTGAAAACCCGCTTCACTGTTTTCCAGTGCTCATTTCCTGGTTTTGACATAAACCTGCTCAATAGTCCCACTGCATGTGCAATGTTTGGTCTAGTACAGACCATTGCATACATCAGGCTATCAACTACACTTGCATATGGAACACGGGACATGTCCTCTTCCTCTTCTTGTGTCTTGGGACACTGTTCAGCAGATAACCTCACACCTATAGGAATAGGAACCTTCACCGGTTTACTATCTTGCATATTAAACCTCTGCAGTATTCTCTCGACATACTTCCTCTAGTTTAACCAGAGCTTCCTCTTTGCCCAATCTCTTTTAATTTCCATGCCCAAAATATAGTTTACAGCACCAAGATCTTTCATATCGAATTTGGAGGACAATTGGGTCTTCAAATCCTCGATAATTTCTTTGTCATTTCCAACCAGCAACATATCATCCACATACAAGAACAGATAAATAACTCGATCACCAATTAATTTAAAATACACACAGTGATCTGCTTTGCTTCTTGTGAAGCCAAGTCCCCGTATAAATGTATCAAATTTCTGATACCACTTCCTTGGTGACTGTTTTAACCCATACAGAGACTTCTTTAACTTGCATACCAGATCTTTCTTACCCTTCATCGCAAAGCCTTCAGGTTGCTTCATGTAGATTTCCTCTTCCAGATCCCCGTGAAGAAATGTTGTCTTCACATCCATCTATTCTACCTCAAAATCAAAAGCAGAAGCAACAGATAAAAGTAATCTAATAGAAGTTACCTTGGCAACAGGAGAAAAAATATCACCAAAATCAATTCCCGGCACCTGGGAATAACCTTTTGCTACAAACCGAGCTTTGTATTTCTCCACTTTTCCTTCTGCATTTGTCTTCTTCTTGAACACCCATTTATTGCCAATGGGTTTCCTTCTAGTTGGAAACTCCACTAGATCCCAAGCCTCATTTTTGTGCAAAGATGCCATTTCATCAACCATGGCCTCTTGCCAGAGTTTTCCATCCTCTGAATCTACTGCTTCCTTCACAGTTCTGGGATCATCTTCAGTAATAGATAAAGCAAAATTTGAACAGAAAGTAGATGGACTATACCTTTCTTGCTACCTTCTTCTTCGAACCGATCTTCTCAAACCCGGAGTTTGTGGTTCTTCATCTTCTGATTGCTCCTCCGCTGTAGAGTCTGATTCTTCCTCCTTTAGCTCAAACTCTATCTTCTCAGGTTCCTTTGGTTGGACTTCATGTTTAATAATATCTTTCACCTCTCTGAACACCACATCTCGGCTGTACACAACCTTCCTTGTTACTGGGTTCCAAAGCTTATAACCCTTTAAACCATCCTTATACCCAATAAAGATGCACTTTTCAGATTTACTATCCAACTTGGTTCGTTTCTCCTTTGGAACATGTACATATGCATCACATCCAAATACCCTCAGATGTGAAAGAAAGGGTTTCTTACCAATCCATGCCTCTTGTGGAGTTTTATCATCCAATGCTGATGAAGGTGATCTGTTGACCAGGTAACATGCAGTATCCACCGCCTCTGCCCAGAATTCTTGTCCTAACCCAGCACCACTGAGCATGCTTCTTGCCCTTTCCATCAACATCTTGTTCATTCTTTCTGTAACTCCATTTTGCTGAGGTGTATATGGAGTAGTCTTCTGCTGTGATATACCACACTTATTACAGAATTCTTCAAATTCCTTGTTGTAAAACTCTCCACCATTATTTGTCATCAGCACCTTTATCTTCTTCTCTGTCTGGTTTTCCACCAGAGCCTTAAATTCTTTAAACTTGTCAAAGACTTTAGATTTCTTCTTAAGGAAATATATCCATGTATTCCTTGAGAAGTCATCTATAAATGATACATAGTACACAAACTTACCTTGTGATAGAACCTTCATAGGTCCAAACACATCACTGTGCACAAGCTCTACTATCTGTTTCGCCCTCTTACTACCAGAGGGGAAACTCACCCGATTCTGCTTCCCATATACACAATTTTCACATAAATCAAAATCCAGAGAACTATTACTCATACCTTCTATCATACCTTTACCATGAAATATTCGAAGGCCATTCTCTCCAATATGTCCAAGCCTTTGATGCCACAGCATGGTCTTCTCTCCAGAGACCACTAGATTTTCTGCTCCACTTTCAGGAACCACAGAACTGTTGCACCCATCAATAACAGTGCTACCTTGTAGCTTGTACAGAGTTCCAATCTGACCTCCTCACATCAATACCAGTGCTCCTCGAACCATTTTGCAGGTATCCTTCTCGAACACTGTTTTTATACCTGCATCATCCAGCTTGCTTACAAAAATCAGATTTCTGTCTAATGCAGGAATATGTAGAACACCTGGAAGTGTTCTAACCCTTCCACCTTGAAACTTCAACTTTACTTTTCCGCGACCAACAATTCTAACCTTCCTGTCATCCCCCAAGAAGACATCACCACCATCATATTTCTCATACTCGCAGAACCTCTCTCTATGGGGAGTGAAGTGAAAGGATGCACCTGAGTCAATCAACCATGCCTCATGATCTACATATGTACTTGAAGAAGCTAAGTACACATCCCCCCTTCATCTGAGGTGGCTTTCGCCTCTACAGAAGGAGCCTCATCATATCCCTTTCCTTTGTCAAGAGCTTTATATTTACAGTCCCTTTTGTAGTGCCCTTCCTTTCTGCATTTCCAGCACACCACCTTTATAGGTTTTCCTGGAGATTTAAATCTCCCTCTAGATTTAGATCTCCCATTCGATGAATTATTTTTGTTTCTGTTCTGGGACCATCCTCGTACAGACAAGGCATCACCATTCTGGCTCTCCATATTTTTCCATCTCATCTCTTCCGTCAACAAGGCTGAGACTATTTCATCAAACTGCAAGGCATTTGCATTGCTACCTATTGCAATAACCAGACTATCCCACGAATCTGGTAGAGAACAAAACAAACTAATGCACTTATCTTCATCTGAAATAATATCAACAGATGCTAACTGAATTACCACAGTATTAAATGCATTCAGATGCTTTGTCACCGAGTCTCCATCTTTCATCCTCAGGTTATACAGCTTTTTCCGCAAGAACAATTTATTCACTAGAGACTTAGATTGGTACAAAGTCCCTAACTTGTCCCACAAAGCCTTCGCCGTAGCTTCCCCTGATACATTCAGCAATATTGAATCTGAGACACACAATCATATTGTGCTCTTTGCCTTCCGATCCAACTTCTTCCATTCTTCATCGGACACTCTCGTTGGTTTAGTACCCGGATCTACCGCGATCCACTGATCTTTATCCACCAACAGATCCTCCATCTTAAGTTTCCACAACTCAAAACTTTGACCATTAAATTTCTCGAATATCTATATTTCCACTGCTCACCATCTTCTTTCACCACCAGAATCGATCTCACAGATCTCCACTAAACAGGGTCTACCACAGGCCCGAGTGAAACCCCTCAGCAACAAAGGCGTCCCGTTGAAGCCAAAACTGCTTTGATACCAAATGTAGGTTTTAACCCCGTACAGAAATTACCTGCATATGAATTCTAAAACACAGAAAATAAACAATGCAAGAGCATAACACATAAAACACACATATACACAGAGATTTTCCCCTGGATCCCAAAACCGTGACTACCAGCTTGATTTTTCATTATGTTCCTTTCAATGTTATAATACATATTTATACATGTCGAGCATCCAATACCATGGACCGAAAACCATCGCGTCCATAAAACATGTGCGAAAATCATGCACAAAACCACAGGTGGGTCCACCCATCCTAACATAGGTTCCAAAACCAAAATTTTCCAGGGCGCTGCCCCAGACCCCATAAAGTGGGGTTATGGGTGCCCCTCAAGCCCCCTATGACCTCCCCCCCTCTAACCCCCGGTTAACTATGTGGGCTAGTCGTGGAAAGAATATAACACAACCCAACAATTGCCAAACCAACCATTAAGAAGCAAGGCCTCTATACCCTTCTGCCTACCCCTAGTTGACCTCAGGAATCCATCTCCATGGATTACATGTCAGGCCTTCCTTCTAATAAGAATGGAAATGACTGTGTTTTTGTGGTCATCGATAAGTTCTCAAAGATGGCCATTATGGCGGCCTGCAAGAAGAATATCACAGCAGAAGCCACTGCTAAACTCTTCTTTGAATGAGTGTGGGTACACTTTGGGATCCCACAGTCTATCATCTCAGGTCGGGATAGCAGGTTCCTCAGTACATTTTGGTCTAGTCTCTGGTCGATGCTGGACATCAAACTCACTAAGTCCATAGCCTTCCATCCTCAAACTAATGGCCAGACAGAGGTTGTCAATAGGATGATCGTACACATTCTGCACATGTACAACTCAAAGCATCCACGCACATGGGATAAGAGCCTCTCCTATGTTCAACACAGTTACAACCGAGCTCTCCACAGCTCGACTGGCCACAGCCCTTTTCAAGTGGGTTTTGGATTCCAGCCACTATGTCCCATTGATGTGGCCATGCCATTTGCAGCTACTCACACAAATTCGGCTCATGTCCAGTCCGAAACAGATAAGGCAAACAGCTTCAATGAGCACATCCAACATATTCGCTAGCAGGTCCATGACATTCTGGAGAAATCAAATGCCAAGTACAAGTAGCGACATGATCAACATCGGGTGCCACACAAGTTTCAGGTGGGCGACAAAGTCTGGTTGCATTTGCAAAAGGAACGCCTTACCGGAGCCTATTGGAAACTCAAACCACTCCGATATGGTCGTTACACCATTACTAAGGCTGTGGGAGACAATGCATTTGAGCTTAGCATTCCCCCATTCCTTGGCCTTCACCCAGTGTTCAATGTGGACTGCCTTCAACCATACTTTCCACCATTACTAGACACATCTGACATTGCAGAACAGCTCACACCCACAGAGTTAAATCCACATTGCATGGAACAAGCTGCAGCTGATTGGATCATGGACACACAAATCAAGCACACTCGCCAGCAGAATATCCAACTGTATCGAGTTGTTAAAGCAGGCCAACTCCTTCACCAAGGCAAGTGGCTCACCGGGGACCAAGTTCAGCAGAAGTTCCCTCATCTCATGGAGGAAATCAATGCAATGGGGACCATTGCTTCCTAAGGGAGGAGGAATGATCCAGGTGGATATTGGTGGCCACCCGCCAATTCCACTTGGACCCCCACCATTGCTTCTTTCAGTTTTTAAGTTTCCTTAATTGTAGTACAGATTACTATTTTTAGTAGTTTTTCAAGTCCTAAACTTTTGGAGCCATTTTGAGGCCCTAAACGACATTTTTTTGGAAATATATCGTCAGCGATTTTGTATTTGAAATTGTCTTTTTCATCATAGTCCTCGGAAAGATCTTTCCAATGGGCTATCATGCGCGTCAAACAGAGATAATATGACCAAGTCGCAACCCCGAGAAGTTGGTTGTCCAACTCACCCCAACGGGGCCCATAAACTCTTCGTGTTACATCTCCTCGGGTTAGGGTTTTGGTTGTTTAGGGTTTGCTCTTATTTTTCACTAATAAAAAGGCCCTTGAGCCTCATTGTAAGGTAGTTCATAGATATGTAGCCGCCACATCTCTTCTTAGAGATAAGCTATCATCGCCCTCGCTGGTTTATTTCTATTCCTGTTTGTAAGCATATTTCAGTATTTTACATTAATGAAATGAAGTATTATTTCTGTTGCATCTCTGTGTTTATGGTTATCTCTGTAATTTGTTGCGTTCCTGTTTAAATCTGGATCACTTGTGCTGATAGTCATATTAATTTTTCCTTGGATACTTCATTTTAATGAAATTAAACTATAATCCATAATCGAAAAACCATTGTAGGAAAGTCGTCATTCCCTTGTTTCCTCATTAGACTCCATTTTCTATTTGTCCCAATGAACTTAGGGCATTTTAAGTAGCCTTTTTTTTATTTTTAATAAACTTTCAAAACTGTTAATTTATTTCCTTTTTTTTCTTTTTCTTTTTTTAATTATACAATGTCCTTTTAACTTCATAATTTAAAACTTCCTTTAATTTGATATTTTTTTTCCTTGACACTTCATTTTATAAAACACCCTTTATATTTTACTCAATAATCTAACCCCAACCTTTTTTTAGCCTTTTTTATTGAAAAACTTAGATCCTTCATATATTTATGATTCCACCAATTGTGATAATAGTCCTTATACAACTATGACTTAAAATAGTTCACATTTTTTACTTAAGGCAGTGGCTAATAAGCATGAAAATAGGTCTTTGGTTAGTTAATTAATTAATTTCGTCGATCGATTATGCAGGGGCGCAATTTTTAATGTAATGAGGTTGGTGGTGTATAGATATGTGTGAATTGTATGGATGGATATCGGTACAGATCAGGGTATATGCAAAGGAGTACAAAACAAGGCATGGAATTCGAATGGACTGTTGTGGACTTACATGATGGCGAAATTCATGGTTGGGCAAAGAATGTCGTGGATGGAGGACGCGGTGGAGGGAAGGTGTGCAGAGCATCGGTTGAGAGCTGACAGCTTTTGGCATGACAGATCCAAACTGGTGGCATTGTTCGAGGTGTAGTAGGAATGTTTCTAAGGTGTGGAAATGGCGTGGATGGGATGGCAGCAGAGCGAACTGAGGAGACAGTTGTGTTTGGTGGGCTGCAGAAGGTTTAGCGACGACTCAGGGCATCTTGCAGTTTTGTGTAGTGAGAAGAGATGGCGGCAAGGGTATTCGGACGATGAATGTGTCTGAAGACGGTAATGCACCTATGTCCTATTTTTGTTCGACAATGGCAACTGCTGAGTTTTTTCGGACGACGGTTCCCTACCTTGTATCAATTATTTTTATTTTTTATTTTTTTAATTAAAAAAAAAAAAAAAAACCCCACCAAATATATATATATATTGAACTATTTTTTCTTTTATTTAACTTTTTCTCTCTTTTTCTTTTAGAATTTTATTTTTTCAATAAATATATATTTATATTTCTTTCTTTTTTCTTTTTTTTTTAATGGCCAAATACCAATTGGCGAGTTAGAGACTCTCCAAAAGCTTGTAGTGAAACACTTCAATGGAAACGAAGTTGACGAATTTCGATGGCTAAAGACCTTGATCGGAGAACTAGCTTTGTGCAGTGGTGGAGTGGCGAGAGGATCGACGGCTTTGATACCAAATGAAGTGAACAAAGTTCCTTCTTCAGATTAATTACTCCAAAAGACTTGGAATATAAAGATATCCATGAGGATACAAATATTATATATTAAAATGTATGAAGAAATGATGATATAATGAGAGTGAGAGCCTTGCTTATATACCAAGCAGGTGTCTCTTTATTGAGAGTCATGTCTCATTTAGACATGACTCTTCAACCTAATTACTAATTAACTAATCAATATTAATTATTATTATCATTTAAATTATTTCCTATATATTTATTCATAACAGAGCTCCAGTATTTTTCCAATAATTTCAAAATATATTGTTAATTTATTATCCAATATAGATCCTCCTATAGTAGGGAGCAAGTCCCTAAATTATCTCCTCCTCCAAATCTTCATAATCTGCCCAATATTCTCATGATATTCTACAAAATTAAATAATATTATGCACAAATATGAAATCATCTCTAAACCTTCCTAATGAACATATTAAAGCTAAAAAACATTATTAAGTGTAGAATTATAGGTTTAATATAGCCTTCATGTGCATAAGAAAGGTTTAAAGATGGGCCTTAATTTGTTTCTAATTTGAAGGCCCATCATACCCCCTATTGAAACTGTTGTTCATCCTCTGAGCAACCTATCCATCTTCCTTGCCCTGTTGTTATTCATGTATGTTGACATGATTCATTCTTTGTTTGTTGGTATATTTGATGCTCTTTCTGCTGCTCTTCTTGTTACTACCATTTTTCCTATCTCAGCCTCCCAAGGAAGCCCTAATGTAAGTTGAGGTTGCTTCTTTCCCCCAATTGATTCTTCAACTGTAATGAGTTTTATTTTTTAGGGCAACACCTTGCTTTTGGTTCATCTTCTTGGCCACTTGGATCATGTAAATTGACTGCAAACTCAAGTGCAATCCCATCATCATACCCCCTTACCTTTTGTTTGCACCCTTGCCATTTCCTTTGAATATTTCCTTGCTCCC
The DNA here is from genome assembly GCA_031772625.1 of Pinus tabuliformis. NCBI lineage: Eukaryota > Viridiplantae > Streptophyta > Pinopsida > Pinales > Pinaceae > Pinus > Pinus tabuliformis. Next base: position 1,962,967,983 of record CM062816.1, on the reverse strand, counting down.
CAAGGTTCTAGTGGTTGTTTTGAGTGAAATTTTCCTTCCTATAACACTATGTTAGCTTCCTGTAGCAGTTTCTTGGCCTTCTTATAGTGCTACAGGATCTTCCTGTAGCAATTACAGTCTTCCTATAGCAATCCAGAGAGGGTTGAAATTTGATTTTTGAGCTCCTAGGATGATGGAGAATGGTGAGTACATGAGCTGCACACAACCTAAATCCTGTAGAAACTAATATTTGCGTGTCAAGAGGTGGTGGGTCCACCTTTTCTTTCTTTTATTTATTTATTCTCTCCTTTTTTTTCTTCTTTTCATTATTTTTCCTTTTTTTCTTTCAACTTTTCTCTATTTTTTCCATTGCTTGCAAAATACACTCAAAGTGCTTTAAGTTAACTAAGTTGGACCTCACCTACCTCTTCGCACTCCTTGTCTTCGATCATGACTAAATGATTACATCCCACTTTCTCAAGTCCTCTTCACTTATGTCTTGTCCTCTTCCCCATGTGCGGGTGTCTTGGTGGAAAAGTGAAGTTAACTGCTAGATAAGTCCAAGGCTTCTCTGTTACTAAGTTTGGCTTATAAAAAAAACATTTTCCTTCATACACTCGCAACATTTTTTTAGCTAAAATAAGTCTTTAGGAGAGGTTTTCATAATTGCATACCTAGGCATTACCCTTGATGTATTTTTGCAGGTGATAGTGAGGTTGCTGATATGACTGTTGAAGTTGCCTTTGGTGATTCTAAAGATGCTACTGATGATCTTTTGGTGGTTGCATGCTACTTCTAAATGGTTGATCTGAAATTTATCTTGAAATGTGCTTGGCTTATTAAAGTTGTCATTGTAGGTCTTGTTGATGGTGGATCAAGATGTTGTTGTTTGAGATGATTAGTGACCTTGTAATAGCCCTACAAAAGTTGTGTAGCTTCCCAAGATCGAGAACATGATCCGTCGTTGCTTCATGTTGGTCAATTCTTCATTATGGTGCTTCCAAGTGGTTTTGATTGTGGTTCTAAAGAGCTTGTGCAAACTACTACAAGAATTTGTGTCTTCCTGTAGCAATCAAATACACCCTCTTAGGATCATTATTTCCTTCAGGTGATACCTTTAAAAATACTGATAATTCATGAGTAATATTTTGACGAGGATCAAAGGCCTTTTTGTGGTGGAAGGGATGGAAGAATGGGTGAAAATGAAGATTTTTCATGGACAGGGGTGAAAATGAGAGTGAGTATGGAAGGAAGTGTTATACCAGCATTTATTCATAGGCAACCACTTGATCCATTGTGCCTGTTTATTAGATACAAATCAACGAAGATATCCTTCCAAATATTTGTTCACTATCTCGGTTTTCCCATCAGATTGAGGATGATAAGATGAGTTATGAGCTAACTAAATACCCAGACAAGAAAATAATTTTGTCCAAACATTTTTATTGAAAATGGGGTCTCAGTTACTTACAATAATCTTTGGGTTTACATGTATATTTTGTATTGTTTCCATAAATGCAGTAGTAACTGTATTGGCTTTAAATGGATGAGATAATGCACAAAAGTGTACATACTTGGTAAGTCTATCAACTACCACCATGATGACACTCTTTCCTTTGTACTTGGATAAACTTGTGATAAAATCCATTGAAACTTCCTCCCAACGTTGACTTGGAAAGGATAAAGGTTGTAATAGACCCGGGGTCTTAATTGTCTCAACTTTACTTTGTTGGCAAACCAAAAATTCCGCCACAAATTTTTGAATATCAAATTTAAGGTCATCCAAAAAAAATCCTTCTTAACCCTCTTGTATGTTTTTAAAAATCCTGAGTGCCCTCCTAATAGAGAGGTGTGAAATTCCATAAGAATCTTTTGTTTGAGTTGGGAATTCTGACATAGGTATAAGTGATCTTTGTACCATAATGAATCATTTTTCTAGCTAAATGTATCGGATGTACTAGGATCTTGCTGCAACTTTTGAATGAATGCCTACACTTCTTCATCATTCTTCCATTCATCCCTTACTTCGTTTATCCAATCTAGTTGGATAATAGAAATGACACAAAGCAATGTTTCCACATCCTCATCCTTTCTTGAGAATGCATCTGCAACAACATTTTGCTTCCCTTTTTTGTAGATGATTTCAAAGTCATAACCCAACATCTTAGTGACCCATTTTTGTTGCGCTTCTAAAGATAATTTTTGTTCTAAACAGTATTTAAGACTATCATGATCCGCTTTTACCTTGAAGTGTCTTCCCATTAGGTAAGGTCATCATTTCTTAAGTGCATGTAGTAATTACAACATTTCCTTCTCATAAATAGCTTTGTGTAAATACTTTCCTTTGATTCGACGACTTTCAAAAGAAATGGGTCTTCCTTCTTGCATTAAAACAACACCATTTCCTGAGGCATCACATTCCACAATAAAGGTTTTTGTGAAGTCTGACGTAACTAATACCAGTGCTTGGAACATTGCCTCTTTAAGATGTTCAAGGCCTTCGTTGCTTCGAGAGTATAAGAAAATGCATCTTTCTTCAGTAATGTTGTTAGAGGTGTTGCTATTATCCCATAATTCTTAACAAACTTGCGATATTACCCTATCAACCTGAGAAATCCTCACAGATGCTTTATGGATGTGGGAATTTTCCATTCCTTAATGGCTTTAATTTTGTTAGGGTCTACCTTAACACCTTCATGAGATACAACATGAACCAAATATTCCACCTCATGTACTCCAAAGAAACATTTGGAAGTTTTTGCATATAATTATTTCTCCTCCAATAGTTTGAGAACTTTGTCAACATGTTGAACATGATCCTTCCAAGAATTGATGTAGATTAGTATATCATCAAAAAATACTAACACAAATTTTCTAAGGAAGGGTTTGAAAATGGAATTCATAAAACCTTGCAATGTAGAAGGTGCATTGATAAGGCTAAAAGGTATGACCAAGAATTCATAATGACCCTCATAAGTTATAAATGTTGTTTCAGAATGTCTTCAGTCTTCATTCTGATTTGATGATATCCTGAACGAAGATTCAACTTTGTGAAGTAAATTGCTCCATGTAATTCATCCAATTATTCATCAATGATAGGAATGGTAAATTTATCTTTAATAGTGAGCTTTTTGAGCTCCCTATATTCCGGACACATGCGCCATGATCCATCCTTCTTGTGCACCAATACTACTAGAGTAGAGAAAAACTTTGACTATGTTGAATTATACCAGACTCTAGCATTTCTGCAACCATACATTCAATTTCATTCTTTTGGGCATAGGGATATTTGTAAGGCCTGATGTTTGGAGGAACACTTCCTAGAATCAAATGAATAGCATGGTCATGCTCATGAATAGGTGGGAGGCCTTTGTGAGTCTCAAATACCTTGGAATGATTATCCAAGACCTTTTGGAGATCTAGAGAAATAGATGATTTCGATGTGGGAACCTCTAGTGAACATCATTGTGCAATTACACCCCATTGTTCTTTCTTTAGAATCTTTGTCATGTTGTTAGATATGATTATCTTTCCTGGTTTCCCTGCGATACCCATTAATTCTACTTCCTTTCCTTCGCAAAAAAAATCAAGAAAAGTTCTTGAAAATTAAAGGTTGTCGTGCCCAAAGATTGTAGCCATTGGACTTCTAGTACAACATCAGCACCACCCATTGGAATGGAAAGCATTGGACTATTCAATACATATTATCCCATGGATAGCTTGATATTATGGCACTTTCCAGAGAAAATTATGGTTCCTCCATTTGCAACCTTCACTTGACACTCTGGTGCTGGATATAGGAAGCATTCAATTCCTTAGTTATCTTACAATGAATAAAATTATGGGTACTACCTAAATCAATCAACACTATTACCTTTTTGTTCTTTATATGTCCTTCTATCTTGAGAGTTTGAGGAGTGGTAATTCTTGCCAATGCATTACAACATATGGTCGGATTCATTTCTTCTTTGTCTAGGGTTGGTTCATGCTATATGTCTTCTTCTTTTGACGTTTATTGTTCCTTTTCTTCCTCATCTTCACAATCTATGTAAAACAATTTCTTCTCAACACACTTATTACGTTTAGTGTATTTGTTATCACAACCATAACAAAGCCATTTTTCTCTTTTTGCTTCTAAATTTTGTGGTGTCGACCTTGTAGGTTGTGGAAGGCTAGGGGCAGCAACACTTCCATCTTTATAGTTGTGAGTGGTAGACTTCCTTGTGGTCATAATTTTGTTGTCAATTTTTCTTTCCAAACTGAATGTCTTCTCCAATGAATCAGGTTCCCAAAGGTGAACCTCATGTTGGATGTTATCCTTTGAAATCCCTATGAACACATCAATCATATGCTCCTCTGTAATATCATTTACCCTTATATTCAATTTTTTTAAGTCCTCAATGCGCTCCATCATTGAACCATTTTTTTTGTGATTCATCAATTAACTAAAGAAGGTGTTGCTCTTAGTATCCTCATAATGTGCTATCATTTCCTCCGTAAAAATTGACCAAGTGACAATTTTTTTACGAGAGAAAATCCATCGATACCATACAAACTGATGGGGTTCCAAATGTAAAGTTGCAATGTGTACCTTTTGTGTGTTTTGCACATTATGGAGATCGAAATAATGCTCCATCTGTAGTATCCATGTTACGGGATCCTTGCCATCAAAATTCCTCATTTCGATCTTTGGAATGTGGTGGGTCTTAAATCCAATGTTAGATTCTATGAAATCATGATTAACATTTCTTTTGTTCTCATGATGAGTTTCTTTTACTACCCTTTCACCATTAAGAAGCATTTCTTGTAGCAACTTTGTCAAATCTATCTTCAAATCTTCCATGTTTCCTTTAAGCTTTGCTTCCATGCCATCCATCTTAGCTTCCATTCCATCTATATTAGCATCCATGCCATCCATCTTAGCTTCCATTCCATTCTTTAAACCATCCATCTTAGCTCCAATTACTTTTTGTGAGAGCGAAACTTGTTGCACTTGGTCTCGTAATTTTAATATATCATATTGCATTTCTTCCTCTTCTTCATGTGTCATAGTAGAGATTTCGGGTTGCTTACTAGGTGTGTCCATTATGTTTCACAATTCCCTTTGAATCACTTCAAACTCCTTTCTTAAACAAAACTTATGCAAAATTTAAAAAAACTACACACCTTTTTTTCGCTTTGTAGGATCACGATATTGAATCTGATGTATCTCTGTAATTGCTTATCTCCAAGCTCTAAACTTTTGTAGTTTGGTAGCCCTATGAGTCTTCTTTCCAACCCCACAAATCTTATCGTGGTTGTACTCTCTAAGAAAGAGTTATGTTCAATATCCCAAGATGACTTGATTATAGACTAGTTTAGTAGAGCGAACTTGTACGAAGTTCCATGTGTCACTGTTTTGACCTTCGGCCTTGAAAATGATGTCCAACAAACTAAAGTCCATCCTCTTTTTGTAATTTTTTATGAAATTCAAATCCGATGCTCAGAGAGAAAGTTATGAAGATTTTCCCAAGGTCACATGTTTGAGATGGAATTCTGAAGCTTGCAAAAACCCTAAATTCCTCGGCTCATATCTCCGAAAAGGTATGAAATTCGGTCACGATGTTCATCATGATTTCGCCTCAAATGGGTTTCTTTCGACTTCCGAAGCTTCGTAGAAAAAATGTTATAGTGAAAATTCCACGATATCTGTTTGAAGCAACGAAACCCTAGAATTCAAAGCTCTAATACCAAATGTTATGTAACCAACCCACAAAATAGAAGAAAAGATAGATCAACGACTTCAAAATTAGCCTATTAAAGGGGGAAACCTCCTTTACATTACTCAAATGAATAATTCTTTGATCATTCAAATGAAAAAACTTCCTTTCTATATATAGGAGTCTAAGGGGTCACAATATAATCAAAGCCAACATAACAATAATAATGTGAGGGCACAACAATAATAATAGTGGGATTCTATGGGGCACAATAATAACAATATGGGGACAACATGAGCACAACAATAACAATAAGGGTTACAATGACAATAATAATGGGGGAATACACTAGTATTATAGGGACATAACATCAAGTGGTGTGGAAAATTAATGATGAGGCTATAGTGGACCTATCTCAACATTTCCTAAAGAATACGTGACCTTTTGGCCTCTTTCTCCAATCGAATCTGCCTCCTGTAGGTTATTCTCGACCATTATGTAGCAATTCTGAACTTCATGTACCATTTCAGGACAACCTCTTGTAGCAAAATCATTTTATGCATATCTCTCAAACAGTAGATTGGATTGACCTGAAATTTGGTGAGCATGTCACGATCATCCCTATGCACGAATCTCGAGAAAATTTAAAAATGGTTCTAGGTGATGGAGGGAAAATTCTCAGAAAGTGTGAACCGTAATTAGGCAAAATTGCTTGATCATGTTACCATCATCCATATGCATCTCCCCATGAAACAGCACGGCAAATGGATGCACGGATATCGAGAAAAATCAAAATTGTTTGTAGGTGATGGAGGTCAATTTATCGAAAAGCATGCACCGGAATTTACTGAAATTTCTTGGGCATGTTACCATCATCCATATGCATATCCCCCTGAAACAGCTCGATAAATGGATGCATGTTTTTCAAGATATGACAAAAATATTTTTTTTCTCTATGTATTTTGGCTTCCTATGGCAAAACAGAGCCCTCCTGTAGCATTTTAGGACAATGATGAAAATGAATGGAAAAATCTTGGGAATGATGGGTGGATGGTGGAAATAGATGAGGGTAATGAATTAGCATGGTCTTGGTCCTTCTGGAGGATATGAGCAAAGGAGGATAAAGTCAAAGTTTGACTTCCTTTAACTAGAATGTTGACCAACTTTTTCTTTTGGTGCTAGACTGTTCTTGTTAATTACAAAGGTTGGAGGGCACCTACATTAATGAGAGAGAGGCACACGGAGCAAATAATTTTTTTCCTTTTCATTTTTTTCTTTTTTTTTTCTTTTAGGCCTACTAGTTGCCACAATGAGGTTTTCAACTAGTAGGTCTACCCAGGTGCCCCCCAAGGAGGTTTTCACCTAGGATCTTGTCTTTTTCTCTTTTTTCCTCTTTTTTCCTCTTTTTTCCAACCCATTTACTGCCTCATGGAGGTTTTCAATCAATGAAACAATCTCATGAGCCTCAAAGGAAGTTTTCACCTGATATTTTTTTTATTTTATTTTTAATTTCTATCCTACTCTACTTGAAAAAACAAAATCATTTTCAAGTATAGGAATACTTCCAATGGAGTCATGTGTACATAAAAATGTTAGAGAAACTGATGTGTAGGCTTGAAATATATGCTTTGACAAGTTCCTGAATATGGGAGACCAGCTTCTTTGGTTAAGATGAGATCATGAATTATTGAAGAAGAGTGGGTTGTTGCAACTTAATGATTTTCTAGAACCATATTTCAATACAGTTGTGATGCCCCTGGTCCACTTGTTGATTTAAATCATATTGAATGTCTTCTTCTTCCATGAAATTTAGATCTTCTTCTTTTTGTTGATTATTCTCTTGAACACATAGAGGATCTAATGGTAAACATGAGGGAACTTTCTCAATCTTTGATTCTGATATCTTTGCTCCATCAAGTGCAGCCCATGATCCTTTGGTCTCCTCATTTTAATCTTCTTCTTCTAGATGTTGTCCTTCAATGACATCAATAGAATCTCTTTTTTGGAATACTCTTCCTGAGCTAAGATGAATACCATTGAGATCAAGATTAAATGTTAGGAAGTGTTGTACCTCATCGTTGTAAGTGGGTTGAGCTACTTCTTTGTGTGGCTTTTGAAATGGTGATACAGGTAGTTGAGTGGGAGTGGATCTTTGAGATGGATGTGGTTGGGGTTGTGGTTGTGGTGGAGGTGGACGGTAGGGTCAACATGGAGTTGGCTATGGAGGATATTGAGGAAAATATTGAGGATATTGTGGATTTCTCTCATAATTTATTTGCCAACCTTGTTTCCAATATTGGTTTTGGGGTTGAGATGACCAAGGTTGACAAGGATGAGGTGTTTTCCAATTACTTTGAGATGGGTGTGCATAAGCATGAAATTATGAATTAGGGTCTTGCATCATACTAGGTTGACTAGGCTGCCATGGTCCTCTTGGAGCTACATAACATAGCTGGTGATTGACTTGCTCCATTATCATCTTGGTAAACTTCCTTCAACCTTGGTAATGATGGGTAGTATTTAACATCACGTGATTCTGCATGGACAACACAAATATCAACATCTTCTTTTTCCTCATCTTGCATTCTTAACATTTCTACTTGTTTGCCTAGATTGTTAATAATTTTTGTTTTTTAAAGTCATCAAACAAATTTACAAGTTTAGCTTGATTTATCGATCTTGATGTTGATTTACTTACACTTGCCCTTCCTTTGATATGTGTTTGCATGTTTCACAAATTTCTTCAAATGATAATTGGTATACATCACCTCTACTCATGAGATCAAGAATATCAATCCACTCATCCCTAATTGTTCTAAGTAAGAGGGTTTTTAGTGTATCAGATCTCAAATGATGTAATTTTCCCCTCTTAACATTATACATGAACCTCTCTATTACATCCTCAAGGCTCTCATCTTCTTTTTTACTCATTCTAAATATTTCTTCTTTAAGATCATGATCTTTATATTTTTCTAGAAATATCTTTTGCATATCATCCCATGATCTTATTAAATTGGTCCCTAAACTCATGAACCGTTTAAGAGCTCCATCCTTCAATGTTGTTAGAAAAAATATCAATTTTTCAGTGTTTAGTAAGTAACCATAATATCTACAAAGAATTTCAAATTCAAAGAGAAAGGTTTTTGCATCCTCTAACATTGGGCCATGAAAGTTTGGAAGAAAATATGGAGGGATGTTCTTCATGTGCACACTAACATCAGTATCTTGAATGGGAAATCCAAGAGGATCTTCCTCATTGTTATCATCTCCATCCATTTCTCCTACCTTCTCAGTCACTTCTTCTTCTTCTACCTGCAAAAATGAATGGTGATGTGGCTCTTACTGCACCACATGATCAAATGTGGTCGGGGGGGGGGTGTGGTTGTTGGCATCGGAGAAATATTTTTATTTATTATTTTTTGAATAAGAATGTTAATGCAATGCAATTTTTTGTTTTTGAAACGAAATATGCCAAACGCAAATATTTTTTGTTTGCAAAAAGTAAAAAAATTTAATCAACTAGGGAAGAAAACAATGCATAATTTGACACCTACCTCGAAACGGAACCAAAAAGTGATGAGCCTCGATATTGCAACAAGAATGTTGCAACTCCCAAGGCTACCAACTTTAATTATCAACCAGGGGTTTGTACAAACTTAAGAAGTATTGACATTATATGTGCAGCATACAATGTGTCATTCCTTTGTTGTCATGATGTAATGGAGTGAATGTAATGGAATCAAAACCTAAACTAATTTCAAAAATGGAAATGTTACTTTGAAATGAAATTAACCCTAGGCAAGAACAATAATTCGTAATTGAAATCCTACGAGCATGAATTCAAATAAATAGGCCTAATTTACATTGCAAAAATGCATGTCCTAATTGGTTTTTATTCTTCCTCAATCATGGATTTAGAGCCTAAGGGTCATGATTCAACCCTAAGGGACAAAAACCAAGCTTTTTGAGCAAATTTGGGCAAGTATATACGTGCTAGAAGAGTGCTACAGGAAGTTACAGGTGTTGCTACAGGAAGTTACAGGATTTGCTACAAGAAGATATAATTCACCGAATGACCAAGAAAATCAAATCCAAATTGGATGAGACAAACATTTTTATTGAATAGGATGTCTTAGGTCTCCATTCCAAGTGGAATCACTCAAAAATACCCCTGTTAACACATGCTAAAAAATAGCAGAAAATTACTAGTCTAAAATCTAGAAATTCGAGAACTAGTGAGCTAGTTAATCTATCAAATTCCTAACCTAATCAAGTGCAAATGAAATGGGGTAAATTTTTTTATTAACTTGAATTTTTTTATGATATAATGCAAGTGGAATTAACTCAATTTAAGCTCATTAGCATGTTCTAAAAAATAGCAGAAAAATACTACTATTTTCCACAAGGGACTAACAAAAATTTAAATTTGAGAATAAGAAAACTAATCCAAGTAGCTCAATCATTACTATGACCTTCCAAATTTGTTCCAAGGATTAAATCATGCTTGTGATCATACAAAAGAAATTATTTCAACCATTTAACCCAATCCTACAACAAGAAAACACCAATACTAAATGCAAAAATAGAAAAAAACAAGAACAAGAGATGCATGTGAATAAGAAGTGAAAAGAAGAAAATTAAATTATAAAAAAGAGCTCTGAGGATCCTTAGATGGACAAGCCCAAGGATTTAGAAGCTGAAAATGGCACCAAACATCATTATTTCCATCAATACAATTACATATGTGCAAGAAATGAAACTGGAGTTGCAAAAATACAAGTTTTCTCCATAAGAAGACTAAGAAAAATCAACCCCTAGACAAAAATTCAAATTGGTACTTATACAAGATGATGAGGAAGCATTCTCCTTGAAAGGAGGAAATTTTTCCCTCCAAAATCTCTCAAATAGTGGATCTGGTTCCCAACACTAGGAATCTGCATTAAATGACAGGGAACACATTCCTAGATTTTCTCAATCATTGGAGCTCCATAATTTGTGCAATAATTTTAGAATATATTGTTGATTTATTATCCAATGTTGATCCTTCTGTAGTAGGGAGCAAGTCCCTAAATTATTTCCTCCTCAAATCTTCATAATCTGCCCAATATTCTCACAATATTCTACAAAAATAAATAATATTAGGCACAAATATGAAATCATCTCTAAACCTTTCTAATGAACATATGAAAGCTAAAAAACATTAAGTGTAGAAGGAGAGGTTTAAAATAGCCTTCATGTGCCTAAGAAATGTTAGATGGGCCTTAATCTATGTCTAATTCAAAGGCCCACCAACAAGTATGAGGTTATAAAAATAAATCCAAAGGTTAAGTAATATTTAACTAAATAATTGAGTTTTGAACTAATTGTGTTATTAGAAATTAAAATATAGTAATGTCTAATAATGTTAAGCCTACATTCATTATCTAAAAACAAAAATAGTATCACCATAAGCATAATTATCTATTGGGGGAGTTCACCTAGAAAGGGGCTTGTTCGCTTTCTTAGTTGTTGTGAAATTAAAGATTTGTCGGTTTCTTAACTAGCACTAAAAAAAAATTCTCTGTTTTGTTTACTTATTTGCTATGAAATTCCAGATTTGTTGATTTCTTGACCAGCACTAAAATTTTGTTTTCTATTTCATTTACTTGCTACTACAGAGCATCAATTGAGAGTAGAGTCTCCTCATGGGCTTCATTCCACTCCACCAACACATTTCCCACTATATCTATATAGATATATATATATATATCCATTATTTATTGTTAATATATATCCATTCTTTACAAACCCACTTCCCCACTTCTTCTTCCACTTCGATGACAAGAATTAGTGTTCCATGTGTGCTTCTCATTTTGCAACAAATTCATCCTAAACATGGTGTAAGCTCTGGGTACCTACAACTAGAGGCATTTGCACTAGCTTGAGCATGCATATAAGGATGAAGATCTCTTTTGCTAGGAATTGGGATAGAGTGAGAAAGAGATCTTCAAGATAAAGTAATGGACATAGTGAGAAAATATGAGGGAGATGCAACACATCTCGACAAAGAGTGAGTAAGTGACCAACAACAGAGCAAGAGGCAAAGAATTTGAAGGAGAGGGGAGGGAACAAAAGGAGAAGAATGTGAGAGAGTCATAGAATTCTTAGGAGCAAACAACCAAGGGCATAAATAGGATGAGAGGAGGGTGACGGAATGTGACAAAGAGGAGGCGAAAGGCCAATTACAAAATGGTTGGTTGAGCCATGTGGAGAGAAGAATGGGAGGGAGGGAGGCAAAGGGAAATGAAGAAAAGAAAGAGACAAAGGCAGGTGACAAAGAAGGCCAGGTGGAAAACTAGAGAAACAAAGATAATAGACCATAAAGTGAATCCCAAAAAGAGAGAAATAGTAGAGTGCATAATAATTAAACCAACACAGTATAATAATCCATAGCTCAAATGAATTATAAAGTTGATAAGATCCTCCATGCTTATGTCGGTGACACACAATGAAACCACATTGAATTCTCATTTCAAAGCAAATCATGGTGAGCATCGAATGGACTTTCTCTAATAATCCCCATGTCACTCATGTCGTGAAACTCTACCATGTGTATCGCTCATGTCATGAAGCTCTACCATGTGTCCCATGCTCAAATGTTGACAATAAGATGGCATGTGCATGTGAACGACAAAACCTCATTCCAAGGCTCCTCATGTTACCACCAAGAGAAAAATTTGAAAAGATAAAATAAAGCACTCATTTATGAAAATGTTGGATTTTTTATATACAATATTATTATTATTCTATATGATTGAAATAGATCGAAAATATTTATATAAAATATAAATATAAATGATAATGATGAGGACTAAAACTATATGGCATCAAGTTGTAAGGCTTGGCTAAATCATTAAGGAATATAGGAAGATGTAATTTTACAAGATATAATATTAAAAGTATTATTAGATTTAAATTTAAAGAGAAACTATGGTGAAATAAAGAATTAGAAGATAAAAAGAAGCTAGAATACTATAAGAAGGTTTCCAATTCTAATATAAAACATCGAAAGTACATCTTAGTTCTGAATACAAAGAAGAAAATCAACATTCCTAAAATACCAACAAATCCCACAAGCTACATAGTGAAACTAGGCATTAGACACTTCCTAAAACACCTTGGGATGCAAGTGTCTATCATCTTTTAACACTTTTTTATATATAATTTGCATTGATGGTGGGCTTTAAAAAGCCATGACCAATCTTCTCCAAGACAACAATATGTATGCTCACTTATTTTGTGTATAAACAATTAAAATAACAGTTTTTAACATATTTTTTCTAATCTGCAAATCTTATATTACACCAGAAAATAAGTACAATACATGATGTGGTATAACACCTCAATTAGCCCTTTGTCTACCTGTATGGAATCCATCCCATACGTAAAAGTTGAGTTTCAATCCTCAATTTTCCAAAATAGACATAAAGAGTTGGTTATATCCAAGGTTTACATTACAAAAACTGTAAAAACTAGTTTTCGAAGCCATGGAAACCTAGAAGACTAAGAATAGTAAACACATATACTAAATATTATATAAATCGATAATATCACTAACAACGGTATCATGCCACATAAACATCATGAAACTAGATGGCTATAGCAAGGTGCACATGTTCGCCAAGAGGTGGCGGCTCTTCATCGTGAAGTAGGGAAGCTTCCATTCTTTCCTTGTGTTCATCCATAATATGGTAAAGTGGATGTAACTCATCCATGAAAAGACAAAACTCATCTCTACTTTCATTAGGATCAAATAAAACTTTTCTTGACAAGTTTTTAACATGCCAATATAGATCAATAGTGTGTAAATAGTGGTTATCGCATGCTCTTGGAGTGCCCAGGTTTGGAACCTAGTTTATAAATTCTACCATGACCTTTGAGTTAGATTCATTTCTTTCATTGGCAAGATCCTGCACAAATTATATCAGAAATCTCATGTTGAACCACTAATGGAGTGTGTTCATGGTATTGATCAGCTGAAGCACAAGCTTGGGATTGAGCTTGTGTATTCTTACAAGTGCCACAACCCCCAACACCCATTCTCGAATGAGCCCTTTGTATGGGCATAGTGATAGCTCAGAGGATAACACAACAACCAAAGATAAATCAAGGGTTAATACCGGATGAATGGGAGGTGAAGTGAGGATTACCATTCAAAAAGGGAAACCTAAGAGCACTGAGAGTGAGGAGAAAGAACAATAGGGAAAACATTGGACTTAAGGGTTTCACTTTGGAGGGAAAGTAAAGATGATAGATGGACTAACAACCCATCAAACTACATATTCAAAGAGCTAGAGACCAAACCAACCACTATGAATAGTCATGCATTTTATTACATCGCTAGCAAACTCTTTGGCATTTTTATAGTCTCCTTCTTTTTTAGCATGCCCTCACAATGGCCCAAAGATGAATTAAAATGGAGTCATCGTGCCCTTAAATAGACTAAATTACATGAGAATACCATGGAAAAAACTATAGGTTACACAAACCTAAGCCCTTAAACGACCAATGATAAATTGACTATGAGCCAATCAAGTTTACCCTAACAATCCTCTCATCAAACTTGACATCGAGAGATTAACTTGGTCCCAATACCTTTGTTAAAGTCCATATAAAAAGTTACCATCCATTGAAATACATGGGTAACTAGTCATTGTATCCGCTAGTTTTTTATGACACCTTTTCTTATACATGGTTCATCAACCATCTCACATATTAATATCTCACATTACCCCACCCAAGTTAGCAATATATCATCCACCCCATACCTATTAAAGTGGTCCATTCCATGACTTTATCATGCATAACTCCATGTGCCACTACACTACATGTATTTCTTGAATAACAAACCTTACACTAAACTAACCTCAAGCTAGAATATAAGTACACCTACCACCCTTATCTTGTTCAAGTGGTTGATTCCACAACTTGATCATCCATCCTATCTATGCATAAGAGGGGTGGCATCATGTGCTACCACACTACCACATGTATGCTTGAATAATAGGTCTAACAATAACCTTAGGGGATACTTGCTGCATATGGCTAGGCTTTACAACTTGGACCAAACACTCTAGGGTTTTCATTCACTATTATGGCTCTTCATAACATATTGGTTCCTTCTCAAAGCCTTGAAACCATCAAATCCATATATGTTATCACATGCATGCAACTACGTAACCTTTATCTCACGACCCATGCTTTTGAGGACCTTTTTATTATGCCTCCATTGCACTTTTCTCACCTTGACCTAGCCTTCTAACGTCATTTTCACTCACCATATTCATGGGATCTCTCATGGGATCAACTCTGAAATATGATCTTAAATAGATCCATCCATCATTCAGTAGCCTCTTAAATTATCAACACCCACCAATGTCATCCATCAGGGGTCATGGCCTTCTTGACCATGCTATGAAGCCCCACCAAAATGGATTGTCATCACATGTTGTCTTACCAGTGGTGCATGCTCCCAAAACTCATTTAAATAACAAAGCCACTTTAACAACTATCACATCCTAGGGACGTTGCTTCCCATAGATGCAAACATGAACACGTCCCTCTATACTGAACCAAAAGTGTTAATTGCAACATTGTCCAAAAATAAGGAGCAAAGCTTCTAGTCAACTCAATCCTTGCTCGGGATTCACACAACCATAATATCACTCTTCTTATTTGTTAAACATATACATTGCAGAAAGAGTATGAAACATGAAACATGAGACTATATTTTTTATTAACAAAACATTTACATTTATAGTACATGGTTTGACCATTGGGTTCCACATCCCAAGGTCTCTTGGACTTCCTTAGTCTATTCCGCTTCCACACTAACCCTTAGAGGATTAGGTGTCCAACATTCCCCCCCCCCTTAATCCGAAGGGTTATGTATGAGTCCAAGAAGAGAGTTGTAATACAAAATGTGCAAAAAATGCATGGCAGCACTAGGCTGAATGTGCTCTCTGAAATGTTGGTATAAAGAGCGGTGGTTTAAGGATGACCACCAACACTGGAACGCTTAGTGCAATTCCGGAACTCTTCCAAGTCTAGCATGAAGCTCAGGTCTTCTGCTACAGGAAGTGCTCCTGATGTTTTGAAGAGGGAAACCTTCAACCATGAAAGGGAGGTTTCACCCTGCATAAAAGGGATAACTTCAACCTGAAAAGGGAAGTCTCAACCTGCGATGGTGTAAGGATGACCAACAACTCTGGAATGCTTAATACAATTCGTGGAACTCTTCCAAAATTGGCAAGAAGATGAAGTCTTCTGCTAGAGGAAGTGTCCCTAATTCTATTCCTGGAGCTCTTCCAAAACTAGCAAGAATATGAAGTCTTCTGCTAGAGGAAGTGTCCCAAATTCTTTGAAGAGGCATTACCAACTGAAGGCATGCTCAGGAGCATCTTTGTCTTTGGCTACAACTCTGAAACTGATGTGGCAGGTTGTGGCTCAGGCTCGCTTGATGTGGCTTTGAAGCTTGTAGATGACCATCATTTCCCCCCCTGTCAAATACAAGGTGAGATGATGGAGAAAACTCAACTGCAAGACTGTTAAATACTCTTGAACAAGTTCTAACATGTGACTGGAATATCTTCTTAGCTGTTGATGTCCATTGCCAAGAAGCGATCCATCCAAGATGAATCTTTGTTCTTGCAGGAGGTTTGTTTTTGAAGAATCTATTTGAAGAATGATTGCTTTATGACAATTCTTACATGGATGAAGATCAAAACGGTGATCTTTTAGATGGCCAACTCAGTCACAGTGTTGGCATTTCACAATATATTGGTGTGGAAGAGAACCGAAATCTGAAACAGCTGAAGGTGAACTGTGATGAATGAATCCAGCACTCTGAAACTGAATGGGCTTTGAGTAGTCTGGAATGTGAAAAGACACATCCTTGTCATATCCAAGACCAGTTCTATGCTTGTTATGGACAAGCTCTTCCCAAGGTCTAATGATGGGCTTGGGAAGTGGAGACTGAATTTCTGCATCTGCATATACAACTGCTTCTTTATTGGGCACTCGATTTGAATCAACTTCAACAATATTGACTTGTTGTTTATGGGAGTCTGTTTCATTGTTCTGAACAGAAACAAGTTCAGAATGATGACTCCATTGTTGTAATTCTGCTTGCTGTAGCTGAGATTCAAGCTCTAAAAATTCAATCTTGTCATGTACATCTTGTAAGCAACTGTGAATATCTGTGAGAAAATCCTTGCTGATTTTTATTGTATTATCCATAGTAGAGAGTATTAGATTGTCCAGTGACTCTAATATTGCACCAATTGGAGCCATTTTTAACCTCAAAAAATAGTAAAACAATGAGGAAAAGATGGACACCAATTGCTCTTTTATATAAACTTATGGCAACAACTTCAAATCAATCTTGGCAGCTTGCAATAGATTCAACACACAAAGAATGGTGATATCCGGAAAATAGACTCCTCATTCAAAAATGAATTTTCTCCAATTCACATGAGAATTTAGCTTCCAACAAGGCAACAAGCAATTCAGGCCTCAAAAAGATATGTTCCTGTACCAGCCTTGAATCCAAGAGAACTTGTCCTGGCAACAACTTCAATCTAGTTCAATAACAATCTCTGATATGAACAACCTTTAAGAAAATACACCAATTCGATCTACAAAGGATAGTCTTGGCCTGAAACAATTTCCACTGAACTCCTAAATAATGCCAAATTGTTGCAACTTTAAAGAATATAAACAATCCCCAATTTTTCACATAAAAGGTGGCTTACAAACATGTACATAATCTCATAAACTGCAAAGCTGAAAGCACATAAGAAGCACCTTACATTTGCCAATTTTGAAACGGCAGATGATGAAGTGCTCACCCCCGAAACCCTGGGATGAAACTTTGTTACAAGTTTTTCCAAAACAAGTGCTTACAATATCATCAATTTCTTCATATAAAATAAGCAAGACTGTAGTGAATGGCAACACTCAAAAAACATGCATCCTAAGTACAAAAACTTAGCACATTCAGGAGGCCATCTCTGTCAGCCCTTACAGGAAATAATCATCTTTTCTCCACGAAATGAAACTATTGATCTTCAGTTCAGCAGCAAGCAATGAATTAGCTTGCTCGAGATCTAAGAGGCCAAACAGTGATAAATTATTTTTCGATATCATGAAGTTTGACATCAAACAACTTTCTCTTCATTTACTCCCTCGAGAAATAGATATACCTTGATTTTTTCATTATCCTGATCCGAGTGTTGTGTAGGATGCTTCTGGTATTTTTGCAGCAAAGGTTTGTAAAGGTGTTGCTATCTTTACTGGACCTTTTGACTCTGTAACTGCTGAAGCTCGTCAATGAGCAAGGCCTGAATTCTAGGTCTTTTCGCAATGGTTAGCAACTGAGAAAGCTCCTCTCGCTGTGGTGTGCCAAAGCTGAATAGCGTATATATGCCAAAATAGTATTTAAAAGCAAAGCATATATCTATATATATATATATATATATATATATATATATATATATATATATATATATATATATATATATATATATATATATCTGTAACTGTTGAAGCTCGTCAGTGAGCAAGGCCTGAATTCTAGGCCTTTTCGCAATGGTTAGCAACTGAGAAAGCTCCTCAATGTCTGCGTTCAAATCGCTCGTTGTGGTGTGCCAAAGCTGAATAGCGTATATATGCCAAAACAGTATTTAAAAGCAAAGCATATATATATATATATATATATATATATAGAGAGAGAGAGAGAGAGAGAGATATATATATATATATATGTCTCAAAACAACAACCACAATAATATGACCCACTAAGATTTTAATTTTGTAATAAATGATCCAATTCGACATCGTTCCATGGGAGAGTGCAACAACTTATAGGTTGAATCAGGAGTTAACGCAGAACCAAAAATATGACCATAATATATCCGCATATCGTTCAATGCACATTTGACTGTTATGCATCTCTACGCTTGCCAATGCTCGAGGTTCTACTCTAGCTGCAATGGTATGACAGGCCCATGTTGTTGGCTCGACTCTACAAATTTCACGTAGGAAAACCAAACACTGCAACGGTTCTTTAATCAAGTTGATCCGCAATCCTCAGTCCTTCAAATAACGCTTCAAGAATATCTTATAAAAACGTTTGGCAATGGAATAGCGCTGACATAGTCTGTATTCTCAATCATAATCTTGATGGTCTAAGATTCAAATGCCATGACATTCGACTATGAACTTGGCAATGGAGGTGAAAGGTTCACATAAGGGGAGGCCTCTCAAGCGATGCTGAAATGGAATTCCCATCTTACTGTGACGTGAACCACGAGAATTTTGAGAGGGTATTGGTCAAAAGAACTGGCACAACTCTGGTTGAAACAATTGACACAACCTTTTAAGCTTAGATGTGGGCACAATTCACTTGAGAAGACTGCAACCGTCAGCCTGAGGTTTCAACGATGGGTCTCTCAACAAGGACACATGAATACAATTTGCAGCAGTAATAAATAGACCATTTCAAGGCAGCAAAGACCCAAATTTTAAATCCTCCATAGCACTGCAAAGCGGCAAACAACTTTGTAATACAACAAGAAACTCAAAAACAACGTTTTGGGGTCTTGAGATTTTATTCCAAATCAATTTTATAAAAAAAAATCCTTCAATTCATTATTTCATCACTCTATTCTGAGTAACGCTTCAAACACCAGCATACAGAACTCAACACAGCTGACTGAAATGAATGCAATGTCTAAGTTTTCAATGTTTTCAACCAAATTCACAGCGTCCAACACAATTCAATGTATACATCCCACATATCAAGAACAGCAACCAGAATGACACGCAGAGAAAGGCCACACACATAGTGGCTCACACTTGAGCAGGGCAGGAATTCGCCCTCTCCGATACCATGTTAAACATATACATGGCAGAAAGAGTATGAAACATGAAACATGAGACTACATTTTTTATTAACAAAACATATACATTTATAGTACATGGTTTGACCGTTGGGTTCCACATCCCACGGTCTCTTGGACTTCCTTAGTCTATTCTGCTTCCACACTAGCCCTTAGAGGATTAGGTGTACAACATTATTGCCACACTTGTGTGCCTCTCTCACACTCCAGCTCCTTTAGATCATGTGTTAACTTTGATACCAATTGTTATGAAAATTGTACAAATATTATAATATAATAGGAACACAAATAAACACAAATGATGACAAATTCACAAGATACAAAATTTGCATGGTTCACCCAATATGGCTTACATCCACTAAGAATGGTCAGACCTTTTATCACATCATTATAAAATAATTCGCCATTTTTACAGTATTCGTAGTTTCTTCCATGCCCTCATAATGGCCCAAAGGTGAATTATGATGGAGTCATCCTACCCTTTAATAGACTACATTACATGAAAATACTATGGGAAAAGCCATAGGTCACAAAAACCTCAAGCCTATAAACCACCAATAGTAAATTAAGTCTATGACTTAATCAAGTTTACCCTAACTGCCCTAAAAATAAGGATGGGGTCCTCCTTGTGTAATATGTGTGTATTTTATTGTATTTGGAGCTTATTTCATTGATAAGTCATCTAACCTAAAGAAGCAAGTGAACCGTAGTGGATTCCTTCCATAAATGGATCAATTGTGAGGTGTTTCTATAGCTTAAGGGAAGTTTGATATAATCAAGTAAAGGGGAATTCTATCTTTTTCTAGGATATCTTGTGTGAGATATAATTTTCATATCTAACATACATAAAAATTGGTATTAGAGCTCTTTCTTGGGCCAAAAAGAAAGTTTTTTCTATTAAGTTTTCAATGGGACCCTAACACTAAAATCAATTCTTGTAGATTTGTTAGTAGAATTTCAAGAAATCTCTAACATATATGAGTTTCTCTTGAAAAAACACCCAAGATATATATATAATAAAAATAAATAAAGGTCCAAGTAACATGAAAACAACTTTTATCTATGTATCACATATTTGTTTTATCACATGGGCAAGACGGTGCATAATGTTGCTCCACAAGTTATTTAAAATAAAATTTGTTGAGATGCAGTATGGGAGTGACCATGAATCCAAAAAACAAGGGGATTCAATAGGAATGATCTTCTGGACCAGTGATACCATAATCTAGTTTTTCTTGGAAAATAACTCATAAAAATGAACGAATAACTATTGAAAAAGTAGTTCAAGTCTCCAACTAAGCTCATTTTTATTCATTTTCTTTGAGTTACTTTTCAAAATAAAACTATATTATGGTGCCTATGTTCAAAGGTCATTCCTATATTTGAAAGATATTGAATCCATTATTGTTTGTCTTCCTAGTCACCCCTATCCTATAACTCAATATATTTTTCTTTGTTTTAAATAAATTGTAGAGGGAACACCATGCACCATCATGCCCCTACAATAAAACCAATATGACCTTCATATATATAATCTAATCTTATGATAGGTAAGAATAATATATTTAAGGCATTTGAGGGCACTTTCACTTTGACCCAATAACTAGCTTAAAGGCATAAGAGTGGTGCAAGAAGGTGCTCTTGCACATTATGCCCCAACCATTGGTACATATTATAAGGGGAGACAAATCTCAATAAATTAATAGTTTCATATTAATCCTGCACAAAAATTGTGGTTAGAGTTAGAAACAAAACCAAAATTCTACTTTATAATCTTCAAACCCTAACTTATTCATTCAATAAAGAAGAAAAAAAGTAAACCATTGCATTAACATAACAAAAAGGTAAAAGAATGTAAAAAAAAAAATACCACCAATGAGAACATCAAAGAACACACCTAGTGGACAAGTTTGTTGAAGTTGATGGGATCCAAAGACCCTCTTTGGGATGGGTCCTTGGCTTCCTTAATGTGGTTGTGACTCTCTCCTTGGTTGATAAGCAAAGTGCCTAAGAAATAAATATGTTATTAAGAGGAAGTGTTCCTCAATATTCAGATGATATTTTGTAAGCATAACTCTACTTGTGACAATGGATGAATGGAGTGAACTCAAATGCTTTCTTAAATGAAAATAGTGGTTAAAATCCCTTGATGTGGTCTTCCAAATAGTGGCTAAAGGTGACAAAATAAATATTAACAATAGTAATTATCATTTAGGATATATCACATATAGCTAACCTACAATAATGCCAATTTAAAGACATTGATGAGGGTTGGAAATAATGAAAAATGGCTTTATATAGAGAAGTGCATATTTTGGGGGTATTATCTGTGTCATCCAAGTGCACTTTTGAGGGGTATTATTTTCACTATCCCTATTTTGTCAACTTTAGGGTTTGAATAGGTCATTTTTGGTGAGTTTGAGGTCATGTGATGGTGGAAAGGGGTTAAAAATGGAGGTTATGCATGCCAATATTGACGTATTTCTATAATATTAATAGAAATGTTGTTATGAAACCAGCGCAAGAAAAGATAGAAAAGATAGATCAACGCCTTAGAATTCAGCCTCTTCGAGGGGGCAACCTCCTTTACATTACATAAATGAACAATTCTTGGATGATACAAATGAAATTACCTCCTTTCTATATATAGGAGTCTAAGGGGTCATAACATAATCAGAGCCGACATAACAATAATAATGTAAGGGCACAATAATAACAATAGTGGGCTTCTATGGGGCACAATAGTAACAATATGGGCACTACATGGGTATATCAATATAATAAGTGGGTTATACTAATAACAATAATGGGTTACACTAGTAGTATAGGGGCCTAACATGCCCCTCTCCTTCAAAAAGCGTTGTCCTCAACGCTTGAATAGTTCTTGATGCTTCGGTATAAAATTCTTGTCCTCCCATGTGGAATATTCAGCAGGTAAGTTCTTCCACTTGATGAGATACTCTAAAATTGATCGATTTCGTAGCTGTCAGGTTCTTGTTTCTGTGACTGCTCTAGGTTCCAATATGATTTTTCCTTCCTCTTTAATTTCTGGCAATATTGTTTGAATTTGGATCTTTTGCAACTTTTGAATAAGTGGCCATACTTCTTCGTCCTTCTTCCATTCATCCCTTGCTTCATTTATCCAATCTAGTTGGATAATATAAATAGCACAAAACAATGCTTCCACATCCTCATCCTTGAAGAGTCTTCCCATTCGGTAAGGTCGCCATTTTTTAAGTGCATGTAGTATTGCCAACATTTCCTTCTCATAAATAGCTTGCTTGAGATGTAGCAGTAAAAATACCCAATCACCTACATCAAAACATTTTTCACTACGATGTTGATCTACCTGTTGTTTCGTTTGATTTTGCACCAAAGTGGTGTTATCCTTTAAAAGTTGGAGAACTTGTTGTTGATGCTCGATGTGATCTTTCACTGCTTGAACCTTTTTCTTCTTGATATGTCCTTCTATCTCTAGAGTTTGAGGAGTGGTAATTTCTTCCAATCCTTTACAAGATATGGTCGGATTCATTTCTTGATGCTCGATGTGATCTTTCACTTCTTGAACATTTTTCTTCTTTATATGTCCTTCTATCTTGATAGTTTTAGGAATGGTAATTTCGAACAATGAATTATAAGATACGGTTGGATTCATTTCTTCTTTCTCGATGTGATCTTTCACTTCTTGTACCTTTTTCTTCTTGATATGTCCTTCTATATTGAGAGTTTGAGGAGTGGTAATTCTTGCCAATGCTTTACAAGATATGGTCTGATTCATTTCTTCTTTCTCTGGGGTGGGGTCTTGACATATATCTTCTTCTTTTGTTGTTTCTTGATCCTTTTCTTCGTCCTCTTCATATTCTATGTAAAATAATTTCTTCTCAACACACTTATGACCTTTAGTGCATTTTCTATCACAATTGTAACAAAGCCCTTTTTCTCTTTTTTCTTCCAATTGTTGTGGTGTAACCCTTGTAGGTTGTGGAAGGCTAGGAGAAACAACACTTCCATCTTTATAGTTGTGAGGGCTACGCTTCCTAGTTTCCATAATTTTGCTTTCCACTATGTCACAAAGCCCTTTTACTCTTTCCAATTGTTGTGGTGTTGCTCTAAAGAAGGTGTTGCTCTTTGTATCCTCATAATGTGCTATCATTTCCTCCGTGAAAATTGACCACGTAACAAGTTGTTTACGAGAACAAAGCCCTTTGTACCATAAAAATTGATCTGGTTCTAAATATGAAGATGCAATACATACCTTTTTTAACAGTTGTACACCATGTAGATCAAAATATTGCTCCATCTGAAGTATCCAATTTACCAGATCCTTGCGATCAAACTTCCTCATCTTGCTTTTTCTTGATTTTAGGAGCTCGACCTTGAAACGACTATAACTCTGTACTTTTGGATCTTTAAGTTCTGAAATTGTGACCTATAGTATTCCTCTGTGTCCTCTTTCCAATGCCACAAGTCTGATCCAAATTGGATTCTCCAAGAAAGAGTTATGCACAATCTCCCAAGATGACCTAATTATAGACTAGTTCAGTAGAGCGAACTTGTACGACGTGCCACGAGTCACTGTTTCAACCTTTGGATCTAAAACCTGCATACAAGAAACTACAGTCCGTCCTCTTTCTGTACCTTCTTAAAAAATTTCAATCTGATGCTTAGAGAGAAAGTTATGATGATCTTCCCCAGGTCACCTGTTTGGAATGTAATTCAGGAGTCTGCAAAAAGACCAACTTCCTCAGATCATATCTTCGTAAATATTGCGCGAAAAGATCTGAAATTCAGACCCGAGATTCAGCGCGATTTCTTCTCAAATGGGTTTTTTTTCAACTTCTGAAACATCACAGAAAAAAATTTATAGCGAAAATTCCACGATGACCTGTTTGGAGCAGCGAAACCCTAGAATCCAAAGCTTTGATACCAAATGTTATGAAACTAGCTCAAGAAAAGATAGAAAAGATAGATCAACGCCTTAGAATTCAGCCTCTTCGAGGGGGCAACCTCCTTTACATTACATAAATGAACAATTCTTGGATGATACAAATGAAAATACCTCCTTTCTATATATAGGAGTCTAAGGGGTCATAACATAATCAGAGCCGACATAACAATAATAATGTAAGGGCACAATAATAACAATAGTGGGCTTCTATGGGGCACAATAGTAACAATATGGGCACTACATGGGTACATCAATATAATAAGTGGGTTATACTAATAACAATAAGGGGTTACACTAGTATTATAGGGGCCTAACAAATGTCATAAGTGTTTATGTGATAACAAATTTCACCCTAATGTGTGAGGTTAGGAAAAAATCATATGACTCAAATATAATACATTTTCTTTACCCAAAGTATAGAGAAGGCCAAGTAGGGGGTGGAGTGTCCAAGGAAGGAGGACAACCTGTTGAAGGGAAATGAAGAATCACCTATCAACCACAAGTCAAAAAGTTGATATGTGTACAATATCTCAATAGGGACAAGATGGTCATACCCATGCTCATTAAGATATCTCATAATAATGATACAATCATGTCGTAATTGTTTAAAAGTTTTCACTTGTGACATTTTGACAAGTCTTGCTAAAACAACCATTGTTAGCATCTTTATCCTCCATTTCACCTCATTTTCCACCTCCACTAGGCATTCAAAAGTTGTTGGAAAAAAGTTATTCTTTTACCTAATAGAGGAAGCACGTATATTACCCTTAATAAGTGCACTACCAGTGTAGAAAATACCCCCAAAAGCTGCAAATCTCCACAATGTTAGGTATGTGTTATATTATTTGCATGATTATCCCCAACCATTGTAAAATGTGTGATGCACAATGGGGGGTTACAAGGATGGTTGTAGTGCCCCTGGAAAAAAAAAGCAAAAACAAAAACAAACAAACAAACAAACAAAACAAAACAAAACAAACAAAAACAAAAAAAAATATTTGGTTTTCTACATCTATTCTTGGCAGTTTCATCACACAATTTTTCTAGAAGTGGTTTTGTGATGCATAGTGATATTACCCATGGTTTTGTAGTTTCAGGGAAGGAACTACGGTTGTATTCTAATCCTGGGTAAATGGATTGGAAATTCATGGATGTCGTGGGATATATATGTTGTATTGTAACACTATACACAATAATATATATATAGATATAGATATATATATATATATATATATATATATATATATATATATATATATATATATATATATATATATATATATATATATATATATAGATATATATAGATATATATATATATATATATATTGAAAAATATTGGTTCTTTTCTTGGTTTTAGGTTTCCAAGATAAAATCTTTGTGTTTATGTGTGTGTCATTGCATATTTTTAATAATAAGAATGCGTTTGCATAAATTATTTGTGCAATGTTAAAAGCTAGATTTGATATCGGAGAAATTTTGGCTTCAAATGGATGCCTTTATGGCTATGGGGTTTGGATTTGGCCTTTGGTATACCCTATTACAGTGGGAGATCTGTGAAAGTGATTCTTATGGGGAAAGGAAATGGAAAGTAGTTCAAAGATAGAGATCAAGAAATTCAATGGGAAGAGTTTTGAGCTATGTAAGCTCAAAATGGAAGATTCGTTGGTGGAAAAAGATGAGTGGATCATTGTGGATCCAGGTTTTGCACCGATGAGGATGTCAACAAAAGATTGGACTAAGTTCGATCGAAAGGCAAAGAGAAAAATATGATTGTGTCTCTTAGATTCAGTATCACTGAATGTTTCATGGGAGGCTATAGCAAAGGCTTTGTGGAACAAGTTAGGGGATTTAAAACACTCCCTCCCACCCCCTTGTACTATCCTAAGCTGCAAGACGTGTTACTTATTTATCTAACCCGATGTCCAAGGTTTGATGAAGATGGGGTTACTAAAATCCTCCTTCTTCAATTTTTTTGAATTAAATTATGATGCCAACATTGTATCCATACCTCGAAGTATTCAAATCTCAAAATTGATGCCACAACCATGATCAGCTTGTTGAGATATTTCCTACCATATAAATCTATCTCAATCTAACTCTTGGATTAAGGTTATGCACTTTTGAAGTTTGAACAATAAAATAAGGTTGCATCGACATTTGGATACCACGTGGCATCCAGGTTTCACCCACATGTGACCCTTATTGAACTACCACATCAACTTAACACAACTCCATGTTATTATGATACTGCACATGGCATCCACGTGGAACTTCTACATGATTGTTGTATTGATCCATGTCACCTTAAGTTCCTACATGGCATCCACATGGCCACTACAATGTTGTCTCAAGCATGGGTTCCACAAGGTCCTCCTTCTTGTGCTTTTTTGGGCATTCCCTGTTATACACATTTTGGCCCAAGTTCCAATCGTGGTGGGTTCTCTAAACCATGTCAAGTTGGATCAACACAACCCTTCCACTCCTTTTCGGTCGCCTGTCTCCACAAGGAAGCACTAATGCCTCCCAGAGGTGAGTGTTGGGTAGTGGACAATGTTCTGAATTGGAACCATGGCTATGTTGAGCCCATCTTATCACAACCCATCAACAAGTCATGGCCCCAAGTGCTTGATAATAGACAATGAGCGGTTTTCAGAGTTTTGCAGTGGAACCACGGCTAGATCAACCAAATCTTGTCACCACCCATTGTATGTTGAAATTACAAGAAGTTCTCATTGACAAGAAGCGTGCAATGTCAAGGCCCCACATGGATGCTACCACGTGTACTTAGTTAGGCTCTTCCCCACATTTCTTTGCAAGTGTTTCTCGTTATATAAATTTTGGGGAAAATTTGGATCTCAACGAGGTCCATAGACTCATTTCATGCTAGCAAGTAGGCATAAGGGTTCCCTCTAGGTCATGTCCATGTCATTTTGCTTAGTCTTGTTTCCACCCATGGTGTTCAATGCTAATGAAAGTGAGGAGCGGTGAGCAGCAAGCGGTAGGCAGAATTCTGGCGCTCCAAGTTCCACCTGAACCCCACACTTAGTTGTCATTTTCATTGTATCGACCTCTGCCTATCCATTACTCATACGAAATATGGCCGATGTTTGAAAAGCAATGGTCATTGCAACCTAGTTCCAGTAGGGAATGGTTCCACCAATTCTTACTCAATATCGGCCTGCCTACTAGCTAGGTTAACAAATTATAAAATTTTTGAAATGGGTGGTCTTGTCAGATAATAGGCCCGAAAGATAGATCTTTTCATGACAACTGTATTTCCATATACCACCACCCCACCATCTACTAATTCTCTTTTTTGATTTAGAACAATGAGAACACCCTCTAACAAGTTGGCCCCTTTAGATTTTGACTCAAGATTACAAGGTTAGTCCTTTGGACCCCTCGACTTAGCACCAAGTGTTGGTGATTTGTGACAAGTGAACATATTAACCTTAGTGATGGCTTAGAGAGTTAGGAAAGTTCCAATAGTATTGTTATATGATTGAACGTCAATCCATAGTCTTGATTTGATATGAGAATTATGGGATCCCACCCCCCAATCGGGAGACCTACGAGCATATTGAATATACAATAATAATCAAGTAGATCCATTGCTTGTAAATAAAGATTGTCATGTAAAGAAAGGAAAGTATGGAAACATGGTCTATCACTTCCATCATGAACCTAGCACTAACCAACACATTGTAGCACTTCATTTCCATCATAAATAAATAAGATAATTGTGATTCACGAGTGTGGAAGAAAACTTCATGATTCAAGCATTCAACACATTATAAACTTGTAAGGTAGTTTTTCAATCTTTAGTTTGATAGTGAAATTTAGGAAATCAACTATAAACGTTTAAGATATCACGTTATCATGCATCTAGTATTTAACTACCTAGTTCAAGCATACACTCTATCTTCATAAACATATAAGGCAGTCAGTTAATTGTTACCATAACAGTGAGTCTCAAGAATTCACTCATGAACCTACAGGATTAATAATTATCATAAGCACAATAAGGCATATCATAGCCTGTAGTATAACATGCACAAACAAGTATACTTATATGAGTGCATTTAGTTGGCTGGTAACTAAAGGAGGTACTTCAACTCTCTACCCAACAATAGGCCAACTACACTGCAATATTTCCTGGAATCAACCACCCCTAAATCGAATCTAAAGTCTGAGGGGATTCTTATTCAAGGGAATCACACCAAGGATAGGGTCACATGCTCAAGAGGTGGATTCCATTGCCCATTTGACTTATCTGTTTCCCTCTAATAGTAAGTGCCATAATGATTTCCTCACTCTTATGAGCTTAATCCAGGAATTCAACCCAACATCCAATCCAATTCAATCTTTCTATTTGGCTCCAAGAGATCCTTACTCTTTCTTTGGCCAACTTTTGTTTACCATCACATTCCTCCACTCCTTTTCGGCTACTCCCTTTTGCTATAGACTACCCGAGAGAGTGTATATGTCCATCCTTCGACACATAATTCCTTCCCCTTTTCCAATGTATTGATTCCTGTGTTATTTTTTCTCCTACGTTTTGTGTTATCTATTTTTGCATATTGTATGTTTCCTTTCATCTAATCACATCCTTTCATCTGTTAGGTGGTGTTTTGGTTTATTACACCACCTCATCCCTCTGAGTGAGGGTGTCATCCCCACCACTCGACTTTGTCTTCTTGGGATTTCGCTCCCTTTATTTTGATCCATGAGGAGGAATAAGGATGGTGTCATCCTACCTCATGTTTCCCACTCCACAACCTTCAACACTTGTTAGTGCAGGTTGGTGGTTGGTCAGGAAGATGTTAAAGAGGTTAAATCTTGACAGTATGGGTCTACGCAATAGGCACATCACCAAAAATCAACAAGCATGCACAAGAAACCTACAAGAATGCAACACGAAACTCCCTCATAACATTGGATTCATGTGTCCCTTCATTCAGGCCAACTAATTAAAATTCACCTTTAATTTATTTTATGTTTACAATAAAATGCCTCAGTCAGTTATGGCCTCCATGCTAGCATTACATAGTCACAATTTTAAAATTACAACAACAGCGATAATGGGACGGATGTTACAAACCCCACCCCTTTAAGGAATACCATCCTTGATGTTCTATAAATAGAGAATAGAAATAAATCTGAGCTTTACAATTACAACTCTTACATCAGTGACATCTTCCATGTTCTGAATTTTCATGTCTAGTCATGTCATTCATTATCCTCAAGGCTTCCACAAGGGACAGATTCAAGTCATTTCTTCCTAAGACACGCCCAATGCATTTTATATCCTAATTAGTATGGACATGATTCCTTGAAAACCAATTTACTCCGGTTTCCTCTTCCTTGCAATCACACACCTTCTAAGTTCAGGTATCCCCTTCTCTGCTTCCTCAGTCCCTTGGGAAATTCATTCCTTAGCAAGGCTTCCCCACACAAGAAGAGTCTCGATAGAGTCTCACAGCTAAGGAATCGCTCTAGCTTTCTCTAACAACACAACACATTTGTCACAACATACCTCATGGTAACCAATGCAAATCACAGGGTTCCAGTGTCACCATAATTGCCTAGTCCCTAAGGTTTTCAACTCCGCTACACTTCTTTTGCACCACTCAAATATTACTACACTGATACTACTCTAATATTACTTGTGATGATCATCATATATCTGTGCTAGATAGTTCAGAAACTCACCTATATCATAGGCATACAATCCTTATGAGATTAATCATAATAATTTTAAATTTAAATTAACCCACAATTTCAACAACAAATTATTTAAACGGATACTTATATTTATGGTTACTTTTTGCTTCCTTTGTATTCATATGTGTTGGTTCCAACTCTGTCTTTATTGAGCAAGCTTTGTCTTTACCGAACAAGCTTTGTATTTACCAAACAAGTTTTGTCTTTATTGAGCAATATTTATCTTTACCAAACAAGCTTTGCCTTTACTGAACAAGCCTCCTCATGCTCACATCGCAATGAGTGTGGGGCATATTTTTTCTTGCATTATATGCTCACTTTTCGGGCCTAGACAACCCCCATTATAGGCAGTCTACATGTCCAAAGTTTTTCCTACATGGGCGCTCATCAACTACTCACCCTTTTGGGCCCAGAAAAACCCCATTCTAAGTATTCTACCTATCCAAGGGCTTTCATACATGGGCCCCCATCAGCTAGTTACCCATCCAATCTTAGGAAACCCCCATTATGAGTAGTCTGCTTATCTAGGGGTTTTCCTGCATAGGGTAGCCATTAGAGTCTTACAACCATGTATCAGTCTAGCATTCTCTAATGTAATGTGCAAGGAATCTTATGGCCAAGTGATGGTTTGGCATGCTCCATTTCACTGCTCATGGAGTCTTATAATCAAGGTACTAGTTATGACTTTCTCCCGTGAGGTAAACAAAGTGTCATAGGGCTACCATGTCCCCATACCAGTATTCTTTTTAAGCTCCATATTCCATTGTTTCACCTGTGTCACAGTGTTTAATTTCTATAAGATATACTCAAAAATTTCAAACATGAAATTTTAATTGCCCAACTTTGCTTCAATCAAAAGCAAAATCTCATAAGAATGATACTTTTAATCGTTTTTTGGGCTCCCTTACATATGATGATATTTTGTCATGGTGGCATCTATTTCACACCCAGTTCCATCATTTTACCTGCAATATTATCTTCCAATTAGCCAAACACTTTCTAGTATTTATGTATACAGTCTCTTTATTGCAAAAAATCACAACATCCTAAAGTGATCTCCTATCTATTGCACATATAACAATTCTCTCAATCCATAAATTTTCAAATAGATTGAAATGAAACTATTATAACATCATATGTGTGCACCAAATTCATTCTAAGCATTTCATAATGCAATCAAACATTTATTCCAACAACCCAAAGAGCCAAAAATAAGAGCTACATATATTTAAGTTATTGAGTAGTTAATTCCCTATTTCATTTAACATGCATCACACAAGTTATTGCAAACTTTCACACTGAAGGTTTCTTGCCTTAACCTTACCCCTTCTTGGTCGTCCATGTAATACATGCATTAATTTTGAAACAAAAGATATCAATTTTAGTTGAAAGGAACCGAGTAAGGAACTCTTACCTAGTTCCTTTACTTTAAATTTTTACATTGGATTACTTCTTGCTTCACTTATTTGGTTACCATTACCAGCACTTTCAGCTAAAGCCTTTTGAAGGGGTCTAGCTAGCTTGTAGCATATATGTTGTTGCAATATTCAACAATTGATGAAATAATCTTAGCCTCACATATTAATCACAATTTTATAAATTTAGATATTTCATAAAGGCATTTTCATTATGTATCCAATTCAAGCATGTCTTCATCCATGCTCCCAAACCTGTGCATATTCATTTTGAAAAGCATGTGTCATACATGCACACATTCCATGTTATTCATATGCTATTATTTTTAGAGTCAACTTTCAACCGCTATTATTTTCATTCATTCACACAACAAATGTCATAAGCATAAGCATAAGCACATTAATAGTGGTAGTTAACAACAAGAAAATCATTCTTGCACACTTTCCCAATGGGCATTCCACATACATGGAATCCATCAAGTAACTTTTCTATATTAAATGAATAGTTTTTTCCTCTACATGGTATCGAATCAAATGATACTTTGTGTTGATGTGCTTGGTTCGATCATGAAATTTGGGGTACTTAGCCAACTTAATTGCAGAAGTATTATCGATAAGTAAAGGAGTTGAGTTCACTTGTTTCTCCTGCAAGTCTTCAAGTATTTTCCTGAGGCACACAATTTCATTTCTTGCTTCTATGTCCACCACATATTCTGCCTCTATTGTCGAATCTATCAAAAAGGATTGTTTGTGTGATCTCCAGGAGACATATGTTGACACTGGACTTATGAGACATCCTGAAGTTGATACTCAATTTTCCTTGCCTCCATCAAAGTCTGAATTAGAATGTGCAATACGACTAAAGTCATCCACTTTAGTGTACTTAAGTCCATAATCTGGAGTTCCCTTTAAGTATCTTAAAACTCCTTTTGCAGCAGACCAATGTCCCACACATGGTTTTTGCATAAATCTAGAAAGGATACTCACAACATATGAGATATTTGGTCTATTTGTAGTGAGGTAAATGAGAATCCCTACAAGCTGTTTGTTCTTGGCTAGTGCACTCCCCTATTTTGATGTAAGCTTCAAATTTTGTTTCATTGGAGTGGAGAGAGGGCTATAATCTGCCATGCTAAATTCATCCAGTAGTCCTCCAACGTACTTCTTTTGGGAAATGAATACGTATTTTGGATTTTGATTGGCTTAAATGCCAAATTAATAATGAATATGTCCCAAATATGTCATTTCAAAACCTTTCTTCAAATATTTCTTCACGGATGCAATATAAGTTTCATTGCTTTCTATTATTAACATATCGTCTACATACACTAAGAGATTAACAATTATTTTTCCAACATTTTTGACAAACAAAGTTGCATCATCAAGATTGAAATGTTTGAAATTTAGCTTCGAAAGTTTCCCAGTTAACTTTTCATAACATGTCCATGGTTCCTATTTTAAACCATACAATGATTTGATGAGCTTACATAGCTTTTTTTTTGTCCTTTTACAATAAAACCTTCAAGCTAAGACATAAAAACATTTTCTTTCAAATCCCCATTCAAGAAAGTTATCTTCACATCCATCTGACGGATTTTCCATCCTTTCTGTGCTACCAAAGAGAATATGGTCCAAATGGTCACCCATTTATGTGTGGGAGCAAAGGTTTCATCATAGTCAACACCTTCCTTTTATGCAAATCCTTTTGCCACAAGCCTTCCTTTGTGTTTGTCAAGTGAGTCGTCTAATTTATACTTGTTTTTGAAGACCCATTTGCAACCAATTGGTTTGGTTCTATATAGAGGGTCCACCAACTTCCAAGTCCCATTTTTTATGAGAACATCATATTCCTTCTATGTGGATTTTTTTCCATTCATCACGAGAAGCAAATTCTTTGAAGGAAGTAGGTTCAAAGTCAGTAGACAAATTCAGTTCACAATTATATAGTATTTATGTCATCTTCATCATGTGAATTTGCACCTCCATTGTTATCTCTAGTAGAACTCTTGGTCTCAGTCTTTCCGATCTCATCGGGATGGACACTTTCAAGTGTATTGATCAACCACTTTGGTTGTTTTGGAGAAGGACTAGATGGCTCCTCTGAGGTTGTAGTATCATCAATGTTCAACTTCTCAATTATGTTTATAATATCATTTAAATTTGATGAGGTTTTTGTAAATTCTTCATGAGGAAGAGTTGGTTTTGGTTCTACAAAGGGATATTTCAAAGATTGACCCAGAATTGGGATCCCCACTTCAACATTTAGAATCTCATTATCAAATTTATGATAATTATTCATCGGAAAAATCCTTTCTAGACAATCAAGTTGTCTCTCAATAGAGTCATCACTTTTGGCGGACTCAAGGAATATGCCATCTCTAGAAAGTATGAATTTCTTATTTGCCTCATCGTAAAGATGATAGGCCTTGGTGGTATCTGAGTACCCAAAGAAAATGCATTTATGACTCCTTGCATCAAGTTTCTTTCTTTGTTGTTTTAGAATCAAGGCATAACAGGTGGAACCAAAAACCCTGAGATGCCTGATGGAGGGAGTGTGGCCATACCACATTTTGTAAGGAGTCTTGTTTTGAATAGCATGTGATGGATATTTGTTCTTTACATAGACTACACATAAAACAACTTTAGTCCAAATCATCAGTAATACATTCTTAAAGAACATCATGGAACGAACCATATTCAACAATGTTCTATTCATCCTGAAGCTACACCATTTTGTTGAGGATTATATGGAATTATTGTTTGATGTTGGATCCCATGTTGTGGAAGATAAGATTCAAAATCATTACTAGTATACTATTTGCCATTACCAGTACAAAATACACCAATATTAGATTGTGTCTCATTTTCAATCCATAAATGAAAGTTTTAAAGCGTTTCAAATGCCTTAGACTTGTCTTTTAACAAAGACACCCAACACATTTTTGTGTATTCATCATTAAATGTCATGATATATTTATTTCCGTTTGCAGAAGGTACAAGCATAGGACCACATAAATCTGAATGAATCAATACAAGTTTTCTACATGCTCTAGAATTGGAGTCATGGAATGGTTGTTTGCTATGTTTTTCAAGAATGCAAGCAGAATATTGCTTTAAGTTTCTAGGAATAGTTGGAAGACCAAAAACACCATTATTTTTCATCAAACGTAGATTATCATAATTAATATGTCCAAATCTAGCATGCCATATAAGACTTGAATACATTGTACCTTCGTTATGTTGAGGGAGATGGGTTGAATGTTGTGTAGAAGATTTGTATGTCCCCTTTAGCTTCAGCAACATGTCTTCTTCCTCTCCAATCATCACAATTTTGTTGTCGGATGTGCTCGTTATCTCAAATTTACCACAAAAAATGTGGATAGAATGACATTTTTGGCATACATGCGCAAGGGATAGTAGGTTCCTCTACAACTGAGGAAGATAGAGAACATCATGTAGGACAAAATCTAAAAGTTTGGTCAGCGTGAGTTTTATTATTCCAATCCTAAAGGATTGAGACTAGACCTATCAGAAAAGTATACCATGCCATCTATGTTGTCATCAAACTTCTCAAATGCTTATTAGCCATGTGTCTCTCCAAGAAGAAGATGCATTGTTAAACAAATCCTCTTGTAACCCAATATTGCAGTGAGCAACAAAATAATGAGTAGACTCTAGTGTGTTAGCATTACCTTTTTCTTGTTTTGGAGCTTTTTATTTTTCTTCTTATTCTTTGATATTCTCTCGTGGAATTTTTCATGTTTTAGCATCATGTCCTTTTCTTCCACAATGGACACAATGTAGATCTTGTCACTCTCTCTCTGATTTTGTCTACCCCCCTTCGTTTTAAGTTATTTCTCCCACGTCCTCTTTTGTTGTTGTCTCCTCTGGAAATATATGTCTTTTCTTTCTAGGCAATGCATACAGTTTCTTCAATGGACTATCATGCTTGCTTATTCTTTCCAAAGGCTTTTTCTCTTTTTGTAACCTTCCCAACCAAGGTGTCAAATGCTACGTTTTTCATCTGGCCACTCGCTTGCAAAGATATAAGGTAGTGAGAGTATGTAGGATAGGAGGCCTTTATGAAGGCTATGAGAGCAAAATCTATTTTTACTCATGTGGCATCTATGTCATGCATAAAAGCTTTGATTTTTTAGGCTAATGCCATGGGATCATCATCTTTCAATTCAAGATTAAAAATCTTCACAAGAAATTATATGAGTTCTAATTCTGAATGAGAATCATACAAATCTTTTAACTTCTTAAGAGTAGCATACGAATCATTAATTGAGACAATGTGCC
Source organism: Pinus tabuliformis (assembly GCA_031772625.1). Lineage (NCBI taxonomy): Eukaryota > Viridiplantae > Streptophyta > Pinopsida > Pinales > Pinaceae > Pinus > Pinus tabuliformis. The sequence continues at coordinate 1,962,931,973 of CM062816.1, read as the reverse complement.
TACTTACCTCACATATTGTAGCATTGACAAGGGAAAAATCTTACTTTTTCTTGTTCTTCCAATTCACAATCTCTCTAGCAAACGTAGGCTTGACAAGTGCTTCTTCCTTCGACATCACTTCAAATTCATCATCGTCATCATTTTTGGTAACTTCTCCTTCACCAACTTCGTCCCATAAATCATTAAAAATGAGTGTGCTCTTTATTTTTATGAGCCACTCTGTATAGTTATCCTTGCCCGTCAAAACTACACCAACTATGGAATTCAAATAATGTATTTTGAGTCCAATATTGCTGGAAGAACTTCTAGATTTTAATCAATTCATTGACATTTCTTTAAAACCTCCTTTAAAAACAAAATATTTTGATCTTTATGACCTTTGAAAAATAAAACTTCTTGACTTTATGATCTTTATGATTTTGATATTTTGATTAAAATATTTTGAGTAAAATAAATCGTGTGATCTTTATCGACTTTACATTAAAAAAATATTACAATCATTCTCCATTTTTTTAATTCGAAGCTCAGCTCATTAGTAAACTTTCCAGAAATCGATCAATGACTATCGCAACACTAAGATTGGTAAACGAATGCATACAACAAAATCTACTTGGTTCATATCGGGTTCACCATATTTTCTTCAGCAAATGACACCAAAATTTTTAGTCGTGACCCAATAAAAAAATCAAGCATTCCTACAATTAGTAAAATACTCTAGAATTGCACTCCTTTTAGACAAGTCGGGTCAGAAACACGTTGATTATGAACAGAAATATGTGTTCTTTTCCAAGCTCTTCATGTCATTTTCAGAGAGGCCAGACTAGAAATATGTTCTCAAGTTCTTCACTATATGGGACAACCGATCCCTGGGTCAAAAGATCAACAAACAAATATTCCCTCTTTTATGCAATTCAACACAATCCAAGCTTCCAAAAATTTGTCGAGCGAGCATGTTGGTGTATATGCACTAGCTGTAGACTAGCCGTAGACTTAGACTAGCTGTAGACTAGTTGTGCTGGTATACATGCACCTAGATTAGGTCCAGTGAACTCATTGTTTGCATGCATGCGGCACAGCACACTTAGCTTTAGTTATTGCATGCACAACTAAGCTTAACTTAGGTGCTTTTATGTATTTATTGTAAACCTCATAATGTAGAATTTACTTTTCATTCTTTCTCAATTCTTGCTCGCTTTCTTCTTTGCCTTGCAAGCTTGTTATTGTTTTACAGATCTAGATCTATCTGTGTTTCTCAAAATCTTACATGGTATCAGAGCACAGGGATTTGTAAATCAGTGCACAAGCAATTTATTTGCAGGTTCAGAAGATTGAAGCAACAACAAAGAATGGAGTCTAAATTGGAGTTTCCACAATCGGCAATTCTCACTCCATATAACTATTTCGAATGGAAGCCAAAGATTCAACTTCATCTCAGAAGTAGAGGCTTATTTCGAATAACCATGGAAACGGAAGTTGAACCAACATCGGCAGTGGAGAAATCAAGATATTTTAATCGCATGGACGAGGCCTTCGGCATCCTATGTTTATCTATTTCTCCAGAACTGCTATTTCATGTTGAATCATGTTCAACTCCAAATCAGGTATGGAAAATTTTGGAAGAATTGTTTGGAAAACAAGATGAAATGCAAGGTCACATTCTCGAAAATGAGTTAAACTCATTAGATCCGAGAAACTTTGAGAACATTCAAGATTTTTTTTACAAGGTATAAAGCTTTGTTGGTGCAGCTGAAAGGATGCGGGATCGACAAATCCAAGCAAGAAAGGCAGTTGATTCTTTCCATTTTATCAAAACTTGGTCCAGAGTATGCAGTATTCGTTTCTACATTCCACACAGTCAGATCTGCAACTGGTGCAGATTGGAAGCCTCCCTCACTGGATACTTTTATTCAGTCTTTGATGCATGAGCAAGATAAGCTCATCAAAATGGGCACACTTAAAAATTCCAAAGCGCATGCACTCACTGTGCATGCAAAAGGAAAGGCAAATCCTAGATCCCCCGATGGATCATCTGGCTCAAAGGAAAGGAAAGGAACGAAAGGAAAATCAATGTGCAATTATTGCCACCGTGGTTTTCATCCTGAATCTGCATGCATGAAGAAGACTATAGATCTTATGGCGCAGACACTCCAGCAATACAATCTTGAAGACCACATTCCTGAGAATGCTAAGAAGAAGTCTGAGGAAAAAGCACCCGATCCAAGAGAAAAAGCACGTCATCCAAGAGGTAACGGGCATGCTTTGATTGCTCTTCATTCTGCACCACAAGAATGGATCATCGATTCAGGAGCTTCACATCATATGGCTTCTTCAAAGGAATCCTTTTCTTTTCTGCATGCATACTCAGGTCCTCCCATCCTCATGGGGGATAATTCTGCAGTTACAGCAACTGGGCAAGGAAGAGTGCAATTCGAAGATGGAAGGTTTGAAAATGTCTTGCATACTCCAAGGCTTGCTGTGAATCTTCTCTCAGTGTATCAGATGACACACACAGGCAGCGGAAGGAAAGTGGAATTTACCCCAGATTCTGTGAGCATTTACGACATGCAAACCAATTTGAAGATTGCATCTGGCAAGGTAAATGATCAATCTCGTCTGTATACATTTTCTGATTTTGTTCCTCAAAACCCTGTTAGACCACCGCTTGTTGAACATCTAGATCAGACTTCTGCACAAAAATGGCGCAGCATGAATGATATCTTTGATGATCCTGACTCTATTCCTCTATTTGAGGAAAATCCGCAAGCACTCTTAACTATGGAGCCATCCATGCCCATGCATGCTTATATAATGCATGGATCTGATCCCCAAAATTATGCAGAAGCAAATGGGCATCCTGAATGGGAAGCTGCCATGCATGAGGAAGATAGCTCTCTCATTGAGAACGAGACTTGGGATTTGGTTCCATTTGACGAGGAAGAAGGCGCGGCCAAGGCCTATGACCGAGAGGCCCCTCCCAAGAGAGTATTGAACCCGGCTGAGCCCAAGAAGATCCTGATTTCAGAAGGAGGGTCTTATTATGCATGGGCAAGTTCAGATCTCTGCATGCTAGCAGAAGCCAAAGTTGGAGCCGCCAAGCTGCTTCTCAATCATCGTGGCCTGGCTTTGCCAAAGTATTCCGACTCTTCAAAAGTTGGCTATGTGCTTCCAGGATCCGGAGTTGCAAGGATACTTATTCCGGAGGCAGAGTCAGAACGAGTGGTGAAAATCCGCAAAGGGGATGCCATTGCAGTACCCATGGGAGTGATCAGTTGGTGGCTCAATGACAATCCATCTGACGTTTTGGAAATCCAAGTGGCCGCTGCCAAGGTCCGCCGTGCTCAGGAAGTTGTGGTGAACGGGCGTCCCTTCTCAGAAACCCTCGTCCAGGTTCTCTACAACCTCAACGAGCAGCTCCAGACCGAGGACGTCGAAGCTTCCTCCTTTTCTTCTCTTTCGTCGGCAGCACAAGGTGTCGGGCGCATAAAGATCATGGAAGACACACAAACGATGCCAGGTATGAGGGTGCGCATGGCGATTTGGATTTTCGTGGTGGTTTTCTCGATGTGGGTATCAATCGATAAAAACAGATGCGTCCTGTTCAGAGGTTCCGCTTCAACTTCGAATCCGGGGGACGCTCTTGCTCTGGTTGCTGGTCCCAGTCCTAATCCTGCCGGATTAGTAAATGATTTCTATCGTATTAGCTGTCCCAGTGCAGAAAGTATCATTCAAACCACCGTGCAGGAACTGGAAAGATTCATTTTCTTGATCCGCGAGATATCGATACCGTGGGGCACGAAAACTGAGAGAGCTAGAGATGGGAAGGCGAAGCGAAAGTTCGACTTCTGGTTGTTCTTCTTCGCGTTTCTCTGCGGTGTGGGGACCGGAATGGCAGTGATAAATAATATGGGGCAGTTCCTCATGCCGGCCTACCGTGGCTTTTCCTTCCTGGACCCCAAGGGCCGTGGTGGCTCCACCGGCTACGACAACGTCGTGGCGCTACCAGCCAGAGGTCGCGGTGACGAGGACGAGCTGGCGAAGGAGAATATCAAGGACGTATCGGCGTCCAAGGGAAGTATCACCCTCAGCGTCAGCAAGAGTAAGCCCGAAACGCACGAGGTGATTGGTGTGTTCGAGAGCCTTCAGCCCTCCGACACCGATTTGGGCTCCACGGCGCCCAAGGACGTTAAGATCCAGGGCATATGGTATGCACAACTTGGAAAAGCCTTAGCTCTCCTTGCCCTTGGCTCCGCAATAACAGTAACACCCTGCGAGATCGACTCGGGGTGAAGACACGACTGCCTAGCAGTTGCTTTTTTTAACTTTTGCATTATATTTTGAGGGGGGGTTTTTCTTCCCACTGGGTTTTCCCTCTTTCCTCATTTTTATGCATTGTATATGGGTACCTAAAATGGCCGTGTTGCCGGGACTCATTCATTATTGCATCACACTCACCTAAGTTACGCTTAAGGGGGGGTGTTGGTGTATATGCACTAGCTGTAGACTAGCCGTAGACTTAGACTAGCTGTAGACTAGTTGTGCTGGTATACATGCACCTAGATTAGGTCCAGTGAACTCATTGTTTGCATGCATGCGGCACAGCACACTTAGCTTTAGTTATTGCATGCACAACTAAGCTTAACTTAGGTGCTTTTATGTATTTATTGTAAACCTCATAATGTAGAATTTACTTTTCATTCTTTCTCAATTCTTGCTCGCTTTCTTCTTTGCCTTGCAAGCTTGTTATTGTTTTACAGATCTAGATCTATCTGTGTTTCTCAAAATCTTACAGAGCACAACCAGTAGAAAAGAAAGGTCACTACTCAAGGCAACAATACAGAGTGCTTCTCGGTAGCTATTCTCAGATGTAGTTGATAGATTTTATACCCATGCAGGGATTCCACGAATGATGGACGACATTAGGTGCTTGTCCTGCCATTCAGATAAAGGCTTCTTTATCATGTATTCTTGCATGCTTCCGAAAAGAGCCTGCTTGATTCATGGTGTCTATGCCTTGGCAGATTTTCCTTTGTGCTGGTAGATTGTCTTTAAATCAGAACAAGTGAAAATAAGGGTGGTGGCAAGGACCGCTAGCGGTTTTTATTTTTTTCAATTGGCGGTAATTAGGTGACGACAAGGAAGATAGGCGAACAAGAAGAACAAGACTTGCGTGGCAGCAAGGTGGTTCGAAGTTAACGCATAGGCAGCTGTTGAGGTCGGGTATAAATGGTGGGATGATAAGCGCGGCAGGGGATTGACTAAAAAGTGAATCGTCGAAGCGTTGGGCTGCTTCAGGGTCTATCGAAGTGACTAGATTTCTTATGGTGTCTTCGCCACAAATGACATTACAGTCCGGAGACATGCACTTAATGTGCTTTCTTTGTCCTTGGTTTATCTTAATAATAAAGTGTTGTGTCCAACAGACATTGCAAAAAGTGTGACCACAATCCATCATTGTGGTGTCCCCCTCCTTCAAATCTTCCTCTGCATAGACAATGCAAATGGTGACTACTAAATTTGTGGATTCTAGTCTAATTGCAACAATCGTTTTGTGAAATCAACCACTCAATATCTCTCTCAGCGAACACATCAAGTAACCTTTCAAAACCCCAACGATAATAAATTGAGAGTGTGTGAGCAACTTGTTCCTTTACAACAAGGATATCCATAATCTTACGTAAATCATCTCTTTGTGGTGGCAATATCGATTCTTTAGTGATGAGTTTGATTTTCTCTTCGGCGAAAAGTGTTGAGGTAGAAACACCCTCTTGCTCATGTTGGTATGGGTAATGTGCTTCACTTTCCTCTTTATATGTTTTGAAGTAGCTCTTGCAGCAAGATATTTGTCCAACGTCTTTGCGATAACATTTTCTCAATCTCACGTTGTTCAAAATTAGACCAAAATCGTAAATATTGTGGATGCCATTGACGGGAAATTTGTTTCCAAACGTCAATACAAAAGTTTCTATATATTTTGTGAGTTTCTGAAGTAATATTTTTGATGGACTCTTTGCTTTGGATGAACCAAATTTTTTTTAGGGATTTATTGTTGGAAATATTGTCATTGATGGAAAATGAGCAGCTAGGGATGCAGGAGCAGCAGGCAAAGAGAAACAAAAAGCATGCATGGTTGTGATCAATGCTAAAGAAGCAGAGGAAGACATATGTTGTTATAGCTGCAAATCAGCAAGTAAAGGAGCAACAAGCACAAGGAGCAACAAGCGAAGGATCATCTTGCACAAGAAGCAGCAAGCAAAGGAGCATCACAGGAGCAGTAAGCAAGGGAATTGTGATATGCTTAGATAATGTTACAAAGAGGGAATTGTGATATGCTTGGATATTGTTGTAGAGATTGCTATATTGAAGAATTTGTTGTGATGTGAAATTGTTGATTAAACTGAATTGTTGTGATGCAAAGGCAAGACTCCAAGGCAAAGGAAAAGATGTTGCAAAGATTGTTATTTGATTTTAGCATTAGTTTGATGCATTTAATCATTACATGTGGCTGAAACTAATATTGGATCTTTATTTATTTTTTCTCTAATATTATGAAGAGTTTGGAAATGAATGAGTGGAAGGCAAAGAGTCAAGCCTATTCACTTCATATTCCTATGTGGGATACAAACAACCATAAAATATCTCTATAAAAGATGTGATTTTGGAAGGCATGAGGAGTTAAAGAAAGGGAGAATGTGAGAGAGCTGATAGGACAATTATGCATTAGTTATCTGGCACATATGGAGCTGATGTGATGTAGATTTGAAGGGAATAACAGGAAGAAATGAAGAGGGAGACATGAAGAATTTATGACCAAGTAAACCATCACATTGTTATTTCATGTTTGCATAAGGGTATGGTAGTCTCCTTTCAAGTTGAAGCTTGATAAATATCCAGTTGGAGCTAGTTGAGGTAGGAGCCTCCTGTGGGTTGTAGCCTACATAAATCATATAAGAGTTGGAGCTTCCTTGCATGTTGCAGTTTGCAGAAAATTGAGATAGCAGCCTCCTATAGGTTGCGGCCTACAGAAAATCAAATTTAATTAGGAGTATGAGCTTGCCTTTGCATCACAACAATAATAAAACTGTGGTTTTCTCCTTTTATGGGTTTCCACATATATCTAGTGTCAATGTGTGTTGTTATTATGTGTTCATGTGATGTTTTGATTTTCTTATTACTTGTTGTTCACATATTCAATATGTTATTCATTATTTGTTAAGATGCTCATGTAATGTTTCAATTAATGAGTATTAAGCAAAAGAATTTTAATGTCCATGAGTATACTAAACTGATTCAAACCCTCCCCCCCCAGTTTAGTTAAGTTTTCATCAATTGGTATCAAAGTCGTTCCTTCTGTATAAGCCTAATAGCTTGAAGGTAGATATGGTTAAGGCATGGACTATCAAAGTGTACCTGTGTTGAGTGCAGCAAAATTTCATGAGTGGAGAGATAAGGTTAAAACCGAACTGATAGCTTATGGACCTGGTGTATGGAAGCTTGTATGTGAAGGTTACTATAAAGACTCTCCCTCTGTGCAAGAAAAACAATGGAATGCTAAGGCAAAATGTGTTATATATAACAATCTTCATAATAAGGATCTTGATACAATAATAGACCTAAATTTTGCAAAAGAAATTTGGGAAAGATTGGAGCTCATGCATGAAGGAGAGATTAGCAGCAACAGTGTAGAAAATGAAAAGAGAAAGAGCAGGAAGAAAAAGGGTTGCCAAAAGGAAAATGTTCAATTAAATGAGACCTATTATGCACCTGATTCTTGTGAAGGAAAGTTAGCTAAAGAACAAACCAAACTTGACATAGCCTTGGATGAAACAGAAAGATTGAAGAATGAGAGCAGAGACTATAAAAACTTGTTGCAAATATGTGATGAAAGAGAACATAAATTCAAGGAAGAAATTGTAAGCCTGAAGACACAGCTTGAAGAGGCAAGGAGAATAGAGGAGTTGATGAATAATCAGCTAAAGGAGAAAGAGGTACAATGTGAAAGATTAGAGTCTGAGATAATTTCAGCTAGAAGAGAGTTAGATGAAAATAACAAGTTGTGTAAGAAGCTAGGAGAGGACATAGCATCCATGAAGGACTCAGAAGAAGAGAGAGCAGTAGCTCAAAGGAAGCCATAGAGGATAATGAAGCATCCCTGAAAAGACCATTAGAGGAAGGTACAAGCAGAGTAAATAACAAAGAGACAAACAATACCAAGTAGCAACAAGAAGAACCAAAGAGTGAGTCAAAGAAAATGATTTTTTCAAAAAGGTCATTTCCTCCTCGAGATGAGTTGAACAAATTCGCAAGATCTCAAAGGAGATTCTTTTTGCCTGGAAAAGATATCAAGTGTTTTTCTTGCCATAGGCTTGGACATGTAGCAGCAGAATGCAAGAGAAATCAAGTCAAGGCTAATCAATATAATGTACAACAAGCAAGAAGATATCCTCAAACAAACAATCAAAGAAAGTTCCCTCAAGCAAGTAAGCAGAAACAATCATCCATCAGGTACACAAATTATTTTTATGGTTACTATTATTTGTGTAATGAATTCGGACACAAAGCATTTGAATGCAAATTGTATGCAAATAAAAGCATGAACTCAAGAAGGAGCACATCATTTCCTCTATATTTTGTCCACACAAGATGTTATGTGTGTGATAACCTTGGTCACAAAGCCAAGGATTGCAAGTTGCATTATATCTTAAAGATCCCTAAAGAGAAGATTAAAGCAACTCCAAGCAGACCAAACAATGAAGAAAATGCAGATGAAAGAAGGCAGTCAACCAAGGTATGGAAGAGGAAGAAAAAGAGCATCATGAGACCTCAATAGCAAAATGAATTCATCATAGTCTCAGGGGAGCTAGTCAAGAAAGAAAAAGAAGAACTCAATCAGTGGTAAAGAAGCAGCATCTCAGGGGAGAGAAGCCCCTAAAATTCCTTTGAAAGAATTGTTTGAATAAATTCAGAATAAAAAACATTGAGCACTATTTGCACAATATATTCAACAAAAAGGTTAGAATGGTACTGAAGAAAAGGACTCAAATTAAAGCCCTGGTTTGTCGACCATGGAAGATCAAATTAAAGCCCTGAGTTTGTTGGACATGGAAGATCTGAACCGAGTTGTAAATCTCAACTGTAAGATAGGTAAACAATCTTATTCTTTCAAATATAAAAAACTTCGGAGATGCCTGGGCTATCGCAGTGGATGTAAGATAGGTAAATCTTCTTATTCTTTCAAATAGAAAAACCTTGGGAGATTCTTGGGATATCACAGTGGATGTAGCTTATTTGCCTCACATTTACATATATCAATATCAATTTTAAACAGAAGGTCAAATAAACAAAAAACAAACAAACAAAAAATTATGAAGTAATTGTAGCTTTCCAGCATATCAGTGGAGTCCCAAGGAGGCGGAACGCGCTGGGACCTAAATTCATCGAACAAATTAGGGTAAGAGAACCGATTTCAATGCCTGAAAATAACAGTGTAATCTTATGTGCGATGACAATTCAGTGGAAGAATAATTTGATATTTTAAAGTAGAAAAAGAGGGAGTTAGAGATACATGTTAGGTGATACGGGATAAACATGGAGACTTGATTTTACAACTCTGGAAAGATACAGATACCAAGTTCGATTATATAAACGTAGTCATAGGTGGAGCTGCGAAAACCAACAGCCTGCAAGATGCAACTCACGTGGATTGGTCAGACGAAAAAAAAAAAAGAATATGAGTTGTGTTGTGGTTGCTCCATTGTTATTAAGGCTAAGTATGATGATGGCACACAAAAAATGCAAGGCTACTGTGCAACACACTAATGTAGTTTTTGGCGCAGAAGAGAGAGTTTATGGAAAGTGCGATGAGGAATATATCAAAGTTAAAGGTCATAATTTTAGCATTATTCTATTGGCATATGTGGGTGACAAGATTCAGGTCATTATATGCATTGGAATACAATGATAATATAGTGTGCATAAAGGGATTATACACAAGAGGCGTTGAAAAAAAAAACATTGAAATCAACTCATTGAAAACCTGTGATTAACCATGGCGAAGAACTAGTGGATTAAATGTTAAGAATGTGGTGTAGTTTTTGTGCATTGAGGGAAGATGCAATTATTCCTTGATAGTGCATTAAGGTGCACTCTTACACACTACCGGTGCATACAAAGATAATAGAAATGATACGCATTGTGTTGGATACTAAGCCCGAGTGATGCCTCACAAGTGCACTGAAATGGATGGTTTTATCCATTTTCAAGCTTTGTACAAGCGCACTGTGTATTTTTTTTTGGAACTTAGTCTTGAGTGCTTGCCTTTAATTATAGTGTTAGCGCCAACACATAGTGTCTCACTATGAAAGGAAGTGATGATGTAACGATGAAAGCTTTAGGTGAATTTGGAAGGACTGAGGGAAATCGTAGCCTCTTTCTTCCATCAGCTTCGATGTTAAAGGTCAGTCAAGGAGGTAGCGCAAGATTTTGCAGGAGACCACACAGATTATTGGGAATTGGTTAGCATTACTCGACCTCGGCCTCCAGAACAACAATGACTTGCAGAAAAATTCTGACCAATTGTCACGCGAAATGAAATAAGCTCAATTCTCTGTAACAGAAAATGAGGAGCATATATGCTCTACTCTGGAAAAGGAGGCTCACGGCAGACAAACTGCCAAAGTTGTGCAAAATTCCATCATCGTGGATATAGCACGGGCATTGGGAATGGATTTAGAAAGAAACTGACTAGAGCTTTCTCAACAAATTCAACTTTTGAAGGATGATCTTCAGGATTCAAATGATGATAATGATCTGCATATTTTACATTCACTCGATCCCATACAACGGCGATCAATCATCCATCCGCAAGCATAAGAGGAGGTTGTTTCCTAAAAGTAGCAATAAGGAAGAATGTGTAAGAACGTTACATTAGTCTGACAATATTCAAAGGCTGTATTAGGTTCATGATAGTCTAACAATGGAAACGTTACATTTTTTGGTATTTGGCATAATAACGACTAGCTCACTGTTACACAATGCTCAAAATTAGCTAGATTAAGTATACAACGTTGTACTGCTTCTCGGTGCCAGAGTTGGTTCATGTGAATGTTACTCCATGGTGTTGGAGAGCACTTATTACAATCTACCTGTCAAAGAGAAGATAATTGGAGTATCTTTTACATAGTAGCGTTATGATAAACACAGATGGTGTGTTACATTGATATATGCGGGAAGTGCAAGACGTTAATTTTGTGTTAGTGGTCTCTACACGGTTATCACTAGTGTAGTTGTCAGGGATGTAATATACAACCTCAAATGAGTATATGCATCATTCAAAATTGTGGGACATGTGGCAACAAATGCAAGCAACCATTCAATGACGAGCACGATGGCACCTTGAGCGTATGCGTAGAGAGATGAGGAGATTTATTATGGGTTGGTGTTTGATGATTTGGGCAGAGGATGATACATGACACATCAATAAAAATTAAAATTGGTCATCCTTTCATTACACGGAAAATATACACATTGTTGTGTGTGAGTTTGGTGTTATATGGTGTGGCAAAAAAATTTCCAACCAATAAATTATTTTGCAGTTGCATTTACGACGGCGTTATCAGCATTATTGTGTTTTTTTATTCAGCATTAATAATATTATAATGCATGCATATTGACATATTGGCATATGGCATTGGGGTTGGCATATGGCGTTGGCATATCATTGCCATTATTATCATTGATAAACACAGCAATGATAAAACTATTGATTTGTCTTGCAGTGTGTGTTAAAATGAGTGTCATGGCTACACATCCAACACCGAATTGCATTGTATACAAAGATATATGCACAGTTTAGTTTCCATCATATATGCCAATCTATGGAAATGGAGGAGCGTTGAGTCGGTATTAGGTTTTTGTGCCCTATGTTAATTACCATCTTTCAGTGCATGCGCTCACTCGACCAGCAGGCATATGTTGTTGCACTCGTCCATTACTCTATTGTCATGATTATCCTTCAGACTCTGCATTCTATTCGTGCAGCCTCTCTCATCTCTACCTCAGTTACGTTATGTCTAGAATATATGATGTTTTCTCATATGGTAGTAGAGAAGAGAACAGGCTCTTGTTGAACCAGACCCATGTAATTTTGAAACCACCACAAGTTGAATGATTTTAGAGTAGCTTTATACCATTGGCATCATCTGAATGAATTTTTGGTTTATGGCCAATAATCCCAAAAACATAAATGAGGGAATTCTGGCGTTTCAAGATGTAAGGAGCTTATCCAAATGGTTCTACAAGTGAAAATGTTACAAATAAGAAGATCATATATTCTTTCAAAGTTGTAGGTAGAGTGACATGGTTCCTTTTGACAGTTGTAGTTGCATACCATAAGAGAAGGGAATTACAAGCAAAAAGTAGAAATTGAGAGGCTCCAAAATCAAAGCCACTGAGTTGCCCACGCAGAAAACTGTGCACGAGAATCTTCTTAAGCTTAAACTTATAGAGTTCCATCACCTTATCACCAGCACAAAATGCAACCACTGTATATATATATATATTTCTAACAGCATCCTCAAGAAGCAAGGAGGCCTTTTTGTGCATATCCTGGATGCCTCTTGAAATCCAGCAAGCCACATCTTCTATGCAATTGTTGAAACTATCAAAAGTGGCAAGGTTCCCAAAGCTACAAGGGCTAAGCGCCATTCTAGAAACATCCCAATGACAAGAGCAACAATAACAGTTGTTGCATCCTGAATAAGAATTGAAAGTCAGTTGCTCAAACCAGAAAGTCAGTTGCTCAAACCAGAACAAACAAAGGTGGCATCATTTTCTTTTTGTTATTAATCAGGTGATGACAAGTTAATTTAGTGGAATTCGAAGGCATATATTCACATCCCTTGATAGCTGGCATTGATGATCAGCAATGTCATGCAACGCAAAATAGTTATGCTATAGCTAAGAGCACAAAGACCTAAATATTCACTTTGAAAATTTTGTGAGTTCAATGCAAGAATCAAACATGATCATGATAGATGACATACCAGCTATGCAATACCAGCATTCCTTAATATCAAGCATTATGTCCTTTGCATTATGGAGAGAAGTCATGATATAGCATGGGCATTGGGAATGATATAGTGCAAAATTCCATCATCGTGGATATAGCATGGGCATTGGGAATGGATTTAGAAAGAAACTGAATAGAGCTTTCTCAACAAATTCAACTTTTGAAGGATGATCTTCAGGATTCAAATGACGATAATGATCTGCATATTTTACATTCACTCGATCCCATACAACGGCGATCAATCATCCATCCGCAGGCATAAGAGGAGGTTGTTTCCTAAAAGTAGCAATAAGGAAGAATGTGTAAGAACGTTACATTAGTCTGACAATATTCAAAGGCTGTAGTAGGGTCATGATAGTCTAACAATGGAAACGTTACATTTTTTGGTATTGGCATAATAACGACTAGCTCACTGTTACACAATGCTCAAAATTAGCTAGATTAAGTATGCAACGTTGTACTGCTTCTCGGTGCCAGAGTTGGTTCATGTGAATGTTACTCAGTGGTGTTGGAGAGCACTTATTACAATCTACCTGTCAAAGAGAAGATAATTGGAGTATCTTTTACATAGTAGCGTTATGATAAACACAGATGGTGCGTTACATTGATATATGCGGGAAGTGCAAGACGTTAATTTTGTGTTAGTGGTGTCACTGGTCTCTACATGGTTATCACTAGTGTAGTTGTCAGGGATGTAATATACAACCTCAAATGAGTATATGCATCATTCAAAATTGTGGGACATGTGGCAACAAATGCAAGCAACCATTCAATGACGAGCACGATGGCACCTTGAGCGTATGCGTAGAGAGATGAGGAGATTTATTATGGGTTTGTGTTTGATGATTTGGGCAGAGGATGATACATGACACATCAATAAAAATTAAAATTGGTCATCCTTTCATTACACAGAAAATATACACATTGTTGTGTGTGAGTTTGGTGTTATATGGTGTGGCAAAAAAATTTCCAACCAATAAATTATTTTGCAGTTGCATTTTTCCCGAAGGTGGCAAAACCTATCAAACTCAGGTGTCAAACCAACAGTGAGGACAACCATCTCTGGCTGCTATCCGCGAATGTCGGTTTGACTCATCACTGTTATCAAGGAAAACCACGCCACCTGTAATAACCCGCTGGTGGTCCGTAAGGGAGCAGGCTTTCACTCCTGCCAGATGCCTCTGGGTCTTGGGCCGTTAACCTGTTTCCTTACGTCCGAGGAAGACGAGCTCTTAGCCAAGCAGAAGCAGTTTTACGGCGTACTCCAGGCCGATTTGCAGTTGCATTTACGAGGACGTTATCAGCATTATTGTGTTTTTTTATTCAGCATTAATAATATTATAACGCATGCAGATTGACATATTGGCATATGACGTTGGGGTTAGCATATGGCGTTGGCATATCATTGCCATTATTATCATTGATAAACACAGCAATGATAAAACTATTGATTTGTCTTGCGGTGTGTGTTAAAATGAGTGTCATGGCTACACATCCAACACCGAATTGCATTGTATACAAAGATATATGCACAGTTTAGTTTCCATCATATATGCCAATCTATGGAAATGGAGGAGCTTTGAGTCGGTATTAGGTTTTTGTGCCCTATGTTAATTACCATTTTTCAGTGCATGCGTCTCACTCGACCAGCAGGCATATGTTGTTGCACTCGTCCATTACGCTGCTGTCATGATTATCCTTCAGACTCTGCATTCTATTCGTGCAGCCTCTCTCATCTCTACCTCAGTTGCATTATGTCTAGAATATATGATGTTTTCTCATATGGTAGTAGAGAAGAGAACAGGCTCTTGTTGAACCAGACCCATGTAATTTTGAAGCCACCACAAGTTGAATGATTTTAGAGTAGCTTTATACCATTGGCATCATCTGAATCAATTTTTGGTTTATGGCCAATAATCCCAAAAACAGAAATGAGGGAATTCTAGCGTTTCAAGATGTAAGGAGCTTATCCAAATGGTTCTACAAGTGAAAATGTTACAAATGAGAAGATCATATATTCTTTCAAAGTTGTAGGTAGAGTGACATGGTTCCTTTTGACAGTTGTAGTTGCATACCATAAGAGAAGGGAATTACAAGCAAAAAGTAGAAATTGAGAGGCTCCAAAATCAAAGCCACTGAGTTGCCCACGCAGAAAACTGTGCACGAGAATCTTCTTAAGCTTAAACTTATAGAGTTCCATCACCTTATCACCAGCACAAAATGCAACCACTGTATATATATATATATTTCTAACAGCGTCCTTAAGAACCAAGGAGGCCTTTTTGTGCATATCCTGGATGCCTCTTGAAATCCAGCAAGCCACATCTTCTATGCAATTGTTGAAACTGTCAAAAGTGGCAAGGTTCCCAAAGCTACAAGGGCTAAGCGCCATTCTAGCAACATCCCAATGACAAGAGCAACAATAACAGTTGTTGCATCCTGAATAAGAATTGAAAGTCAGTTGCTCAAACCAGCACAAACAAAGGTGGCATCATTTTCTTTTTGTTATTAATCCAGTGATGACAAGTTAATTTAGTGAAATTCGAAGGCATATATTCACATCCCTTGAGAGCTGGCATTGATGATCAACAATGTCATGCAACGCAAAATAGTTATGCTATAGCTAAGAGCACAAAGACCTAAATATTCACTTTGAAAGTTTTGTGAGTTCAATGCAAGAATCAAACATGATCATGACAGATGACATACCAACTATGCAATACCAGCATTCCTTAATATCAAGCATTATGTCCTTTGCATTATGGAGAGAAGTCATGATATCAGACTTTAACTTTATGGGCGTTGAATGTGCATTGGGTTTCTGAGCATTGAATGTGTCTTTGGCAGCATTAAATCATTATGGAGCAGTGTTATAATATGAAGCAACATATAATTGGCATGGCTACAATTAATTGGAAGAAACATTTATTGTCATTCCATACATTGCCTTGGTACAGCACTGAAGAAGCCTATTTCCTGTTGGAATGACATTCATATGGTCTACACTGCAATGTTGAAACATTGAAGAAGATTTTGTTATATACGGGCTCAAAACTGAATCTGAGGGAGTATTAACAAATATACAGTCATAAATTGTAATCATACCATGTTTTCCTTACAAAGTGTTCTCTCAACAGTATTCTTGCTTTAAGAGTGTTCTCACAATAATATTTTGCATTGCTCTTACAATGTTTATATGTCATATAGAGTAGGGTTAAATTTGGAGCAGCATTCATTCAATATGAAGGAGCCCTAATAAGCCATCTAGAGTAGCATTTATTCAATCATGCAGAACAATACATTGCAAGTTATAAAACATGATGACAGCTACACTACACTGAGGATTTTTTTCAGGCTACAAGACATTTGTAACCCCCTTTCCATTGATGTCAAAGGAGGAGGTAATCATAGTAAGGAAGACACTTCTAAGAATGAAAGGGGGATGAAAAATGTGTTGCCATCAATGCCAAAGGGGGAGATTGTTGGCAATATTGTCATTGATGGCAAATGGGCAGTAAGCAAAGGAGCAACAAGGAGCAACAAAAAGCATGCATGGTTGCAATCAATGCTAAAGAAGTAGAGGAAGACATATGTTGTTATAGCTGCAAATCAGCAAGCAAAGGAGCAGTAAACAAAGGATCAGCTTACATAAGGAGCAACAAGCAAAGGAGTAGCACAAGAGCAGTGAGCAAGGGAATTGTGATATGCTTGGATAATGTTACAAAGAGAGAATTATGATATTCTTGGATAATGTTGCAGAGATTGCTATATTGAAGAATTTGTTGTTATGTGAAATTGTTGATTAAACTAAATTGTTGTTGTTGGCTTGTTAGGGCCTGACCAGGTTCAGAAGTGATTTAACCAAACAAATCCCGAAACTACCAGCCCTTTCGGCAATAGTCTGTGGTGCGTGGACTAAGGTCTCACCCGAGGTAGTATGGGAGGGTGCTGGAACCAGGTTTCCGCACCCTAGGGATGTCTTGATGAAGTCTAGGAAGTTCGCGAACCGAACCCGCGCGCCTGCGCTGCTCTGCGCAGCCGTCTGTCCTTCACAACTTGTGTGATTGCGTCCACGCAGCTCTGTAAAGAGCGCGAAGAGGTGTTGTCTAGATCCTTTATCTTTACCGTGCTATTATTATAGATCTTAACTTAATTGTGTGTACCCAATGTTCTCATTAATCATTCAACGTTCATAGCAAGTGCGCGCAATCATAAAACTGTAAAGAGATGCATAAACATAACAGAAGCATAAACACACAGTATTCCAGAATCAAATTATCTTTTATTAATCCTTTGTTCAAGTACAATCCTAACTCCATCCTATACACTCAGCTACAGGGGTCCACGCACACAGCTGCGGGCTCTACCAGGCCTCTGCACACACAGCTGTAGAGCCTCTTCCTACTACTACAACCCAAGACTCGGACTTACAGACTCAGAGCTAGTTCATCATCCAAAAGAATATAAGACTTAAGACCAAGACTCCCTTTACACTTAGAGCCTCACTCTATTTATACAATCCCATGGTCCGCAGACCATGGGTAGGCCGACACACTCTACATTAAATTACATTATCTTAGGGCAGACAACCCTAGACTCTCGCGCTCTGCGCCTGCATTTTGCGAGGTCTTTACATTACACTTGACCAAAATCCAGGCTTCAAGCCCCAAAAACATACTATGGGGGGATCTGCTGCCCAATAGGCCCCTAACACAATCATCGTGATTCGTCCCCGAGTCACTCTGCTGGTGTGGTGATCTTTGCGCGAAGTTCATCCAGGAGGTCGCGCGCATCTTGGGTATCTGCAGCACATTGTTCAGCTGTCTGTTGTATCTGCTGCATCCGAATCTCTAAACTTTCGGAAACAAGGTCACCTTCCTGTCCAATCGTAGAAAGTGCCTGCATCTGTGCCAGCTTCCCTTCAATGGTAGTTGTAATGGTGAACGCTTCATCGATCCATGGTTGGATGTGTTCCTTGAGCACGGCTTCGTCTTGGCGTGCGGCGTCTAATTGGTCCTTCAGTGCCCTTGCCTGCTGTAGTCGGGTGAGTCATTGAGTAAGGGCAACCGTCTGCACGGTACCCTGGACACTGTCGTACTCCCATTGTAACTCATGCGTCTTGGCCTCTAGGTGTTGCAGATTCGGGTCTTCCTGCAGGTGCATAAGCATGGTGAGTGCTTGCTCCAACAGGCTGGTGCAATCTTGTGTTGCCTGGCTAATTTTATCCAGCCATATTTGGATAGCGCGGGCCCGCTGCTCTCTGACTTCTTTGGGCATGGAGGGTTGCGCCTTCAATCGCAGCTCGGCGATCTACAAGTTCAGCTCCAATTGAACTTTCGTTGCCTCTTCATGGGCCTTACGGACTCCAACCACCAGTTGGTGAATCTTGTCTACTATTGGGAGTACCACTGGTACGGCCAACTCCGGTATGCTGCTACAGGCCTCCTCGACGGCCTGTTCCAATCCCCAGGTCTGTGCAACCAGGTCATCGCGTTGTAGGCTGAGTTGTTCTATATTTAGCTTCTGCTCGCTCAAGACCTGGAGGGCGCGACCCTCCCGGGCGCAGAGCTCAGTAGTTACCCCATCCTGTAGCTGGTATAGGGTTTCCCTGGGAAGGGCGGCCAAATTCAACCCCCAGCCCCTCATTTTGCTTGCCGTGGCCTTGTCGCCCTCGGCTGCTGCTAAGACTGTGCCTTCTAGTAACACAAAAGTGTTCGTTGTGCGGGCGCGCAACATCTGCTCGGCTTCGGATGTACCTGCCGCAAGGTGTGGTGTCATCATTCCTGGGGGTTGCACCTGTAATGCCTGCAACTGCGCTTTGAGTGCCCCCAACACAGTTGTCTGCTCCGTCATTAATTCTTCAAAAGCATCCTTGGTGGCATCGCAAACTATTTCGCCAATGTCAACAAGGTCTCCCTCGGTGAGTGAGATTGGATCGACGAAGGTCTTTGTTGCCTTTGTCTTTTTCCGCGAGGTTGGCTTCTCATGGATGCATGGCCTCTTGAGTTGAGTCGATTCTGGTGCAGGGTCTGTGTGTTCCTCTGTCTGGTCTTCCCCCTGTATGTCCTGCTCCGTGGACATTTCCTGGCCTTCCTCGAGCTCTCTGGTTGGCGTGGTTGTGGTCTCTGCCATCTGCGTTGCTGTTGTTGCCTCAACCGCCTTCAGCTGCGTGTCCACTTCTTGTTCTTAGAGCCTTCTTTCAGCCAGCTGCACAATGTGCAGCTTGGTGTCCGTCCTTCATTGCTACGCTGCAATCTTCTCCATTATTGCCAAATCCGGGGCGTGCCACTCCAGAGGCCATGACTCCATTACCGCAAAGATCGCGTCATCCATGGCGATGAACGGGAGCTTCACCCATTTTCGTGCGGGATCCTTGCGTGCTCGGATATACAGGTTATGCATATCCGCCTTGAATTCTGCGGCACTTTGTAAGCTGTTATGGACTGTCGGGGACAAACGCAGCCTGCAGTTGATCCATGTTCATATGCTCACCTCCACGAACACCCAGAACACCTTTATCTCGTGAATCCTCGTCGCATCTTTCATAGCCCAGAGCGAGGTGTACCTCGCAGCTTCGGGTAGGTCACTCTTAACAGTGGGAAACTGGTTGTCCTCCGGCAGCTCCCCTACAACCAACAGGATGGATAAGAGCAACCACGCATAGTGGAAGGTCTTACCCTGCTCCTGGGCCTCCCTACAATTTTTCAAAAACTCGTCGCAAAGAAACTGCGCCCAGTTGAACTGGACCCCCTCTGCGCATTGCTCTGCCAACGCAATTACAGACGCTGGCACTTCATTTGCGCGGCATTTCCTCATTAGCTTGTCGGCTAGCAGCTGAGTGGCTATGCGCACCCCTTTGTCTTGAATGCTAGTAATCACATAGCCCCTCTGCTTCTTCTCTAACTTGTATTTCCCGACAACGGAACCATTTGTTGGCTTGTTGGGGCTTGACCCAGGTTTAGAAGTGATTTAGCCAAACAAATCTCGAAACTACCGGCCCTTTCAGCAACAGTCCACGGTGCGCGGACTAAGGTCTCACCCGAGGTAGTATGGGAGGGTGCTGGAACCAGGTTTCCACACCCTAGGGATGTCTTGATGAAGTCTAGGAAGTTCGCAAACCGAACCCGTGCGCCTGCGCTGCTCCGCGCAGTCGTCTGTCCTTCACAGCTTGTGTAACTGCGTCCGCACAGCTCTGTAAAGAGCGCGAAGAGGTGTTGTCTAGATCCCTTATCCTTACTGTTATTATAGATCTTAACTTAATTGTGTGTACCCAATGTTCTCATTAATCATTCTACATTCATAGCAAGTGCGCAAAATCATAAAACTATAAAGAGATGCATAAACATAACAGAAGCATAAACACACAGTATTCCATAATCAACTTATCTTTTATTAATCTTGTGTTCAAGTACAATCCCAACTTTGCCCTGCGCACTTAGTTGCAGGGATCTGCGCACACAACTACGGACTCTACCAGGCCTCTGCGCAGACAGCTACAGAGCCTCTTCCTACTACTACAACCCAAGACTCAGACTTACAGACTCAGAGCTAGTTCATCATCCAAAAGAATATAAGACTTGAGACCAAGACTCCCTTTACACTTAGAGCCTCGCTCTATTTATACAATTCCATGGTCCGCAGACCATGGGCAGGCCGACACACTCTACATTAAATTACATTATCTTAGGGCGGACAACTCTAGACTTTCGTGCTCCGTGCCCGCATTTCACAGGGTCTTTACATTACACTTGACCAAAATCCGGGCTTGAAGCCCCAAAAACATACTATGGGGGGATCCGCTACCCAACATTTGTGATGCAAAGGTAAGACTCCAAGGTAAAGGCAAAGATGTTGCAAAGATTGTTATTTGATTTTAGCATCAGTTTGATGCATTTAATCATTACATGTGGTTGAAACTAATATTGGATCTTTATCTATTTTTGCTTTAATATTATGAACAGTTTGGAAATGAATGAGTGGAAGGCAAAGAGTCAAGCCTATTCACTTCATATTCCTATGTGGGATACAAACATCTAGAAACTATATCTATAAAAGATGTGATTTTGGAAGGCACGAGGAGTTAGAGAAAGGGAGAATGTGAGAGAGCTGATAAGACAATTATGAATTAGTTACCTGGCACATATGGAGCTGATGTGATGTAGATTTGAAGGGATGAACAGGAAGAAATGAAGAGGGAGACATGAAAAATTTATGACCAAGTAAACCAGCACATTGTTATTTCATGTTTGCATAAGGGGATGGTAGTCTCCTTTCAAGTTGAAGCTTGATAAATATCCAGTTGGAGTTGGTTGAGGTAGGAGCCTCCTGTGGGTTGTAGCCTATAGAAATCATATGGGAGTTGGAGCTTCCTTGCATGTTGCAACTTGCAGAAAATTGAGGTAGCAACCTCCTGTAGGTTGGGACCTACAAAAAATCAGATGTAATAAGGAGTAGGAGCTTGCCTTTGCATCACAATAATAATAAAACTGTGGTTTTCTCCCTTTATGGGTTTCCACATATATATGGTGTCAATGTGTGTTGTTATTATGTGTTCATGTGATGGTTTGGTTTGCTTATTACTTGTTGTTCATATATTCAATATGTTGTTCATTATTTGTTAAATTTCTCATGTAATGTTTCAATTAATGAGTATTAAGCAAAATAATTTTAATGTCCATGAGTATACTAAACTGATTCACCCCCCAGCTCTCATTTTAGTCAAGTTTTCATCACTTATGGATGGTTGTCTAACATTTGCAATGGTTAGAGTATATGCATTTGTCTGTGCATCCGTGTCAATAATTTATGCCAGAGAAGATTGGGTTTGTGGGGATTCACTAATCGAAATCGTATACAAGTCACCAACTTTGAAATAGTTATCATAATTACTATTATTATTCCACAGGGCAGGGAAGGGAGCAAGATGATTAACAAAGTCACCCGAACTTACATTTTCATTTCCATAATCACAATTATTATTGTTAGGTAGTAAGAAAGAGGAAGGAATAGGAGGGTTGGGAGGACGCATATTTAGTTGTAGCTGAAGAGTGGTCTCACATTTCATCTTCTCATATTCAGTCTCATTTATAGCTTCTACATATTTAGGTTCTAAATTTGGTGTTTCCAAGAGCTTTAGAAATTTTATAATTATTTCTCTCATTTCCTATAATAATTCTTGTTCAGTTTTACGAAACTCCAACACTACTTGTGAATATGTTTACATGATTTAAGGACCTAAAGCTTAATGGGCAGATTGTGCAACGATTAAGTGGCAAGAGGTTCGAATAACTTTGATGTCGTTGCAGTAAACAGACAATTCTTGTTTGTACGTAAAATGTATTGTGTGTGTGTGTGTGTGTGTGAATGATAGAAATGATTGATTGTTACAATGAAGGCCCTGCTTATATATTAGGCAAGGTGCCACTTCACAAATAGGCATGTCCTTTGGGATATGTCTATTTAATAACTAATTATTATTTAATATATATGTATATTTGTTACTGACAATTATTCTCTCCGGGGGGCGGGATGTCACGTCCCCCGGCCCATTCGCCAGTGGGGGTGGTGACATCCCCCCACCCCTTTCATCTGTGCATATCCTCCCATCCATGGGATTTTTTTATTTCCATTATGGATAAAAGTTTACAATAATATATTAGATTGCTACCCGGATGCGGGTGCATTAACGCCATATTAATGGAGTGGCTCTCCCGCGCCAGCGTTTGGTCCTGCAGGTGGCAGGATCGCACACTCCTCCATGCTCTCCCGCGGATAAAGCAGGCTCACACAAGGTACCTGCTGCTCACTTGGCTTTCGGAATTTATTGCGCCCTTTGGTCGAGAAACTTCGCCTGAGGTTTTACATATGGCTTCGTCGGTTCTCTCCACTATTATTTCCCTCTGGCCTCCCTGCCTTAGCTTGTCTCAGACTCTGCATTCCTGCAGTGCTCCGAAGGCAACTTTGAATGTCTGGCTTCTGAATCTCAAGCGGCTCCCTTACCTCGGCACCTGCTTTGCTTCGGCCTGCTCTATATCTCCTTCAAGCTGTCTTGGCATCTTGTCAATGGTGCGTCGCCGCGGTGGTAGTCGGGGAGGCCGTGGGCGTTCTCAGCCTGCTCCCTCGCCTGATATTCCGCTGGCTCCTGCTTCTCCTCCCTCAGCTGGTGGTAAGCCTATCCCGCATAACTCTTTCCAAACCACCCATTTCAAATTTCAAAGTCGCCTCAATAAGCCTGTTCTCTCGGCCAGCATCACTGTAATTTTTGCGGAGGAAGAAGCTCGGCCTAGTGTCTCTGTGCATACCTCGGCAACGCAGTCTCAGGATGGGAGCGAGCAGCATGGGGAAGACGTTGGCAACGTGTTCAATTGCGGTGACATGCAGGCAGAGGGAAGTGTTCCTGATATCTTCAAGCCACCAGACGGCAACCTCCAGGGAGTCTCGGCCTCTGTTTACCCGGCGAGTGGTTCCGGTGGCATCCGGCGTTCGGCAGCTCTTCCAGGTGGCAGCGGTATAGATGCTGAGGACACTGAAGACGATTCGTGGATGGGCAATGCATGCCCAGTGGAGGAGGAAGCTCAGGACCACGAAGCAGTTGCTTGAAGCCGCCTGTGCCTTGTTTGCTTCTTTCTTTGATCTTCAGATCACTATGCTATGCCTCTTTTGCTCTGTTAATGTCTTTTTGTATCAGGTCTTTGGTTTTGCAATTTTGCCTATGGTTATCTGGTCAGTACAGCTAGCATGGTTACAGCCCCCCTTCTGACCTTTCTATGGTTTACCAACATGGTCAGTTCTCTCTGTATGGCTTTTGGGCTTTTTGTATCTGGTTTTCCCAACCCAGGGACAGTCTGTATGTACTGATGGACAGTTTCGGCTCTCCTCTGAGGTTTCGACCTCCTTGTAACTGTATTTTTACCTCTTTTTAATAGAATTAGTCTTTACTTAGAAAAAAAAAAAAAAAAAAATATATATATATATATATATATATATATTAGATTGCTAGTTTATTATTTTATTAATGTAATAAAAATTTGTTTAGATATTGATTTTATATTATATTTAAGAATATAAATTTTTATAATTATATATTTTTGGAAGTCCACTTGGGGTAGCTCAATTGGCAATGGCTATGGAAATGAAGTCTCATCGAACTGGAAGTCTTGGGTTCAAATGTTGTGCTATCCCCCCAATCGAGGTGAGAAGTTGGACATGATGAAGATGTAGTCCTACCAAGCTTACAAAAAAATTATATTTTTGGAAATATTTTAAGTGTTTTCTTTTATTTCGAGGATGGTACTCCAGATAAACTCTAAAATTTTTAAGGCATAAGGTCAATAAATGAAAAGACTCGAAACTATTAGAACAATAAACTTTGATTTCAGCCTCTTGTGATCCATATTGTTATTCATAATGACTTTTGGATTAATCGCATCATTAGTTTTAGGTGGATGTTTCGAACCATCTAATGTGGTTCATCCTCAGGACAAAGATGAAAAAACAAATCTATCATTAGGTATAAATAACAGAGATGCATCAAGTGTTGGACATGATGAAGATGTACTCCTACCAAGCTTACAAAATAAAAATGGAAATATTTTAAGTATTTTCTTTTATTTCGAGGATGGCACTCTAGATAAACTCTAAATTTTTTAAGGCATAGGGTCAATTAATGACAAGACTCGAAACTATTAGAACAATGAACTTTGATTTCAGACTTTTGTGATCCATATTATTATTCATAATGTTTTTCGGATTAATCACATCATTAGTTTTAGGTGGACCTTTCAAACCATCTAATGTGGTTCATCCTCAGGACAAAGATGAAAAAACATCTATCATTAGGTATAAATAACATAGATGCATCAAGTCCTATAAATAAACGTTGGAAAATAAGAATAATAAAATAAATATTTTAAGTTTTAAAATGAACGTTAGGATAGAGTTGGGTCAAAATTTTATCTAATAATAATATTAAAAACAATTATTTAGTTATGAAAAGAAAAGAAAAGTATAAATACATAAATAAATACAAGTGAAATAAATAATGTTTGGGATCTAAAATTTGAATTATTATAAATAATATTATACAAGATTAACATTAGAAATAAAAAAAATTAATTAGTTAATTAATTAAATAAATTAAAACATTGTTAGGAAAAGAACTTAAAATTGTAAAAGAATAAAGGTTTCACCAAATAAATAAATAATAAAAGTGAGTAAATAATTTTTATACTTTTATTATACATATCTTAATATCTTAAACATATAGTGGTTGTTTAATAATAGTAATAATAATAATAGAACATTATAAAGATAAGTTAAAACAGAGAATATCCACAACAATTAAAGAAAGAATAAAGAAAAGACATATATAAAGTCAAATAAAAAATTATAAATTAAAAAATAAAAAATAAATAAATAACTGATCCAGCGCTTACTTAATTTCCAACCTTTACTTAGTAACAATAAATTTATTATAAATTCAACATGTCACTAATAAAAATTAAATTTAAGTAAAAAATATAAGAATCATTCTTCTTAATCACTCAAAATACACTTAATTAAAAAATATTCAACAATATTTATTTCCATTCCAAATATAAAATTATACTAAACAATAATTATAAATCATATAATATATATTTCCAAAATTTACAACATTAACAAAACCTTCCATCTTTATCTTAAATATAACTACATACTTACGCAATCCCCTCCGTACATTTTACCCGTAAAATACAATCAAATTACCATAAAACATGGGGAGTGGCGATGTATTTTTATTTTTAAAAACGCATATGATAAAAGTGTGTACATGCTCTTTGTTTAAAACCATCCAAACAAATAATAATAATAAATACCTTTTAACAATATTAGGTGCAATTTAAAGGAAAGATCATGTGCGCAATGTTGGGGCATTTAAATTTAAAATGATTTGATATTTCATACATGTTAGACAACCTTCAAAGATGATACATGTCAATCTTTTTATTAATTTTATAAAATTATGAATTTTAATTTTTAATAGCGACAATAAAGTTTAATAAAGTTGTATAGTTAGTATTTTCTATTTTTTAGTTTAATAAAATATTTTAATGTCACAATGTGCTATATGTACTCCAAACAAATAATAAAATTGTAAAATAAGTTATATGAATATTTGTTTAATTTTTTTAATATAATTAAACATTTATTTTGATAGATAAAGGTTATATATATATATAATTGACATTGAAGAGAATGATAACAAATTAATCAATCTTAATATCATAGTTGATGGAAAAACGACTTTGCTACTCTACTGTTGCGCGCGCTCGCTCGACTCGGCTTCCTGTGAGATCCACACCCCGCGGAATTTGAAGGCTACGCACGCGCCTGCTATCTGCATTCTCCGATCCCTGCGGACGGTTCCGCCGAGGGCTCATTCTACTGCCTATGGTCGGTTAGGGTTTGATCTGTTGGCTCTCCATGGAGGAGCCGGCTCCCCCTCAGGGGTCTTCCTCCCCTTCTCCGTCTTCCGCCGCTGAGGCCTTCAGATCCTTGCTGGCCTCTCTGCCCAAGAAGAAAGTTGTGGAAGCTGCCAAGTTCGTGAAAAGACTAGAAGATATCCCCGAGATTGCCCTTCCTCCTGAAGGCCCGATTCAAGTAGCATTATCTCTCGCGGATCGTGCTCTGGTAGGTCAGTTTACAGGTCTTTGGCCCTCCCCGAAATCAACAAGGAACTGGGTTGCTAGAAACTGGGCTCCGCTGATCAAGAACAAGGTAACATCTTACTTCCTCGAAAGAGGATACTTCCTATTTGAATTCTCAGAAAAAGAGGACAAGGATCTCATTTTCAGAAATGGGCCCTACTTCATGGGTCCTCAAGGGCTGTACTTAAATAAATGGACACCAGACTTTGATCCGGCGGTGGATGTGCCCTCTGCGGTCCCGGTATGGGTAAGGCTCCCCAATCTCCCGGTTCACTATTGGAACTGGGACTCTCTGAAGCATATCGGAAATACTCTCGGGAAATTCATAGATAAGGCCAACAGCAAGGATCAGTACGACTGCGCCAGAATTTGTGTGGAGGTAGATCTGGAGGTCGGATTACCAGAAGCCATCAAAATAAGGGTAGGTCCTTGGACGCATGTTCAGAAGCTGGACTATGAACAGCTGCCATTCAAATGCCGGAAGTGTCAAGTCTACGGGCACTTCGCTAGAGACTGCCCATCCAAAGGGGTTGAGGAAAAAGGGAAGGAAGAAGGATGGAATCAGGCAAAAAGACCCAAAACTTCTTTCAGGAAGAATGCAAATGTTAATGCTAGAGCCCCCCAAACAGGCCCTGCTCAGCATCCACCCATGGAAAGCCAAGGGAACAAATTTGAGATCCTTGGATCTGAAATCATGAATACGCAGGAGACAGAAATTCCGAAAGAAGTCTCTCCACCTAAATCCAAAAGCGTACCAGAGGGATCCAAAGGGAAGATGTCAGAAGAAGAGGAGGAAACCCAAGAGTCCGAGGAATCGGAGGAAGAAGGGGAAATAGGGGATTCGTAGTCTACCCCCAGAAGATCCACAAGAGGACGAATGTCAACAAAGGAAAAAAGAGATCAAGAAACATACAAAGACAAGCTTCAGGGCAGCCAGCCAACGCTAGAGAAACTCCTAGCAAAAACCCCGAAGATGAAGAGGATCCAAACCCAGAGCTCCAAAGGAGCTCATCACAGCAAAAGTAAATGATGAAGATAGTCTCCTGGAATTGTAGGGGAATGGGCTCCAAAGCTAAGGAAGAAGCAATGAATAGTCTAATAAGACTGGAAGCCCCGGACATTCTTCTCATCCAGGAGACTAAACTGGAGGATTCAGCCTTCCTCCAAGCAAGCAGAAAGTTTTGGAAAAAAGACGGAGCGCATGCAACCTCTGCCCGGGGAGCATCGGGAGGACTTGGGTCGCTCTGGAATCCAAATAAGTTCTCTCTAATCTCTGAGTCCTTGAACACTCATTGGATTTTGTTAAAATTGCAGCACTTAGAATCTAAGGAAATTATTAGTCTGGTCAATGTATATGCTCCTAACAATGCAGGTGAAAAGAAACTATGTTGGGACTCCATCAAAAACTTGGCAGATCTGGAAAATTTGGAGAACATTATCATAGCCGGAGACCTCAACCTCACCCTCCTCTCGTCAGAAAAAAGAGGAGGCAGTATTGTCAGAGATCCGGCAAGAGAATCAGTGGAAGATCTCATGCAGGATTGGGATCTGATAGACATTAAACCGACTACTGGCAAGTACACGTGGTCAAACAAGAGGGTTGGCCCGGGTCACATAGCTGCAAGACTGGACAGATTTTTGGTGCAAAGTTCCTTCCTGCTTCTAGGATTAGAAGCTAGATCGCACATCCTTCACAGCAGCATATCAGATCACAAGCCTATTAGCTTGGAACTGCTGACCCCCAAGGATCTGGGGCCTATTCCATTCAGGTTCAGCTCTCTCTGGATCAAAGAGGCAGACTTTATGGCCAAGGTCAGAGACTGTTGGAAAGACCCAGTCAAGGGATCCGCCTTCTTTGTGTGGGAGGAAAAACTCAGAAGAGTTAAAGTCATGCTAAAAAATTGGGCTAAGACCCTGCCCAACCCTGCTGCGGAAAGGAAAAAATCTCAAATCGATCTAGAAAGCCAGCATCTCCATCTTGAAATAGCTGAAATCACAAAAGAGGAATTGGAAAAGGAGGCCAAGCTTCAGCAAAATTTCCATAAGGCATGCCTGGCAGAAGAGGAGTACTGGAGGCTCAAGTCTAGAAGTCTTTGGCTCAAATCTGGTGACAAAAACTCCTCTTTCTTTCATAAACAAGCACAAGCTAGGAAAGGACGGAACTCCATCATCGAAATAAAAGAAGAAAACTACGTTCTGAAGGACTTTGCAAGCATAAAAAAGGCAGCTTCAGATCATTTTGAGAAGCTGTACAGGGAAGAAATAGGAGCTGAGCAAAATGATAGCCTGCTGGACGCTGTCCCTAGCCTCATCACTCCCAAGATGAATCAGGTCCTAGAAAGCAAAATCACGCATAAGGAAACCAAGGAGGCCCTCTTCGCAATGGATCCCGATAAAGCTCTGGGACCGAATGGTTTCACACCGAGATTTTTACAAACCTGTTGGCAGATAGTTGAGAAGGAATTCCTCAAAATGATTCAGAAATCCCAGGACTGTCAGAAGATTGGGGGCTGCACAAATTTGGCATTTCTCGCCCTCATCCCCAAGGAAAAAGGTGCAAACTCTTTCAACAGATTTCGCCCAATTTCATTATGTAATATTGGGTACAAAGTGATCACCAAAGTGATAGCAAACAGGTTGAAAAGATTTCTCCCTAAAATCATTCTGGACAATCAAGGTGGGTTCATTCAGGGCAGGCAGCTGGTGGACAACTTCGTGCTGGTGCAAGAGGCAATCCATTCCAGCCAACACCGAAAGGAAAAAGGTATGGTTATTAAATTAGATCTAGCTAATGCCTTTGACCGTGTTAGACATAGGTTTTTGTTTGATGTAATGTATAAATTGGGATTCGGGCAAAGCCTCATAAAGTGGATAAAAGCTTGCATATCAGAGCCTTGGATTGCCCCTCTAGTGAATGGAAGGGCCGTTGATTTCTTCAAAGCCTCTAGAGGGCTGAGGCAGGGGTGTCCTCTTTCACCTCTCCTATTCGTCATTCAGGCTTCTGTTCTCAGTTTCTATCTGAATAAAAAGCAGCAAGAACAGGACATTGCTAGCTTGTGCATTGCAAGAGGGGTGAAACGCATCAATCATGCCCTCTTTGCCGATGATACTCTACTACTGGGAGCTGCTACACCGCATTCAGCTATTAAATTCAAAGTAGTTCTGGACGACTTCTGTAAGGTCTCAGGCAGCGTGTTAAACAAGGGTAAATGTCAGATATACTATTGGAACATCCCTGCTTCTACTGCAAACTCCATAGCCAGATGCCTTGGATTTGCAGCCTCCACTACTTGGTCCTCATTCAAATATCTTGGTCTGCCAATCTTCAACAAGAGGGCATCAAGCAAAGACTGGTCACCTCAATTAGACAAATTCAAAGCAAAGATGCAAGCCTGGGGATCCTCTTGGCTCAACATCGCAGGCAAAGCAGTGCTCATCAAGGCAGTTCTCAGCAGTCTTCCGATTTTCAAATTCTCTGTCCTCCTGGCACCTGTGGGAATCATCAAAAAGATGGAGGAACTAATCAGGCAATTCTTCTGGAAAGGAGGCAAACAAAATGACAAGAGATTTTCCCTAATCAATTGGGAAATAGTCACCAAACCAATTTTTGAAGGGGGATTGAATTTTAAAGACCTCAAAGCTCAAAATCTAGCCATGGGAGCCAAATTAATTTGGAAAATCATTGCTCCTAATCCAAATTGGGCACAGATTGCATTGTGGAGAAAATATTTCAGAGGAATGAGGCTCAGATGTTTGGATCAACCTAAAAACCAACTCAGAACTCCTTTCAGCATGTTCATTAACAGAATTGGTCCGATGATAAAAAACTACTCTCACTGGATTCCTGGAAATGGCAAACGAATTCAGCTATGGAGTGACAGAATTCTGGATCGACCTCCGCTGGAAGAATTGAGAGATTTTACAGAGTTAAAGAACTGGCTAGCTGCAGCAAACGTCCACACCCTGTGGGACCTATCGATGTGGACGGAGGATACCTGGGCGGGTTGGAAACACCTCCCTGTGCCCATCGCCTTGCAACCTGAGTTGGCATCGCTCAGCAACCTCTTACACGGGCTGGCCCCTATCCACGCGCGCAGGCAGGACGTGAGAGGTTGGGGAAAAAACCGGGCAGGATATACAGTCTCTCAGGGATACTCTAAGTGTCTTGAACGTCCCCACGTGCCTCCCAACCCTGCCCCTTGGGTAGGCATATGGAATTTCCCCTCAATTCCTAAAATAGATCATTTCTGTTGGATTCTCTGCCACCAAAAAATCCTCACTGAGGACAGACTCCAGAAAAGAGGCATCAATGGGCCTTCCAGATGCATTCTTTGCAAGGAGAACTCAGAAACTGCCCTCCACCTCATGATCGAATGCAAATTTACAATCTCTATTTGGCAGGAGTTGTTGGATCCTTGGAATTATGATTTCATTTTTCCTACTTCTGTTCAGGATTTGTTCGCGGGCTGGATGGCCAGATATCCAGGCGCACAACCAAAAACAAAACGGTTAGGTCAGCTTGGAGTGCACTGCCAAAATTCATCAGTTGGCATGTTTGGTTGGAAAGGAACAGGAGGATATTCCAGAGCAAGGATCATGACCATAGAATAGTAGTCAACTCAGTGAAATGCCAGCTAACCGAGTGGCTGGAAGACAAAGGAGATGACTCAAATCTCAGCCAGCAAGACAGAGACCTGGGATCTGTCCTTAAGTTTAATTTTCACAAGCCAAGAAGCTCTCCTCCGTTTCTCGAAGATTGGCAAATTAGGAAAAATGAAGAAGATTTTCAAGAATGGTTGTCCAATCAACCAATTCCCTCCCTATTCTTTGATGGGGCAACAAAAGGTAATCCAGGAAAGGTCGGCGCTGGTGGACACATTAATATGCCAGACAACACAGCTCCACACAATTTCGCTTGGGGATTAGGCCACTCCTCTAGCATACAAGCCGAGGCGTTGGCCCTCTTCCAAGGTGTAAACTTCCTCAAAGAGCTGGGAATTTGGGAGGCAAATGTCTTTGGAGACTCCCAAGTAATCATAAGAGCAGTGGCGACCAACTCCAACCCAGCAGATCTGCAGCTAGCAAGATTAATTACAAGGATCAAAAGCATGTCAAAGTCCCTACATCTGAATTATTTTCATGTATTGAGAACAAATAATAAAGCAACAGACATTGAGGCAAACAAGGCAGTACACTTAGAGGCTGGAACTATTCTCAAAAATAAGGAAATTCTGTGGGCACCTATCCCGTAAAGAGCCATGTTTTACTGCTTTCTTTTACATCAGTTCGTTTGTATCTTTCAGCTCGGACAATTAGCAGCAAAAGTGCACTTTAACAATTGTAAAAAGAGGAAGCTGATAAGAGCAGGCGCCATTTCCCTCTTGGTAGAAAGGCATGCTGAAAATTGCTCCTCCTTTTGTAACCGAATGGGTGGCCTTTAGCCAAGCAGTTAATGAAATCCTATAACCGTTCTTGTAAAAAAAAAACAACAACAACAACAACAACAAATTAATAATTATTTATTTAATATTGAATGATGGCCATTTTTTTATATAATACTCATATTATAGTACACATGTCATGTCATTAGAGTATTAGAGTATAGATTGATAAAATGAGAGTTGTACAAATTGTAGACATGTTATTTTACATATTTTTTTCAAATTTATATTTTTAAATTATTTTTTGTAAATTAAAAATAAAACCCATAAAAATTGTCTATTCAATACTTTACCCTAAAGAGAAAATGAAATTTTTGAATTTAATTACAAACCATTTGTGTTTATGGTACATAATAATTAATATATAATGTTATTTCTCAAATTATTTATATTTATTGTACATAGTAATTCGTGATATAGTACATAGTAATTAGTGATAGAGTACACAAAAGTCAATTCTTTCTATATTGCACAATAAAATATGAGACATTTCCACCAATAATTTTTGGAGTTGTCTATAATGCGACTTTTTGAGATTCCGGTGACGGAATCCGGCGGAAGAAATTGAGATGAAATCATGATTTGTTGCAGTTAAAATGGTTTTTTAACTGCATATTCGGATTCAGCACCCTGGAAAACCCCTGGGACGCTTTCATTGTGCAGAAACTAGTTATCAAACTTGGATTTCAATAAATTACTGCCGGATTTTCACCGGAAAAAATCGCCGGAAAGGCTTTCAAAAAGTCGCGTTAAAGACTACGGCATAATTTTTAGGATAAATAGAAATAAATTTTATTTAAAAATAATAAATTTAATTTCATAATATTTCTGAATAAATTTTAAATTTTTTTAATAAAAACACACTAATAACAAATTAATAAAAAAATTGAAAAAATTATATCCTATCCTATAATAACAACTAACTCCATATATCCACGTATATATATTAAAAAAAATAAAAGCTTTCACTCTCCCATCATCTTGGCCGGACTTGTACAGCAGGGGCATTAAAACCAATCTCCTTACGAGGACTTACACGCAAAGGCCACGCAAGACCCCAAGTCACCATGGAGCTTTAATGGGTGGATGCAAAGCACTGCTTTCAAAAAGGCATCTCTCTAAAATCCGCATTTGCCAATATAAATATTTCAAGCCCCTATCTAAACCAAATGACCATGACATTCGCAAAATCACCATGTAAATGAGTAACAAACCGTCTTCAAAACCACCATGTAAATGCGTCACAAAACCACCGTGTAATTAAGGTTGTAAAAAATTGATTTTGTTCTTGATCTTATATGAGTTTAGGCATGGTGTAATTTAAAAGATTAATTAAAATTATAAAATTATTATGTCAACGACATAGAGAAATTTGGGTTTAATTGAAAAAAAAAAAATGACATATAAGGAGCATAAATTAAAAAATAAAATTAACATACAACTTAATATATTATATGGGATAATTGAGTTTGGTTTCATCTAATTGTTGTATCTTATGTCATGCAGAGAATCTATCTTTCATATTTTCATTTCATGTCTTTATACAAAAAAGGGTTGGAGTATCCTCTATTTGGCTTTTGCTTCAATATCTACTTGCTGGAATAACAAATCATTAAAATAATGCACTTAAGATTGGGTATCAAATTGGTCGATGCAATTTTACTAGGCTTTCCCTGCAATCTTCGTAAATAATATTTGGTGGGTGCACATTCATGTCATTTTCCATAACAAATACATCCCAGATGAAGTGACGAGCGACATCATAGAGAAACTCGTAAAGGAATTTCAAGCAAAGTCAAAAAGGAAGAAGACAAAGATCTTAGTTATCCCTGACTTGGACAAACAAATTCGGTGGGGATTATTCGATGGTGCTAGCGAATGAGATCCTCCGGTGTTCTCTATTTAAATCAAAATCATCATTATCTTCCCCATTATGCCCTTGGTCGTAGCTTTAATATGAAAGCAAAATTTACAAGCCTATGGGTTCTTTTGTATACAACAAGGCACTTAGGAATTAAAAAGTAACAAGTTTCATTAGGGGAATTTGAGGTCTAAAATGGACCTCCTAAGAAAAATGTACAACCAAAATAAACTTTCTAAGAACCAATAGGATTCAAGATGATGATGTCAACCATGGAGGATGATTCACCATTTTTTAAGTAAAAAAATAAAAATATTAAAAAATAATAAAATAATTTTTTCAACTCGTATTTTCAACTTATCTCCCTATGGGTTTACTCAAATTTTGAGCGACAAGACTTGTTGGATGCAGAATTTGATTCATCATCCAAGAAGTACCCTACTACAAGAAAAATGAGAAATACATTAAAAACGTTATTGCAATCATGTTTTTTTCATGTTTTTCTCTTTTTTCGTGTACCAAGGTCCATTGAAAGTATGCAACATGGGTACTCCTTGGATGAAGAATTAAATTTTTCATCCAACGAGTATTCCCACTCGAAATTTCAGTAGGATCGAAGATGCATCCTAAAAAAAAATTAAAAAAAATTGATGGTACAAGGGTCAGCAATCACGTTTTTAATGTATTTCTCTTTTTTCATGTAGTAGGGTCCATCAAAAGTATGCAACATGGGTACTCCTTGGATGAGGAATCAAATTCTGCCTCTAATGAGTATTCCCACTCGAAACTTGAGTAAACCCATAGGAGATAAGTTGAAAATACGAGTTGAAAAATAGCTTTTTTCTTTTTTCCCTCTAAAATTTGATGATGTAACCTAATATGATTTTATTATTTCCACTATTATTTTATAATTTCCTTAGGAGGCCCATTTTAGACCTCAAAACTCCCCTAATAATATATTCATCATGGATTCCTTTTAAAAAGATTGTTCGGTAAATTCAAGACATAGATCACCTTATTTTGAATTTTGTAAATTATATGTAAATCTCTCTAAGTAATCTTCTAAACTTTCATTTTCTTGTCAACTCATCCTAAAAAATATCTTTTTTGGAGTTCAAGGATCGATAATAAGTTTTATGTTTTCTCAATAATGTTTTTCTCATATCATCCCAATAAAATAGGTTGATTATCCTTTTGCGGGATTTATGACTGCAGATAGAAATATCTCCCTTATGTTTGGTGGCTAACCTAGAACAACATAATGACAAAGGACCCAATGTTTTCCTTAAAGTAAGTAGATGAGGGGAAGAAACCCACTTGGAATTTGTCCTCTGTTTCGCTCCTTCATTGGCTTGAATGCTCTAATCCTAGCTCCACATGCCAAAATTAGAACCTACACAACCAAACAACACAAGCCAAGAAACTATGAGATCTATGTAGCATCATCTATCTACTTTATTCAACAGATCAACATGGTATTGAAATATATGAAATAATGACATCACATATACGAAAATAAAAAAACTTTTTGTATTGATATAAATGGAGTGAGTTACAACCATAAATAGGTGTCAATCTTGTAGAAGAGCTCCTCCAAGTTGTTGACTTGTCCTTCCTTTGTCACAAAGTGTACCTCTAATCACCCCAAATGCATGAAAACCTAACTCTCTTCACAACAACATAAGGGTAGAATCACTCTCCAAAATCCAACCTCTTGCATATGGAAGGCTATAAATATATAGAGAAGTGGGGTAAGTTGGGAGTTCTTATCCTTTTACTAATCTTAGGAATGAGATCCACTCTTGATGGTAGGATGAGATCTAAGGATAAGGGATGGAAACTCCAAGGTAGGATAGGATAATATTCAAGAGTTTAATTTGAGGTAAATGATTACAACAGATCCTGGAAGCTTATGGAAATGGAGGCTTCGGGATTCTCTCTCTTTTTCCTGAATTTATAGAACCAACATAGGTGCAAAGGGGAGAAACCTGTAGGTGATCAACACATGCCACAGTGGAGAAACCTGTAGGTGATCAACATAGGCCACATTGGAGTAACTTGTAGGTGAATGTTGTCCAACAAGATGCCAAGGTGCGTTGGTCCTAAAACTAGCTCAGATGATGCAGTTCAGAGCAGAAATTATGGGGAATGAGAGAGTCATGCATAGGGCTTTGTGCAATGATGATGTAAAGGGGGAATAGGATGTGAATGATCCCCCTAAAGCACAAAGTTAGAAATGATGACTAATGACTTAAGTGATTTATCTTGTGACAATTCCGGATCAAGAACAACCGACAAGATTGTCTTTTGTTACAATACCTTTATATTATGACATCATTTGGTTGAGGGAGGCATACCTATACTCAACACATAAGCTAGCATTACATGTATAATGATCAAAAGACATGTCCATTGATGACTGGTGGTGGACCCATGACTAGATGATTATCAATATGATCATAGCCATCATACATAGTGATCTCTCTATAACCCTGAAATCACAACCCAGATGGAGGAAACTAGATTCGGGGTCTTCTATATCATTCACACGACCAACCAATGTACGAGTCTAACCATGTGAATCAGTGAGTTGGAGTCAAACATGATAGACACCATCTAATTACCAGTCAATAATGTAAGTCGTTAACAAATGCGAGAGAAGCCAATGATGGTGTTAATAGCTCTCAAGGTACTCAAGATGTTAATCACATTTTTTCATCTATTTCTCATTTTTCGTGTAGCAGGGTCCATCGAAAGTATGCAACATGGGTACTCCTTAGATGAGGAGTCAAATTTTGCATCCAACGAGTGTTTCCGCTCGAAATTTGAGTAAACCAATAGGGAGATAAGTTGAAAATACGAGTTGAAAAAATATTTTTTTTCTTTTTTCCCTCTAAAATTTGATGATGTAATCTAATATTATTTTATTATTTCCACTATTATTTTATAATTACCTTAGGAGGCCCATTTTAGACCTCAAAACTCCCCTAATGTGGGAAATTCCAAAGTGGTGATCAATTGGGCAAATAAAATCTCAAAGGTCTATGTCCATATCTATCCTGAGAGAAATTACCTCATAAATGGAGTTGTTTGAGTGGACAACTTATAGACATATTTATAGAGAATTGAATCAATGGGCTGATAAGCTCTCTAAAGAGGCATTACAACCCCTATCTGGATCTTTTGATTAATTTGATTTATGGATTGATTAGGAAATCAATGGATGGAATTCCATTTGTAGAGAATATGAAACTTGTACCTTTTGACAATTTATCCATATTTTCTTGTTTTGAATTTAAAGTAGCTTTTTGCACAAAGCTATCAGCCTTTTGAGACATCGGGGTGACATCTTTGTCCCTTTTCTGAATTGAATAGTGCTTTTATTTGGTCTAATGCCGATGAAAACCCGATCTCCTACTTCATAATTCTTATATGTTCTATGTGCAGCCACATAACCCTTTTGTCTATCTTGTACCTCTTTTAGCTGTTGTCTAATTTGTTTTACATGTTCCTCCATTTATTGAATTAATTCTCATCCCACTATCACTCTATCTTCTAACATGTCCCAACTTAAAGGTGTCCTGCAAGATCTGTCGTACAATGCTTCAAATGGAGGCATTCCAATTGAACTGTGATAACTATTATTGTATGCAAAGTCAACTAAGGATAAGTACTTTTTCTAGTGTGATTTTTGATCCACAACGTACATCCTCAGCATATCTTCTAGTACTTGGTTCACCCTTTCTATTTGCCCATCAGTCTTAGGATGATAAGTTGTACTTAAATTTAGTTGAGTTCCTAAGGTTGATTACATACAAGTCCAAAATCTTGAAATAAATCGTGAATCTCTATCTGATATGATCTTTTTCGGTACTTTGTGAAATCTAATAATTTCATTTATGAATACTCGAGCTATGTCAGCAACTTCGTAAGTATCTCTTACGGGGATGAAATGGATGTTTTTCGTTAATTTATCCACCACAACCAGAATGGAATTGTGCTTTTGTGGAGTAAGAGGTAGCCCGACAATAAAATACATAGAAATTATCTCCCATTTGGTCATAGGAATGTCGTGAGCTTGTAGTAGACCTGTCGGATGATAATGATCAGCTTTCACTTGCTAACATTCAAGGCATTTTACAACGAATTGAACAATCTCGTTTTTCATGCCTGCCCAAAAGAAGAGTTTATTTGTATCAGCATACATTTTATTTACACTTGGATGTGCACAATACAATGCTTTGTGGGCTTCCTTAAGGATGGTGTCTCGGAGATCAACATTATCAAGAATGTACATTCTTCCATGGAATCGCAAAATTCCATCATCATCTAATTCATATCCCTCAAGCTTAGGTTCTTTTGGCTTTTAATTATCAAGGTCAGATCTCACTTTTAAATACCAACTATATCTCAAGAGGTGTTCTAGTACTCATTGCCTTAAGTCTACCTTGATAAGTATGAGGGAAAATATTTGAGGTATTCTACTTAATGCATCTACCACTACGTTCTCTTTTTCATTAATGTATGAAATTCCAAAGTCATACTCACTTAGGAATTCACTCCATCGTCTTTGCCTAGCATTCAAGTCTCTTTGAGTAAACAAATATTGTAGACTTTGATGGTCGCTTTTGAGTATAAATCCTCTCCCTACTAGATAGTGTCTCCATATCTTTAAAGCTAGTACTACAATGGCTAACTCTAAATCGTGAGTGGCATAAATTTCTTCATGAGGCTTTAACATTATTGAGGCATACGATATTACTCCTATATCTTGCATTAAGACTGCACCTAATCCATGCTTGGATGCATTAGTACACACAGTAAAATCTTTGTCCATATCAGGTGT
This sequence comes from Pinus tabuliformis, assembly GCA_031772625.1. Lineage (NCBI taxonomy): Eukaryota > Viridiplantae > Streptophyta > Pinopsida > Pinales > Pinaceae > Pinus > Pinus tabuliformis. The sequence goes on along the minus strand of CM062816.1, from coordinate 1,962,893,071 downwards.
TAGAGTAGGTTAGTTTATTGGTTGAAGATGTTCGAAATTTATGAGTTCTGTTGTCATACAAAGGGTCAAACTCACCAAGTTTTTCATTGTTATGAGTTTGACTAACCACTACCTGAGAAGTCATTATGAAAGTGGTTTTTCATTTGGTCATCAAGGTCTCCATCACTATTGGGAAGGGGTGTCTGAATTAGAAAGTTGTTATTATATTTTTGAGTCAGAAATCTTGGGAGTTTGTTAACGTTGTTCAATTAAATGATGGGTTTACAATAAAAAAAGAATGATGACAAAGAAAATATGGTTGCAAACATTACAGATTCTTCTTCATCATACATTATTCATACCCCTTATCCTTTTTTCCCTCTTTATGCCCATTTTCTATTTAATTCTAATCCTACATAAATTTTTCCCTTATTCCCTCGCTGTGGTGAAGTAAAATTATGAGTGCGGACACAAACAATTCCTCTAGCCCGATAATGGGTCTAGCCACAACCGATACATTCTATGTAATATTTCCATAGGTTAGAACCAATTAAGACGGCCTACCTCTTAGTATGCTTGTCATGTTTGCTAATGACCTTGCTTGCTCGCTCCAGCTATCTCTCGTTTGCTTCTCCGAACACCTGAAACAAGTGAACAACAACAAACAACAACCATGATAATAGGCAAATTGTAATTCAACCTACTTAACAAGTTAGGAAACATTAAGCCATAAACATGAGAGATGACACATTATGTAGGAAATCAATCGATAGTTGCATATATATTGAATCAAGAAGAGATTACAACCATTGTCTTTATGTTTCCGTTATCCTTCGACAAAACCAGGTTCTCACACACTTCCGTTAGCATTCCATGATAACCTCAACAATGATATTTTTAAGGCTCTTCCCTTTAGGTGTCACACTAAACCAAATTCACACTTCTCCCTCTCACACAACTAGAGAGCTACAACTATGAATAGCTTGTTGTTTACTCCAAACTTAATTAGCACTAGCACACCAACATTAACACTTCAACACTAGTTTGTGCTTGGGAAAAATGGAGGTTTATATAGCATGAATAGATGGGAGATAGTTCCTCTTCTCATGGGAGAAGGTATTATCTCTTGAGGTAGTTCCATCCTTATAGGGGAAAGGAGCCCAAATTGACATCCTCAACTCCATCCGGCTCAACCATTTACCAGACTTCTGTTACGAAGCTTCTAGAGTTGGAAGCTTCGGCTCCTTATTTAAAAAACTTTCCAAAAGAGGATCGGCGCGACTGAAACAAAGCTCAGTCACTCTGGTCGGTGCTAGGGACAGTGTTAATCCCTGCATATTGGTGCGAGGAGGACAAAGGTCATTAGCGCCAGTCTTGTAAACTGGGAAAAACAAAAGATTTGTGGGAAAATGGTGCAAAAGGGAATTGTTATGCTCATGAAGAGGGACACAATGAGAGTTTCTTCATGAAGGGAAAGCATGTAGGTTCACTGTAGAGGTCCTCCAGAATCAATGAACGAGGAGTACATGGACAGTGACAAAATGTCGTGTAACAGATGCCCCCTAAAGTGTGAAGGCCGAACTAGAGTGAGGGATGAAATGATTTATGAATCAGTGCGGGGAACCAGAGTCTGTCGTCGGAAAACCTGCAAGCAAGTACAGATACATATACATAACTTAAAACTCTATCAAATGATACATGAATCGTGGCATGGACGCAGCCATCCAGAGAATGATCACTTAAATGGATCCAGGCTTGGTCGCAGCCATCCGATAAAGAGGATCATATTGAAACCAAGGTATGGTCACAGCCATCCAATAATGAGAAGGATCACATATGATAACTCATGGTATGGTCGCAGCCATCCATCTGAAAGAGACATGTATATCAACATAATCATGTCACACCGCTTTGTAACCTAGACTTTTGGAATCTGAGCCCAGGGTCTTGCACTCCAACACTACCCGATCAAAGTACAAATTATAACATGTGAATAGATGTGTTGACGTCGAACATGCTAGAAAATCACTTGATTACTAGCCAATGATGTAAACTATTAACAAGTGCGAGAGAAACCACCAATAATGACAATGGTCCTCAAGGTACTATCAGCACAATCCATGGAATGTGAATAGAGGAACTGAAGTCGAACACCCGTGAAATCACCCGATCGAAAGCCAATGATGTGAACTTGTCGTCGAGTGCGAAGAGCCTGCCATTAGGGCATGCAAGCTCTAAGGTACTGGAAGGGAGTCTCTCGGTCAACTTCCCGGATAATGAGTTGAAGTCGACAGGAAGCAACCGTGTCAAAGGAGGGCCATAATGTATCCCACATCATCGACACGAGACAAAGGAATGCAAAATGATTTTGGATGATACAGAGAATCAGGGGTAAGTGTAACTGCATAAGGACAACTCTTGAACATATTGGCGACACGACTGGAAGTTTGGCAGCTTTTGGATCCATAGGATCGGTGGTCATGATGATGTGGTAGAGATCAAATGGAAGGAAAAAATGAATGGCCCAACCCAGGGAGGTCAACGATACAAAGGAGGATATCCCATCCCGACACAAAGCAGAAAGTGTCATGTTCAAGAGTGAGCTGCTGACACAACTGATTAGATTTCCAAATTTTCCCCCACCATTTCTGGTAGGTACCCCAATTATTTTTTAATCGCAAGCTTGAAGGGGATAGCATATGCTTGCACTATAAGTTCATCCTTCGGATGAATCTAACCTAGTAAGTTTAACAAGACCTAGGAAGGAGAAGCTCATGTTCTCATGGTGACGAATCCGATGTTTAATATTTTAATGAGTCCAAAAAAGGTGCGACTCGATATCATTTTCATGTTTAGAGAGTTTGAAAAAGAAACGGAAAAGAAAACTCCACATGGTCCATTTTCGTACATTTGTGTCTCTCGAGCCCGAAAAGATAGAAAACAATACTTGACAGAACCATATGACCATTTTAGTCAAGGAGTACCTTTTTTGTAAATAGTGCATCCCAACCCGAAAAAGGGGTAAACATATATTGGGCACACGACGTTTTGCATCTGTTAACGAGTTCGAAATGACAAGGGCTTGTCTATCTTTTCATTTTTAAAGGGTCGGAAAAGACCTTGAAAGCAGACCCCCCATTTTTCTCTTTTATGAGTCAAAAGGGAAAAATACTCAACAATATTTTCATTTGAGTTCTACGAGTCGAGAAAAGAGTTGAAACGTGACTCAACATCATCATCGAACATCCATCACCTGTCACTACACAAAAAGGTAAAGTGCATTATCCATTTCTTGAGGTAAAATAGGTCAAAACATTTACAAAACCTAATATTTCATGAAAAACTTAATAAAAGGGAGAAAAAGTATATATTTTTTACCATTTACCATTTTACCTTGCCGTGAAAAACTTTTCACCCACTCTTGCCCTAATTGTTCTGGAGAAGATTGCGGGAGATCCGGGAGGTCATTCGTCGAGCCGCCAGTTGCAGGTAAGAGCCAAATCCCTAAGCTCCATTTCCATACCATTTATTCCTGTTTCCATCCATTTTTTGGATTTTTGAGGGAGGTTTTGTCAAAAAAAATCGCCCTCAGTCGGCGTGATTTCCGGGCACTGAATCGCACCGGCCGAGGGTGATTAAAATGTCCTATCACGTCGTCGGTGCAACTGTTTTTAAAACAGGTGCGTCGGCGCCGTGAATAAGGAAAAAATCAGTTTCCCTTCAAAACCACTGTTGGAATCCAAATTTTATTGGCCAAAAATGATTATTGACTTGAATATATGGTTTTTGTAGGAAAGAATCGTCGAAAATGGTAGACTAGAAAGAATGTGAGCACGAAGATGTGGACACCCAGGCACTGAATGATCCAAATTGCCTGAACGCTTTGAGGAACTGTGGGCTCCTCAAGTTCTTTCTCACACCAAGGATGCAGGCCCAACCTGAGCTGCTTCGATACCTGATTAGTCTCTGGGACATAAATCGGGAAATATTCATCATTGGTGACCAGGAGCTGGAGTTAGAAACTTCAGACATATATTTCATCACAGGACTGTCCCGGAGAGGGGAACCAGTCAACCTATATGGGTCACGATCGATTGGGGCAAGCATATCCATGCTGCTTGCCAAACATTTCCCTAAAGCCCTCAAATCCAAGAGCAGCAAGATTGAGATTGCCACCGTGCAAGATCTGACACTGAGAGTGCTATTGTTGACTATCAACAGAGTGGTAGGGTCCCAAGCAGTGCACGAGACTAACAAGTCGAAATTTCTATATGCCATCGACTGTACAACATCGACGATCTTCAATTAGGCGGAAGCCATGAAGATCAACATAAAACGTCATCTAACAAAAGCTAAGGTGGGGAATCTGAAACAATTTTGCTTCGGATCCATAATAGTGACCTTTTTCTTGGAACAGGTGCAGATGTTCCAGTATTAGTTGACCGAGGTAGATCCTTTGATGCCACGCGACCCATGGATGGCATGTTGGAGCCGTTTGATGCCTAGGATCACTAGGGACCCAGCAGATGTCTTACAGGCTTGCCTTCTTTTCATGGCTACGATGACAGTTGATCATCGTCGAGGATTGGCCATACAGTGGCACTGACTTCCACGGAGATCAGGACATGTCGTTGCCAAATGGAGAGGATTTCGACGACAAAGGTAAAAAATCAATTTTTTAATTTTGTGATTTTTTAGCTATTTTTGATATATATGTGTTTATAACATTTCGTTTTTCCAATGTAGATGTTGGACCAGAGCGTCTTGCTGGGATGTCCCCAATAGCCAAGCGTGTCGCCCACTAGTGTGATGTCACTCCTTATCAGGAGGGGAGTGACAACAAGGAGGATATTGCGAGGAACCTTAAGGGGTTGACTCGTGGTATCCCAAAGCATGCTTGAGTGGGAGACATTCCTCGCCAGTACCAGCGACACACGGTGGGAGTATCAGATCAGATCTACCGATTGGTGACTCGTGTCGCATGAGCCATGTCATGCTACCACGATCACCATGCTGATTAGTTCCTAGGTCCAGCATTTTACATTTTTTAGGCCTGTGTGCCATGGATATATGAGGCCTGCGAGTCGCCGATTTTATTTTTAACACACATATTATTTTTTGGGGTTTCGATGTATCAAACATTATTACCATATATATATGTTGTATTTTCTTGCTTATTATGGTACAAATGATTTGTTTTGGCTTTTCACATGTTTTGTAAATGTCTATCCAACACATAATTAGCTAATGCATCTGTCAATGTATTCATGCATGTAGGAATATGATGATATGTAATGTAATCAAAATTCCTTTCCAGTAGATGAATACAGAGATGCATTCTCAATATCTGAGGGTTTCTGACTGAATATTGCCCGTTGAGTTGAAGGACAGCAAGTTTTGAATCCAGGTTGACAACCAACTTGCAAATGTCAAGAGCAATGGCTTCTGACAACAGTTCGATGGCTGCACTGTATTCAACAATGTTATTAGTTGTGTGACCTAAACAAATACCTTGAAGTTCAATCAACTCACCATGAGGGTCATATATGGCCCATGCCGCAGAGGATAGATTCTGGGTACTACAACAAGCACCATCAGCGAAACCAATTTGAGGAGTCACAAACATCTGCAAAGCAGGGAAAACATAGTAAACAGGAAAGTTGTTTGAAAAACTAACACACCAAACCACACTACACAAAAATGAATGACACACTAATGTACACAAGTAACCATGCAAGATGACCTAAGCATAGTACTTTTTGAGAGAGTCCATGCTCAGACTCGGGTAATCAATCAACACAAATGAACACCGGAGTTTTACCGTTGACATGATGAGTAAGCATCAACTTGGCCAAATAATAGAGTAGAACTCATATAAGGCTTTTCCCCCATGCCCCCTAGGCGAGGGAGGGTTACGAGTCAGATGACAACCCCATGGCAATAATGGGCAATTGTTAAAAACTCGGGGAGGTAGAAAAACCCTGAATCCATGAAGGGATAAAGTTACCCTTAGTGGAAATATCTTGACCACGTCATGATTAACTAACACGTCAATAGGCAGTGGAGAAGAGAACCTCTCAAGGCATATAGACATGACCGTTGGGCGAGGCAGGAACGAGAAATGATAATGAGTATCGTTCCATGGCGGTTCCTCCAGAGATATTACTTCCATGATACTTTCGTCAGCAAGGAAAGTCTCGGCTAGGGGATCAGGAGATTCTGAAGCACCAAGCCATGGGGATTGATAATACGTATCGAGAGAAGTCCTCGAAACAAGAGAATTAGAGGATACAGAACTTGAGGCCAAAACAATCTCCATGTAATTGATTTCGGTAGGACTAAGTGGCATAACCTCGCCCCAGGTATCAACAATATCTAGTGAAGGTATGACCCAAGGATCATATTTGACCGAGATCTTGTTGACAGAGGCAACATGAGGAGGTGGGAGCAGAAAAATTCCCGTCAAGGCAGAATCTTTAAATATACCTGCCCCCACACTCGCATAAGGAGCACCAGTGTGATTGATATACGGAACATTGCCATCCGAGGAGGAAGAGGCAAAGAAGGATAGCTGGTCGACAGTGACGATCTTCCCTTAATGGGGGAAACGAATCACGCGGAATGGGGAGGAGGCTACAACATGCATGGCATGGGTACAGCTTTGGCTGAGTAGAAGATTATAATTGAGATTAGCGTCAACAATCTCTACCTCGACTTGTATTGTCTTTCCCTCCAAAGTAATGGCAAGGTTGGTAAGACACCGAAGGGTCACGAATCACGCCCGTCGAAAGCTTCCAAAGTGTTCGGTGATTGTTTCAAAGTAGGAGAACCAATGGCCTTCCAGCAGGTGATTGACATTATGCAGGTGGAAGGACCTTCATCGATGGCAGTGCTATGAATGTTTTTCTCATTAATGATTACCTGAATGAGAAAGGCAATCTAATGAGGCAGGCGTGGAACATGGTTTTCTAGATCAAAACATATCAAATTAGAATCGGTAAGATCAATAACCCCAATAGTTGACAGCAAATATTTTTGCTGAGACGGACAACTTTGGAGCACCTCAAGAGCTGAAATAGCTGACGGTGCCTGAGCTAAATACTCAACAATATTATAGTGTTGAGTGGCTCAAGCGTTGGGATTGTACGAGGATTTCCTTAGCACACCTCGAGAGGGTGGCCGAATAGCGGAATCATTGTTAGGGCGCTCGATATGAAGAGGGCCAGAACTTGGGGCAGAAGAAGAAGGAGTGGCCTCTTTCTCTTTCTCGGCTATCAGAGCAGGAGTTTGGTAATATTTTGATCTAGTAGCCACATTAATAGGCATACTCATCATGAACACTTAAGATCCTGAGGAAGCAGATGATTGAGGTTGGTCTACCTTTTGAGTTTGCTGAGACGGAAACGACTCTTTTAGAATAGTTGGGGTCCCTTTGAGCAAATGACTGACTTCGGACCGTTGGGGACAATCCTTGGTATAGTGATCCTCCTCGCAAATGAGGCACGGATACTTAGGCTTCCATTGTGAATAATCACCAGCAAACGACTTAGAACCCTGTTTTGGGGCATTGGCTTTACCCTTGTGTTTTGGATAATTTGGTATCTATGGATAAATACTAATTCCCTAGATAAGTAGTTGTATCTAGAACAATAGTTTAAAGTGTTTTAGACATTTCCTATAAGCAATAGATAAGATGAGAAGATGAGAAGACCTACTTGTGGTTCCGCTTTCCTCTCGTCTCCCTTGTATCAATCATGTCGCTCCTTCCCGTACTTAATACACTTGAGAAGTACCCTATAAACACAACAGAAAACAAAGAACCAATCAAAGCACATGATATATTGAATATAAGTGAAAGGAATTAGATACAATTCACACATATAAGCATTATGAAACAATACAAACAAATGGGAGAAAGGTTCAAACACTTTATTAGATAGAAGAAGGAATTACAACCATTGGTGTCTGATTCAAAGCCATTCCTTCAGCTTGGATCCCATCCACATCACATCAAAAGCATGACAAACTTGTAGCATTACAATACTTGCTTCAAAGCCAAATCTCATAGAAGCATTATCTCCTTATAATTCAACATAATCCAGCCCCCGATCACTTAGATGAGTGGTCAATTTATATGAAGATGAAGGAGGTTTTGTCATAAATGGTGGTATTGAATGGCCTTGCATACCTAGAATTAGTTCCATGGAGGAAGGGATGAGATGATAGGATGCACCTTAACTCATTCCTCATCCATTTTCGAGCTCATAGGAGTTGATAAGTGAGGGAACCTTCTAGATGACTCCAAAAGATAAGAATATTCCCCAAACCCTATGTGAATTTCGCTCATTCTCGCCCAGCGCAGGTGAAAGGAAGCCTAAGTGCTCAGCAGAGCACCCGAGCAGTGGACTCAATTGCTCTGCAGCGCACCTTTACAAGGGCTTACCTACGCTGGTCCCTCTAGAGGTTATTTATGGATGTCTTCAAGTCATGAAATTGTCTAGGAATGAGGCATTCAAAGGGGTGACTTGTTTAGGGCATGAAGCAACTAAAATTAGGGTTTGATGAGCCCTAAAACGCTGATTTGGATGTTGGGATTGATGTGTCCAAATGGATCTGTAACAACTACCCCCTAAGGCATGAAGTCGAAAAAATGCCAATGTTGAATGAAATTCTTTACAATGTGATGAGGAGGTATCGAAGTGGAAGGTGACCTACATCAATTACAATACATATATCATGATATTTGATTTTTCATGAATTTTTAAGGGAAGGCATACCCATGATCAGCTTATAAACTTTCATTACATGTACATAAACAGTCATCTACAGATATAGACCCATGATCGGAATGACCATCAATGTAAAGCCATTGTACATATGATTTAGTACTCCTGAAATCTCAACCCAGATGGATGATACTAGATTCTGGGTCTTTTATCTCGTCCAATCGTTTTGCTAAAGTACGAGTCTAACCATGTGAATATGTGATCTAAAGTCGAACATGGGAAGACACCATCTAATTACCAACCAATGATGTAAGTTGTTAATAGATGCAAGAGAAATCACCGATAATGATAATGATCCTCAAGGTACTGCAGTACATTCTACATGGTGTGAATGGATGATTTGATTTTGAACACCATACAAAGTCTTTCGGTTGAAGGCCATTGATGTATGCCTATCGTCGAAGCGAAAAACCTGCCATTGATGCATGCAAGCCGCAAGGTACTGGAAGGGTGTTTCGAAGTCAACTTCTTAGATAATACGCTGATGTCGACAAGAAGCGACTCGTCGCAGGAGGGCCTTGATGTATCCCACGTCAACGACACGAAATGAGTGTAGTGATTTTAGAGATGGAATTTGACTGACGACACAAGGTTCAGGAATGGCAGTCATGAAAATGAAGGTTTATGGTATTGCAAAGGATGAATTTTGATTGGATGACTTCTCTTGAACATGTCGGCGACACTGAAATGAATTGGTAGCATTGACCCAAAACAAAGTGATAGATGGTATGATAGACCAACAGTATGATAACCATCAAGCTAATAGCCCAACCCAGATAGTCACGGTGATGGAGTGAAAGTGTCATGTTCAAGAGCGATCTGCTACCATAAAGTTGTTTTCCCCCTTTTCCCATTTTCCCCAATCATTGTTGATCAGTACCTCTTTATTTTTATCAAGCTTGAGGAGGATAACATATGCTTGTTTGTATAATTTCACCCTTCGGGCGAATCCATCGCTATTTGATGTTTTAACGAGTTTAGCGAAGGTGAAACTCGATCTTGTTTAAATGGACAAGTTTGTCGCTATTTGATGTTTTAACGAGTTTAACAACAAAGATAACTCGGTCCTTTTCATGTTTATAGAGTTTGAAAAGGGACAAAAAGAAAACTCCACAAGTTCTTTTTCGTAAATTAATCTCTCAAGCCCGAAAAAAAGCGTAAAATAATACAAGAGAGAAATCGTTTTCAATCTGTTAACGAGTTGGAAAGGACAAGCACTCAGCAATCTTTTCATGTTTAGAGAGTCTGAAAATAACTTAAAGAGGACTCCAAGGGGGTTCCTTTTTCGTTTTTAATAGAGCTCGAAAAAGAGATAAAAGTGTGCTCTGTGGTCAAAGGTACAATTTACAATCGAGCACGTTGAATTCTGTAAGTCAGTTGCAAAACTTGCTCAAAACACCATCAAATGGATTAAAAATATATGTTTCATAGGAAAAAATAGGCAAATACTAATGTTTACTCGATTAATGAACATGAAATAAACATAAAACAAGTTTTTACCATGACATTTTTACCATTTGGAACTTACCATTCAGTTTTGTGCTCTGAGCTAGTTTTTTACCTCGATCTTCACCAGCTGATTGCAAGAGATTTTGCAGACCATTTCTCGAGTCGTCTGGACCAGGTAGGAGCTAAACCTCTCTACTTTCTTTTCAAGTCATTCTTTTGTCATTTCATGCAAGTTTTAGGGTTTTTTGGGGCCCCTGGGGTTTCATTTTTTTTGCCCTAGGATCAGCGCAGGCTTTCACATTAAAAACTACGCTGAAGAGCACCCAGATAGAAGGTTGCATGCTCTGCAGCACACTATCTCTGTGCATGGGCTGTGCTGGGCGAGTTTCCCAAGTTTGATTTAGCTGTTTGCTCCAAAATTTGTCCTGTTTTTTGCATGGAAAGGATCCTAATTAAGCTTATGATTGTGTTTCAGGCTTTCATTGGATCAGAATGTCGATTACATGGAAAGAAAGAGAGCACAAAGAACAAGACATGATTTCCCTAAACAATTCATGTACAGTTGAGGCCCTCAAAAACTGTCAGTGACTCAAATACTTCAAGTTGTCCGAAATGAGGCAACAAATAGAACTACTACAGTTCCTTGTTCATGCATGGGATCCGACAGATCAGACTTTTCACATTAGGGACAAGATGGTCCCTATTACCATTGATGACGTTTACTTTCTTACCGGATTGTCGAGGCGAGGTGACCCATCTCACTTTCTGGATTTGCCTGTGGAGGTGAATCAGTGAGAGATTATATTAAACAGTTTTGTCAGCTAGGTACATAGCCTAGCAAGGATGGGAAAATAAACATCAAGGATGTAGGTGATTTTCCTTTGAGAACAATCCTCTTCACAATCGCAAAATTGGCTGGCAGTGTGACACTACATCTAGCGAACAGATCTTATATGCAGTATGCACTAGAGTGTCTAGAGCCAAAAGTTTTCAACTAGTGCGAGGTTGTGCTTTCCTCACTGAAAGAACAACTGACCATGGTAAAAAGTGGTAAAACGAAGAATTTCTACTATGTTTCGATCTTAATCGCTTTTACCTTAGAGAGAATCCCATTGATGAAACCACAACATGTATTACTGGGTGTAGCTAGACCTAGAGATCCACGTATACAGAGGTGGGTCGAATTGATGGCTCGACATGCGGGTCAATCAACAATCATTTTTTCCACTGCATTTTTCAGTTGGCTCGAGCGACAACACCTTGTCATCGAGGAGCATCCATACTCAGGGATGGATTTCCGTGGAGATCCAAATTTGATTCTACTAGTTGGAGCACAATGGGGTGTTATGGGTAAGTTGTTTGACCAAAGTGTTTTTTGATTTTTCAAGTTTCTACATGTTTTTTGTGTTTTTAATGTTTCCAAGACTAAACTAAAATTACTCTTATGCATGCAGATGTGGGTATTGTTCGACCTGTGGGACACCAACAGGTTGCAAGTGGGCCAGCGCAGAGAAATATTGGGAGAGCAGTTCTCCAGGACTTAGATTTGGCTGAGACCTTAGCAGAGTTGTAGGATCACATAGAGGGATTAACCCTTGGTATTCCAGATGTCTGGATCGAGGAGTTACCTATGAGGCTGCAGCACCACACTATTGGTGTTCCTAGCCGCTGGGCGAGGCTTTTGCGCATGATAGCACAGGCTATGACCTGTTACCATGAGCACCACTAGATCTACTTAGGATATTTTGCATGCATTTTGAGTTTTTTGGGTTAGATGACCAAATGTGTCTTGGACACAAATTTTGTAAAAACTTTTAAAACGCCTATCTATTTTACTTTCAGATTTTTCTATGGTTATATGCAATCCTATTCAACTGATGATGTGAATTGAAAATATTACTTTTACATGTGTCGCAAATGTCTATTTAACGCCTAATTCACTAAAGAATCAATTAATGTGTTAAGATTTCTGGAAATATGTTGATATTGAATGTGTTCAAAACGTATTTCCAAAATACGAACTCTACGGAACATACGAAAAATTGTTGGATTTTGGACAGTATAAATGTTTGTTAGTTGTAGTACAACAAGTTGCAAGTCCAGCCTAACGATGATTTGGCGAATTCCAAGTGAAATGGCATCAGAGAGTAGTTCAATCAACGCGCTATACTCAGCAATGTTGTTCATCGATCGACTGATACAAATCCCTTGGAAACTCACTAACTCGCCACTTGGAGTGAAAATAGCCCATGCTGCAGAGGACAAGTTCTGCGTACTACGACTAGCACCATTGGCATAACCAACAAAAGGTTCTAAAGACTCCGATATCTACAACAAATGCAAATCGGATTACTAACCTGATAAAAATCTCTAAAAGATACACACACACACACATGCAATGAAAGCACATATACAGCGAATTTTACTACACTTAATCAAGCATAGTAATGTTTGAGGTACAACCCGTTTCGGGGCTGTGACAATGGAATCCCATCATAATCTACTAACTCGTCAGAACATTTTGCCAGAACACGCTTGACAATATAAGGACCCATCCGCATTGGTTCGAATTTCCCTGCTCCAAGTTTATCAGCTTCCTGATCATAAAGCAAAACCAGGTCTCCTCCTGAGAAGATATGAGGCTTGACATTTCTATCATATTGCGCCTTAATACGTTTCTTATGCGCTCCATTAGCCAATGCAGCATCACGCCGGGTTTCATCCAAATGGATTAATTCCAAGAAACGTGCTTCTTCTTCAGAAGTGTCGGGTAATAGGTCAATCGCGAGTTTGAGCGATGAAATTTCGCATTGTATCGGTACGATTGCTTCCAAACCATACACCAGGGTGTGAATCCAGTTGCATTTCTCACTGAGGTTCGATATGCCCACAAGGAAGAGTATAGGATTAAGTGCTAGTTTCACTTATGAACCCCTATCATTCTCTACAACATCTGCTTCAGGACTTTGTTAATGGCCTCAACTTGTCCATTCGCTTGCAGGTAATAAGGGGTAGAAATATCATGTGACAATCCTAACTTAGCAGTAAACTCAGCCATCATGTGATTGCGAAAATGCGACCCATGATCTATAACTATGGCTTGTGGTACACCAAACCGAGCAACCAAATGGTTAAAAAAGAAAAGAGCAATCGTTTTGCCACTGTTGTTCAATGTTGGCATCACCTCGGCCCATTTGGTAAAATAGTCAACGGCAACTATAATATACCCATGCCCCCCGGCCGAGGTGGGGTTACATGTCATAAATTCAATGCCCCATTTGGCGAATGGGCCAACAACAATGACTGGATGCAATGGTGCAGGTGGTAATCTAGTTTTTCGGTCATATATCTGGCATGCACGACAACTTCTAAGAACAATAATGCAATCTTTGAATATAGTTGGCCAGAAGTAATTGTTAGCTCTGCTACATGTTGCTGATTTTCAGGGAGTGGAAGTAAGCTTTGTCCTTGGTTTCTTGCTCATAAGAGGTCTGCACCGGTTATCATCCTCCTTCTCCTTCACCTCGCTTACTCCCTTTCACCCTGCTGCCTCCGCTTTTTCCTTCATACTCGGCATAAACCTCTGTTCTTAAAACTCCACGCTTCTGTAACCCGTCATCGTCCTTGATAGCAGTCGTTGATCGTTCCGATCCAACGATCCCTGCCGCAAATAACATGCCCACCTGTCTCCCTTTATCAGTCTTAAAAAAACTGCTAATTCCTTTATCGGGTCCAATTCTAGTCGCTGATCACAATCACATCCATGTGTGTATAAGGCCCAAACCCCTTGACTTCCGTCGATGAGATTTTGTGATCGCTCCTCCGTCGTCCGATCAATCCCAACGACATCCAACGGCCCTCATCCATCCCGATACCTCCTGCCGAGAGATCTCCGCTATCCATTTATTCGATCGAACGGCATTTGCTCATTCCACTCCCGCAAGCCGCCCGCACATTAACTCGTGAGCAAGGTGGTTTTAGTCCCGTCACATCTACCACGCATCATAAGATAAGTGTGATCGCGAGCCCAAGTACGAATACCATTGTAGGCTCTAAAGCGGTGTGATCAATACGGCCCGCCGCTCAAACCATTTTTCCCGGCCGTTAAATCCCCGCACATCTTCCACCCTCGATCATCGTTGGATCTGACCGTATGAGATCCAAGGGCCCTCATTCATCCCACCCTCATATCTCCTGATAGCTTTTGTGAACCAATCATCGCCGTTCATCTGCACAATCCGACGGCCAGCCTCGTTTCTCCATTCAATTTGTCTACCCGGCATGAAGTCCACGCTCCTTAACTGTTCTGTGCACCCAAAGGATGAGCATAATCAGTTCCCTGTACCGTTTGTAGCAGATCCTCAACCACTACATTCAAGAAACAGAATGGCCAAGAAGGAAATGACAAGACTCGAGCAGATCAGCACATCCAGCAGTTAAGGAATTTCATCCTTTACGACAATTCACCTGCTCGAGGAGTACAATAGAGCACCAGAGAATGTCAAATTAATTCATTGAAGCAAGCAGATTGCAACAGAGACCCATAGTAGATAGTTAAAGTGGTTGGTGGTCCATTATGACCCCTCCACGCATAGAATAGCAGAACATTTTGTAATGAAACTCTATATATACCCAGAACACAGATGTAATCAGGTTTGATGGTTGTTGTTTTGATGTAAGGTTCAACTTCTGGAGACTGTAACTACTTTGATACTTGCAGCACCTGGTCTTCATTTTCAACTAATACAAGATTCTTTTGTTGTTAATTGCTCACTTTCATTTCTACTATGTTCTATGTTGTGCATGTTATGCATTTGTTCATGTGCTCTTGATATTCAGCATTAGAGGGTTTGTCATCCCACCTCTGTGTTGAAGTCTAGTATGTATCATTGAATGTGTTATGCAGGTTTATGTTTACTTAGCGCCAGAGAGCTGTCATCCTGTCTGTGCATTAGGAAATAGATTTGTAGACCTCTTTACTAGTTGTAGCCGGCCATCACATGGTCTTGTGCATCTGTCGGTGTGGTCAGTATTCTCCATGTACACCTAATCCTCAAACTATGAGTAATTGGTGGTCTAAAGCCTTGTAGTATGGGGGTGTTCACCCATGTCTGGAGTTAACCATAGTAGAAGTGGTTATCTGGCTTGAACAAGGATCATTCCTTCCATTCATCCATTTCCAACATTTTGTTGAGTTTGTAATGTTCCCGAGCAACTCTGAGATACAACCTAGGAGAGTTTCTTGGGGTGATAACATTAATTGGCGTCGTTGCCGGGGATAGGAGATTGAAGCTCAGCTTCCCTGGAAGAACGAAACAGTTCCAAATTTTGATGATAGACAAGGTCTGGACACATTTCTGGTTGTAATCATCTATCTGGCGACTCCACTGGAGGAAGACCATCCTTTGGTGACTCCACATTATAGTCCTGGCTCAATTTGTGAGGCATACTCGAAGAAATCCTCTGAAATCACCAATTGTTCCAGTGCCTGACCCTGAGAAGATTGTTAACCCGAAGAAAACATCACAGAAAGGAGCATCAGGATCAGGTAAGCCCAAGAAATATTATTTGTCTCTGCATGAGAAGTTTTTAGTTGAAGATACACAATTTGAGGATCTAGAGCCTAGTATTGCTAGTGAAGAATCACCTGCAGAGATTCTTAAAGCTCCTTGTCCATTTAGTTCCCCTTTGGATCCCAGTCCAAAGAAAGCATCCCATACAAGTCCATCATATTCCTCTATCTCTGTCATCCATTTCATTGATCCCTTCCACTCAAACGACCAGTACCCTTCCACCTTTCCCAGTCATGGCAGGCCAGCAAACACCCACAAAGATGGAAAGAATCATCGCTGCTAGATATGGACCCTTGGTCTTGTCGGTTCCTTTAAATGCCATGCCTGCAGGAGATTATCATAAATATATGCCTAAGTTTACTAGTACAGAGGGAGTATCAGCTGAAGAACATCTAGAGTCTTTTTATAGTTATGCTGATAACTTAGACATCAGTGAAAATGATGTGTGGATGAGAGTTTTTGTCCAGAGCCTAGATGGAGAAGCTAGAAAATGGTTCAAAGAATTAACCCCTAGGTCTATAGTAGATATTGAGGCCTTAGATGATGTGTTCCTAAAGCATTGGGGGGATAAGAAAGATTTGCTCTACTATTATACTGAATTTGGGAACTTGCAGAGGGAGAATGGTGAGCTGTTGTCTGATTTCAACATTAGATTCAACCATATGTACAGCAAAATACCAGCTGAAGTGAAACCTACCCCTACTTCTGCTATGCTTACTTATGCCAATGCCTTTGATTCTCGTTTCTGTTTGCTACTCAGGGAAAGAAGATGTGCTTCTTTGGCTGATATGCAAGATGCAGCCTTTGAAGTAGAATCAAACATCATGGCTGCAGAGAGGCTCGGAGGTAATGCTGATAGGAGAAGACAGAGGGGTGAGTCCTCATCATCCTCGGATCTGAAGATCGATAATTTGGCCAGGATGATAGAATCATTAACCTCTGAAGTTTCCAGATTAAGGGTGGAGCAGCATTCTGAGGAAGCAGGAGCTCATTGTTCCTTTTCTCTTCCAAATCCAAATCCATATAGAGGAGCAAATGAGCAGTTGCAGATTTTGCAAAGAAACAAGGATGTAAACGAAGACAAAAGGGTGAAGACCCTTTTTCAGAATATAGTCATGGAAGAAGAGCAGTTCGAAGAGGAGGATGAGGTTCATGGTATGGAAGATAAGGGCAGTGCCCCTTTCTTAACCAGGGCTGCTTATGAGAAAGCATTATCCAGAGGCCCTGCTTATGATTTTGTTGTACCTGCAGAACAACAAGCTTGTAAGCAGAAGCAACCAGCAGCAGATCCCACCATCCTCGAAAAGTCCGAGCCCAAAGCCAGCCCATCTTCCCATGACTATGCAAATCCGCAAATTGAACAACCTGCTGTTATCCCCAGCCCAGTGATCAAAAAGGGGGAAGTCAGTTGCCCATCATCTTATGCTTCTCTGTCTGTCCAAGTGACAATCCCTCATAATTGCCCATTAGGCACTGAAGCAAGCCATAATTCAATGCCCAAGGCTGATATGGATAATCTCAGTCTTGATATTCCGAAGCCTGCCCAGTTGGCCTCCACACAGCTTGAAAGGGCAGTTTTCCAGATCACAGAGGAAGAGGGTGCACAGTTTTGGGACACCTCCTTGGATGTGGACTGTTCTAAGAAAGCTACGGAAGCAGGTGAAGTCTTTGTGTCCTCCACACAAGAATACATTGGTTCACCATTTATATTGATTGTGCAGGCCACAGATGACACAGACAAGTACGCAACAGCCATTGTTATTCAGCAGGCGTACAAAGGCTTCCACGAAGAACATCCAAGGATGAGAGCATACAAAGAGGGGGTGAAATATAAGCCATCTCTACCTGATAAGGTCAAATGCCCTAAACTCTTTGAGGTAGAAGATCAAATCAACCCAATTTTGCAGATCTTTGATGAACCGGCTGATAGGCCGGCCGAGAGGAGGAGAAACAGTTTTGATGGTCCAGTAGATGGCCAGTTTTTGAAGAATTATGTTGTTTAAGGTTTTCGAGCCTTAATGATTGTAAGCATGTTCTTTTACAGGTTTTAGCGTAGACTTAATTAGACTCCATGCCCAATGGAATACTAGGCAATGTTTTTAAGCTTGTTTTGTATGAAGGCATTGGTCTGCAGTTCTTGAGACCTCACAGGGAGGATCTCATCCCCAGAAGGAGCCAGTGTTAGCTCTGCTACATGTTGCTGATTTTCAAAGAGTGGAAGTAAGCTTGGTCCTTGGTTTCTTGCTCAGAAGAGGTCTGCACCGGTTATCGTCCTCCTTCTCCTTCACCTCGCTTACTCCCTTTCACCCTGCTGCCTCCGCTTTTTCCTTCATACCCGGCATAAACCTCTGTTCTTAAAACCCCGCGCTTCCGTAACCCGTCGTCGTCCTTCGATAGCAGCCGTTAATCGTTCTGATCCAACGGTCCCCACCACAAATAACATGCCCGCCTGTCTCCCTTTATCAGTCTTAAAAAAACAGCTAATTCATTTATCGAGTCCAGTTCTAGTCATTGATCGCAATCACATCCATGTGTGTATAAGGCCCAAACCCCTTGACTTCCACCGATGCGATATTGCAATCGCTCCTTCGCCGTCCGATCAATCTCGATGAGATCCAATGGCCCTCGTCCATCCTGATCCCATATCTCCCGATACCTCCTGCCGAGAGATCTCCGCCATCCATTTATTCGATCGGACGACATTCGCTCGTTCCACTCCCACAAGCTGCCCGCCCATTAACTCGTGAGCAAGGTGGTTTTAGTCCCGTCACATCCGCCACGCATCATGTGATAAGTGTGATCGCGAGCCTGTGTACGAATAGCTCCGTAGGCTCTAAAGTGGTGTGATCAATATCGCTCGCCACTCAAACCATTTTTCCCGGCCGTTAAATCCCTGCGCATCTTCCTTCCCCGATCATCATTGGATCTGACCATATGAGATCCAAGGGCCCTCATTCATCCCGCCCTCATATCTCCTGATAGCTTCTGTGAACCAATCGTCGTCGTTCATCTGCACAATCCGACGGCCAGCCTCGTTCCTCCATTCAGTTTGTCCACCCGCCATGAAGTCCACGCTCCTTAACTGCTCTGTGCGCCCAAAGGATGAGCATAATCAGTTCCCGGTACCGTTTGTAGCAGATCCTCAACCACTACATTCAAGAAACAGAATGGCCAAGAAGGAAAGGACAAGACTCGGGCAGATCAGCACATCCAGCAGTTAAGGAATTTCATCCTTTACGACACTTCACCTGCTCGAGGAGTACAACAGAGCACCAGAGAATGTCAAATTAATTCATTGAAGCAAGCAGATTGTAGCAGAGACCCATATTATATAGTTAAAGTGGTTGGTGGTCCATTATGACCCCTCCACGCATAGAATAGCAGAACATTTTGTAATGAAACTCTATATATACCCAGAACACAGATGTAATCAGGTTTGATGGTTGTTGTTTTGATGTAAGGTTCAACTTCTGGAGACTGTAACTACTTTGATACTTGTAGCGTCTAGTCTTCATTTTCAGCTAATACAAGCTTCTTTTGTTGTTAATTGCTCACTTTCATTTCTACTCTGTTCTAGGTTGTTCCTCTTATGCATTTGTTCATGTGCTCTTGATATTCAGCATTAGAGGGTTTGTCATCCCACCTCTGTGTTGAAGTCTAGTATGTATCATTGAATGTGTTATACAGGTTTCTATTTACTTAGCGCCAGAGAGCTGTCATCTTGTCTGTGCATTAGGAAATAGATTTGTAGACCTCTTTACTAGTTGCAGCTGGCCATCACATGGTCTTGTGCATCTGCCGATGTGGTCAGTATTCTCCATGTACACCTAATCCTCAAACTGTGAGTAATTGGTGGTCTAAGGCCTTGTAGTCTGAGGGTTTTCACCCATGTCTGGAGTTAACCATAGTAGAAGTGGTTATCTGGCTTGAACAAGCATCATTCCTTCCATTCATCCATTTCCAACATTTTGTTGAGTTTGTAATGTTCCCGAGCATCTATGAGATACAACCTAGGAGAGTTTCTTGGGGTGATAACAGCAACCAACACAGAGAATTTTTTATGCGATTGCATATCCAGATAAGTGTCCACCACAGGCACCTGAATGGAAATCATTCAATGCTTTCTCAGCTTCCTCATGCGTGAGGCACCTTTGTAAAACCGTATCGATACCACGATGGTAAAGAGTGTCGCCAATGATCAAATAATCTTTGGCTTGGTAACGAATACGTCGTTGTTGCGAGTGAGAGGTATCAAGCCGGAAAGTTTGGGTCTGGAGATAGATCAATATATCTCCATACCATGCGTCAGATGACGATATTAGAAACAGAGACTCATCCAAAATCGATGGTTCATATATTGAATCAATGGAGGTTGAGGGAAGGTCGCAAAGTAACTCTGCGAAAAATAGAGATTTCTTTGATTTGGACTTGATGAATTCCAAATCAAATTCCTGTAAAATAACTATCCATTTTGAGTATTTGCCCCCCAACAATTGACGTGACAAAATGTATGTCATAGGGTTGTAATCTGAAATGACAGTTGTTTTCCGTAGCAGGATGTAATGGTGAAATCTTTGAACAACTTGCACAGCTGCCAAAGCTAGTTTTTCAACAAAAAAGTAATTACTTTCTGTATCAATGAGATTACAGCTCAAATAATAAATCATATGTTCAATCCCATTTTCTTCCTGGACTAAAACCATGCCAATGGTTGTATCTGCAGCAGCGAGATACAGGTAATAGTCGTTTTGATAATTGGGAGATTACATTAATGAAGCTCTAATCAAGGTATCTTTAAGAGCATCAAAGGAAGCTTGTGCAACCTGATCCCAATGGAAGGGTATCTCCTTTCTCAAAAGACGTGTAAAACCTCTAGCCATCTCAGTGTAATTAGGAATTAACCTCCTCAGAAAGTTTGCTTTCCCTTGGAGTCTCTATAACTGTAAAATATTTGAAGGTGGAGACAAATCCAGAATTTCCTGAACCTTTAATGGATCGAGTCAAATCCCCTCTCTAGACACTACAAATCCGAGCAATTGACCAGAACCAACACAAAGCACACATTTGTGTGGATTGAGTCGTATCTTGTACTGTCGGCACCATAAAAATATTTCTCTCAGATGTTGCAGGTGATTAGTCTGCTTTCGTGAATGAGCAGGTAAATCGTCAAGGTATGGTTGAACAATGTGCTTGATGTCATGGAAGGCATAGTTCATTGCCCTCTGAAATGTAGCCCCTGCATTCTTCAAACAGAAAGGGAGTTTCCTATAGGCGAATGTGCCCCATGGACAAATAAAATTTGTTTTCGATTGGTCCTGTTGGCGAATATTGATTTGATTTTAGATGGAAAATCCATCCATAAATGAGTATATTTTGCATCTGGCACATTCGTCAATAATCTAGTCGATAAAAGGAGTAGGATAATTGTCCTTTGGACATGCCTAATTTACATCCCTATAATCGACACACACTTGAATTGTCCCTTGTTTCCTCATGACAGGAACAAGGTTGGAAACCCAGTCAGTAAGAGGTACAGGGTAAATGAAACCAACCCGTAAAAATTTTTCAACCTTTGCTTTAATTGCAGCAGCTTTCTGTGGATGAATAGGTCGAAGCTGTTGTCGAACTAGCTTGACATCAGGGTACATTTTGATTTCGTGTTCAACAATACTAGAGTCAATGCCTGGCATCTCCTTGTAAGACCATGCAAAGATATCTTTAAATTCACAAAAGAGAGTACGGTAACTATCAAGTTTTGATGGAGAACAAGATTTTCCGACATGAATGTTCTCTATAATATTAGTCTTGGCAAAAATATTAATAGAAATTATTTCTTCAATATTTCACGTGTTTTGCTTAGATTCTACTGTGTTGATGAAAACTGAATTCAAAAGGAAATCAACAACTGAAGGGTGGTTTAGTTCATTTTGAATAATCCTCGATGTCATATGGAAGATGGGAATGACAATGATAATCTTCCCAAGGTTCTTCTCCTATCATCATTGATTGGATGATTCCTTCATCTGTAGAATGTATACGAGAGAAAGGATCCGAAGAAGTACCATATTCTAATGAACGGTCTACCCATACAATTAGTGAATGCGGATTTGGGTTTGCTGCACAAGCCCAAAAAATGATTGATATGCTAGTTCAATGGGGCTTAGCGGCATTACCTCAATATTACTATCAACTTCAAAATTGTTGGTAATCCTCCTTAAATCAGATGAGGTGGGGGAAATCATGTTACAAGTCTCTACTCTTGCCACTTCCGCAAAATCAGATGGTAACAGTAGTGTAAAATTACCCATTAGGGAAGGATCTTTAAAGAGACCTACTCCAATGCTTTGAAGTGACAGCGGGGGTCCGCGTACCAACGGAATGCTTCCTGTAGCCTGTGAACTATTGGCAAAAAAGGCTATCTGATCGATGACTGTGATTCCACCCTTATGAGGGAATGCAATATTAAGAAAGTACGTGGACGCCACAACAGCCATAGCATAAACCCATGGCCTTCCCAGTAAAATGTTGTAATCGAGGGTTCTGTCAACTACCTCAACTTCAACAGTAATTTTTTTGCCTCCTGGTTCGATTTGCAGGTTACTCAAAATCTCACGAGGAGTATATGTTCTTCCGTCAAAATCTTTTAACGTGGTTGGTGATCGTGACAACGGCAGTGAACCAAGTGTTTTCCAACAGCTCATTGACATAATGCAAGTAGATGCCCCCTCATCAATAATAGTTCGGTGAACATTCTTATTGAGAGCTTTTACTTGAATTAGGAAAGATAACTGCGTCGGTAACTATGGTGTATATCTCGCATGGTTAAAAACCACAAGACTGGAATCCGTAGGATCTACTCCCCCAATTGCTGACAATAAAGCCTGCTTCTGGGAGGGACAATTTTGTAACACCTCAAGTGTCGACATAGCAGAAGGTGATTGAGCAAGATCTTCCACTATGTTATAGTTCTGAGCTGCTCGAGCCCGAGGGTTAAATGTCAATTTATGCACAACTCCCTTTGGTGGTTTTATTGTCAATTATGGTACAATAGGTGGAATATTTTCAGATGAAGTTGAAGTCGAAGGATTAGGTTGATCAGTGGCCTGATTATTCGACATGACGGTGGATTTCCATAATCTTTATTTCTCGTTGACACCAAAGCTTCGTTTTGTGGCTTTGTGATGGATAACATGAGTACTTGGGATGTGGAAGCATGGTCTGTCGCAACCAAATGTGTCTCCGGGTTTGGAAACGGATTAGTCAACACTGCAGATGTGTTTGAAGTCTTTAAAAGTTTAGAGACCTCTAAGCAGTGTGGACAATCTCTTGTAAAATGATCGTCATTATAGATTAGACATGGATAACGAGGTTTCCTTGCCGAAGTAGAGGAATCAGATGATTTCTCTTGAGGGGAATTATCTTGTTTCTTCTTGTTTTTCCCCTTTTTCTTGCCTCCTAGTTGCTTTTGATTTTTGCCTTTGTTAGATGACACGGAATTAATTTCGCAAGCAAGAGTATTTTCTGATGCATTGGTAGTTTGATTTGTAATGGTAAGAGTTTGACCAGATGGTCTTCCTGTCATTTGTGTGCTCGAAGAACTGATCACACCATCGTCAGCATGAGAGTCCTTACTCGATTATGGAGGAGGAGGAACAGTGAAAGTTGGTTGGGGTGCATTGGGAATTTTGTCATAGAGTGTCCCGGATTGTGTGTAAATCAAATCCAAGTATTAGGCACGAGCAATTACTTGCTCTTCTGTGACAACTCCACCTTTTGCCACATCCTCGGTGATTGATGGCAACAAGGATTTTATGAACCACTCAACCAAAAGCTGATCGAGAACATATGTCTTAACCATTCGACGACAACGCCGCCACTCATGAATATGATCCGATATATGGGTAGCAGTAGTCTGTTTAAAGTTAGTTAGGACTTTGTTCCAGTCTCATATTTGATAGGTAATTGGAAGTGGGTCAGAAATGTGGTGGTTAAAAGTCATAAAGTTTTCGAAAGAAGCTCTTGGTAACTCAATATACCATTTAGCAACCATACCAGTAAGTGTTCTTTGGAAAAGACGAAGTCTAACCGAGTCATAATTTAAGGAGTTTGATGAACACCAAAAATGAAAGGTCATGACATGATTTGATGGCTCTTCTCCGGGATTTCCATTGAATTTAGGAATATCAAACGGTAACTTATGCGGAATTATCGGCCACCAAGGTGAATATAATATTTGATCATTAGTGAGCCGATTTAAATCTGGTAATTCTAAAGTTACTACAAATGGCAACTGTCGATTCAGGTCAGGTTGAGCATACCCAGGATATGATGGAATTTCCTGAGTTAGGTCTTTGCATACTATCATAGGGCATCTGCATTTGATAACCTTGGTAAGGTTGTTGTTGAAAAAATCTGGCATAAGGTGGTTGTTGATAACCAGGTTGAATTTGTGGTTGTCCATAACCTGCAAAGCCTTGTTGATCAGGACCTTGGTAAGCTTGATATTGTCCAAACCCAGGTTGAGCCTGTTGGGCAAGTCCAAATTGGGGTTGGAATTGCTGGAATTGAGGTTATTGAAATTGAGGTTGCCATGGCTGTTGAACCAACTGTTGTTGTTGTTGGTACAACTTTTGCTGATTTAATGGTTGTTGTTGCCCAACAATGAAAGGTTGGCCAGGTTGTGAATAAACTATACTAGTGTAAGATTGGGTCAGTCCAGATAAAGGTATACTAACGTGAGGTTGTTGTTGAACCCCAGAAATAAGTGGTTGTTGTATAAAAACCTGAGAAACTTGAGCTTCTTGACCCAAAACTTGTGGTTGCAAGGTAGAAAGACCAGTTTGTACCGGTTGAGATACAACATTTTGAACTTGTGACTGGGTTACAGTAGTAACAATAGGTGTAGTAAGAATAGCTAACACAGTTTGCATTGGTTGTGTTGGATACACAAACCTTGGTTGGACTGGCATTGTTGGTTGCCATTGACAAACTCGAATTCCAAGTTGACCTGAATACTGCGGGATATTACCATATGACGGTCCTCCGGAATAGGGAGGATAAGGTGAATAAGCATATGTCTCTCCATACGATGGCAATCCAGTATTTAATGGATACATAGGCCTTTGTTGACCAGATTTCCCAGCTTGATATTAATACGCAGGTTCAAACTGTTGAGTTCTCGTTAGAGAAGAACCAGGTAGAATTCCGGTTGAGGATATGGATGATGACCATGGTGTAGAAGCAACCCCTGAGTGGGTTCCAGATAAAGTTTGGTAACCAACCGGGATGGACGATTCACCATATAGGTTCGACTCAGGTGTGGTAGAAAACATCAAAGAGGTTGCAACAAAATATTCTACCACAGCTGCATCAGATGATACAGTCTGGGATGTTGATGGTTGTTTAGCCATAGCTAACTGGCCCAAAAGTTGTCCTAAAGAATCGACGGGTACTTGAAAATAAGTAGGATCAAATGGAGCTGTAAAATGAGGAGTATGAGGATAAAGATAAAGCACAATTCCAAAGTGGAATGGGGTTCCAGGTGTAGAATATTCTTCCAATTCTTCCTCTATAGCAATTAAACCTGGTGGAAGAACTTCACCGTATAGTCCGTAAAAAATTTCTGGTGTTGATAAAGTTGAAGTTTCAGTAGTTACGGATGTCTGAGGGGTAACCAGTTGATCGTCTTCCAGTAAAGTAACAACTTCTGAATGTTCAAATTCAAAGTCCAGATGTTCGGGTAAATGAACAACAGTTTCAGAAAGAGGTTCCTAAACAACTTCAGGCTCACATGCAACTTTTGTTTGAACTGTGATAGGTTCTAGATTAACTTATGGTTGAACTGATTTAAGTTCAGAAGTAATTTCTTATTGAGCAACTTCAAGTTGAGGATCAATTTATTTTTGAACAACTTCGGTTACTGTTTCACTAGGATCAATGCTAATGTCCTCAGGTAATTATGAAACTTCTTCTTCAGAAACGGATGTACCAGAAATGGTTGGAGTAACTATAGTCTTAGTACTTACCGGAATAGATGATTTAGGTAATTCATATGAAGAACTAGGAGTTCTTGATGTACTTGACTCAATTAAGCGAGACCGCTTTGACCGAATAGGTGTAGCTTCGAGTGGTAAAGGTGGTTTGCTTGCTGTTCTCCGTGAACGACGGGGTAAGGGTTGATGTTCCTCTACGATTGCTGATTATTTTAATTATCAAAAAAGCAAAAACAAAAAGTGGTATACTAGGCAAAATGTTTACAAGCAACTGTGAACTGCAAAATACCTCTTGGCGAACCAAGAAGTACAGGCAGGAAATCTCCCCGAATGATGTGTTCAGTGTATCACAGTGTACAAGGCAGCCGACTCGGTTACTTAAGGACAGATAGCAACCTAGAGTTGTCCTCCCATATATACCCGAAGGTACGTGGAGGCCCAGTCCGTATAAGCATTGTCTAATGCAAAACCGCACAGTGAGAGCATTCCCATATATTTTACGTACTGTAACACTGCCCTATATACCGGAAGGTATGTGGATGAGCTACGATATACTCACGTACGTGGAATGAGGTATCACACTCGGGATGTATTGTAGACAAGTTAGCGACAGCGACTTTTTTTTACAACAATGGAACACGTCTCTATCCTAGAACCACTAAATGTTCTCATTAATGAAAATGCTCCATCAGGTAAATTGATGTTGATTTTAAGTTGATCTTGCTTAGGAATTTGCCTTTCAAGTTCACCATGTGATGTATTCTGAAATTCCTAGGAATGCAACTATCATGATAAGCATTCTTTCCATTCAATTTAACGATTAAAATCCTAACTACGTAGGGATAGAGCAATCCGATTTCTTTCGATCAAAGAGCAAAGAGCACAATCTAATGCAATTTCCCTACACTATTCCTATGAGCACACACAAACTTTTTCAATGCAACATACATGTATTTATTTTCGATTTCCTTAATGTGAATATGAACAAAAGGAAATATGCACGTACAATCAATCAATTCTTCATAAGAACGAAGACTTTTACGACAATTCTAATTCGAAGGAAGAGAAGACTTTACGACACTTTCTTTCGAATGAAGATTAATCAACTATATTCTAACTTTGACTATTGATCGATAATGACAAAGAAAACATTAATCAATCAAATCAAAGTTAGCCTAGACCAGGAGATAGAAACTTATTTTCTGAGACATGACATTCATTGATCAATCAACAAACAAACAAACAGAGAAAAGTTGGCAAAAACACTTCCAAAGGTGGGAAACTGACCCTAGGAGGATCAGTGCAGCCCAGAGTGGTAGACAGTGTGCTTCAGAGCACTGTCCCTAAGCCAGGGGTGCTCTGCAGCGCACTGTGTCCCTCACAAGCCTGTGCTGGTGACAGTAAGCCATTTCAAGAGGCAATTTGACATAGTTTTGACCAATTTTTCAATGCAAAGAGTTGAATTACAATCTATGAACACAAATAACGTCTACAAGGATGTCCTAGGAGGTGGATAAGCTACTAGGAAAGAGGATCTTTTCCCAATGGGGTTGCCAATTTGTTTTGGAGAATTTGGTATCTACGGATAAATACTGATTCCCTAGATAAGTAGTTGTATCTAGAACAACAGTTTAAAGTGTTTTAGACTTTTCCTATAAGCAATAGATAAGATGAGAAGACCTACTTGAAGTTCCGCTTTCCTCTCGTCTCCCTTGTATTGATCATGTCGCTCCTTCCTGTACTTAATACGCTTGAGAAGTACCTTATAAACACAACAGAAAACAAAGAATCGATCAAAGCACACGATCTATTGAATATAAGTGAAAGGAATCAGATACAATTCACACATATAAGAATTATGAAACAATACAAACATATGGGAGAAAGTTTCAAACACTTTATTAGATAGAAGAAGGAATTGCAACCATTGGTTTCTGATTCAAAGCCATTCCTTCAGCTTGGATCCCATCCACATCACATCAAAAGCATGACAAATTTGTAGCATTACAATACTTGCTTCAAAGCCAAATCTCGTAGCAGCATTATCTCCTTATAATTCAACATAATCTAGCCCCTGATCACTTAGATGAGTGGTCAATTTATAGGAATATGAAGGAGGTTTTGTCATAAATGGTGGCATTGAATGGCCTTCCATACTTAGAATTAGTTCCATGGAGGAAGGGTTGAGAGGATAGGATGCACCTTAACTCATTCCTCATCCATTTTCGAGCTCATAGGAGTTGATAAGTGAGGGAACCATTTAGATGACTCCAAAAGATAAGAATATTCCCCAAACCCTATGTGAATTTCACTCATTCTCGCCCAGTGCATATGAAAGGAAGCCTAAGTGCTCTGCACAGCACCCTGGCAGTGGACTCAACTACTCTACAGTGAACCTTTACAAGGGCTTACCTACGTTGGTCCCTCTAGAGGCTATTTCTAGATGTCTTCAATTCATGAAATTGTCTGGGGAGGCATTCGAAGGGATGACTTGTTTAGGGCATGAAGCAACTGAAATTAGGGTTTGATGAGCCCTATCTGGTGTTCGTTGTGGTAGACTGGACAACGTGGACCTCTGAGGTTTTACCAGGGGAAGGTGGATTCTGGGAGGAACTATTGGAAGCAATGTTTGAGACCGACTTCTGTTTGGAAGAAGATTTAGCAGGGGTCTGGGACATTGAACCAATTACTCCATCAACAGGAGGTGTAGCCTGTGACTTCGATGTCGTGGGATTGGGTGATGGTTATGGAGCATCGGGTAATAACTCATACAAAGTGCTAGACTGAGAGTAAACAAGATCTAAATACTGGGCACGAGCAATGGCTTGTTCTTCTGTAACTCATCCACCCCTAGCTATATCGCGAGAAATTGGAGCTACAAATGACTGAGTAAGCCATTTAGTGAGCAACTTATCAACAATCTCGAATTTGATCAGGCAACGTCTACGTCTCCATTCATGGATGTGATCGGAGATGTGTGTCGGAGTATCTTACTTAAGTGATGTGAGCAAATGGTGCCAGTTTCATAACAAACCCGCAACTGGAAATGCGTGAGGAAAGAAGTGGCTAAAGAGTTGAAGTCGTTGTAATTACTTCGAGGAAGCTTGATGTACCACTTGGCTGCAGCACCTGTAATGGTTCGTTGGAAAAGATGGAGACGAATAGAATCGTTAACGTAAGAATTCGAAGAGCACCAGAGGTGATATGTCATCACATGGGCTTGATGATCTTCTTTTGCTTTCCCATCGAACTTAGGACAATTGCTCAAGATCTTGGACAGAACCGAAGGCTAGTATGGAGAATGAAGAATTGGATCATTCGTAAGGTGAGACACATCTGGAAACTCTAGTGTGGCCAAGAACGACAATTGAGTATTAAAAGGCATTGGAGGTCGATAAGCGAGTCCAACTGGAGGATCCCATCCCTACTGGTAAGGATTTTGGCCCCGTAGTGCGGGATTTTGGCCATATGGCATTTTATTCTACCCCCATTGTGGGTTATCTTGGCCATAGGGAGGATTTTGACCTTAAACACCTTGGAACTGTCTGGTTATAGGTTTCTGATAAGCAACATATGGGTTAAGAGGTTGTTGAGCCTATTGACCTTGGACATATGGATATTGTACCTGTTGTCCCTAAACATATGGGTTTTGAACCTATTGCCCCTGAACAAGAGGATTTTGGACCTGTTGTCCTTAGACATAAGGATTGTACACTTGTTTCCCTTGGACATAGGGATTTTTTACCTGCTAGCCTTGGGAAAAAGGATTTTGTACCTGTTGACCTAGGACATTAGGATTTTGGGCCTGTTGCTCCAGGACTTGTCCCTGGCCTTTTCCTTGCAAGGGTTGACCCTGTTGATATGTATATAAGGGTTTTTGTTTCTCGGGTTGGTTCTGCTGTTGCAAGGGTTGACCTTGCAGCTGCAAAAGCTATCCCTGGGGCTGTAGAGGTTGGCCCTGTGAAGACATACACTAGGAAGTTTGCGGAGCACACTACATCTACTATTGCATGGTTTGCTACAATTGCTGCGAGGGTTGCCCCTGCAGTTGTTGCAGTTGACCTTGTTGCAGTATCATTTACCCTTATTGTTGCACAGACAGCCCTTGCTGCAAAAAATGTTGCCCTTGTTGCTGCAGAGGTTGTCCTTGTTGTTGCAAGGGTACTTGAACAGTGACCGGAAAATTTCCGAACTGAATCTGACCATAGCCACCCTAAAAAGTGGATGAGCCAAGCTGAACGTACTGCCCAGATTGAAGGATGTAAGGCGGATTGACCATCCCTTGAGAACCATATGGAATGTAAGGAGTTTGGTACTAAACCTGAGCCTCATAAGGTTGCTAATACTAGAAATTTCTTGACCCAGATGGACCAACGAGATTTTGAACCTATTGGTACTGGACATTGCTTGATCCAGCAGGACCAGCAGGGTTTTGAATAATGCCAGAAGAAGGCTGGTTCATACCAACCATGTGAGCCTGTGAGCTACTCACATTGGTGGTACCTGACACCATAGAAACACTCAGATTCTGCCCCCTAGGCGGTGGCACAGCTTGGCCACTTACTAGAGGGATTGAAGAATTGACAGTAACATTCTTCAAGACCACCGATTGAACCAGACGGGTAACTGGGACGGATGATACAAGAGGGTTCAGAATAGTGGGTTGCACCGGGACTGAGGTAACAGCCTGTTGGGAGGTCGGGTTCACAATGAATGGACCTATAGTAGGCATGGTGCCAGACACCCAAACATGTTTATGGTAAAGTGACGAGGCACTAGGTGTACCTGAAACCAATTGTGCCAAAGACACATAATTAGGCAACAATTCTCGATACGCACTGATGGGAATGCTCCCTGTATAGGGGAAACCTTTAGGAGGAAATGGATGTTCTTCCTCCTCAATAGTGTGTGGAGTAGAAACTTCTGACTCATCCGAAGAGGTGACCAGAGCATCGCCTTCAAGTTCCATAGCTGGGACCAAACGACGGTGAACGACTGAAGAAGAATGAGGGGATAATTCCAAAGGAACACCTGGCTAATTGTACGCAATGTATGGACGTTGTGGTGATATCACAACAAGGTCGAACAAAGGATTCAGAGGATATATAACCAGTCCAAGCTGATCGTCAGTATTCGACGAACTCTTAGGAGTTTGGATGGGATTGTCTGGAAATTCCGGGCCAAAATCAGTATGTGACCTAGTATTTGAAGTAGGCAGAGGACGAGATGACAAAGGTTGAATGCTCAGAAAGATTCTGAGTTCAACACCTTGGTCCTCAAGTGACTCTGGTAATTCAGGAAAAGGCTCCTCAGACAATCTTTCAAACGGAGGATAGGAAGAGGAACTAGGTGAACCAAATGGTTCAACCACGATGACCTTATCTTAGTTAACAGGAAAAGAGAGGGATTAACTTCAAGGCTTTAAAATGCTCTTTTAGGGAAAACTCATGATTTGGTCTAGAAAAGACTAACAAGATGTTATAAGATTGTGGGCAATTAATTTTTTAAGACACATAAAATAGACTGGTGCTCTTTCATGTTTTAAGAGTCGAGAAAGAAACAAAGATGACTCTATCACTTTCAATTGGAAATTGTAGGTTTTAACCCCATATAGAAATTACCTACATATGAATTCTAAAACACAGAAAATAAACAATGCGAGAGCATAACACATAAAACACACATACACAGAATTTTTCCCCTGGATCCCAAAACTAGGACTACCAGATAGATTTTTCATTATGTTCCTTTCAATGTTACAATACATATTTATACATGCCAAAGCATCCAATAGCATGGACCGAAAAACCATCGCATCCAAAAACATGGATCGAAAACCATCGTGTCCAAAACCATGTGTGAAAACCATACACAAAACCATAGGTAGGTCTGCCCAACCTAATATAGGGTCCCAAAAAAAAATTCCTTGGGGCGCTACACCGGACCCCGTAAAGGGGGTCTTCCCACCCCCCTCAAACACACTGGACAGGGGGGGCTACCCGCCTCCCTCAAACCCCCTGGACAGGGGGCCCTACCTGCCCCCCTCAAACCCCATGGACAGAGGGGGCTACTGCCCCCCCACTATGTAATCGGCACAATGAAGGGGGGGCTACCGCCCCCCCACTGCATAATCGGCGCAACGAAGGGGGGGCTACCCCCCCCAACGCCCCGTTGCGTAATCGGTGCAACGAAGTGGGGGCTCTACCCCCCCTCTAACCCCCCAATTAACTACGTAGGCTAGTCGTGGAAAGAATATAACACAACACAAAATTCTCCCACTTGTTGTTTTCTTTCCATAGGGAGCCACAAGAGAGCTTAGTCATTTATCCAACCCTACAATGCCCATTGTTTCTCTACACCAAGAGAACCTATCAGAGCTCATAGATTTTGTCAATGCATCTACAGTATTCTTCAAAGTGTCCACCTTTACTAGCAACACCTTTTTGTCTTCTATCATATCCCTCACAAAGTGATATTGAACATCAATGTGCTTTGTCTTTGAATGATAAGCAGGGTTCTTTGCCAAGAAAATTGCACTATGGCTGTCACAGTCTATCCTTCTAGCTCCCTGTACTAACCCCATACTTTAACACAATCTCTGCAACCAGACTGCTTCCTTGCGTGCATGAGTGGCTACCATGTATTCTGCCTCTGTAGTTGATAGTGCCACTACAAATTGTTTCTTACTCATCCAACTGACTGCACCTCCAAATAGGTTAAACACACCTACTTGTAGATGTTCTCTGATCCATATCTCCAGCCCAATCTGCATCAACATAGCCACAAATATCCAACACTCTATCCAATCCTAGTCTTCCTTGGTAGCACAAACCATAATCACTAGTGCCACGCAAATACCTGAAAGCCTGTTTCACTGTTGTCCAGTGCTCCTTCCCTGGTTTTGACATAAACCTGCTCAATACTCCCACTGCATGTGCAATGTCTGGTCTAGTACAGACCATCACATACATCAGGCTACTGATTGCACTTGCATATGGAACACGGGACATGTCCTCTTCCTCTTCTTGTGTCTTGGGACACTATTCAGCAGATAACTTTACACCTATAGGAATAGGAACCTTCGCCGGTTTATTATCCTGCATATTAAACCTCTTCAATATTGTCTCGACATACTTCCTCTGGTTTAACCAGATCTTCCTCTTTGCTCGATCTCTTTTAATTTCCATGCCCAAAATCCAGTTTGCGGCAACAAGATCTTTCAAGTCGAATTTGGAGGACAATTGGGTCTTCAAATCTTGGATAATTTCTTTGTCATTTCCAACCAGCAACATATCATCCACATACAAGACCAGATAAATAACACAGTCACCAATTAATTTAAAATACACACAGTGATCTGCTTTGCTTCTGGTGAAGCCAAGTCTCCGAATAAATGTATCAAATTTCTGATACCACATCCTTGGTGATTGTTTTAACCCATACAGAGACTTCTTTAACTTGCATACCAGTTCTTTATTACCCTTCACCGCAAAGCCTTCAGGTTGCTTCATGTAGATCTCCTCTTCCAGATCCCCATGAAGAAATGTTGTCTTCACATCCATCTGTTCTACCTCGAAATCAAAAGCAGCAGCAACAGATAAAAGTAATCTAATAGAAGCTACCTTGGCAATAGGAGAAAAAATATCACCAAAATCAATTCCCGGCACCTGGGAATAACCTTTTGCTACAAACTGATCTTTGTATTTCTCCACCTTTCCTTCTGCATTTGTCTTCTTCTTGAACACCCATTTGCTGCCAATGGTTTTCCTTCCAACCGGCAACTCCACCAGATTCCAAGCCTCATTTTTGTGCAAAGATGCCATTTCATCAACCATGGCCTCTTTCCAGAGTTTTCCATCCTCTGAATCTACTGCTTCCTTCACAATTCTGGGATCATCATCAGTAACAAATAAAGAAAAATTTGAATAGAAAGCAAATGGACTATACCTTTCTGGTTGCCTTCTTTCTCGAACTGATCTTCTCACACCCAAAGTTTGTGGCTCTTCATCTTCTGATTCCTCCTCTGCTGTAGAGTCTGATTCTTCCTCCTTAAGCTCAAACTCTATCTTCTCAGGTTCCTTTGGTTGGACTTTATGTTTAATAACATCTTTCACCTCTCTAAACACCACATCTTGGTTGTACACAACCTTCCTTGTTACTGGGTTCCAAAGCTTATAACCCTTTAAACCATCCTTATACCCAATAAAGATGCACTTTTCAGATTTACTATCCAACTTGGTTCTTTTCTCCTTTGGAACATGTACATATGCATCACACCCAAATACCCTCAGATGTGAAAGAAAGGGTTTCTTACCAGTCCATACCTCTTGTGGAGTCTTATCCTCCAAAGTTGATAAAGGTGATCTGTTGACCAGGTAATATGCTGTCTCCACCGCCTCTGCCCAGAATTCATGTCCTAACCCGACACCACTGAGCATGCTTCTTGCCATTTCCATCAATGTCTTGTTCATTCTTTCTGCAACTCCATTTTGCTCAGGTGTGTATGGAGTAGTCTTTTGTCATGCTATACCACACTTCTTACATAATTCTTCAAATTCCTTGCTGCAAAACTCTCCACCGTTATCTAACCTCAACACCTTTATCTTCTTCTCTATCTAGTTTTCCACCAGAGCCTTAAATTCTTTAAACCTATCAAAGACTTCAGATTTCTTCTTAAGGAAATATATCCATGTATTCCTTGAGAAGTCATCTATAAATGATACATAGTACACAGACTTACCCAGTGATGGAACCTTCACAGGTCCAAACACATCACTGTGCACAAGCTCTAATATCTGTTTCACCCTCTTACCACCAGAGGGGAAACTCACCTGATTCTGCTTCCCATATACATAATTTTCACAGAAATAAAAATCCAGAGAGTTATTACTCATACCTTCTACCATACCTTTACCATGAACTATTCGAAGGCCCTTCTCTCCAATATGTCCAAGCCTTTGATGCCACAACATGGTCTTCTCTCCAAAGACCACTAGATTTTCTACTCCACTTTCAGGAACCATAGAACTGTTGCACCCATCAACAACAATGCTACCTTGTAGCTTATACAGAGTTCCAATCAAAACTCCACGCATCAATACCAGTGCTCCCCGAACCATCTTGCAGGTATCCTTATCGAACGCTGTTTTTACACCTGCATCATCCAGCTTGCTTACAGAAATCAGATTTCTGGCCAATGCAGGAATATGCAGAACACCCGAAAGTGTTCTAACCCTTCCACCTTGCAACTTCAACTTTACTTTTCCGCGACCAATGATTCTAGCCTTATTATCATCCCCTATGAACACATCACCACCATCGTATTTCTCATACTTGCAGAACCACTCTCTATGGGGAGTGAAGTGAAAGGATGCACCTAAGTCAATCAACCATGCCTCATGATCTACATCTGTACTTGAAGAAGCCAAGTACACATCCCCACCTTCATCTGAGGTCGTTTTTGCCTTTTGCAGAAGGATCATCATCAGATCCCTTTCCTTTGTCAGGAGCTTTAGATTTACATTCCCTTTTGTAGTGCCCTTATTTTCCACATTTCCAGCGAACCACCTTTACAGGTTTTCCTGGAGATTTAGATCTCCCTCTAGATTTAGATCTCCCACTTGATGACTTATTTTTGTTTCTGTTCTGGGACCGTCCTCGTACAGATAAGGTATCACCATTCTGGCTCTCCATATTTTTCTGTCTCATCTCCTCCGTCAGCAAGGATGAGACTATTTCATCAAACTGCAAGGCAGTTGCATTGCTACCTATTGCAATAACTAGACTATCCCACGAATCTGGTAGAGAACACAACAAACTGATGCACTTATCTTCATCTGAAATTTTAATATCAACAGATAATAACTAACTTACCACAATATTAAATG
Source organism: Pinus tabuliformis (assembly GCA_031772625.1). Classification (NCBI taxonomy): domain Eukaryota; kingdom Viridiplantae; phylum Streptophyta; class Pinopsida; order Pinales; family Pinaceae; genus Pinus; species Pinus tabuliformis. Next base: position 1,962,857,405 of record CM062816.1, on the reverse strand, counting down.
CGTTCAGATGCTCTGTCACTGAGTCTCCATCTTTCATCCTCAGGTTATACAGCTTTTTCCATAGGAACAGTTTATTCACTAGAGACTTAGACTTGTACAAAGTCCCTAACTTCTCCCACAAAGCCTTTGACGTAGCTTCCCCTGATACATTCAGCAATATTGATTCTGAGACACACAATCATATTGTGCTCTTTGCCTTCTGATCCAACTTCTTCCATTCTTCATCGAACACTCCCGATGGTTTAGCACCTGGATCTACTGTGATCCACTAATCTTTATCCACCAACTAATCCTCCATCTTGAGTTTCCATAACTCAAAAATTTGACCATTAAATTTCTCGATCTCTATCTTTCCACTGCTCGCCATCTTCTTTCACCACCAAAATTGATCCCGCAGCTCTCCCACTGAACAGGGTCTACCACAAGCCCGAGTGAAACCCCTCAACAACAAAGGCGTCCCCTTGAATCCAAAACAACTCTGATACCAAATGTAGGTTTTAACCCCATACAAAAATTACCTGCATACAAATTCTAAAACACAGAAAATAAACAATGTGAGAGCATAACACATAAAACACATATACACAGAGATTTTCCCCTAGATCCCAAAACTGGGACTACCAAATTGATTTTTCATTATGTTCCTTTCAATGTTACAATACATATTTATACATGTTGAAGCATCCAATACCATGGACCAAAAAACCATCGCGTCCAAAACCATGGACCGAAAACCATCGTGTCCAAAACCATATGTGAAAACCATGCACAAAACCATAGGTAGGTCCGCCCAACCTAATATAGGGTCCAAAAAAAAATTCCGTGAGGCATTGCCCCGTACCCGCCCCCCCTCTAACCCCCCTGGTTAACTATGTGGGCTAGTCATGGAAAGAATATAACACAACCCAACATAAATGAGCTCGAAAGGACAAGAACTCGAATGATCTTTTCAATTTAATGAGTCAAAAAGATCAAAGGACTGCTCTGGATGATTTAGGTAAAGAGGATTACTAGGCAACCATGAACTGCAAAATACCTCCCGGCAAACCGAGAAGTATAGGCAGGCAATCTCCTCGAATGTTGTGTTCAGTGTATCACATTTGCAAGGCGACCGACTCGGCTTCCTATGGATAAAGGATTGCAGCATAGAGGGGTCTGCTGTTATATACTTGACGGTACGATTAGCACAAATCCATACTAGCGTTGTCTAGTGCTGAAGCTAACGACATATTCTAGGCTTAAAGACGCTGGAACGCGTCTCTAGCCTAAATCTTCTAGATGTGATCATTAGGTTTCAAATGTGCCTTAGGTTAATTGAGTTCATTTTAAAGTTTATCTTGAGTTATGTCTCAGTTTTCAGGCCTTAGCGATGTGACTCGAAAAACCCTAAATGCAGCTAAATGAGACAAGACCCTTTCAATTCAATGAATTGTCTACACTAGAGATGGTAGAAAACACACACAATCAAATTCAAACAATCAAGCAACCAAAAGCAAAATGATTTTTAATTACTTCACTTTTTTAGAAAATAAACTAATGAAAAATGCATTCCAATTCCTAATTTCCTGACAAGTACACTCTAACAGCCCTTTCAAAATCAAAGAGAATTATTTTTCCTTTCAAATGACAATGCAATCCTAGCCTTCAATGATGCTAACTACCGTAGCATACTGATGTAGCAAACTAGAATTTTATACTTTTCATGAAATGACGAAATGAATTTTCTCATAAAACACTTCAATGGAAAAGTTTTCGAGACAATTAGCTCTTAAGAAAATGAAAAACATGAAAAGAGAATCTCTTTCAAACTAATGAAACAATGACTTTACCAAAAACAAGACAAGAAATGTGATCCATGCCGGAAAAGAAACGTTTAGACAAGCAAACGAAAACTTTTCAAACTTGTGTAATGGAGGTCAAAGCCATAGAAGGACCATAAACGAAATGTGAGTAAATGCACCAAAAACTTGACTCACTGAGTTCACAATCAGCTGAATGGATGACAATCTAGATGCCTTAGTGCCACTAACCATCCAATGACCCAAGAAATCAAGCGAAAAGATGGCAAATCAAATAGAAAACAAACCAAATGAAAAGAAGCTTTCTAGTTAGGGAGAAGACGGTCTAAGAAGCTTACAGGGTCGAAATCATGAGAGCAAAACACACTGGCCAAGATTTGGGGCAAACCCTAATCTTCACTTATAGGCATCGGCACGACTGCCTAACTGACAACAAGCACCAGAAGGGGGTCGGTGCAACTGTTTCTCAGCATATCGCGCTGATCGGTGCGACTGTCAGCGAATTAAGTGCGCTGAGCAAGGATGCTAAGAAAAAAATAAAAATTTTCAAAAGTTGGGACCAGACTTGCTACTATGAATTTCAAACCTAGACCAATAAGCAAAGGAAAACAAACAGAACCAAAGGGAAATGGTGAAACTAGAAAAGTTCACACAAAACCATGGAATTCCAAGCAAACAAACAGAAGGATTGGCAACCCCAGTATGGTCGCCAATTTGTGGTGAAGTAAAATTATGAGTGTGGACACAAACAATTCCTCTAGCCCGATAATGGGTCTAGCCACAACCGATATATTCTATGGAATATTTCCTTAGGTTAGAACCAATTAAGAGGGCCTACCTCTTAGTACGCATGTCCCATTTGGTGATGACCTTGCTTGCTCGCTCTAGCTATCTCCCATTTCCTTCTTTGAACACCTGAAAAAAGTAAACAACAGCAAACAAAAACCGTGATGACAACTTGTAATTCAACCTACTTAACAAGTCAAGAAAAATTAATCCATAAACATGAGAGATAACACATTATGTAGGAAATCAATCGATAGTTGCATATATATTAAATCAAGAAGAGATTACAACCATTGTCTTGACGTTGTCGTTCTCCTCCGACAAAACCAAGTTCCCACACACTTCCATTAGCATTCCATGATGGCCTCAACAATGATAGTTTTAAGGCTCTTCCCTTTAGGATTCACACTAAACCAAATTCACACTTCTCCCTCATACACAACTAGAGAGCTACAACTATGAATATCTTGTTGTTTACTCCAAACTTAATTAGCACTAGCACACCAACATTAACACTTCAACACTATTTTGTGCTTAGGAAAAATGGAGGTTTATATAGCATGAATGGATAGGAGATGGTTACTCTTCTAATGGGAGAAGGTCTTATCTCTTGAGGTAGTTCCATCCTTATAGGGGAAAGGAGCCCAAACTGACATCCTCGACTCCATCCGGCTGAACTATTTACCAGACTTCTGTTACGAAACTTCTAGAGCTGGAAGCTTCGGCTCCTTATTTAAAAAAACTTTCCAAAAGAGGATCGACGTGACTGAAACAAAGCTCAGTCACTCTAATCAGTGCCAGGGATAGTGTTAATCCCTTCATATCGGTAAGAGGAGGACAAAGGTCATTAGTGTCGGTCTTGTGAACTGGGAAAAAAGAAGATTTGTGGTAAATTGTGTAAAAGGGAATTGTTCTGCTCATGAAGAGGGGCGCAATGGGAGTTTCTTCATAAAGGGAAAGCATGTAGGGTTCACTGTAGAGGTCCTCCAGGATCAAGGAATGGGGAGTATAGGGACAGTGACAAAATGCCGTGTAACACTCACTCATTCGAATTATCCCCCAATTCAAACATTTTTCCCATCCCGTATTCATATTTTAAGTCCAAATTCCCTTTTATCCTAAGTTTAAGTCCCCTTTTACCCTAGGCCTAAATTTCTTTACCATAATTTCCATGATAAATTAACATCATTCAAATATCTCATACACCCTAATCATTTCCCATACTCCCTACACTCATGCCAAACATGGAGGTCTTCTACATTGTGCAATGCAATTTCCTCTGAAATTGATTGTTTTGGTTACCGTTTTTCAAAATGGTTTATGACCAAAAGGAGACGAATTTAGACAAACGGAAAGTGATTTTTCTCAAGAAAATACCAAAGAACAATAACCTCTTCCATTTTATACACAAGTTTCACAAATCGGAAGATTTGATTGCATTTTCAAAGCCCATTTTTCGGACTGCACAAATACTTTGTTTTAGTCATGGTTTTGCAAAGCGTTTTCTCGGAAGCTAGGGAAGAATTCAGAGAAACTTAGAGAGTTTTATCTTCAAAAAATTACATTCTACAATAATCTCCTTCATTTTTTACACAGGTATTACTTTTTGGGAGATATGGCCCTTTGAAAAGCCATTGCGCAGGCGCTACACAATCGCTGCGCAAAATACTTTGTTTTAGTCATCATTTTGAAACGAAGTTTCCGACCACAAGGAGGAAAATTTTGGGAAATATAAAGATGTTTTTATCAAGGACAGGACATATAACAATAACCTCTTCTAGTTTTTGCATGGGTGTCATATTTTTTAGATTGTGCAAATTTCATGTTTTAGTCATTGTTTTGCAGAGGCTTTTCAGAGTACCTAGGAAAGAATTTGAAAACAATGAGAGAGGTTTATCTCTAGAAAAAGTTTATATACAATAACTTCCTTAGTGTTTTAAATAGGTTCTACCATTTGGGAGCTACAGGTGTTTCTTGGAGGTCTATTTTCGCAACTTTTGTTGGCAGAATTGTAAAAAAAAAAATGAATTCGATTTGAGATTGTGGAAATTCATGGATTATTGAGTTGCCATGTTTCAAGGGAGGAGTGGTAGAATATTTTGTTGTGTCACAAGCCTATTCACCACTTAATCATCAGCCAGATGGAAGATCATGCCAACATGGCATAGTACAAAGTTGTTGTGCAATACATATTTGGAAGCATATGTTTCTTACTTTTTTATTTCTAAAGGCATGGTATTATGACAAGGACACGATTACCATAGATTACGATGGTGTCTGGATAGGATAGCATGATAAGAGCTAAGTTAGTTTTTTTTTTCTACTAAAGAAAAAACTGAAGATGTTTTTAAGAAGTTACTACTTTTGTAATCAATTCGACCCACCTCATGGATCAGAGATTCATTATATCTGGTCATGGGATTTTGAGGATATAAGGTTATTTAATGCCAAATGATACAAGCTATAAAGGGTTGGATGGTGTGGTGAACTGATTTCAAATATATTTGTGTGTACAATGATTTATCTTTTCAGTAATAAAATGCTTCATCCAGAGTTTGGCCAGTGATTACTCAGAGATTCTTGCTGTATATCTTTTCGAATTTGTTCCTCTTCAGTGTATTTGTCACCTTATATAATTTTCCTCAGTTCTTCTTAAAGGTATAATTATAACATCCTTGCAAGAATTCATTATATATGCTCTAGTTTAGCTGTAACTAAATGTTTCAAACACAAATGAAATGGTTTATGCCTCTATCTTCTGTATTTCTTCTTAATACTCAATCATTTGAGATGCAGTAACAGAAATTCGATTTGTTATGTCACATGTCGATGAGTGTTGTTCTATGTTTATTTCCCACTGTACTACAATTTCTTCCTATTCGAAAAATGTGCTCGACAAGCCTCTGTGTTTTCTATTGGTTGGTTCTGATGAGCTATTAACTTTCATGATCACATGCATCCATATTCTAAAAGCTTTCACCAAGTTCAAATAAACTTTTAAAATCATTTTCAAATATGGTCTTGTAAAACTGTGTGCTTTAGAGTCTCCAATCTTTAGGTTTTTCGAGTGAGAGAGCCCCCTCTGGAGAGAAAAGACCAGTTTCTAGCCCAAAGCGGTTTGTGGTTACCTTTGTAGCCATTTTCTTACCCTGAAGGGATTTTACGGAGTGATAACATAGTGGCGTCGTTGTCGGGGAACAAACGGTTTCATATTCCCTGGGAAAGATCATCATAGTTTAGCTCTGATTGTTGATGGTCGACAACATTCAGACACGTAAAAAGGCTGACCCTTTCACCTGGCGACTCCACTTCAAGTTTCAGTATTATCTAAAGACTCTACTAGTAGCAGGATCCAAGAATAAAGATGGGTTCAATTGCAAGAACAAATGTTAGATATGCTCCTATGGATAGATCTCATATTCCTAGCTTTCCAAATCTAATGTCTCGTGTCGATTGGTTAAGTTATTTGCTAAGATTCAAAGATGAAGATGGAGATGATGCTACTACGCATCTAGTTAAATTTCACATTCATGTACGCAAGTTAAGGGTTCAATTTCCTGAAGATTGTCTCATGAAGATGTTCATGGCTACTCTGGAAGGAAGGCAAGGTCATGGTATGAACAATTACCAGCATCTAGTTTATGTTCTTTAGAGGATTTTCATGCACCATTCTTTGAAAATTTTAAAGAGCCTTATCCATATTTATTGCCGATTCAAAACTATTGTGAACATTTTGTGAGTTTCATTGAATATTTGGAGAGTTGTTATGAAGATGATGAGTTCATGGATGAGGAAATTTTAGAGGCCCTTCATGACAATCCCTTTCATCACCAAGAAGAAATGGCAGCCTCTCTCTTGGATGAAAATGAAACCCAATAGGATTTTAATTATGACAATCATGTTCCATCCTTTGAGTTTGATGATAATTTACAGTAGTCTTGTCCGTCTTCTCATGATCAAGAGTATGGCAATCATTTCCCACAGCATGAGGAAATGGTAGAGGATGGTTGCTATAGTGTTCAGGTGAAGGAAGAAATTTATTCTTCATGTCATTCCTTATCTCAGTTTATAGCCAATATAGAAAATCATGAAAAGCGAGTTGTTGGAGACCCCATGGATGTGGACATTATTGTTGATGTGGCTGCCTCAATGGAATATTTTCAAGAACAAGTTTTTCCTTTCTCTGGCATACATGGCAAGACTAATGAACAGATTGCTCCCATTCCTTTCGAAGATAGTCCTAAGTTTCTGAAAATTTTCTTTTGTCCTCTTTCCGATCATCAAGTAAAGGTAATTGATCTTGCCTTCGAAGAATCTTTTGTTGTTCAGTTGGAATCTTCAAGGGAATGATATCTTTTGTTTTCTTCAAGTCAACAAGAAGGACATCTTAAGGGAATCTTCCATGATTTTCAAGATCCTGTGGCTAGTCTTTTACACTCATTAGAGCATAAGAACAATGTGGAATTTATGAATCATGAAACTATTTCAGTGGAAATTTTGAGTTGCCATTCTCTTATTTGTTATGCATGCTCAAGGAAAGTGTGAGCAGAATTTCAGTAAATGGGCATCTCCTTGCTTGGCTTCATTGGAAATTTTGTATTGCTAGAGTGAGCAGGTTATTCAACAGTTAGTGTAGATAGTAGTATGAATAAGCTCAATGGTTTGAGCATTTTTTTCAGCAGTGTGCCAGCTTCCAGCAGTTTCTTTTAGTAGTTTGGTATTATTATTCAGGTTTGCAAGTGTGGGCATTTTTCATTGGAATTTGAAGCCTGAGGAGAAGGCCCTAAGATTCGAGTGATTTTCTGTCATAAATAAGTCAGTCGGTTAATTAGGTTCAGTCAGTCAGTAGTCATTTTTCAGTCTGTAAATTATATTTTCAGTTTATCAGTTGACACCATTGCACAATGGATAGGCTTCTGGTCTGCTATGTTCTTTACACCTCACAGGGAGGCTACCATCCCCAATGGAGCCAATGTTACAATCGGTTGGTTTATTGGTCGAAGGTGTTCGAAAATTTATGAGTTTTGTTATCATACAAAGGGTCAAACTCACCAAGTTTTTCATTGTTATGAGTTTGACTAACCAATGTGTGAGAAGTCATTGTGAAAGTGGTTTTTTCATTTGGTCATCAAGGTCTCCATCACTATTGGGAAGGGGTGTCTAGATTAGAAATCCATCATTATGTTTTTGAGTCAAATACCTTGGGAGTTTGTTAAAGTTGTTCAATTAAACGGTGGATTTACAATCAAAAAAGAATGATGACAAAGCAAATATGGTTGCAAACATTACAGTTTCTTCTTCATCATACATTATTCATACCCCTTATCGTTTTTTCCCTATTTATCCCCATTTTATATTTAGTTCTGATCCTACATAAATTTTTCCCTTATTCCCTCATTCATTCAAATTATCCCCCAATTCAAACATTTTTTCCATACCATATTCCTATTTTAAGCCTAAATTCCCTTTTATGCTAATTTTAAGTCCCCTTTTACCCTAGGCCTAAATTCCTCTAGCATAATTTCCATGATAAATTAACATCATTCATATACCCCACACACCCTAATCACTTCCCATACTCCCTACACTCATGTCAAGCATGGTGGTCTTCTACACTCTACAATGCAATTTCCTCTGAAGTTGATTGTTTTGGTCACCATTTTTCATAACGATTTATGACCAAATGGAGCAGAATTTAGACAAACGGAAAGAGGTTTTTCTCAAGCACAGACCAAAGAAAAATATTTTCTTCCAGTTTATACACAGGTGTCACGGATCAGGAGATTTGATTGCATTTTCAAAGCCCATTTTTCAAACTGCACAAATACTCTGTTTTAGTCATGGTTTTACAGAGCGTTTGCTAAGACGTTGGGGAAGAATTTAGAGAAAATGAGAGAGGTTTATCTTAAAAAAAATACAATATACAATAATTTCCTTCATTTTTTCCATGGGTATTACTTTTTGGGAGATCTGGCCCTTTGAAAATCTTTTAAACAGGCACTGTGCAAAATTATCTATTTTAGTCAGCATTTTGAAACGTTGTTTCTGACCACATGGAGGAGAATTTTGGGAAATGGAAAGAGTTTTTTCTCAATGAAGGGACACATAACAACAAAGTCTTCCAGTTTTTGCACAGGTGTCATAGATCGGGAGCTTTGAATGCATATTTAAAGCATATTTTTTGGACTGTGCAAATTGCTTGTTTTAGTCATTGTTTTGCAAAGGCTTTTCGGAGTACCTAGGGCAGAATTTCAAGAAAATGAGAGAGTTTTATCTCCAAAACAATTTTATATACAATAACCTCCTTCAGGTTTTAGACAGGTTCTACAATTTGGGAGCTACAGGTGTTTCTTCAAGGCCTATTTTCACATCTTTTGTTGGCAGAATTGTAAAAAAAAAAAAAGGAATTCGATTTGAGATTGTGGAGATTCATGGATTATTGAAGCTACCATGTGTCAAGGGAGGAGTGGTAGAGTATTTGGCTGTGTCACGAGCCTATTCACCACCTAATCATCAACCAGATGGAAGATCATGCCAACATGGCATATTACAAAGTTGTTGTGCAATACATATTTGGAAGCAGTCTGTTATTTCTTACTTTTCATTTCTAAAGGCATGGTATTATGACAAGGACAAGATTCTCATAGATTAGGATGGTGCCTAGATAGGATAGCATGATAAGAGCTAAGTTAGTTTTTAATTTTTCTACTAAATAAAAAATTGAAGATATTTTTAAGAAGTTACTACTTTTGTAATCAATTTGACCCACCTCATCGATCAGAGATTCATTGTATCTGGTCATGGGATTTTGAGGATGTAAGGCTATGTAATGCCAAATGATACAAGCTAGAAAGGGTTGGATGGTGTGGTGAATTGACTTTAAATAAATTTGCGTGTTGTGATTTATCTTTTCAATAATAAAATGCTTGATCCATAGTTTGGCCAGTGATTACTCAAAGATTCTTGCGGTATACCTTTTTGAATTTGTTCCTCTTCAGTGTATTTCTCACCTTATATACTTTTCCTCGATTCTTCTTTAAGGTATAATTCTAACAGCCTTGCTAGAATTTATTATATATGCTCTAGTTTAGCTGAAACTAAATGTTTCAAACACAAATGAAATGTGTTATGGCTTTATCTTCTATATTTCTTCTTAATACTCAATCATTTGAGATGTAGTAATAGAAATTCGATCTATTCTATCACATGTGGATGAGTGTTGTTCTATGTTTATTTCCCACTGTACTACAATTGTTTCCTATTCGTAAAATGTGTTAGACAAGCCTTTTTGTTTGTTATTGGTTGGTTATGATGAGCTATTAACTTTCATGATCACAAGCATCCATATTCCATAACCTTTCACCAAGTTCAAATAAACTTTAAAAATCCTTTTCAGATCTGGTCTCTATAAAATTGTGTGCTTTAGAGTCTCCAATCTTTAGGTTTTTCAAGTGAGGGAGCCCCCTCCAGCTAGAAAAGAGCAGTTTCTAGCCCAAGCGGTTTGTGGTTAGCTCTATAGCTTTTTTCTCAGCCTGAAGGGATTTTACAGAGTGATAAAATCGTGGTGTCATTGCCGGGGAGAGAACGGTTTCATATTCCCCGGGAAAGATCGTCATAGTTTAGCTCTAATTGTTGATGGTGGACAACATTCAGACACGTAAAAAGGCTGACCCATTCACATGGAACCTCCACTTCAGGTTTCAACATTATCAGAAAACTCCACAGGTAGCAGGATCCAAGAATCAAGATGGGTTCAATTGCAACAACAAATGTCAGATATGCTCCTACGGATAGATATCATATTCTTGGATTTCCAAATCTGACGCCTCATGTCGATTGGTCAAGTTATGTGCCAAGATTCAAAGATGAATATGGAGATGACATTGCTCTACATCTAGTTAAATTTCATGAAGATTGTCTCATGAAGATCTTCATGGCTACTCTGGAAGGAAAGGCAAGGTCATGGTATGAACAATTACTAGCAGTTATTTTATGTTCTTTAGAGGATTTTCATGCAGCATTCCTTGAAAATTTTAAAGAACCTTATCCATCTTTATTGTTGATTCAAAATTGTTGTGAACATTTTGTGAGTTCATTGAATATTTGGAGAGTTGTTATGAAGATGATGAGTTCATGGATGAGGAAATTTTAGAGGCCCTTCATGACAATCCCTTTCATCACCAAGAAGAAATGGTAGCCTCTCTCTTGAATGAAAATGAAACCCAGCAATATTTTAATTATGACAATCATGTTCCATCCTCTGAGTTTGATGGTAATTTACCACAGTCTTGTCTGTCTTCTCCTGATCAAGAGTATGAGAATCATTTCCAATAGCAGGAGGAAATGGTAGAGGATAGTTGCTATAATGTTCAGGTGAAGGAAAAAATGTATTCTTCGTGTCATTCCTTGTCTCAGCTTACAGCCAATGAAGAAAATCATGAAAAGCGAGTTATTGAAGACCCCGTGGATGTGGACATTATTGTTGATGTGGTTGCCTCAATAGAAGATTTTCAAGAACAAATTTTTCCTTTCTCTGACATACATGGAAAGACTAATGAACATATTGCTCCCATTCATTTCGAAGATAGTCCTAAGTTTCTAAAAGTATGCTTTTGTCCTCTTTCCAATCTTCAAGGGAAGGATATCTTTTGTTTTCTCCAAGTCAACAAGAAGGACATCTTAAGGGAATCTTCCATGTTTTTCAAGATCCTGTGGCTAGTCTTTTACAGTGATTAGAGCATAAGAACACTGTGGAATTTATGGATCATGAAACTATTTTCAATGGAAATTTTGTGTTGCCATTCTCTTATTTGTTATGCATGCTCAAGGAAAGTGTGAGCATAATTTCATTAAATGGGCATCTCCTTTCTTGGCTTCATTGGAAATTTGGTATTTCTTGAGTTAGCAGGTTATTCAACAGTTAGTGTAGATAGTAGTATGAATAAACTCAATGGTTTGAGCATCTTTTTCAACAGTGTTTCAGCTTCCGACAGTTTCTTTTAGCAGTTTGGTATTATTGTTCAGGTTTGCAAGTGTGGGCAGTTATCTTTGGTATTTGAAGCTCGAGGAGAAGGCCCTGAGATTCGAGTGATTTTCTGTCATAAACAAGTAATTCGGTTAATTAGGTTCAGTTAGTTAGTAGTAATTTTTCAGTCTGTAAATTATATTTTCAATTTATCAGTTAACTTCGTTCCCCGATGGATAGGCTTCTAGTCTGCGGTGTTCTTGACACCTCACAGGGAGGTTGCCTTCCCCAATGGAGCCAATGTTAGAGTAGGTTAGTTTATTGGTTGAAGGTGTTTGAAAATTTATGAGTTTTGTTGTCGTACAAAGGGTCAAACTCACCAACTTTGTCATTGGTATGAGTTTGACTAACCACTACATGAGAAGTCATTATGAAAGTGGTTTTTTCATTTGGTCATCAAGGTCTCCATCACTATTGGGAAGGGGTGTCTGGCTTAGAAAGTTGTCATTATGTTTTTTAGTAGGAAATCTTGGGAGTTTGTTAGATTTGTTCAATTAAATTATGGGTTTACAATAAAAAAAGAATGATGACAAAGTAAATATGGTTGTAAACATTACAGTTTCTTCTTCATCATACATTATTCATACCCCTTATTCCCTTATTCCCTCATTCATTCGAATTATCCCCCAATTCAAACATTTTTCCCATCCCATATTCCTATTTTAAGCCTAAATTCCCTTTTATCCTAATTCTAAGTCCCCTTTTACCCTAGGCCTAAATTCTTTTAGCATCATTTCCATGATAAATTAACATCATTCACATATCCCATACTCCCTACACTCATGCCAAGCATGGAGGTCTTCTACACTGTGCAATGCGATTTTCTCTTAAATTGACTGTTTTGGTCACCATTTTGCAGAAAGGTTTATGACCAAATGGAGCCAAATTTAGACAAGCCGAAATAGGTTTTTCTCAAGCACAGACCAAAGAACAATAATTTCTTCCAGTTTATACACAGGTGTCACGGATCAGGAGATTTGATTGCATTTTCAAAGCCCATTTTTCGAACTGCACAAATACTTTGTTTTAGTCATTGTTTTGCAGAACGTTTTCTGGGAAGCTAGGGAAGAATTCAGAGACACATATTCAAAAAAATATAATTTATAATAACCTAATTCATTTTTTACATAGGTATTACTTTTTGGGAGATATGGCCCTTTTGAAAATCCGTTGCGTAGGCACTATGCAGTTGCTGCACAAAATACTTTGTTTTAGTCATCAATTTGAAACGTTGTTTTCGACGACATGGAGTAGAATTTTGGGAAATTGAAAGAGGTTTTTCTCAAGGAAGGGACACATAACAATAACCTCTTCCATTTTTTGTACAAGTGTCATATATTAGGAGAGTCGAATGCATCTTCAAAGCATACCTTTCAAACTATGCAAATTGCTAGTTTTAGTCATTGTTTTGCAGAGGCTTTGAGATTGTGGAAATTCAAGGATTATTGAAGCTGCCATGTGTCAAGGGAGGAGTTGTAGATTATTTTTCTGTGTCACAAGCCTATTCACCGCCTAATCATCATCCATATGGAAGATCATGCCAACATGGCATGTTACAAAAAAGTTGTGCAATACATATTTGGAAGTTGTCTGTTGTTTCTTACTTTTTATTTCTAAAGGTGTGGCGTTATGACAAGGACAAGATTCTCATATATTAGAATAGTGTCTAGATAGGATAGCATGATAAGAGCTAAGTTAGTTTTTTGTTTTTCTACTAAAGAAAAAACTGAAGATAGTTTTAAGAAGTTACTACTTTTGTAATGAATTCGACCCCCCTCATGGATCAGAGATTCATTGTTTATGGTCATGGGATTTTGAGGATGTAAGGCTATTTAATGCCAAATGATACAAGCTAGAAAGGGTTGGATGGTGCGGTGAATTGATTTTAAATATATTTGTGTGTGTTGTGATTTATCTTTTTAGTAATAAAATGCTTCATCCAAAGTTTGGCCAGTGATTACTCAGAGATTCTTGCAGTATATCATTTCAAATTTATTGCTCTTCAGTGTATTTTTCACCTTATATACTTTTCCTCAGTTCTTCTTAAAGGTATAATTGTAACAGCCTTGCTAGAATTCATTATATATGCTCTATTTTAGCTGTAACTAAATGTTTCAAACACAAATGCAATGTGTTATGGCTTTATCTTCTATATTTCTTATTAATACTCAATCATTTGAGATGCAGCAATAGAAATTCGATGTGTTCAGTCACATGTGGATGAGTGTTGTTCTATGTTTATTTCCCACTGTACTACAATTCTTTCCTATTCGTAAAATGTGCTAGACAAGCCTCTTTATTTGTTATTGGTTGGTTATGATGAGATATTAACGTTCGTGATCACATGCATCCATATTCTAGAACCTTTCACCAAGTTAAAATAAACTTTTAAAATCCTTTAAAGATCTGGTCTCTGTAAAATTATGTGCTTTAGAGTCTCCAATATTTAGGTTTTTCAAGTGAGGGAGCCACCTCTGACTAGAAAAGACCAACTTCTAGCCCAAGTGGTTTGTGGTTACCTCTGTGGCCCTTTTCTCAGCCTGAAGGGATTTTACGGAGTGATAACATAGTGGTGTCGTTGCTGGGGAGCGAACAATTTCATATTCCTGAGGGAAGATCATCATAGTTTAGCTCTGATTGCTAATGGTGGACAACATTCAAACACATAAAAAGGTTGACCAGTTCACCTGGTGACTCCACTTTAAGCTTCAACATTATTTGAAGACTCCATTGGTAGTAGGATCCAAGAATTAAGATGGGTTCAATTGCAAGAACAAATGTCAGATATGCTCCTATGTATAGATCTCATATTCTTTCCCACTGTACTACAATTCTTTCCTATTCGTAAAATGTGCTAGACAAGCCTCTTTATTTGTTATTGGTTGGTTATGATGAGATATTAACTTTCGTGATCACATGCATCCATATTCTATAACCTTTCACCAAGTTAAAATAAACTTTTAAAATCCTTTAAAGATCTGGTCTCTGTAAAATTATGTGCTTTAGAGTCTCCAATATTTAGGTTTTTCAAGGCACATAAAAAGGCTGACCCATTCACCTGGCGACTCCACTTTAAGTTTCAACATTATTTGAAGACTCCATTGGTAGTAGGATCCAAGAATTAAGATGGGTTCAATTGCAAGAACAAATGTCAGATATGCTCCTATGGATAGATCTCATATTATTTCCCACTGTACTACAATTCTTTCCTATTCGTAAAATGTCAGGTATGCTCCTATGGATAGATCTCATATTCCTGGCTTTCCAAATCTGATGCCTCGTATCGATTGGTCAAGTTATCTGCCAAGATTCAAATATGGAGATGGAGATGATGTTGCTCTGCATCTAGTTAAATTTCACATGCATGTAAGCAAGCTGAAGGTTCAATTTCCTGAAGATTGTCTCGTGAAGATGTTCATGGCTACTCTGGAAGGAAAGGAAAGGTCATGATATGAACAATTACCAGCAGCTAGTTTATGCTCTTTAGAGGATTTTCATGCATTATTATTTGAAAATTTTAAAGAATCTTATCCATCTTTATTGATGATTCAAAGCTATTGTGAACATTTTGTGAGTTTCATTGAATATTTGGAGAGTTATTATGAATATGATGAGTTCATGGATGAGGAAATTTTAGAGGCCCTTCATGACAATCCCTTTCATCACCAAGAAGAAATGGTAGCCTCTCTCTTGGATGAAAATGAAACCCAAGAGGATTTTTAATATGATAGACGTGTTCCATCCTCTGAGTTTGATGATAATTTACAACAGTCTTGTTCATCTTCTCATGATCAAGAGTATGAGAATCATTTCCAACAACAGGAGGAAATGGTAGAGTATAGTTTCTATAATGTTCAGATGAAGGAAGAAATTTATTCTTCATGTCATTCCTTGTCTCAGCTTACAGCCAATGAAGAAAATCATGAAAAGCGGGTTATTGAAGACCCCATGGATGTGGACATTATTGCTGAAGTGGCTGCCCCAATAGAAGATTTTCAAGAACAAACTTTTCCTTTCTCTGGCATACATGGCAAGATTGATGAAAAGATTGCTCCCATTCCTTTCGAAGATAGTCCTAAGTTTCTGAAAGTCTACTTTTGTCCTCTTTCTGATCATCAAGTAAAGGTTGTTGATCCATCCTTTGAAGAATATTTTGTTGTTCAGTTAGAATCTTCAAAGGAAGGATATCTTTAGTTTTCTCCAAGTCAGTAAGAAGAAAATATTAAGGGAATATTCCATGTTTTTCAAGATCTTGTGGCTAGTC
Organism: Pinus tabuliformis; assembly: GCA_031772625.1. Classification (NCBI taxonomy): domain Eukaryota; kingdom Viridiplantae; phylum Streptophyta; class Pinopsida; order Pinales; family Pinaceae; genus Pinus; species Pinus tabuliformis. Next base: position 1,962,841,531 of record CM062816.1, on the reverse strand, counting down.
TTTTACAGTGATTAAAGCAGAAGAACATTATCGAATTTATGGATCACGAAACTATTTTCAGTGGAAATTTTGAGTTGCCATTCTCTTATTTGTTATGCATGCTCAAGGAAAGTGTGAGCAAAATTTTAGTAAATGGGCATCTCCTTGCTTGGATTCATTGGAAATTCTATATTTCTTAAGTGAGCAGGTTATTTAGCAATTAGTGTAGATAGCAGTATCAATAAGCTCAATCGTTTGAGCATCTTTTTCAGCAGTGTGCCAGCTTCCAATAGTTTGGTATTATTGTTCAGGTTTGTAAGAGTGGGCAGTTACCATTGGACTTTGAAGCCCGAGGAGAAGGCCCTGAGATTCGAGTGATTTGTTGTCATAAATATTGTTGGTGCATTGGTAAATCCAAATGGTACCACGGTGAACTCATAATGCACAAAGCATGTTCAAAATGTAGTCTTAGAGATATCATTTTCCTTGATTCTTAATTGATGATAGCCTAATCGTAAATCAATTTTTGAAAAGACAATAGCTCCTTTCATTTGGTTGAAGAGGTCATCAATTCGAGGCATTGGATACCAATTCTTTATTGTAGCTCAATTTAAGTCTTGGTAGTCTATGCATAATCGTAAAGAACCATCCTTCTTCTTAACAAAAATTATAGGAGCACCTGAAGGTGAAATACTGGGTCGAATGTGTCCTATATCCATTAGTTCCTTCAACTCAATTTGCAATTCTTGAAGTTCTGGAGTTGTCATTCTATAAGGTGTTTTAGAGATTGGTCCTGTACCAGGTTTCAATTCTATTGTGAGATCCATCTCTCTTTCGGGAGGTAATCCTGGTAGTTCCTTTGGAAAAACATCTAGAAATTTGGCTCATACAAATATTGTTCTAACTTACTTCTTGAACTACATATGCCAGATAACTTTTCCTTAAGCAATGATTCATTTGCATTGCTTAGATGAAGTGTAAAGATACCTTTCTCTTGATACCTTGGATTTGGATCATCTCTCCTTCATCATTTATACAGAGAATTATTTTCCCATAATAGTCTACCCAAGCTTGATGAGCTTCTAACCAATCCATACCTATGACGAGGTCATAATTTCGTAGGCCTGTGACATAAACTTTTAATTTAGTCGAACAGATCCCTAAATCAATTTTACATTCCTCCACACTTAAATCTACGGATTGAGGTTCTCCTGAAGCCATTTCTACCTGTCTGAAAACGTTTTCTTGCCAGCTGCCAACCCACATTTTTTTAATGCATATGGAGAAATGAAACTATTAGTGGCACTAGTATTTTGAGTTTTATGATGTTAATAATACCTGAAGATTCCACTACAATGGACTGATGTGTTGCCTGGTTGTTATTGACTACAACATGGATCTTATGATTTCCTTGGGTATTTGATGATGGCTCTTTCCCTGTTCTTTTCATTATACTTGACAAAGCTTCCAGACAATCACGTTGGAAATCTGGTCCCCTACATCCCTAACAATTAACCTGGGTCGGTCCCCTTGAGTCAGATTGTGAGTTTCTAGACAAGGAGCTTTGTCCTCTTATGCCACTTCCTCTCACGTTTCTTCCTCTATTACCAGTTCCACAAGATTTCCATGGACTTGTGTTTGAAGATTCAACAACTAAGTATTAACTACCATGGGATCTCTTGCTCCTACTCCTCATGGGGTAAATCTATTACCATAAGGAGGTGGTCTCGAGCTACTTCCCCCGCAGAAGTTTTGTGGAGTTTTTCCTGGAAATCCTGGATATAGAGGTTATGTTGGTATGACATCCCTTTTTATTTCTAGATGCTCCTCTTCATAACTGCCACATTCCACTGCCTCAACTATTGATGATGGCTTCCACATCCTAACCATGGTCCTAATGCGAGGATTTATTCCATATACGAAATGCTCGGCTTGACATTCGTCAGAATATAAATAATGAATATATTTCATAAGCTCCATAAACCTTATTTCATATTCTTCCACTGTTTTGTTACCTTGGACTAACATATGAAAGGATTCGGCTTGTTGTTCTTGAAAATATGGAGGTAAGTATTTAGCGCGGAATCTTTCCTCAAATAATTCCCAGGGAACATTATCCGTTGTGAGGTGTAATTGTTTTCCAAATTCCCCCACCAAATCAAGGAGCTTTCCTTTAACTGAAATACGACAATTTTCGTTTTGGAAGTAGAAGAGTACTCTCTTAGTGCAAAACATTTGTTCATTCCTTATAACCATGATTCGACACGTTCTCTATCTCATCCTCCTGAAAATTCGAGGAGCTTAATTTTCTACAGCTCCTAAGAAATGTCTTCCTTTGATTGTCTATAATCAGAACCTTTGGGCTCCATTGGATTTCTTTCTTCGAGTTGAGGTTTCTCTTCTTTGGTATTATCTATTGGTGGCCCTTATAATGTTTCTAAAATGGCTTCCAATGAGCGCATTATAACAGTTAACTTTAGTGCTGGAGCAGTTGGCGTTGATGATGGTCTCGATGGTGGTGGCGATGGTGATGACAACAGTGGTGGCGTTAGCGATGGCGATGTTACCCGTTCACGTCGTCGTCATTGATATGTCCTTACCATCATAGCTTTTCCTGGATACATAATAAAATTATGAAAATTTGAGGTATACTTTTAGATTTAATATATATAATTTTGCAAATTCAAGCTCACAAACAGGTATAGTTTTTTTTTTTTTACTATTTTTACCTGCTAGGTAGGTCTTATTGGTACTGAGGTCAAGGAGGGTGGTATCGCTACCTCCTTGTCCTAATGCATGGTGTTCTTAATAAAATGCATAGGTCTTCATAGACCATAGTATTATTTCATAATTTTAAATGTAATATATATTATAAATTTTAAGAAAAATTGTATTTAAATTTTAACTTATGTATTATGCCTACCTTAATCTATGATAAAGTTTTAATATCTTTTAGAATTTATTTCAATTAAATCCTCATATAATATAATTCTCAATATGAAGTCTCGTGGAGATTAAATCAAAATAAAACATATAATTTATATAATTATTGAAAATATAAATAATATAAAACCATTATAACAAATTATGTGTTTATAACATAATACTAAATCACTACATGATACATGCTAAAGTTTAATTTTTATTTTTTTTTCAGCACGTAAAGTTTAATCTTTATAATGTACATGAATCATCAATAGTTATGTATAAAATTATAAACTAACTATTAAAATCTTAAATTAAACTTCTTTCAAAATAAATTTGATTAATCATAAATTTACTGCCAAAATCGTATTATATCGAATAAGACACCTTAGCCTAACATTATATAAAAAAGGGGAATTCGCGCGTCTGGCTGCTGCGCCTCGACCCAGCCTCTGCAAGATCCGCATCCGGCGGATCTTGGGCCCTGAGCCCGTGCCCGCCTCGGCTCCCCTCGGTTTCTTGCAGACCCCCCCAACCCTGCACTCCTGCGAGCTGGGTCGCTGTGTTTCCTCTTCCTCAGGCTGCGAGTTCTGTGTCATTCGCCTGGTACCTGGCCGCAACCGGCTAGGTTTGGATCTTCCTCATGGAGGATCCGGACCCCCCTCTTGGGCCTTCCTCCCCCCCCCCCCTCCATCTGCCGCTGAAGCCTTCAAAGCTTTGCTGGCTTCTCTGCCCAAGAAGAAAGCCGTGGAAGCCGCCAAATTCGTGAAAAGACTGGAGGACATTCCCGAGATCGCTCTACCTCCTGAAGGGCCGATTCAAGTAGCTTTGTCGCTGGCAGATCGTGCACTGGTCGGGCAATTTACAGGACTCTGGCCCTCCCCAAAAACAACAGAGAGCTGGGTAGCCAGAAACTGGGCTCCCCTGATCCAGAATAAGGTAACGTCTTACTTCCTCGGTCGAGGATACTTCCTATTTGAGTTCTCAGATAAAGAAGATAAGGATCTAATCTTCAGAAACGACCCGTACTTCATGGGACCTCAAGGGCTATATCTGAATAAATGGACACCGGATTTCGATCCGGCGGTAGACGTGCCATCAGCAGTCCCGGTTTGGGTAAGGCTCCCCAACCTCCCGGTCCATTGCTGGAACTGGGATTCTCTGAAGCACATCGGAAACACCCTGGGGAAATTCATAGACAAGGCTAACAACAAGGACCAGTACGACTGCGCCAGAATCTGCGTGGAGGTTGATCTGGAGATCGGACTACCAGAAGCCATCAAAATAAGGGTTGGTCCCTGGACGCATGTACAGAAATTGGACTACGAGCAGCTGCCGTTCAAATGTCGGAGGTGTCAAGTGTATGGACACTTCGCCAGAGATTGCCCGTCCAAAGGGGTAGAGGAAAAAGGGAAAGAAGAAGGATGGAACCAGGCTAAAAGATCCAAAACGGCGCACAGGAAAACTGCAAGTACTAATCCCAGAGCCACCCAACCGGGCCCTGCTCAGCACACACCCTTAGAGAGCCAAGGAAATAAATTTGAGATCCTGGGATCTGAAACCATGATCACCCAGGAAACCGAAGTTGAGAAAGAAGTTTCCCCGCTCAAATCTAAAAGCAAACCAGAGAAAGCTAAAGGGAAGGCATCGGAAGACGAGGAGGAAACCCAAGAGTCCGAGGGCTCAGAGGAAGAAGGGGAAATAGGAGAGTCCCAGTCCACCCCCAGAAGGTCTACAAGAGGTCGAATGTCATCCAAAGAAAAAAGGGAGCAAGAAACATACAAGGAAAAGCTCCAGGGCAGCCAGCCAACGCTAGAAAAACTTCTAGCTAAAACCCCGAAGACGAAGAAGAATCATACTTTGAGCTCCAAAGGAGCTCACCACAGCAAAAGTAAATGATGAAGATAGTCTCCTGGAACTGTAGGGGAATGGGTTCCAAAGCTAAAGAAGAAGCAATGAATAGCCTAATAAGGCTGGAAGCCCCGGACATTCTCCTCATCTAGGAGACAAAGCTGGAGGAGACAGCCTTCCTCCAAGCAAGCAGAAAGTTTTGGAAAAAATATGGAGCGCATGCAACCTCCGCCCGTGGAGCATCTGGAGGACTTGGATCGCTCTGGAATTCAAATAAGTTCTCCCTTATCTCTGAATCCCTGAATACTCACTGGATTCTTTTAAAGCTGCAACATCTAGAAACTAAGGAAATTATTAGTCTGGTCAATGTATATGCCCCTAACAATGCAGGTGAAAAGCGAACATGTTGGGACTCCATCAAAGGCCTGCCTGAGTAGGAAAATCTGGAAAACGTCATCATAGCCGGGGACCTCAACCTTACCCTCCTCTCGTCGGAAAAAAGAGGAGGCAGTAGCATCAGAGATCCAGCCAGAGAAACAGTAGAAGATCTCATGCAAAATTGGGACCTGATAGATATCAAACCAACTGTCGGCAAATACACATGGACAAACAAGAGGGTAGGGCCGAGGCATATAGCAGCTAGATTGGACAGATTCCTAGTGCAAAGCTCCTTTCTTCTCCTTGGTCTAGAAGCCAAATCGTGTATCCTCCACAGCAGCATATCAGATCATAAACCCATCAGCCTTGAACTAATGACTACTAAGGATTTGGGACCTTTACCCTTCAAATTCAGCCCCCTATGGATCAAAGAAAAAGACTTCATGGAAAAAATCAGAGAGTGCTGGAAGAAGCCAGTCAATGGATCGCCTTTTTTTGTATGGGAGGAAAAGCTCAGAAGAGTCAAAATCATGCTAAAAGCTTGGGCCAAAACCCTGCCAAATCCGGCAAAGGAAAGGAAAAAAATCCAAAATGAGCTAGAAATCCAACATTAGCACTTTGAAATAGCAGAAATTACTAAGGCTGATTTAGAAAAGGAGGCCAAGCTTCAGCAAAGTCTCCATAAAGCCTGTTTGGCAGAGGAAGAATTCTGAAGGCTCAAATCTAGGAGCCTCTGGCTCAAATCTGGAGACAGAAATTCCTCATTCTTCCATAAGCAAGCCCAAGCCAGGAAAGGTCGCAACTCCATCAGCGAGATAAAGGAAGCCAATCAAGTTCTGAAAGATTTTACCAGCATAAAAAAGGCAGCAACATCCCACTTTGAGCAGCTGTACAAAGAAGATGCTAATACCAATGTCAACGCAGCCTGGTTAGATGTTGTCCCTCCCATGATCTCCTCCAAAATGAACAAGTCTCTAGAAGAAAAAATCACAATAAAGGAAGTAAATGAAGCCCTGTTCTCAATGGACCCGGACAAAGCTCCAGGTCCTGATGGTTTCACGCCCAGGTTCCTCCAGGTTTGTTGGCAGATTGTAGAAAAAGACCTGATTAAAATGATACAGAAATCTCAGGATTGCCAAAAGATAGGTGGCAGTACAAACTCAGCCTTTCTCGCTCTCATCCCCAAAGAGAAGGGAGCAAATACATTCAGCAGATTTCGCCCCATTTCTTTGTGCAATATTGGATATAAAGTCATAACTAAAGTGATAGCCAATAGGCTGAAAAGGATCCTCCCCAAAATCATCCCCGATAATCAAGGCGGTTTTATTCAAGGCAGGCAATTGGTGGACAACTTTGTGCTGGTCCAAGAGGCGATCCACTCCAGTCTACACCGCAAGGAGAAAGGTATGGTTATCAAACTCGATCTTGCAAATGCTTTTGACCGAGTTAGGCACAGTTTTTTGTTTGATGTTATGCAAAAAATGGGGTTCGGCCCAAGCTTTATCAAATGGGTTAGAGCCTGTATATCGGAGCCATGGATTGCCCCCCTGGTAAATGGAAGGGCAGCTGACTTTTTCAAAGCCTCTAGAGGACTGAGACAGGGGTGCCCCCTGTCCCCTCTTCTCTTTGTGCTTCAAGCCTCTGTGTTCAGCTTCTACCTTCAACGCAAACAACAGGATCATGAGCTAGCTGGACTATGCATAGCTAGAGGGGCCAAAAACATCAATCATGCGCTTTTTGCGGATGACACCATTTTATTGGGGGCAGCAACAATGCATCCAGCATCCAAGTTCAAAGAAGTCCTGGATGAATATTGTAAGATTTCAAGCAGCGCTCTAAATGAATCCAAATGTCACATATACAGCTGGAACATTCCTGTCTCTACTGCAAGATATATTGCTCGCTGCATGGGATTTGCAATCTCGGTTTCATGGTCATCGTTCAAGTACCTGGGCTTGCCCATCTTTCACTCAAGGGCATTGGGCAAGGACTGGCTGCCTCTGTTAGATAAATTTAAACAAAAACTTCAGGCTTGGGGGTCCTCCTGGCTAAACTTAGCAGGGAAGGCGGTTCTCATAAAATCCGTCCTCAGCAGTTTACCTCTTTTCACTTTCTCAGTCCTGTTGGCACCCGCAGGAATTATAAATAAGATGGAGGAGTTAATCAAAACATTTTTATGGAAGGGAGGGAAGCAAAATGAGAAAAGATTTTCGCTGATAAATTGGGAGACTGTCTCTAGACCATTCCAGGAGGGAGGTTTGAAATTAAAAGACCTCAAAGCTCAGAATGTTGCCATGGGCGCCAAAGTAATTTGGAGGATCATTGCTCCAAATCCTGGCTGGGTCCAAATTGCATTATGGAGAAAATATTACAGAGGACCAAGAATGCGGTGTTTAGACCAGCCCAAGAATAAATTCAATACTCCATTCAGTAAATTTCTATTCAAAACCAGCTCTCTGATCCGCGACAACGCCTTCTGGGTTCCAGGCAATGGGAAATGCATTCAAATATGGAACGACAACATCCTCAATAATCCTCCGCTGGCTGAAGTCCTGCGCAAGCCTGAGCTACAGCGTTGGATGACAGATTCGAATTTAATAACACTGTGGGATATGTCGACTTGGGAGGGGAACGCGTTGGCCGATTGGAAGACTCCCGCAGTTCCTATCCACCTCCGCCCAGACCTCAGCGAGCTATACTCGCACCTGCATGGGCTAGCTCCCACATTAAAAAATAGTCACGATGTGAGAGGCTGGGGCGTTAAGCGTTCAGGCTACTCTGTCTCTCAGGGCTATGTTAAATGCCTAGAGAAGCCTCATGTGCCACCCAATCCAACTCCCTGGAACGGTATATGGAAAACCCCTTCAATCCCAAAGGTGGACCACTTCTGCTGGCTCCTTTGCCACCAGAAAATATTGACTGAAGACAGGCTGCAGATAAGGGGATTTCATGGGCCGTCTAGATGCTCCTTATGCAAGGAAAATTCTGAAACTGCCCTCCATATCATGATTAATTGCAGATTCGTTACCTCAGTCTGGCAGGAGCTCCTAGCCCTGTGGAATTACAAGTTCAACTTCCCCTCATCAGTCCCTTATCTATTTGCAAGTTGGATGAACAATTATCCTGGTCACCCTCCAAAAAATAAAACAATCAGATTTGCATGGAGCGCTTTGCCTAAATTTGTCAGCTGGCAAGTATGGCTGGAGAGGAACCGCAGGATTTTTAGAAATAAAGAGCAGGATTACAGGTTGGTGGTCAATGCAGTAAAAGGACAGCTTGCAGAATGGCTGCAAGACAAAGGGGATGATGCCAATTTAAGCCAACAGGACATAGAGCTTGGTTTGGCTCTTAACTTCAAATTCCGAAAAATAACCAGCTCTCCCCCTCCCCACAAGGACTGGCAAATTAGGAAAAATGAACAAGAATTCCAATCCTGGCTGTCCAACCAAACACTACCATCGCTCTTCTTTGACGGGGCTGTTAAAGGGAACCCAGGTATTGCGGGAGCCGGAGGTATCATTTTAAACCCAGGAGGAGCTGTTGTCCACCGCTTTGCCTGGGGATTAGGCCACTCTACAAGCATCCAAGCAGAAGCAATGGCAATTTATCAAGGATCCAAATTCCTCAAAGAGTTAGGCTATAAGGAGGCAAATGTATTTGGAGACTCCCAGGTAATTATCCAAGCGCTGGCAAACAATTCCATCTCAACGGATCTACAACTTGCAAGAATAATCTCATGGATCAAAGGCTTGACAAAAACTATGAATTTGAATTTTTTTCATGTCTTGAGATCAAACAACAGTGAAGCAGACAGCGAGGCAAATAAGGCAGCCCTGATGGACATTGGCTCCCTCCTCAGAGATAATACAGCCCTTTGGGACCCAATACCCTAAAGTGAAATGTTTTTCCGTCTCCTTCTTCACCAGTTTGTATGTATCTTCCATCTGGGGAAATTAGCAGCAAAAGCACACTTTACTAAGTGCAAAAAGAAGAATCTGACTAGAGTAGAGGGCAGGGTCTGTTGGCTGAAAAGCCAAACAGAAAATACACCAGCCTTTTGTAACCGATTTCATGGCTTCAAGCCGCCCAATGAATGAAGGATCATACCCGTTTCTGTTAAAAAAAAAAACATTATATAAAATAAAATTAAAAGCCTCAATGGCATGTCCACTGGCCGTGGTTTCTTCGATTCAAGTCCACGTCTCCCAGGAACAATTTCTTTTGAGATATTATTATTGGGATAGTTTTAAAACTATGCCTTCGCGGGCTCCTCTCTTCGGATGGAAGCTTAACTCTAGCATAGACCTGTGTTATGACTTATAACTCATTAGTTAGGCATGGCTTGGATTGTGGATTGGCTTTAATTTTATTTACATAATGTTAAATTTATAAAATGTTGAATTTTAATTTAATATCGACTAAGGATGAGTTGTTCGACGTACCACTTCTTTTCCAAACGTAAAGGGATGTCTCTTCCATGGATTTGGATTAAGAGGGCATTTGATGCGCATTGATCTTCCACCCACCGATCGATTGGATCTGGCTTCACTTGACATTGTGCCATCATCTATCTCTTGTAATAAACTTCTTGCCTATTTATTCAAAGCGATTTATTGGTATTAGTTTTCAAGGGTTAATTGTAATTATTGTTTGAAGGCGTTCTTCCAATTTCGACCTTGTGCAGTGAGCAGAGCAACCCACCAACTCAGAGCAGGTCCTGAGTTCGACTCTTAGACTGTCCATTGTTTTGGCATGGCATCAAGCCAACATTTATGGCTAGGAAGTCCACAACCTTGCATCTAACTGGTATGGCTATGGCTACGACAATACTCGTGTATAAAGAAATGTATGCTAACATAAGGAAACTCTTCTTTTGGGTAAGCATGAAGTGTGACATTGTCCAATTCGCTGTAAAATGTCTTGAATGTCAATAGATAAAGGCCGACCATCATCACCCACTAGATCATCTACAACCACACGATATTTCTATTACCAAGTGGGAGGTGATTTCTATGGATTTTGTCATAGGGCTACATTTTACACCATAAAGAAACAATCCCATTTTGGTCGTGGTGGATAAACTAACGAAAAATGCTCACTTTATTCCTGTAAAAGATACTTATGAAGTTGTTGACATAGCTCGAGCATTTGTAAATGAGAGTATCAAGTTCCAAGGAGATCCTAAGAAGATCATATCAAATAGGGATTCACAATTCACTTGAAGGTTTTGGACTTGTATGCAATCTGTTTTAGGAACACAACTAAATTTAAGTACAGCTTATCACCTTGAGACTGATGGATAGACAGAAAGGATGAACCAAGTAATGGAATATATGATGAGGATGTATGTTATGGACCAACAAACACATTGGTAAAAGTAATTGCACTTGGTTGAATTTGCATACAATAACAATTAACATAGTTCAATCAAAATGTTTTCATTTGAAGCATTATATGGGAGACCTTGTTGAACATCGCTACGTTGGAACAGGTTAGAGGACCAAGTGATAATGGGACTATAAGTAATTCAAGAGATGGATGGAATTACAGGTATCAGATGAAGGAACCATTTCAATTGAACCATTACGTATACTGAAACATAGGGTTCGACAATTCAGGAACCGCCTAGTAGACCAAATTAAGGTCCAGTGGGACAAATATAGCCCTGGATTGACTATCTGGGAAGATACAGAGACCATACGTCTAAAATACCCCAACTTGTGATAATTTTGAAGAACCTAAAACCTTATTTTGTATATGTTTACTTTATTTTTGAGTTGGATACTTAAGACTATTATTTTGGATTATTACATGTAAAAATGAATTTTTATTTTGCTAGTACATGGTATATGCTATTTGTTTAACTCTGCTGGTACGTGGATACCAATATGAAATTTGTTATTTAATTAACATAGCCGGAATATGGATATCAATATGAAGTTTAGTATTTAATTAACCTTGCTGTGAAATCTAAATTATGAATTATGTTATGGATGAGATATCTATAATTTTATTTCATTTCTGCATATCGACATGATTGATGAGATGGAAATAAAAGAATGACATGGCCAAGTATGTAATGTGGACGTAAAGATCAATATCGTAGATAGTAACATATGTGAAATACACAGAAAATGTTATTTAAATACAATTTATTTTGAATATATTGATGCATATGTTATAATGTGTGGACAATTGTTTACATTACAGATAACATCGTTACCAAACCGACCACGTGATGACAAAACTCCAAGAACAATTGAGGCTCAATAAGATTCCATGATAGGGTATTGACCCTGGTCCCACTAGGAGGGGTGGAGGTATTACCCACCGTTTATCCTCCAAAACCTAGAGTCATGGGAGGACTATGCGAGTCATGCTCCCTTAGACGTGTGATGATGACTGTCGGATGCCTACTAGGAAATCATGTTGATATAGTCGATGTTGTCGTCCTTAGGATTTATGAAGGGTTAGGTCAGTATAGATGATGCCGTGACAAACTCCAATAGATGATAGATAGGATGGGAGCAGAAAAGATTAGGAAAGATATGATGATTCTATAATAGCTTGGGAACCTAGTTGGGGCAGGACATGACTATATTAAGGTTGTAAAATTTAAAAAGTTCAACAAAAAATTATTTATGAAACACAATTCTTACATGGTTATACTAAATCACTAAATAAATTATGGATATACTATATAAACCCTAACTTCAGGATGAAGTTTTCTAAAGGAGGGGTGTATGCAATGACACATTTCGAAATAAACATAGAATATGATTACTAGCATGCATGCGAGACATGCATATGATAGCTACATATGCATGCATTACATGTACTGCACTAGTATACATACTAACCGAAGATGAAAATATCCAAGTATAGGATAAGTAAAACAATTATTGAAAATATGAAGTAAATACCTGACTCAAAGGGAATATAACGACCACTTGAGGTACTTAATATGTGTATCACCATCATAAACTATAATATATTATACCCAATAAAAAGTAAATGCAAGGCGTTATACAAATGGCGTTATAATATATATATCATACAAGACTAATGGGAATTGTAATATATTTTTATACAAACAAAATTGGGGAAATTATAAAATACATACACAATATATTAACCAAATAAAAAAGAACTATAAATTATTATTATTAATTGTATTAGTAATAATTGTATATTTTATATAAAGAGGCTAAAGGCAATTGACTAAAAAGGGATATATTATATCAACCATGCAAACAAGCAAAAAAAAACCTTAGTACGCATGCCATAAAAGAAATTAAGTAAAATTTGTAACCAATTATGTAAACTCAACACATAATAAGGAATGACTTCCTCAAAAGGACGATACTCGACAATCTTGGAATTTCATGTGCCAGAAGGCCAAAATCACAAAGTGGACAAACTGCTAGGAGACGGTGGCCTTGGGAGGTATAAGTATGGAGGAATTTTGCTTAGGGAAGGGGAAGGAAGGAAACATAATTATCTGAAATCTTATAGAGACAGAGAAGGAATCACAGACAGAGAGGTAGATTGAGCTTGATTGTTCTTGGGGTTTTGGGCACAGGGACTAGAAGAATTGTCTTCTGGATCTAGGGACCGTACAGGTAGACCCCAGATAGGCTGGGAGGTAAAGTGTAGTTTGGTAACTGCATTAGTGGGAACCACAACACCTTCAATCGATTACCAGGTATTCTCCTTAAATTTAAATTCTTATTTAAAATTGCAGTTACTATCTCGTTAAAGTTTCAAAATTAGGGCTTTTTACTATTTGGTTGAAATTATACAGTTAAGGATTTTAGAATAAGTTCTCTGGTTAAATTGCCCAAGTTGTGCTTTACATTCTGGTAGTCCTTTGAGAATACACAATGTATATTCAATATGGAATATAAACTTATCTTTTTGGAAAAAAACTTAGTACATGAGATATATTAACTTGGTAGATAATTTTTAATCTATTTAAATTTATTTTTTTGTCTATATACACTAAAGTGAACTAGATTGCTAACAAACATAAGTAATGTAAGGTGTGACACTCTATGGTACAATAATGCAACATGTGCGTGACACTTTATGGTACAAGTTGTACGCACTTTAACATAAAAGAAAGCAATATGATTTTATGATTGAATCATTGATTTACAAAATGTTTCTTTACATAGATAACAAGCATGAGATATAGAGTTTCGAGGGTTGGTTTGATTGGTTATTGAATTTCTCTTAAATTACTCTTATGTAAGTCATGATATCAATTTCATCAATGTTTGTGAAATGAGTGGGTTTTATGGCAACCATTTAATTATCTTTCCTTTGAATACTTTAAAAAAGAAGCCAGGTTTCCCATAAAGTATTTCTTTATAATTATTATTATTATTGTTTTAAGATAAAGATAGTTTGTGAGAATTAAAAAATAAATAAATAAATCTTTAGAGGAATCGATAACTAAATTGAGCATATATTTACGTGATTTAGACTCAATTCCAACCGCTACCACTATAACTTCTAAATAAACCCACATACACCCCACCTAAGACCCACAAAACTAATTTGAAAGAATTTGAATCTCAAACAACATACTTCATAAAAACTACATATCATCCCATCACTAAACGAATTACCCTAAAACGAAAACTTTAACATTATAATAACATCCTCTTTCAATCAAACATTAACCTCATCAATAATTTTTTAATATAAAAAAATATAATTACTTGAAATTAAATTATAACTTAAAAACATGAATAAAGACAAAGCAAGTTAACGAACAAAATTGTACGAAACAAATTAAAATGTAACAATATTTACATCATAATGTAAATGTTGTAAACGACGATATGTAAAACAGTAAGAAAAAAAAAGGTGCTTTGGTTTATGGTTAGTACGAGGAACGCATTGAATGATAAGCTTCGTTTAAATGATGAAACTCATTTGATTTCGTAATTGTTAAATAATATTTAGAAATAAATATTAATTTTGCTTATGGTTTTATAGGAGTGGTTTTATTGTTTTTGTTGTGTAATGATATTTTTTGGGTACAGTTTAGCCTAAAGAGCTTATAAATTAGTTTCGAAAATAATTAGTTTCAAAAATAATGGAAATTTTGGTAAAGATTTTATTTTATTTTTATTTTTATTTTTATTTTATTTTTTTTCCAATGGAAAAAGTTGTAATTTCTATTAATATATAAGAAATTACATTTTGTAGATGCCAAGGCATATGCATATGGAGGCATGTTTGCCTATCAAGATACATGAATAACTGTCTAGATAAAACTTTATTGCTAATCGCTGATCCTCCACGCAGGGAGTCTGTAATAACCATATTGTATCAAAACTACCCTCAACAGAAAGAGGGAAAAAGGTTCAAAATTATATCTTCTCTGCGCAGAGAGAGTTATATATATGCCAATACCAAAACTGTTGTGTCTACAGCCGTATAATAGATATGAGAAAATAAACATGATTTTTACAATGAGATCTACAAAATCATGGGCTTAAAGCCCAATTTGTCCATGTTCTACGAACGGTCTGTGGTAATATTGATGGTGAGTACCATCAATCTCCTCCTGGATCAACCAGTCATTGCCCTGTAGATGCGTTGCCTCTTTTGAAAGTTGATCAGCCTCCGAGTTTTGTTCCCTGTAGATATGTCGACAGACAAAAGAGTCAAATATGTCTATCATTCTACGAGCTTCCCCTAGTATATGCCTTAGTGTATATGCATTGCAGTGTGATGCATTGTTGAGCCAATTACATACAATTTTTGAATCACCAAATAATTGAAGATGTCTGCAATGATGAATTAATGCAAAGTAAATGAGATGTTTTGCTGTGCAGAGTTCGGCAAAGTTGTTGGTGCCCGTCCCCAAGTTTATTTGAATTTTAAACCAGTGGGTATCATTCAGGTATAGTATGGCTCCCCCACGACATCCTGCTTCCTGAGCAGAACCATCAAAATATGCTCATGGTTTAGATTTATCTATGGTTTCAGGAGTGATGGTGCGCAGGGGGGCTATGTTGTCATCCTCGGGAAGGAGATCATAATCAGAGATTATGTGTTGTAGTATAGAAGGCCAGTGAGGGTCCTTGAGATTGAATATGGACTGGTTTCTAGCTATCCAAATGGCCCAGCAAACAAGGAGAGGCATGTTCCTGGCTTTTCCTTTGTGGGCTAGGCACCAGGAATTCCAAGCCTCATGGACATTGTTGTCGTGCTAGGGGTTCAGGGTAGGGAAGTGAGCAGTAATACCGTTCCAAAACTCCTTAGTGGACGGGCAGTTCAGGAAGAGATGTTCAGTGTTCTCTTCATCAAGTCGACAAAGATGGCATCGAAAGGGACCATGGAAGGATCTCTTCATCAGATTGGCACCAGTAGGGATCTTGTCAAATAGTATGTTCCACAGTAACAGGCGAGTGCGAGGGGCGACCTTGAGCTTCCAAAAAGTTCTCCAGTTCGGGTCAATAGACTGAGGTTTATGGGGATCCATGAGCCTGATGTATCCTTCTTTTGGGGTATAAGTTCCATTCTTTGCGAAAGCCCAAATAATTTCATCAGGATCCTCTGATAGACGGATATGGGCCTGTGTGAGGGCTTCAATGTAGAGTTGCCAATCCAGTCTCCAATGATCAGGGATGTCCAATTCGTGTGCGGATTTCCATGCCTGATGTAGGACTGTGGAGTTATTGCGGTCGCCAATATGCTTGATGTAGATAATGCCCCTGTAATTTAGGAATCTAATTAAATCGGCTGGCAACCTGTGTGCATTCCCACATCCCACCCATGGGTCCGTGCCAATACGAACTGCGTTACCTTCCTTTATTCTCCAGGTAATTCCTTGTCGCAGCAGGGGGAGCGCGTTCATCATTGCCTTCCATATGTTGGAGATATTACTAGTCGGGGGGTGAGTCTGTCTGAACCAATCCATC
Source organism: Pinus tabuliformis (assembly GCA_031772625.1). Lineage (NCBI taxonomy): Eukaryota > Viridiplantae > Streptophyta > Pinopsida > Pinales > Pinaceae > Pinus > Pinus tabuliformis. Next base: position 1,962,825,458 of record CM062816.1, on the reverse strand, counting down.
AAATTTAAAGGCCATATGTATTTTGCATGGGCTACCCGAGTCCAGAGACTATTAGAGGTAATGAGCTGCCAGCCCAGTTTAGCAGCCAAGGCTTTCGAAAATAGCTCAAGTCTTTTTATGCCCCATCCTCCCCATCGTTTTGGAATTGCTATACGGTCCCATTTGACCCAGGCAAAAATTTTCCCAGGTTGATTACCCTTCCATAAAAATCTGCAGCAAATATTTTGGAGCCTGTTCAGAATGCCTTTTGGGATCCATGCTAGGGTCATCCAGAACACAGGGGTGGCCTCGATAACTGCCTTAATGAGGATTAATCTGCCGGCCCGGGAAAGGTATTTGTGGTACCAGATCTGTAAGCGTTTTTCCACCTTTGCGATAAGCCACGTCCAGTCTGCAATCCTGTATCCGAGAGGCTTTATTCGGAAGCCCAGATATTTAAGCCCGTCATCCAGATTGAGTGCAGAGAAAGGAAAACGCTGGGTAGTATAAATGGACTCATGCTGAGAGCAACCGATAATGGTAATGGTGGATTTTCCTTCGTTAATCATCATCCCCGTTGCCTGTTGAAAGAGCTTGAATATATTATGTAGTATAGAGGAATCGCCGATGCTTCCATTTAAGAATATCAGGACATCATCAACAAACAAGAGGTGTGTCAAATAGAAGTTCTCTGAAATCTTAATGCCAACCAACTGATTTCTGTCCCGGGCAGCAATGATGGATCTGCTTAGTCCTTCCATAATAAGTAAAAAGAGTAGAGGGGAGAGGGGGCAGCCCTGCTTGAGCCCCCTCTCTGATAAGAAAAAAGGAGTAGCTTCACCGTTAAGCAGGACACTGTAGGATACATCCTTTATGCAGCTCATAATCCATTTGATGTAAGCAAAAGGGAAGCCTAGGTGAGTTAGAATTAACCTGATATAGAGCCAATTTTCTCTATCAAAAGCCTTGGAGAGGTCCACCTTTAGGATCATGCCCTTTTGTTTCTTTGTCTTGAGAGTGTGAAGCAGTTCCTGTGCAGTGGCAATCGCCTCATGTATCTGTCGATGCTGAAGGAAAGCAAATTGTTCAGGAGATACATGTCTAGACACTATGGGCTTCAGGCGATTTGCAATGATTTTAGCAATAATCTTGTACAGAACATTACAAAGAGAGATGGGTCTAAAATCATTGAAAGAGGTGGGAGAATCAGATTTCAGAATTAGGGCAATAAAAGTGGATTTGATGGCCGCGGGGATATTGCCATTCCTTCTACTGTCCTCCACGATTCTGAGTAAATCATCCCCCATGATGTCAAAGAAAGCAATATAGAATTCGATGGTCCACCCATCCGGTCCAGGACTTTTATCTTTTTTAAACCATTTTAAGGTGGCCTCAAGTTCCTCCTTCGACACAGCCATCATCAGATTCTCCGAATCCTCCTGATCTACGTATCTGGGGAAGAGTTCAGCAACCCGCATTATCTCTAGAATGTTCGCCTCACGAGGTGCCTTGTAGATGGATTTGAAGTGTTCATTTGCAAGTCTGGCCAGACCCTGCTGTTCTGTTACCATCTGACCCTGTGCGTTTTGAAGCTCCCAGATAGTATTAATGGCTTTCCTGCCATTGGCGAATTTATGATAGAACTTAGTGTTGTTGTCACCTTCTACCAGCCAGATGGCTCTACTTCTAAGGCGCCAGCTCTCCTCTCTTTCCTTTAGAATTTGGGAGCGCTTAGAGACAAGAGTAGAGTATAGGTCCTTGTTGGCAGGTGTTAGGAAGGTGCCATCTGACGAGTCCTCAAATGTGGCAATGGCTCGTTCTGCCTCCTTCAATATCTTATCATCATTTATCCGTTTCAGATGTGCCCAATTTCTGGAGATCCTCTTGAGTTCAGATAGTTTCCTTATAAAACCAGCAGTGTGTTCCTCCTCGTCCATTATAGGGTTGGATCTCCAATAATCAGATACAAGTTGTAGATAGCTGGGGTCCTTGAGCCAGGAAGCATTGAATTTGAAAGGGCTTTTGATCTTCGGGATGTTGTCTGACAATTCCAAAAATATGGGCCAGTGGTCAGATAAACCTCCAGAGCCTACCCACTGCCTAATACGAGGGTGGAGGGTGAGGAAAGCCTCTTTGATAAGGAATCTGTCAAGTCTTCTAGCAAGACTATGATCGCCACTTCTGTTATTTGACCAGGTATATTGAAGTCTGACAGGAGGGATGTCGACCCATTGGTGTGCTTCGAGTAAGGTGGAGATCGAGTCAGAAAGGTTATCCACTCGGGCCAAGTGTCCCCAGGATTCACAGTATCCCAAGGAGAAATTCAAGTCCCCTCCCAGGATAATATTGTCTGCCCGAAGTAGTTCGGATGTGAGCAGGGATCTCCAGAATGGTTCCCTCTCCACACAAGGGCCATATACATTAATAATACGAATATCAGCACCAAGAGAGTGGGCCAATAAGTCCATACCGATGAATCCTCTGCCTCCCCAAGTATTCTGAAGCACCAAGGATTTGTTACAGAAACCAATAGCAATACCTCCCGATCTCCCAGATGCGTCCATAGCATGAAAGGTCCAATTCGGTAGCCAAGAGTTGAGGATAGGGATGAGGGTGGCAGCAGAGCAGAGAGTTTCTTGCAGGAAAATAACATCCAAATCAGTCGAGGTGAGCAGTCTTCTTAGGGCTAGTTTTCTGGGGGGGCTATTTGGTAAAGATTATAATAAATCTAGTAGAATTTTTTAAAAATTGAGTTATAGTTGTCAAATTTCAGAATTTTGGGCGTCCCGTAGGTTTTTGATGGTACTAAATCCATTTCCACCATCAAAAAAACGATTTAAACACTCCAACCTTCCGATTTAAAATAAATAAATAATAAATAAAAATAAAAAATTACTAGATTCCGATAAGAAGTCTGTCGTCCAAGCAAATGTGTGGCGTCAATAAACAACGCATTTTTGTATAACACAATCTCATCTATTTGCGTCATGCTATTAATGCATTTTGGGTTATATGCTATATTATTTGAGTTGATTTAAGGGTTAAAAATAGTTGTGGTCTAATTTATAGATGAAATATTTTTTTGGGAGTTTTTTTGGTTAATTTTAACCAAATTTCGGAAGAATTTTTTAAAAACTTGTGTTTAAGTTGTTTAATTTGTTGAATTTGAGTACCCTAATGGTTTTTCAAGGGTGTTGAATCTATTTATGCATTCAAAAAAACTATTTTAAGCAATAAAAAATCATAATCTTGTTTGAAATTGTATCATCAGATTCCGATGGAAAACGATATTCCATCTATCAGTTAGACTACGTCGTTAAGAAAATATATATATATATATATATATATAAGTTTAAATCCAAAAAAAAAATGTACATCTTTATAAATTTTAGCAATCAAAACATTGCGCAGAAATAAATCCTTACCCAATAAATAAAGGCGTCTTATTCACCAATTTAATATCTATTTCGTTTCTTGAATCTACTCATCCTTTCAATTAAAAAAATTTACGCATCTTGCTTATACGACTTTGTTGAAATTTTGGAATGCCGCCAACTCTCACTCATCATTTACATTGTCGAAAAAAATGCAGTCGGATGTTATGAGAGGCATGAGTACCAAAAATCAACATGGTTAAAGAAGGTGGGTGCAAGATAAACACATTCCCACATAATGAAAAAAGTATTCAATTAATTAATCAATGTTATCTTTTTCATAATAAATAAGTCAATAAATAAATTCCATTTTTGTGCAAATATTAAAGAATTTTTCAATCTACGGCAGCGGTGCAAAATTCGAGCGTGGGGGTGGGTGCGGGGGTGCATGGTCTTTTACACTCATTAGAGCAGACGAACAATGTGGAATTTATGAATCATGAAACTATTTTCAGTGGAAATTTTGAGTTGCCATTCTCTTATTTGTTATGCATGCTCAAGGAAAGTGTGAACAGAATTTCACTAAATGGGAATCTCCTTGCTTGGCTTCATTGGAAATTTTGTATTGCTTGAGTGAGCAGGTTATTCAACAGTTAGTGTAGATAGTAGTATGAATAAGCTCAATGGTTTGAGCATTTTTTTCAACAGTGTGCCAGCATCCAGCAGTTTCTTTTAGTAGTTTGGTATTATTATTCAGGTTTGCAAGTGTGGGCATTTGTCATTGGAATTTGAAGCCCAAGGAGAAGGCCCTAAGATTTGAGTGATTTTCTGTCATAAATAAGTCAGTCAGTTAATTAGGTTCAGTCAGTTAGTAATCATTTTTCAGTTTGTAAATTATATTTTCAGATTATCAGTTGACACCATTGCACAATGGATAGGCTTCTGTTCTGCGGTGTTCTTTACACCTCACAGGGAGGCTACCATCCCCAATGGAGCCAATGTTAAAGTAGGTTAGTTTATTGGTCGAAGGTGTTCGAAAATTTATGAGTTTTATTATCATACAAAGGGTCAAACTTACCAAGTTTTTCATTGTTATGAGTTTGACTAACCACTGCGTGAGAAGTCATTATGAAAGTGGTTTTTTCATTTGGTCATAAAGGTCTCCATCACTATTGGGAAGGGGTGTCTGAATTAGAAATCCATCATTATGTTTTTGAGTCAAAAACCTTGGGAGTTTGTTAAAGTTGTTCAATTAAACGATGGATTTAAAATCAAAAAAGAATGATGACACATCAAATATGGTTGCAAACATTACAGTTTCTTCTTCATCATACATTATTCATACCCCTTATCCTTTTTTCCCTATTTATCCCCATTTTATATGTAGTTCTAATCCTACATAACTTTTTCCCTTATTCCCTGATTCATTCGAATTATCCCCCAATTCAAACATTTTTTCCATACCATATTCCTATTTTAAGCCTAAATTCCCTTTTATCCTAATTTTAAGTCCCCTTTTACCCTAGGCCTAAATTCTTCTAGCATAATTTCCATGATAAATTAACATCATTCACATACCCCATACACCCTAATCATTTCCCATACTCCCTACACTTATGTCAAGCATGGCGGTCTTCTACATTCTGCAATGCAATTTCCTCTGAAGTTGATTGTTTTGGTCACCATTTTGCATAACGATTTATGACCAAATGGAACCGAATTTAGACAAACGGAAAGAGGTTTTTCTCAAGCAAAGACCAAAGAAAAATAATTTCTTCCAGTTTATACACAGGTGTCACGGATCGGGAGATTTGATTGCATTTTCAAAGCCCATTTTTCAAACTGCACAAATACTCTATTTTAGTCATGGTTTTACAGAGCGTTTGCTAAGAAGCTGGGGAAGAATTCAGAGAAAATGCGAGAGGTTTATCTTCAAAAAAATACAACATACAATAATGTCCTTCATTTTTTACACGGGTATTACTTTTTGGGAGATATGGCCCTTTAAAAATCTATTGCACAGGCATTGTGCAAAATTATCTGTTTTAGTCAGCATTTTGAAATGTTGTTTCTGACCACATGGAGGAGAATTTTGGGAAATGGAAAGAGTTTTTTCTCAAGGACAGGACACATAACAATAAAATCTTCCAGTTTTTGCACAGGTGTCATAGATCGGGAGATTCAAATGCATCTTCAAAGCATATTTTTCGGACTGTGCAAATTGCTTGTTTTAGTCATTGTTTTGCAAAGGCTTTTCGGAGTACCTAGGGCAGAATTTCAAGAAAATGAGAGAGGTTTATCTCTAGAACAATTTTATATACAATAACCTCCTTCAGGTTTTAGACAGGTTCTACAATTTGGGAGCTACAGGTGTTTCTTCAAGGCCTATTTTCGCATCTTTTGTTGGCAGAATTGTAAAAAAAAATGAATTCGATTTGAGATTGTGGAGATTCATGGATTATTGAAGCTGCCATGTGTCAAGGGAGGAGTGATAGAGTATTTTGCTGTGTCACGAGCCTATTCACCGCCTAATCATCAACCAGATGGAAGATCATGCCAACATGGCATATTACAAAGCTATTGTGCAATACATATTTGGAAGCAGTCTGTTGTTTCTTACTTTTTATTTCTAAAGGCATGGTATTATGACAAGGACAAGATTCTCATAGATTAGGATGGTGCCTAGATAGGATAGCATGATAAGAGCTAAGTTAGTTTTTAATTTTTCTACTAAATAAAAAATTGAAGATATTTTTAAGAAGTTACTACTTTTGTAATCAATTCGACCCACCTCATCGATCAGAGATTCATTGTATCTGGTCATGGGATTTTGAGGATGTAAGGCTATGTAATGCCAAATGATACAAGCTAGAAAGGTTTGGATGGTGTGGTGAACTGATTTTAAATATATTTGTGTGTGTTGTGATTTATCTTTTCAATAATAAAATGCTTGATCCATAGTTTGGCCAGTGATTACTCAGAGATTCTTGCGGTATACCTTTTCGAATTTGCTCCTCTTTAGTGTATTTCTCACCTTATATACTTTTCCTTGGTTCTTCTTTAAGGTATAATTGTAACAGCCTTGCTAGAATTTATTATATTTGCTCTAGTTTAGCTAAAACTAAATGTTTCAAACACAAATGAAATGTGTTATGGCTTTATCTTCTATATTTCTTCTTAATACTCAATCATTTGAGATGCAGTAACAGAAATTCGATCTATTTTGTCACATGTGGATGAGTGTTGTTCTATGTTTATTTCCCACTGTACTACAATTGTTTCCTATTCGAAAAATGTGTTAGACAAGCCTTTGTGTTTGTTATTAGTTGGTTATGATGAGCTATTAACTTTCGTGATCACATGCATCCATATTCCAGAACCTTTCACCAAGTTCAAATAAACTTTTAAAATCCTTTTCAGATCTGGTCTCTATAAAATTGTGTGCTTTAGAGTCTCCAATATTTAGGTTTTTCAAGTGAGGGAGCCCCCTCCGGCTAGAAAAGACCAGTTTCTAGTCCAAGCTGTTTGTGGTTAGCTCTGTAGCTTTTTTCTTAGCCTGAAGGGATTTTATGTAGTGATAAAATCGTGGTGTCGTTGCAGGGGAGAGAACGGTTTCACATTCCCCGGGAAAGATCATCATAGTTTAGCTCTGATTGTTGATGGTGGACAACATTCAGACACATAAAAAGGCTGACCCATTCACATGGAACCTCCACTTCAGGCTTCAACATTATCAAAACACTCCATAGGTAGCAAGATCCAAGAATCAAGATGGGTTCAATTGCAACAACAAATGTCAGATATGATCCTATGGATAGATATCATATTCTTGGCTTTCCAAATCCGACGCCTCGTGTCGATTGGTCAAGTTATGTGCCAAGATTCAAAGATGGAGATGGAGATTACGTTGCTCTGCATCTAGTTAAATTTCATGAAGATTGTCTCATGAAGATCTTCATGGATACTCTGGAAGGAAAGGCAAGGTCATGGTATGAACAATTACTAGCAACTATTTTATGTTCTTTAGAGGATTTTCATGCGGCATTCTTTGAAAATTTTAAAGAACCTTATCCATCTTTATTGTTGATTCAAAATTGTTGTGAACATTTTGTGAGTTCATTGAATACTTGGAGAGTTGTTATGAAGATGATGAGTTCATGGATGAGGAAATTTTAGAGGCCCTTCATGACAATCCCTTTCATCACCAAGAAGAAATGGTAGCCTCTCTCTTGGATGAAAATGAAACCCAGCAAGATTTAAATTATGACATTCATGTTCCATCCTCTGAGTTTGATGATAATTTACCGCAGTCTTGTCTGTCTTCTCATGATCAAGAGTATGAGAATCATTTCCAATAGCAGGAGGAAATGATAGAGGATAGTTGCTATAATGTTCAGGTGAAGGAAAAAATGTATTCTTCATGTCATTCCTTGTCTCAGCTTACAGCCAACGAAGAAAATCATGAAAAGCAGGTTATTGAAGACCCCATGGATGTGGACATTTTTGTTGATGTGGTTGCCTCAATTGAAGATTTTCAAGAACAAACTTTTCCTTTCTCTGACATACATGGAAAGACTGATGAACATATTGCTCCCATTCCTTTCGAATATAGTCCTAAGTTTCTAAAAGTATGCTTTTGTCCTCTTTCCAATCTTCAAGGGAAGGATATCTTTTGTTTTCTCCAAGTCAACAAGAAGGACATCTTAAGGGAATCTTCCATGTTTTTCAAGATCCTGTGGCTAGTCTTTTACAGTGATTAGAGCAAAAGAACACTGTGGAATTTATGGATCATGAAACTATTTTCAATGGAAATTTTGTGTTGCCATTCTCTCATTTGTTATGCATGCTCAAGAAAAGTGTGAGCATAATTTCATTAAATGGGCATCTCCTTGCTTGGCTTCATTGGAAATTCAGTATTGCTTGAGTTAGTAGGTTATTCAACAGTTAGTGTAGATAGTAGTATGAATAAGCTCAATGGTTTGAGCATCTTTTTCAGCAATGTGCCAGCTTCCAGCAGTTTCTTTTAGCAGTTTGGTATTATTGTTCAGGTTTGCAAGTGTGGGAAGTTATCTTTGGCATTTGAAGCCCAAGGAGAAGGCCCTGAGATTCGAGTGATTTTCTGTCATAAATAAGTAAGTCGGTTAATTTTGGTTCAATTAGTTAGTAGTCATTTTTCAGTCTATAAATTATATTTTCAGTTTATCAGTGAACTTCGTTCCCCAATGGATAGGCTTCTACTCTGCGGTGTTCTTGACACCTCACAGGGAGGTTGCCTTCCTCAGTGGAGCCAATGTTAGAGTAGGTTAGTTTATTGGTCGAAGGTGTTTGAAAATTTATGAGTTTTGTTGTCGTACAAAGGGGCAAACTCACCAACTTTGTCATTGTTATGAGTTTGACTAACCATTACATGAGAAGTCATTATGAAAGTGGTTTCTTCATTTGGTTATCAAGGTCTCCATCACTATTGGGAAGGGGTATCTGAATTAGAAAGTTGTTATTATGTTTTTGAGTAGGAAATCTTGGGAGTTTGTTAACTTTGTTCAATTAAATGATGGGTTTACAATCAAAAAAGAATGATGACAAAGTAAATATGGCTGTAAACATTACAGTTTCTTCTTCATCATAAATTATTCATACCCCTTATCCTTTTTTCCCTCTTTATCCCCATTTTCTATTTGATTCTAATCCTACATAAAAAAATTCCCTTATTCCCTCATTCATTTGAATTATCCCCCAATTAAAACATTTTTCCCATCCCATATTCCTATTTTAAGCCTAAATTCCCTTTTATCCTAATTCTAAGTCCCCTTTTACCCTAGGCCTAAATTATTTTAGCATCATTTCCATGACAAATTAACATCATTCACATATCCCATACACCCTAATCATTTCCCATACTCCCTACACTCATGCCAAGCATGGAGGTCTTCTACACAGTGCAATGCAATTTCCTCTTAAATTCATTGTTTTGGTCACCATTTTGCAGAAAGGTTTATGACCAAATGGATACAAAATTTAGACAAACAGAAATAGGTTTTTCTCAAGCACAGACCGAAGAAAAATAATTTCATCCAATTTATACACAGGTATCACGGATCGGGAGATTTGATTGCATTTTCAAAGCCCATTTTTCAAACTGCACAAATACTTTGTTTTAGTCATTGTTTTGCAGAATGTTTTCTGGGAAGCTAGGGAAGAATTCAAAGACACATATTCAAAAAATTATAATCTACAATAACCTAATTCAATGTTTACACAGGTATTACTTTTTGGGAGATATGGCCCTTTTGAAAATCTGTTGCGTAGGCACTATCCAGTCGCTGCACAAAATACTTTGTTTTAGTCATCATTTTGAAACGTTGTTTTCGACGACATGGAGTAGAATTTTGGGAAATGGAAAGAGGTTTTTCTCAAGGACGAGACACATAAGAATAACCTCTTCCATTTTTTGTACAAGTGTCATATATTAGGAGATTCGAATGCATCTTCAAAGCATACTTTTCAGACTATGCAAATTGCCAGTTTTAGTCATTGTTTTGCAGAGGCTTTGAGATTGTGGAAATTAGAGGATTATTGAAGCTGCCATGTGTCAAGGGAGAAGTTGTAGAGTATTTTTCAGTGTCATAAGCCTATTCACTGCCTAATCGTCATCCATATGGAAGATCATGCCAACATGGCATATTACAAAGTTGTTGTGCAATACATATTTGGAAGTTGTCTGTTGTTTCTTACTTTTATTTCTAAAGGCGTGGTATTATGACAAGGACGAGATTCTTGTATATTAGGATAGTGTCTAGATAGGATAGCATGATAAGAGCTAAGTTAGTTTTTTGTTTTTCTACTAAAGAAAAAACTGAAGATAGTTTTAAGAAGTTACTACTTTTGTAATCAATTCGACCCACCTCATGGATCAGAGATTCATTGTATCTGGTCATGGGATTTTGAGGATGTAAGGCTATTTAATGCCAAATGATACAAGCTAGAAAGGGTTGGATGGTGTGGTGAACTGATTTTAAATATATTTGTGTGTGTTGTGATTTATCTTTTTAGTAATAAAATGCTTCATCCAAAGTTTGGCCAGTGATTACTCAGAGATTCTTGTAGTATATCATTTCAAATTTGTTGCTCCTCAGTGTATTTGTCACCTTATATACTTTTCCTCAGTTCTTCTTAAAGGTATAATTGTCATAGCCTTGCTAGTATTCATTATATATGCTCTAGTTTAGCTGTAACTAAATGTTTCAAACACAAATGAAATGTGTTATGGCTTTATCTTCTATATTTCTTCTTAATACTCAATCATTGGAGATGCAGCAACAGAAATTCGATGTGTTCAGTCACATGTGGATGAGTGTTGTTCTATGTTTATTTCCCACTGTACTAAAATTCTTTCATATTCGTAAAATGTGCTAGACAAGCCTCTCTATCTGTTATTGGTTGGTTATGATGAGCTATTAACTTTCATGATCACATGCATCCATATTCCAGAACCTTTCACCAAGTTAAAATAGACTTTTAAAATCCTTTAAAGATCTGGTCTCTGTAAAATTATGTGCTTTAGAGTCTCCAATATTTAGGTTTTTCGACTGAGGGAGCCACCTCTGACTAGAAAAGACCTGTTTCTAGCCCAACCGGTTTGTGGTTACCTCTGTGGCCCTTTTCTCAGCTTGAAGGGATTTTACGAAGTGATAGCATAGTGGCGTCGTTGCTGGGGAGCGAACAATTTCATATTCCCGAGGGAAGATCATCATAGTTTAGCTCTGATTGCTGATGGTGGACAACATTCAGACACATAAAAAGGCTGACCCATTCACCTGGCGACTCCACTTTAAGTTTCAACATTATTTGAAGACTCCACTGGTAGTAGGATCCAAGAATTAAGATGGGTTCAATTGCAAGAACAAATGTCAGATATGCTCCTATGGATAGATCTCATATTCCTGGCTTTCCAAATTTGATGCCTCGTATCGATTGGTCAAGTTATCTGCCAAGATTCAAAGATGGAGATGGAGATGATGTTGCTCTGCATCTAGTTAAATTTCACATGCATGTACGCAAGTTGAAGGTTCAATTTCCTGAAGATTGTCTCGTGAAGATGTTCATGGCTACTCTGGAAGGAAAGGAAAGGTCATGATATGAACAATTACCAGTAGCTAGTTTATGCTCTTTAGAGGATTTTCATGCATTATTCTTTGAAAATTTTAAAGGATCTTATCCATATTTATTGATGAATTAAAGCTATTGTGAACATTTTGTGAGTTTCGTTGAATATTTGGAGATTTGTTATGAAGATGGCGAGTTCATGGATGAGGAAATTTTAGAGGCCCTTCATGACAATCCCTTTCATCACCAAGAAGAAATGGTAGCCTCTCTCTTGGATGATAATTTACAGTAGTCTTGTTCATCTTCTCATGATCAAGAGTATGAGAATAATTTCCAACAACAGAAGGAAATGGTAGAGTATAGTTTCTATAATGTTCAGGTGAAGGAAGAAATTTGTTCTTCATGTCATTCCTTGTCTCAGCTTACAACCAAGGAAGAAAATCATGAAAAGCGGGTTATTGAAGACCCCATGGATGTGGACATTATTGTTGAAGTGGCTGCCCCAATAGAAGATTTTCAAGAACAAACTTTTCCTTTCTCTGGCATACATGGCAAGATTGATGAAAAGATTGCTCCCATTCCTTTCGAAGATAGTCCTAAGTTTCTGAAAGTCTACTTTTGTCCTCTTTCTGATCATCAAGTAAAGGTTGTTGATCCATCCTTTGAAAAATATTTTGTTGTTCAGTTAGAATCTTCAAAGGAAGGATATCTTTAGTTTTCTCCAAGTCAACAAGGAGAAAATATTAATGGAATATTCCATGTTTTTTAAGATCTTGTGGCTAGTCTTTTACAGTGATTAGAGCAGAAGAACACTATGGAATTTATGGATCATGAAACTATTTTCAGTGGAAATTTTTAGTTGCCATTCTCTTATTTGTTATGCATGCTCAAGGAAAGTGTGAGCAAAAGTTTAGTAAATGGGCATCTCCTTTCTTGGATTCATTGGAAATTTTGTATTTCTTGAGTGAGCAGTTTATTCAGCAATTAGTGTAGATCGCAGTATCAATAAGCTCAATCGTTTGAGCATCTTTTTCAGCAGTGTGCAAGCTTCCAACAGTTTGGTATTATTGTTCAGGTTTGTAAGTGTGGGCAGTTACCATTGGACTTTGAAGCCCGAGGAGAAGGCCCTAAGATTCGAGTGATTTGTTGTCATAAATAAGTCATTCGGTATATTAGGATGAGTCAATCAGTAGTCATTTTTCAGTCTGTAAATTATATTTTCAGTTTATCGGTTGACTTTGTTGCCCAATGGATAGGCTTCTGGTCTACGATGTTCTTGACACCTCACAGGGAGGTTGCCATATCCAATGGGCTAATGTTAGAGTAGGTTAGTTTATTGGTCGAAGGTGTTTGAAAATTTATGAGTTTTGTTGTCATACAAAGGGTCAAACTCACCAACTTTTTCATTATTATGAGTTTGACTAACCACTGCCTGAGAATTCATTATGAAAGTGGTTTTTTCATTTGGTCATCAAGGTCTCCATCACTATTGGGAAGGGGTGTATGAATTAGAAAGTTGTTATTATGTTTTTTAGTCGGAAATCTTGGGAGTTTGTTAAAGTTGTTCAATTAAATGATGGGTTTACAATAAAAAATAATGATGACAAAGTAAATATGGTTGCAAACCTTACAGTTTCTTCTTCATCATACATTATTCATACCCCTTATCCTTTTTTCCCTCTTTATCCCCATTTTCTATTTAATTATAATCCTACATTAATTTTTCTCTTATTCCCTCATTCATTCGAATTATCCCCCAATTCAAACATTTTTCCCATCCCATATTCCTATTTTAAGCCTAAATTCCCTTTTATCCTACTTTTAAGTCCCCTTTTACCCTAGGCCTAAATTCCTTTAGCATCATTTACATTATAAATTAACATCATTCACACATCCCATACACCCTAATCATTTCTCATACTCCCTACACTCATGCCAAGCATGGAGGTGTTCTACACTCTGCAATGCAATTTCCCCTAAAATTGACTATTTTGGTCACCATTTTGCAAAACGGTTTATGAAAAAATGGATCTAAATTTACACAAACAGAAAGAGGTTTTTCTAAAGAACATACCAAAGAACAATAACCTTTTCCATTTTATACACGTGTCACGAATTGAGATATTTGATTGCATTTTCAAAGCCCGTTTTTCAGATTGCACAAATACTCTGTTTTAGTCATGGTTTTGCAGAGCGTTTTCTTGGAAGCTAGGGAAGAATTCAAAGAAAATGAGAGAGGTTTATCTTCAAAAAACTACAATATACAATAAAATCCTTCAGTTTTTACACGTGTATTACTTTTTGGGATATATGGCCCTTTGAAAATCCGTTGCGCAGGCATTGTGCAAAATACTATGTTTTAGTCATCATTTTGAAACACTCTTTTCGACCACATGAAGGAGAATTTTTGGAAATGGAAAGAAAATTTTCTCAAGGATTGGACACATAACAATAACCTCTTCCCGTTTTTTCACGGGTGTCATATATTAGGAGATTTGAATGCAACTTCAGAGCATATTTTTTAGGCTGTGCAAATTGCCTGTTTTAGTCATTGCTTTGCAGAGGATTTTTGGAGTACCTAGGACATAATTTGAAGAAAATGAGAGACTTTTATCTCCAAAACAAGTTTATATACAATAAACTCCTTCATTTTTTACACAAGTTCTACCATTTTGGAGCTACAGGTGTTTCTTCGAGGCCTATTTTGCAGTTTGTTGGCAGAATTGTAAAAAAAAAAATGAATTTGGTTTGAGATTGTGGAAATTCATGGATTATTGAAGTTGCCATGTGTCAAGGGAGGAGTGGTAGAGTGTTTTGCTGTGTCACAAGCATATTTACCACCTAATCATTATCCAGATGGAAGATCATGCCAACTTGGCATATTACAAAGCTGTTGTGCAATACATATTTGGAAGCAGTTTGTTGTTTCTTACTTTTTATTTCTAAAGCCATGGTATTATGACAAGGACAAGACTCTCATAGATTAGGATGGTGTCTAGATAGGATAGCATGATAAGAGCTAAGTTAGTTTTTTTTCTTCTACTAAATAAAAAACTGAAGATATTTTTCAGAAGTTACTACTTTTGTAATCAATTCGCCCCACCTCATGGATGAAAGATTCACTGTATCTGGTCATGGGATTTTGAGGATGTAAGGTTATTTAATGGCAAATGATACAAGCTAGAAATCGTTGGATGGTGTGTTGAACTGATTTTAAATATATTTGTGTGTGTTGTGATTTATCTTTTCAGTAATAAAATGCTTCATCCGGAGTTTGGCCAGTGATTACTCAGAGATTCTTGTGGAATATCTTTTTGAATTTGTTCCTCTTCAGTGTATTTGTCACCTTATATACTTTTCCTCAGTTCTTCTTAAAGGTATAATTGTAACACCCTTGCTATAATTCATTATATATGCTCTAGTTTAGGTGTAAATAAATGTTTCAAAAGCAAATGAAATGTGTTATGCCTTTAGCTTCTATATTTCTTCATAACACTCAATCAATGGAGATGTAGTAATAGAAATTAATCTATTATGCCACATGTGGATGAGTGTTGTTCTATGTTTACTTCCACTGTAATACAATTGTTTCCTACTCGAAAAATGTGCTAGACAAGCCTCTGTGTTTATTATTGGTTGGTTATGACGAGCTATTAAATTTCATGATCACATGCGGATAACCTTTCACCAAGTTTAAATAAACTTTTAAAATCCTTTTCAGATCTGGTCTATGTAAAATTGTGTGCTTTAGAGTCTCCAATCTTTAGGTTTTTTGAGTGAGGGAAACCCCTCCGGTTAGAAAGACCAGTTTCTAGCCCAAGCGGTTTGTGGTTACCTCTGTAGCCCTTTTCTCAGCCTGAAGGGATTTTATGGAGTGATAACATCAGGGACTCGCAAGATTGGTGCACTAATCAGCGATATTTTAAGTTCAGAGAATACTTTATTACATTCCTCAGTGCATTCATACCTAACTCTTTTACCTTGGAGGGTTGTGATAGGTTTTTCAATTTTAGAGAATCTTTCTACAAACCTTCAGTAGTAGCCAGCTAAACCCATAAATCTTTGCACTTCATGTGCATTTTTCGGTATTGGTCATTCCATGATTGCCTTTACCTTCTAAGGATCTACTAAGATCCCTTCACTACATATAATATGACCCAAATATTGATTTTTTTTTTTAAAGAAGGAACACTTGGATAACTTTCCATATAACCAGTGTTCTCTGAGGAAAGATAATATTATCATAAATGTTCTTCATGCTCCTTCTCATTTTTGGAATATATGAGAATATCGTCTAAAAAGACTTGTGCAAATTGATTGAGATATTTGCGGAAAATGTCGTTCATAAGGTTCATGAATACTGTTGGTGCATTGGTCAATCCAAATGGTACCACGGTGAACTCATAATGCCCAAAGCATGTTCAAAATGCAGTCTTAGAGATATCATTTTCCTTGATTCTTAATTGATGATAGCCTGATCGTAAATCAATTTTCGAAAAGACAACAGCTCCTTTCATTTGGTCGAAGAGGTCATCAATTCAAGGCATTGGATACCGATTCTTTACTGTAGCTCAATTTAAGTCTCGGTAGTCTATGCATAATCGTAAAGAACCATGACTCTTCTTTACAAAAATTATAGGAGCACCCCAAGGTGAAATTGGGTCGAATGTGTCCTATATCTATTAGTTCCTTCAACTCAATTTGCAATTCTTGAAGTTCTGGAGTTGTCATTCTATAAGGTGTTTTAGAGATTGGTCCTGTACCAGGTTTCAATTCTATTGTGATATCCATCTCTCTTTCGGGAGGTAATCCTGGTAGTTCCTTTGGAAAAACATCTGGAAATTCGGCTCATACCAATATTGTTCTAAGAACAGTCCTTTATCTTTGCTTACTTCTTGAACTACATATGCCTAATAACCTTTCCTTAAGCATGATTCATTTGCATTGCTTAGATGAAGTGTAAAGATTCCTTTCTCTTGATACCTTGGATTTGGATCATCTCTCCTTCATCATTTATACAGAGAATTATTTTCCCATAATAGTCTACCCAAGCTTGATGAGCTTCTAACCAATCCATACCTATGACGAGGTCATAATTTCGTAGGACTGTGACATAAACTTTTAATTTAGTCGAACAGATCCCTAAATCAATTTTACATTCCTCCACACTTAAATCTATGGATTGAGCTTCTCCTGAAGCCATTTCTACCTGTCTGAAATCGTTTTCTTGTCGGCTGCCAACCCACATTTATTTAATGCATATGGCAAAATGAAACTATTAGTGGCACTAGTATTTTGAGTTTTATGATGTTAATAATACCTGAAGATTCCACTACAATGGAATGATGTGTTGCCTGGTTGTTATTGACTACAACATGGATCTTATGATTTCCTTGGGTATTTGATGATGGCTCTTTCCCTGTTCTTTTCATTATACTTGACGAAGCTTCTGGACAATCACGTTGGAAATGTGGTCCCCCACGTCCCCAATAATTAACCTGGGTCAGTCCCCTTGAGTTAGATTGTGAGTTTCTAGACAAGGAGCTTCGTCCTCTTATGCCACTTCCTCTCACGTTTCTTCCTCTATTACCAGTTCCACAAGATTTCCATGGACTTGTGTTTGAAGATTCAACAACTAAGTATTAACTACCATGGGAGCTCTTGCTCCTACTCCTCATGGGGTAAATCTATTACCATAAGGAGGTGGTCTTGAGCTACTTCCCCTGAAGAAGTTTTATGGAGTTTTTCCTGGAAATCCTAGCTGTAGAGGTTATGTTGGTATGACATCCCTTTTTATTTCAAGATGTTCCTCTTCATAACGACCACATTCCACTTCCTCAACTATTGATGATGGCTTCCACATCCTAACCATGGTCCTGATGCGAGGATTTAATCCATATACGAAACGCTCAACTTGACGTTCGTCAGAATATAAATAATGAATATATTTCACAAGCTCCATAAACCTTATTTCATATTCTTCCACTGTTTTGTTACCTGGGACTAACATATGAAAGGATTCGGCTTGTTGTTCTTGAAAATATGGAGGTAAGTATTTAGCGCGGAATCTTTCCTCGAACAATTCCCAGGGAACATTATCCGTTGTGAGGTGTAATTGTTTTCCAAATTCCCCCACCAAATCAAGGAGCTTCACTTTAACTGAAATGCGACAATTTTCGTTTTGGAAGTAGAAGAGTACTCTCTTAGTGCAAAACATTTGTTCATTCCTTATAACCATGATTCAGCACGTTCTCCATCTCATCCTCCTGAAAATTCGAGTTTAATTTTCTGTAGCTCCCAAGAAATGTCTTCCTTTGATTGTCTATAATCAGAACCTTTGGGCTCCGTTGGATTTCTTTCTTCGAGTTGAGGTTTCTCTCCTTTAATATTATCTATTGGTGGCCCTTATAATGTTTCTAATATGGCTTCCAATGAGCGCATTATAACGGTTAACTTTAGTGTTGGAGCAGTTGGCGTTGATGATGGTCTCGATGGTGGTGGTGATGGTGATGACAACGGTGGTGGCGTCAGCGATGGCGATGCTACCCGATCACGTCATCGTCATTGATATGTCCTTACCATCATAGCTTTTCCTGGATACATAATAAAATTATGAAAATTTGAGGTATACTTTTATATTTAACATAGATAATTTTGCAAATTCAAGCTCACAAACAAGTATAGTTTTTTTTGCTATTTTTACCTGCTAGGCAGGTCTTATTGGTACTGAGGTCAAGGAGGGTGGTATCGCTACCTCCTTGTCCTAATGCATGGTGTTCTTAATGAAATGCATAGGTCTTCATAGACCATAGTATTATTTCATAATTTTAAATGTAATATATATTATAAATTTTAAAGAAATTTGTATTTAAATTTTAAATTATGTATTATGCCTATCTTAATCAATCTATTGATAAGGTTTTAATATCTTTTAGAATTTATTTCAATTAAATCCTCACATAATATAAATTCTCAATATGAAGTCTCATGGAAATTAAATCAAAATAAAACATATAATTTATATAATTATTGGGAATATAAATAATATAAAACCATTCTAACAATGTCCTATAATTATGTGTTTATAACATAATACTAAATCACTACTTGATACATGCTAAAGTTTAATCTTTATAATGTACATGAATAATCAATCGTTATGTATAAAATTGTAAACTAACTATTAAAATCTTGCAAGGAGTAAATGCACCAAAAACTTGACTCACTGAGTTCACAATCAGCTGAATGGATGACAATCTAGATGCCCTAGTGCCACTAACCATCCAATGACCCAAGAAATCAAGCGAAAAGATGGCAAATCAACTAGCAAACAAACCAAATGAAAAGAAGCTTTCTAGTTAGGGAGAAGACGGTCTAAGAAGCTTATAGGGTCGAAATCATGAGAGCAAAACACACTGGCCAAGATTTGGAGCAAACCCTAATCTTCACTTACAGGCATCAGCACGACTGCCTAACTGAAAATAAGCGTGAGAAGGGGGTCTGTGCAACTGTTTCTCAGCATATCGCGCTGATTGGTGCGACTGTCAGCGAATTAAGTGCGCTGAGCAAGGATGCTAAGAAAAAAATAAAAAATTTCAAAAGTTGGGACCAGACTTGCTACTATGAATTTCAAACCTAGACCAGTAAGGAAAGGAAAACAAACAGAACCAAAGGGAAATGGTGAAACTAATAGTTTACACAAAACCATGGAATTCCAAGCAAACAAACAGAAGGATTGGAAACCCCAGTATGGTCGCCAATTTGTGGTGAAGTAAAATTATGAGTGTGGACACAAACAATTCCTCTAGCCCGATAATGGGTCTAGCCACAACCGATACATTCTATGGAATATTTCCTTAGGTTAGAACCAATTAAGAGGGCCTACCTCTTAGTACGCATGTCCCGTTTGGTGATGACCTTGCTTGCTCGCTCTAGCTATCTCCCATTTCCTTCTTTGAACACCTAAAAAAAGTAAACAACAGCAAACAAAAACCATGATGACAAATTGTAATTCAACCTACTTAACAAGTCAAGAAAAATTAATCCATAAACATGAGAGATAACACATTATGTAGGAAATCAATCGATAGTTGCATATATATTGAATCAAGAAGAGATTACAACCATTGTCTTGACGTTGTCGTTCTCCTCCGACAAAACCAAGTTCCCACACACTTTCGTTAGCATTCCATTATGGCCTCAACAATGATAGTTTTAAGGCTCTTCCCTTTAGGATTCACACTAAACCAAATTCACACTTCTCCCTCACACACAACTAGAGAGCTACAACTATGAATATCTTGTTGTTTACTCCGAACTTATTTAATGCCAAATGATACAAGCTATAAAGGGTTGGATGGTGTGGTGAACTGATTTCAAATATATTTGTGTGTACAATGATTTATCTTTTCAGTAATAAAATGCTTCATCCAGAGTTTGGCCAGTGATTACTTAGAGATTCTTGTGGTATATCTTTTCGAATTTGTTCCTCTCCAGTGTATTTGTCACCTTATATAATTTTCCTCAGTTCTTCTTAAAGGTATAATTATAACATCCTTGCAATAATTCATTATATATGCTCTAGTTTAGTTGTAACTAAATGTTTCAAACGCAAATGAAATGGTTTATGCCTCTATCTTCTATATTTCTTCTTAATACTCAATCATTTGAGATGCGGTAATAGAAATTCGATTTGTTATGTCACATGTCGATGAGTGTTGTTCTATGTTTATTTCCCACTATACTACAATTGTTTCCTATTCGAAAAATGTGCTCGACAAGCCTCTGTGTTTTCTATTGGTTGGTTCTGATGAGCTATTAACTTTCATGATCACATGCATCCATATTCTAGAAGCTTTCACCAAGTTCAAATAAACTTTTAAAATCATTTTCAAATATGGTCTTGTAAAATTGTGTGCTTTAGAGCCTCTAATCTTTAGGTTTTTCGAGTGAGAGAGCCCCCTCCGGCTAGAAAAGACCAGTTTCTAGCCCAAAGCGGTTTGTGGTTACCTTTATAGCCATTTTTTTACCCTGAAGGGATTTTACGGAGTGATAACATAGTGGCGTCGTTGTCGGGGAGCAAACGGTTTCATATTCCCTCGGAAAGATCATCATAGTTTAGCTCTGATTGTTGATGGTCGACAACATTCAGACACGTACAAAGGCTGACCCTTTCACCTGGCGACTCCACTTCAAGTTTCAGCATTATCTGAAGACTCTACTAGTAGCAGGATCTAAGAATAAAGATGGGTTCAATTGCAAGAACAAATGTTAGATATGCTCCTATGGATAGATCTCATATTCCTAGCTTTCCAAATCTGATGTCTCGTGTCGATTGGTTAAGTTATTTGCCAAGATTCAAAGATGAAGATGGAGATGATGCTACTACGCATCTAGTTAAATTTCACATTCATGTACGCAAGTTGAGGGTTCAATTTCCTTAAGATTGTCTCATGAAGATGTTCATGGCTACTCTGGAAGGAAGGCAAGGTCATGGTATGAAAAATTACCAGCATCTAGTTTATGTTCTTTAGAGGATTTTCATGCAGCATTCTTTGAAAATTTTAAAGAGCCTTATCCATCTTTATTGCCGATTCAAAACTATTGTGAACATTTTGTGAGTTTCATTGAATATTTGGAGAGTTGTTATGAAGATGATGAGTTCATGGATGAGGAAATTTTAGAGGCCCTTCATGACAATCCCTTTCATCACCAAGAAGAAATGGCAGCCTCTCTCTTGGATGAAAATGAAACCCAATATGATTTTAATTATGACAGTCATGTTCCATCCTTTGAGTTTGATGATAATTTACAGCAGTCTTGTCCGTCTTCTCATGATCAAGAGTATGGCAATCATTTCCCACGGCATGAGGAAATGTAGAGGATGGTTGCTGTAGTGTTCAGGTGAAGGAAGAAATTTATTCTTCATGTCATTCCTTATCTCAGCTTACAGCCAATATAGAAAATCATGAAAAGCGGGTTGTTGGAGACCCCATGGATGTGGACATTATTGTTGATGTGGCTGCCTCAATGGAATATTTTCAAGAACAAGTTTTTCCTTTCTCTGGCATACATGGCAAGACTAATGAACAGATTGCTCCCATTCCTTTCGAAGATAGTCCTAAGTTTCTGAAAATTTGCTTTTGTCCTCTTTCTGATCATCAAGTAAAGGTAATTGATCTTGCCTTCGAAGAATCTTTTGTTGTTCAGTTGGAATCTTCAAGGGAAGGATATCTTTTGTTTTCTTCATGTCAACAAGAAGGACATCTTAAGGGAATCTTCCATGATTTTCAAGATCCTGTGGCTAGTCTTTTACACTCATTAGAGCATAAGAACAATGTGGAATTTATGAATCATGAAACTATTTTCAGTGGAAATTTTGAGTTGCCATTCTCTTATTTGTTATGCATGCTCAAGGAAAGTGTGAGCAGAATTTCAGTAAATGGGCATCTCCTTGCTTGGCTTCATTGGAAATTTTGTATTGCTTGAGTGAGCAGGTTATTCAACAGTTAGTGTAGATAGTAGTATGAATAAGCTCAATGGTTTGAGCATTTTTTTCAACAGTGTGCCAGCTTCCAGCAGTTTCTTTTAGTAGTTTGGTATTATTATTCAGGTTTGCAAGTGTGGGCATTTGTCATTGGAATTTGAAGCCCGAGGAGAAGGCCCTAAGATTCGAGTGATTTTCTGTCATAAATAAGTCAGTCGATTAATTAGGTTCAGTCAGTCAGTAGTCATTTTTCAGTCTGTAAATTATATTTTCAGTTTAACAGTTGACACCATTGCACAATGGATAGGCTTCTGGTCTGCTGTGTTCTTTACACCTCACAGGGAGGCTACCATCCCCAATGGAGCCAATGTTACAGTAGGTTGGTTTATTGGTCGAAGGTGTTCGAAAATTTATGAGTTTTGTTATCATACAAAGGGTCAAACTCACCAAGTTTTTCATTGTTATGAGTTTGACTAACCACTGCGTGAGAAGTCATTGTGAAAGTGGTTTTTTCATTTGGTCATCAAGGTCTCCATCACTATTGGGAAGGGGTGTCTGGATTAGAAATCCATCATTATGTTTTTGAGTCAAATACTTTGGGAGTTTGTTAAAGTTGTTCAATTAAACGATGGATTTACAATCAAAAAAGAATGATGACAAAGCAAATTTGGTTGCGAACGTTACAGTTTCTTCTTCATCATACATTATTCATACCCCTTATCCTTTTTTCCCTATTTATCCCCATTTTATATTTAGTTCTGATCCTACATAACTTTTTCCCTTATTCCCTCATTCATTCAAATTATCCCCCAATTCAAACATTTTTTCCATACCATATTCCTATTTTAAGCCTAAATTCCCTTTTATGCTAATTTTAAGTCCCCAATTACCCTAGGCCTAAATTCCTCTAGCATAATTTCCATGATAAATTAACATCATTCACATACCCCATACACCCTAATCATTTCCCATACTCCCTACACTCATGTCAAGCATGGTGGTCTTCTACACTCTGCAATGCAATTTCCTCTGAAGTTGATTGTTTTGGTCACCATTTTGCATAACGATTTATGACCAAATGGAGCCAAATTTAGACAAACGGAAAGAGGTTTTTCTCAAGCACAGACCAAAGAAAAATATTTTCTTCCAGTTTATACACAGGTGTCACGGATCAGGAGATTTGATTGCATTTTCAAAGCCCATTTTTCAAACTGCACAAATACTCTATTTTAGTCATGGTTTTACAGAGCGTTTGCTAAGAAGCTGGGGAAGAATTTAGAGAAAATGAGAGAGGTTTATCTTCAAAAAAATACAATATACAATAATTTCCTTCATTTTTTCCATGGGTATTACTTTTTGGGAGATATGGCCCTTTGAAAATCTGTTGCACAGGCACTGTGCAAAATTATCTATTTTAGTCAGCATTTTGAAACGTTGTTTCCGACCACATGGAGGAGAATTTTGGGAAATGGAAAGAGTTTTTTCTCAATGAAGGGACACATAACAATAAAGTCTTCCAGTTTTTGCACAGGTGTCATAGATCGGGAGATTCGAATGCATATTTAAAGCATATTTTTCGGACTGTGCAAATTGCTTGTTTTAGTCATTGTTTTGCAAAGGCTTTTCGGAGTACCTAGGGTAGAATTTCAAGAAAATGAGAGAGGTTTATCTCCAAAACAATTTTATATACAATAACCTCCTTCAGGTTTTAGACAGGTTCTACAATTTGGGAGCTACAGGTGTTTCTTCAAGGCCTATTTTCGCATCTTTTGTTGGCAAAATTGTAAAAAAAAAAAAAGGAATTCGATTTGAGATTGTGGAAATTCATGGATTATTGAAGCTGCCATGTGTCAAGGGAGGAGTGGTAGAGTTTTTCGCTGTGTCACAAGCCTATTCACCACCTAATCATCAACCAGATGGAAGATCATGCCAACATGGCATATTACAAAGCTGTTGTGCAATACATATTTGGAAGCAGTCTGTTATTTCTTACTTTTTATTTCTAAAGGCATGGTATTATGACAAGGACAAGATTCTCATAGATTAGGATGGTGCCTAGATAGGATAGCATGATAAGAGCTAAGTTAGTTTTTAATTTTTCTACTAAATAAAAAATTGAAGATATTTTTAAGAAGTTACTACTTTTGTAATCAATTCGACCCACCTCATCGATCAGAGATTCATTGTATTTGGTCATGGGATTTTGAGGATGTAAGGCTATGCAATGCCAAATGATACAAGCTAGAAAGGTTTGGATGGTGTGGTGAATTGATTTTAAATAAATTTGCGTGTTGTGATTTATCTTTTCAGTAATAAAATGCTTGATCCATAGTTTGGCCAGTGATTACTCAAAGATTCTTGTGGTATACCTTTTTGAATTTGTTCCTCTTCAGTGTATTTCTCACCTTATATACTTTTCCTCAGTTCTTCTTTAAGGTATAATTGTAACAACCTTGCTAGAATTTATTATATATGCTCTAGTTTAGCTGAAACTAAATGTTTCAAACACAAATGAAATGTGTTATGGCTTTATCTTCTATATTTCTTCTTAATACTCAATCATTTGAGATGCAGTAATAGAAATTCGATCTATTCTATCACATGTGGATGAGTGTTGTTCTATGTTTATTTCCCACTGTACTACAATTGTTTCCTATTCGTAAAATGTGTTAGACAAGCCTTTTTATTTGTTATTGGTTGGTTATGATGAGCTATTAACTTTCGTGATCACAAGCATCCATATTCCAGAACCTTTCACCAAGTTCAAATAAACTTTAAAAATCCTTTTCAGATCTGGTCTCTATAAAATTGTGTGCTTGAGAGTCTCCAATCTTTAGGTTTTTCAAGTGAGGGAGCCCCCTCTAGCTAGAAAATACCAGTTTCTAGCCCAAGCGGTTTGTGGTTAGCTCTGTAGCTTTTTTCTCAGCCTGAAGGGATTTTACGGAGTGATAAAATCGTGGTGTCATTGCCGAGGAGAGAACGGTTTCATATTCCCCGACAAAGATCGTCATAGTTTAGCTCTGATTGTTGATGGTGGACAACATTCAGACACGTAAAAAGGCTGACCCATTCACATGGAACCTCCACTTCAGGTTTCAACATTATGAGAAAACTCCACAAGTAGCAGGATCCAAGAATCAAGATGGGTTCAATTGCAACAACAAATGTCAGATATGCTCCTACGGATAGATATCATATTCTTGGATTTCCAAATCTGACGCCTCATGTCGATTGGTCAAGTTATGTGCCAAGATTCAAAGATGGAGATGGAGATGACATTGCTCTGCATCTAGTTAAATTTCATGAAGATTGTCTCATGAAGATCTTCATGGCTACTCTGGAAGGAAATGCAAGGTCATGGTATGAACAATTACTAGCAGTTATTTTATGTTCTTTAGAGGATTTTCATGCAGCATTCTTTGAAAATTTTAAAGAACCTTATCCATCTTTATTGTTGATTCAAAATTGTTGTGAACATTTTGTGAGTTCATTGAATATTTGGAGAGTTGTTATGAAGATGATGAGTTCATGGATGAGGAAATTTTAGAGGCCCTTCATGACAATCCCTTTCATCACCAAGAAGAAATGGTAGCCTCTCTCTTGAATGAAAATGAAACCCAGAAATATTTTAATTATGACAATCATGTTCCATCCTCTGAGTTTGATGGTAATTTACCACAGTCTTGTCTGTCTTCTCATGATCAAGAGTATGAGAATCATTTCCAATAGCAGGAGGAAATGGTAGAGGATAGTTGCTATAATGTTCAGGTGAAGGAAAAAATGTATTCTTCGTGTCATTCCTTGTCTCAGCTTACAGCCAATGAAGAAAATCATGAAAAGCGAGTTATTGAAGACCCCGTGGATGTGGACATTATTGTTGATGTGGTTGCCTCAATAGAAGATTTTCAAGAACAAATTTTTCCTTTCTCTAACATACATGGAAAGACTGATGAATATATTGCTCCCATTCATTTCGAAGATAGTCCTAAGTTTCTAAAAGTATGCTTTTGTCCTCTTTCCAATCTTCAAGGGAAGGATATCTTTTGTTTTCTCCAAGTCAACAAGAAGGACATCTTAAGGGAATCTTCCATGTTTTTCAAGATCCTGTGGCTAGTCTTTTACAGTGATTAGAGCATAAGAACACTGTGGAATTTATGGATCATGAAACTATTTTCAATGGAAATTTTGTGTTGCCATTCTCTTATTTGTTATGCATGCTCAAGGAAAGTGTGAGCATAATTTCATTAAATGGGCATCTCCTTGCTTGGCTTCATTGTAAATTTGATATTGCTTGAGTTAGCAGGTTATTCAACAGTTAGTGTAGATAGTAGTATGAATAAGCTCAATGGTTTGAGCATCTTTTTCAACAGTGTTTCAGCTTCCGACAGTTTCTTTTAGCAGTTTGGTATTATTGTTCAGGTTTGCAACTGTGGGCAGTTATCTTTGGCATTTGAAGCCCGAGGAGAAGGCCCTGAGATTCGAGTGATTTTCTGTCATAAATAAGTAATTCGGTTAATTAGGTTCAGTTAGTTAGTAGTCATTTTTCAGTCTGTAAATTATATTTTCAATTTATCAGTTAACTTCGTTCCCCAATGAATAGGCTTCTAGTCTGTGGTGTTCTTGACACCTCACAGGGAGGTTGCCTTCCCCAATGGAGCCAATGTTAGAGTAGGTTAGTTTATTGGTTGAAGGTGTTTGAAAATTTATGAGTTTTGTTGTCGTACAAAGGGTCAACTCACCAACTTTGTCATTGTTATGAGTTTGACTAACCACTACATGAGAAGTCATTATGAAAGTGGTTTTTTCATTTGGTCATCAAGGTCTCCATCACTATTGGGAAGGGGTGTCTGGCTTAGAAAGTTGTCATTATGTTTTTGAGTAGGAAATCTTGGGAGTTTGTTAAATTTGTTCAATTAAATTATGGGTTTACAATCAAAAAAGAATGATGACAAAGTAAATATGGTTGTAAACATTACAGTTTCTTCTTCATCATACATTATTCATACCCCTTATCCTTTTTTCCCTCTTTATCCCCATTTTCTATTTGATTCTAATCCTACATAAAAAAAAATCCCTTATTCCCTCATTCATTCGAATTATCCCCCAATTCAAACATTTTTCCCATCCCATATTCCTATTTTAAGCCTAAATTCCCTTTTATCCTAATTCTAAGTCCCCTTTTACCCTAGGCCTAAATTCTTTTAGCATCATTTCCATGATAAATTAACATCATTCACATATCCCATACACCCTAATCATTTCCCATACTCCCTACACTCATGCCAAGCATGGAGGTCTTCTACACTGTGCAATGCAATTTCCTCTTAAATTGACTGTTTTGGTCACCATTTTGCAGAAAGGTTTATGACCAAATGGAGCCGAATTTAGACAAGCAGAAATAGGTTTTTCTCAAGCACAGACCAAAGAACAATAATTTCTTCCAGTTTATACACAGTTGCCACGGATCGGGAGATTTGGTTGCATTTTCAAAGCCCATTTTTCGAACTACACAAATACTTTGTTTTAGTCATTGTTTTGCAGAACGTTTTCTGGGAAGCTAGGGAAGAATTCAGAGACACATATTCAAAAAATTATAATTTATAATAACCTAATTCATTTTTTACACAGATATTACTTTTTGGGAGATATGGCCCTTTTGAAAATCTGTTGCTAGGCACTATGCAGTTGCTGCACAAAATACTTTGTTTTAGTCATCAATTTGAAACGTTGTTTTCGATGACATGGAGTAGAATTTTGGGAAATGGAAAGAGGTTTTTCTCAAGGACGGGACACATAACAATAACCTCTTCCATTTTTTGTACAAGTGTCATATATTAGGAGAGTCGAATGCATCTTCAAAGCATGCCTTTCAAACTATGCAAATTGCTAGTTTTAGTCATTGTTTTGCAGAGGCTTTGAGATTGTGGCAATTCAAGGATTATTGAGGCTGCCATGTGTTAAGGGAGGAGTTGTAGAGTATTTTTCTGTGTCACAAGCCTATTCACCGCCTAATCATCATCCATATGGAGGATCATGCCAACATGGCATGTTACAAAGTTGTTGTGCAATACATATTTGGAATTTGTCTGTTGTTTCTTACTTTGTATTTCTAAAGGCGTCGCATTATGACAAGTACAAGATTCTCATATATTAGAATAGTGTCTAGATAGGATAGCATGATAAGAGCTAAGTTAGTTTTTTGTTTTTCTACTAAAGAAAAAACTGAAGATAGTTTTAAGAAGTTACTACTTTTGTAATGAATTCGACCCACCTCATGGATCAGAGATTCATTGTTTATGGTCATGGGATTTTGAGGATGTAAGGCTATTTAATGCCAAATGATACAAGCTAGAAAGGGTTGGATGGTGCGGTGAATTGATTTTAAATATATTTGTGTGTGTTGTGATTTATCTTTTTAGTAATAAAATGCTTCATCCAAAGTTTGGCCAGTGATTACTTAGAGATTCTTGCGGTATATCATTTCAAATTTGTTGCTCTTCAGGGTATTTTTCACCTTATATACTTTTCCTCAGTTCTTCTTAAAGGTATAATTGTAACAACCTTGCTAGAATTCATTATATATGCTCTAGTTTAGATGTAACTAAATGTTTCAAACACAAATGCAATGTGTTATGGCTTTATCTTCTATATTTCTTCTTAATACTCAATCATTTGAGATGCAGCAATAGAAATTTGATGTGTTCAGTCACATGTGGATGAGTGTTGTTCTATGTTTATTTCCCACTGTACTACAATTCTTTCCTATTCGTAAAATGTGCTAGACAAGCCTCTTTATTTGTTATTGGTTGGTTATGATGAGATATTAACGTTCGTGATCACATGCATCTATATTCTAGAACCTTTCACCAAGTTAAAATAAACTTTTAAAATCCTTTAAAGATCTGGTCTCTGTAAAATTATGTGCTTTAGAGTCTCCAATATTTAGGTTTTTCAAGTGAGGGAGCCACCTCTGACTAGAAAAGACCAACTTCTAGCCCAAGCGGTTTGTGGTTACCTCTGTGGCCCTTTTCTCAGCCTGAAGGGATTTTACGGAGTGATAACATAATGGCGTCGTTGCTGGGGAGCGAACGATTTCATATTCCTGAGGGAAGATCATCATAGTTTAGCTTTGATTGCTGATGGTGGACAACATTCAAACACATAAAAAGGCTGACTAATTCACCTGGCGACTCCACTTTAAGTTTCAACATTATTTGAAGACTCCATTGGTAGTAGGATCAAAGAATTAAGATGGGTTCAATTGCAAGAACAAATGTCAGATATGCTCCTATGGATAGATCTCATATTCTTTCCCACTGTACTGCAATTCTTTCCTATTCGTAAAATGTGCTAAACAAGCCTCTTTATTTGTTATTGGTTGGTTATGATGAGATATTAACTTTCGTGATCACATGCATCCATATTCTAGAACCTTTCACCAAGTTAAAATAAACTTTTAAAATCCTTTAAAGATCTGGTCTCTGTAAAATTATGTGCTTTAGAGTCTCCAATATTTAGGTTTTTCAAGGCACATAAAAAGGCTGACCCATTCACTTGGCGATTCCACTTTAAGTTTCAACATTATTTGAAGACTACATTGGTTGTAGGATCCAAGAGTTAAGATGGGTTCAATTGCAAGAACAAATGTCAGATATGCTCCTATGGATAGATCTCATATTAGTTCCCACTGTACTACAATTCTTTCCTATTTGTAAAATGTCAGATATGCTCCTATGGATAGATCTCATATTCCTGGCTTTCCAAATCTGATGCCTCGTATCGATTGGTCAAGTTATTTGCCAAGATTCAAAGATGGAGATGGAGATGATGTTGCTCTGCATCTAGTTAAATTTCACATGCATGTACGCAAGCTAAAGGTTCAATTTCCTGAAGATTGTCTCGTGAAGATGTTCATGGCTACTCTGGAAGGAAAGGAAAGGTCATGATATGAACAATTACCAACAGCTAGTTTATGCTCTTTAGAGGATTTTCATGCATTATTCTTTGAAAATTTTAAAGAATTTTATCCATATTTATTGATGATTCAAAGCTATTGTGAACATTTTGTGAGTTTGATTGAATATTTGGAGAGTTGTTATGAAGATGATGAGTTCATGGATGAGGAAATTTTAGAGGCCCTTCATGACAATCCCTTTCATCACCAAGAAGAAATGGTAGCCTCTCTCTTGGATGAAAATGAAACCCAAGAGGATTTTAAATATGATAGTCGTGTTCCATCCTCTGAGTTTGATGATAATTTACAACAGTCTTGTTCATCTTCTCATGATCAAGAGTATGAGAATCATTTCCAACAACAGGAGGAAATGGTAGAGTATAGTTTCTATAATGTTCAGATGAAGGAAGAAATTTATTCTTCATGTCATTCCTTGTCTCAGCTTACACCAATGAAGAAAATCATGAAAAGCGGGTTATTGAAGACCCCATGGATGTGGACATTATTGCTGAAGTGGCTGCCCCAATAGAAGATTTTCAAGAACAAACTTTTCCTTTCTCTAGCATACATGGCAAGATTGATGAAAAGATTTCTCCCATTCCTTTCGAAGATAGTCCTAAGTTTCTGAAAGTCTACTTTTGTCCTCTTTCTGATCATCAAGTAAAGGTTGTTGATCCATCCTTTGAAGAATCTTTTGTTGTTCAGTTAGAATCTTCAAAGGAAGGATATCTTTAGTTTTCTCCAAGTCAGCAAGAAGAAAATATTAAGGGAATATTCCATGTTTTTCAAGATCTTGTGGCTAGTCTTTTACAGTGATTAGAGCAGAAGAACATTATGGAATTTATGGATCACGAAACTATTTTCAGTGGAAATTTTTAGTTGCCATTCTCTTATTTGTTATGCATGCTCAAGGAAAGTGTGAGAAAAATTTTAGTAAATGGGCATCTCCTTGCTTTGTTTCATTGGAAATTCTGTATTTCTTGAGTGAGCAGGTTATTCAACAATTAGTTTAGATAGCAATATCAATAAGCTCAATCATTTGAGCATCTTTTTCAGCAATGTGCCAGCTTCCAACAGTTTGGTATTATTGTTCAGGTTTGTAAGAGTGGGCAGTTACCATTGGACTTTGAAGCACGAGGAGAAGGCCCTGAGATTCGAGTGATTTGTTGTCATAAATACTGTTGGTGCATTGGTAAATCCAAATGGTATCACGGTGAACTCATAATGCACAAAGCATGTTCAAAATGTAGTCTTAGAGATATCATTTTTCTTGATTCTTAATTGATGATAGCCTGATCGTAAATCAATTTTTGAAAAGACAATAGCTCCTTTCATTTGGTTGAAGAGGCCATCAATTCGAGGCATTGGATACCAATTCTTTATTGTAGCTCAATTTAAGTCTCGGTAGTCTATGCATAATCGTAAAGAACCATCCTTCTTCTTAACAAAAATTATAGGAGCACCCAAAGGTGAAATACTGGGTCGAATGTGTCCTATATCCATTAGTTCCTTCAACTCAATTTGCAATTCTTGAAGTTCTGGAGTTGTCATTCTATAAGGTGTTTTAGAGATTGGTCCTGTACCAGGTTTCAATTCTATTGTGAGATCCATCTCTCTTTCGGGAGGTAATCCTGGTAGTTCCTTTGGAAAAACATCTAGAAATTCGGCTCATACCAATATTATTCTAAGGATGGTCCTTTATCTTTGCTTACTTCTTGAACTACATATGCCAGATAACTTTTCCTTAAGCAATGATTCATTTGCATTGCTTAGATGAAGTGTAAAGATACCTTTCTCTTGATACTTTGGATTTGGATCATTTCTCCTTCATCATTTATACAAAGAATTATTTTCCCATAATAGTCTACCCAAGCTTGATGAGCTTCTAACCAATCCATACCTATGACGAGGTCATAATTTCATAGGCCTGTGACATAAACTTTTAATTTAGTCGAACAGATCCCTAAATCAATTTTACATTCCTCCACACTTAAATCTACGGATTGAGGTTCTCCTGAAGCCATTTCTACCTGTCTGAAATCGTTTTGCTTGCCAGCTGCCAACCCACATTTATTTAATGCATATGACAAAATGAAACTATTAGTGGCACTAGTATCAAATAAGATTTTGAGTTTTATAATGTTAATAATACCTGAAGATTCCACTACAATGGACTGATGTGTTGCCTGGTTGTTGTTGACTACAACATGGATCTTATGATTTCCTTGGGTATTTGATGATGGCTCTTTCCCTGTTCTTTGCATTATACTTGATGAAGCTTCCAGACAATCACGTTGGAAATGTGGTCCTCCACATCCCCAACAATTAACCTGGGTCGGTCCCCTTGAGTCAGATTGTGAGTTTCTAGACAAGGAGCTTCGTCCTCTTATGCCACTTCCTCTCATGTTTCTTCCTCTATTACTAGTTCCACAAGATTTCCATGGACTTGTGTTTGCAGATTCAACAACTAAGTATTAACTACCATGGGAGCTCTTGCTCCTACTCCTCATGGGGTAAATCTATTACCATAAGGAGGTGGTCTCGAGCTACTTCCCCCAAAGAAGTTTTGTGGAGTTTTTCCTGGAAATCCTGGTTGTGGAGGTTATGTTGGTATGACATCCCTTTTTATTTCTAGATGCTCCTCTTCATAACGGCCACATTCCACTGCCTCAACTACTGATGATGGCTTCCACATCCTAGCCATGGTCCTCATGCGAGGATTTAATCCATATACAAAACGCTCAGCTTGACATTCGTCAGAATATAAATAATGAATATATTTCACAAGCTCCATAAACGTTATTTCATATTCTTCCACTATTTTGTTACCTTGGACTAACATATGAAAGGATTCGGCTTGTTGTTCTTGAAAATGTGGAGGTAAGTATTTAGCGCGAAATCTTTCCTCGAACAATTCCCAGGGAACATTATCCGTTGTGAGGTGTAATTGTTTTCCAAATTCCCCCACCAAATCAAGGAGCTTTCCTTTAACTGAAATACGACAATTTTCGATTTGGAAGTAGAAGAGTACTCTCTTAGTGCAAAACATTTGTTCATTCATTATAACCATGATTCAGCACGTTCTCCATCTCATCCTCCTGAAAATTCGAGGAGTTTAATTTTTTGCAGCTCCCACGAAATGTCTTCCTTTGATTGTCTATAATCAGAACCTTTGGGCTCCGTTGGATTCTTTTCTTCGAGTTGAGGTTTCTCTTCTTTGGTATTATCTATTGGTGGCCCTTATAATGTTTCTAATATGGCTTCCAATGAGCGCATTATAACGGTTAACTTTGGTGCTGGAGCAGTTGGCATTGATGATGGTCTCGATGGTGGTGGCAATGGGGATGACAACGGTGGTGGCGTCAGCGATGGCGATGCTACTCGATCACGTCGTCGTCATTGATATGTCCTTACCATCATAGATTTTCCTGGATACATAATAAAATTATGAAAATTTGAGGTATACTTTTAGATTTAACATAGATAATTTTGCAAATTCAAGCTCACAAACATGTATAGTTTTTTTTTGCTATTTTTACCTGCTAGGCAGGTCTTATTGGTACTGAGGTCAAGGAAGGTGGTATCGCTACCTCCTTGTCCTAATGCATGGTGTTCTTAATGAAATGCATAGGTCTTCATAGACCATAGTATTATTTCATAATTTTAAATGTAATATATATTATAAATTTTAAAGAAATTTGTATTTAAATTTTAACTTATGTATTATGCCTACCTTAATCTATGATAAGGTTTTAATATCTTTTAGAATTTATTTCAATTAAATCCTCATATAATATAAATTCTCAATATGAAGTCTCGTGAAAAAAAAAGAAAGAAAAAAAGCATATAATTTATATAATTATTGGGAATATAAATAATATAAAACCATTATAACAATGTCCTATAATTATGTGTTTATAACATAATACTAAATCACTACTTGATACATGCTAAAGTTTAATCTTTATAATGTACATGAATCATCAATAGTTATGTATAAAATTGTAAACTAACTATTAAAATCTTCAACTAAACATCTTTTAAAATAAATTTGATTAATCATAAATTTATTGCCAAAATTGTATTATATCGAGTAAGACACCTTAACCTAACTTTATATAAAATAAAATTAAAAGCCTCAATGGCATGTCCACTGACCGTGGTTTCTTCGATTCAAGTCCACGTCTCCAAGGAACAATTTCTTTTGAGATATTATTAATGAGATAGTTTTAAAACTATGCCTTCGCGGGCTCTTCTCTTAGGATGGAAGCTTAACTCTAGCATTGACCTGTGTTATGACTTATAACTCATTAGTTAGACATGGTTTGGATTGTGGATTGGCTTTAATTTGATTTATATAATGTTAAATTTATAAAATGTTGAATTTTAATTTAATATCGACTAAGGATGAGTTGTTCGACGTATCATTCCAAACGTAAAGGGATGTCTCTTCCATGGATTTGGATTAAGAGGGCATTTGATGCGCATTGATCTTCCACCCACCCATCGATTGGATCTGGCTTCACTTGACACTGTGCCATCATCTATCTCTTGTAATAAACTTCTTGTCTATTTATTCAAAGCGATTTATTGGTATTAGTTTTCAAGGGTTAATTGTAAATATTGTTTGAAGGCGTTCTTCCAATTTCGACCTTGTGCCGTGAGTAGAGCAGCCCACCAACTCAAAGCAGGTCGTAAGTTCGACTCTTAGACTGTCCATTGTTTTGGCATGGCGTCAAGCCAACATTTATGGCTAGGAAGTCCACAGCCTTGCGTCTAACTGGTATGGCTATGGCTACGACAGTACCTGTGTATAAAGAAATGTATGCTAACACAAGGGAACTCTTTTTTTGGGTAAGCATGAAGCGTGACAATGTCCAATTCCCTGTAAAATGTCTTGAATGTCAATAGATAAAGGCCGACCATCGTCACCCACCAGATCATCTACAACCACACAATATTCCTATTACCAAGTGGAAGGTGATTTCTATGGATTTTGTTATAGGGCTGCATTTTACACCACAAAGAAACAATCTCATTTTGGTCGTGGTGGATAAACTACGAAAAATGCTCACTTTATTCCTGTAAAAGATACTTATGAAGTTGTTGACATAGCTCGAGCATTTGTAAATGAGAGTATCAAGTTCCAAGGAGATCTTAAAAAGATCATATCAAATAGGGATTCACAATTCACTTGAAGGTTTTGGACTTGTATGCAATCTGCTTTTAGGAACACAACTAAATTTAAGTACATCTTATCACCTTGATACTAATGGATAGATAGAAAGGGTGAACCAAGTAATGAAATATATGATGAGGATGTATGTTATGGACCAACAAACACATTGGTAAAAGTAATTGCACTTGGTTGAATTTGCATACAATAACAATTAACATACTTCAATCAAAATGTCTTCATTTGAAGCATTATATGGGAGACCTTGTTGAACATCGTTACGCTGGAACAGGTTAGAGGACCAAGTGATAATGGGACTATAAGTAATTCAAGAGATGGATGGAATTACAGGGATCAGATGAAGGAACCATTTCAATTGAACCATCACGTATACTGAAACATAGGGTTTGACAATTCAGGAACCACCTGGTAGACCAAATTAAGGTCCAGTGGAACAAATATAGCCCTGGATTGACTACCTGGGAAGATACAGAGACCATACGTCTAAGATACCCCAACTTGTGATAATTTTGAAGAACCTAAAACCTTATTTGTATATGTTTACTTTTTTTTTGAGTTGGATACTTAAGACTATTATTTTGGATTATTACATGTAAAAATGAATTTTTATTTTGCTAGTACATGGTATATGCTATTTGTTTAACTTTGCTGATACGTGGATACCAATATGAAATATGCTATTTAATTAACATCGCCGGAATATGGATATCAATATGAAGTTTAGTATTTAATTAACCTTGCTGTGAAATCTAAATTATGAATTATGTTATGGATGAGATATCTATAATTTTATTTCATTTCTGCATATCGACGTGATTGATGAGATGGAAATAAAAGAATGACATGGCCAAGTATGTAATGTGAACGTAAAGATCAATATCGTAGATAGTAACATATTTGAAATACACAGAAAATGTTATTTAAATACAATTTATTTTGAATATATTGATGCATATGTTATAATGTGTGGACAATTGTTTACATTGCAGATAACATCATCACCAAACCGACCACGTGATGACAAAACTCCAAGAACAATTGATTCTCAATAAGATTCCATGATAGGCTATTGACCCTGGTCCCACTAGGAGGGGTGGAGGTATTACCCACCGTTTATCCTCCAAAACCTGGAGTCATGGGAGGACTATGCGAGTCATGCTCCCTTAGACATGTGATGATGACTGTCGGATGCCTACCAAGAAATCATGTTGATATAGTCAATGTTGTCATCCTTATGATTTATGAAGGGTTAGGTCAGTATAGATGATGCCGTGAAAAACTCCAATAGATGATAGATAGGATGGGAGTAGAAAAGATTAGGAAAGATATGATAATTCTAGAATAGCTTGGGAACCTAGTTGGGGCAGGACATGACTATATTAAGGTTGTAAAATTTAAAAAGTTCAACAAAAATTTATTTATGAAACATAATTCTTACATGATTATACTAAATCACTAAATAAATTACGGATATACTATATAAACCCTAACTTCAGGACGAAGTTTTCTAAAGGAGGGGTGTATGCAATGACACATTTCGAAATAAACATAAAATATGATTGCTAGCATGCATGCGAGACATGCATATGATAGCTACATATGCATGCATCACATGTACTGCACTAGTATACATACTAACCGAAGATGAAAATATCCAAGTATAGGATAAGTAAAACAATTATTGAAAATATGAAGTAAATACCTAACTCGGAGGGAATATAACGACCACTTGGGGTACTTAATATGTGTATCACCATCATAAACTATAATATATTATACCCAATAAAAAGTAAATGCAAGCCGTTATACAAATGGTGATATAATATATATATCATACAAGACTAATGGGAATTGTAATATATTTTTATACAAACAAAATTGGGGAAATTGTAAAATACATACACAATATATTAACCAAATAAAAAAGAACTATAAATTATTATTCTTAATTGTATTAGTAATAATTGTATATTTTATATAAAGAGGTTAAAGGCAATTAACTAAAAAGGGATATATTATATCAACCAAGCAAACAAGCAAAAAAAAAAACCTTAGTACGCATGCCATAAAAGAAATTAAATAAAATTTGTAACCAATTATGTAAACTCAACACATAATAAGGAATGACCGCCTCAAAAGGACGATACTCGACAATCTTGGAATTTCACGTGCTAGAAGGCCAAAATCACAAAGTGGACAAACTGCTGGGAGACGGTGGCCTTGGGAGGTATAAGGATGGAGGAATTTTGCTCAGGGAAGGGGAAGGGAGGAAACATAATTATCTGAAATGTTACAGAGACAGAGAAGGAATCACAAACGGAGAGGTAGATTGAGCTTGATTGTTCTTGGGGTTTTGGGCACGGGGACTAGAAGAATTGTCTTCTGGATCTGGGGACCGTACAGGTAGACCCCAGATAGGCTGGGAGGTAAAGTGTGGTTTGGTATTGCATTAGTGGGAACCACAACACCTTCAATCGATTACCAGGTATTCTCCTTAAATTTAAATTCTTATTTAAAATTGTAGTTACTATCTGGTTAAAGTTTCAAAATTAGGGCTTTATACTATTTGGTTGAAATTATACAGTTAAGGATTTTAGAATAAGTTCTCTGGTTAAATTGTCCAATTTGGGCTTTACATTCTGGTAGTCCTTTGAGAATACACAATGTATATTCAATATGGAATATAAACTTATCTTTTTGGAAAAAAACTTAGTACATGAGATATATTAACTTGGTAGATAATTTTTAATCTATTTAAATTTATTTTTTTGTCTATATACACTAAAGTGAACTAGATTGCTAACAAACATAAGTAATGTAAGGTGTGACACTCTATGGTACAATAATGCAACATGTGCGTGACACTTTATGGTACAAGTTGTATGCACTTTAACATAAAAGAAAGCAATATGAGTTTATGATTGAATCATTGATTTA
Source organism: Pinus tabuliformis (assembly GCA_031772625.1). Classification (NCBI taxonomy): domain Eukaryota; kingdom Viridiplantae; phylum Streptophyta; class Pinopsida; order Pinales; family Pinaceae; genus Pinus; species Pinus tabuliformis. The sequence goes on along the minus strand of CM062816.1, from coordinate 1,962,787,428 downwards.
CAAAATGTTTCTTTACATAGATAACAAGCATGAGATATAGAGTTTCGAGGGTTAGTTTGATTGGTTATTGAATTTCTCTTAAATTACTCTTATGTAAGTCATGATATCAATTTCATCAATGTTTGTGAAATGAGTGGGTTTTATGGCAACCATTTAATTATCTTTCCTTTGAATACTTTACAAAAGAAGCCAGGTTTCCCATAAAGTATTTCTTTATAATTATTATTATTATTGTTTTAAGATAAAGATAGTTTGTGAGAATTAAAAAATAAATAAATAAATCTTTAGAGGAATTGATAACTAAGTTGAGCATGTATTTGCGTGATTTAGACTCAATTCCAACCGCTACCACTATAACTTCTAAGTAAACCCATATACAACCCACATAGGACCCACAAAACTAATTTGAAAGAATTTGAATCTCAAACAACATACTTCATAAACTGTATCCTCCTTTCTCATGACTGCTGCACGTCTTGAAGGGTATAGAGTTTATATTTTTGATCCTGAAGGTTGTAATCAGATGTGCTGTGGGTTTCTTTTCCTATTCCTGAAGCACAGTGAGTCAATGGTGGTGATGACTTTTTCCTCAAGTTTTCAATATGTTTCTATGTGATGTTACAGCTCTTCCTTTTCTAGATGCTATGTTGTTTTCTCCTAAAACATTGTTCTCTCTGTCGCGATCTTGTTTCATAAGACTCATCAGAATTATGATGTATATATTACCTTAATATAAATATAATACTTTTCTTTCTGAAAAAACTACATATCATACCATCACTAAACGAATTACCTTAAAACGAAAACTTTAACATTATACCCAATGAAAATTTATAAATTTATATAATAACATCCTCTTTCAATCAAACATTAACCTCATCCATAACTTTTTAATATAAAAAAATATAATCGCTTGAAATTAAATTATAACTTAAAAACATGATTAAAGACAAAGCAAGTTAACGAACAAAATTGTACGAAACGAATTAGAATGTAACAATATTTACATCATAATGTAAATGTTGTAAACGACGATATGCAAAACAGTAAGACAAAAAAAAAGTGCTTTGGTTTATGCTTAGTACGAGGAACGCATTGAATGATAAGCTTCGTTTAAATGATGAAACTCATTTGATTTCGTAATTGTTGAAATATATTTAGAAATAAATATTAATTTTGCTTATGGTTTTATAGGAGTGGTTTTATTGTTTTTGTTTTGCAATTTTATTTTATTTTATTTTATTTTTTATTTTTATTTTTTATTTTTTATTTAGTTTAAGCTCTTTTAAATTAGTTTCGAAAATAATAGAAATCTTGGTAAGATTATAATAAATTTAGTAGAATTTTTTAAAAATTGATTTATAGTTGTCAAATTTCATAGTTTTGGGTGTCCCCTAGGTTTTTGATGGTACTGAATCCATTTCCACCATCAAAAAAATGATTTAAACACTCCAACCTTCTGATTTAAAATAAATAAATAAAAAATAAAAAATTACTAGATTCTAACAAGAAATCTGTCGTCCAAGCAAATGTGTGGCGTCGATAAACAACGCCTTTTTGTATAACACAATCTCATCTATCTGCGTCATGCTATTAATGCATTTTGGGTTATATGCTATATTATTTGAGTTGATTTAATGGTTAAAAATAGTTGTGGTCTAATTTATAGATGAAATATTTTTTTGGGAGTTTTTTCTGGTTAATTTTAACCAAATTTTGGAATAATTTTTTAAAAACTTGTATTTAAGTTGTTTAATTTGTTGAATTCGAGTACCCTATATATATATATATATATAAGTTTAAATCCAAAAAAAAAATGTACATCTTTATAAATTTTAGCAATCAAAACATTGCGCAGAAATAAATCCTTACCCGATAAATAAAGGCGTCTTATTCACCAAGTTAATATCTATTTCGTTTCTTGAATCTACTCATCCTTTCAATTAAAAAAATTTACACGTCTTGCTTATATGACTTTGTTGAAATTTTGGAGTGCTGCCAGCTCTCACTCATCATTTACATTGTCGAAAAAAATGCAGTCGGATGTTATGAGAGGCATGAGTACCGAAAATCAACATGGTTAAAGAAGGTGGGTGCAAGATAAACACATTCCCACATAATGAAAAAAGTATTTGATTAATTAATCAATGTTATCTTTTTCATAATAAATAAGTAAACAAATAAATTCCATTCTTGTGCAAATATTAAAGAATTTTTCGATCTCCTGCAGCGGAGCAAAATTCGAGCGTGGGGGTGGGTGCGGGGATGCATGGTGTGGTTTGTAAACCATTCCATCCATTGTTGCCTACTCCCCATTTATCAAGAAGACCTCTCCACATGCGGGGAAATCCATTTCGTCAACCAACAAAAACACAAATCTCGCTTATCACAACACCAACACCACCACTAGCATAGCCAAATTTGGAAGAAGAAGAAGGTCTTTGTTGCTCATGCTAGCTAGTGAAGGATTCAAGAGAAATGACCATGGTCTTCACATCCTCATCCTCAGGAGGAGGCCAACAAGACAATGGAGGAGGTGGGGAAATCATCACCCCATATATGATAATCCACATAAAACCATTTGGCCCCTTGATGGAATTGGAGACTGACAACCTGATCGGTGCTTACTAAGAGAAATTGTATGCCTTGAAGCACGACCAACTGAAGGCCAGGCACTAGGAAGAGGTGGCTAACCTCATATTCATGTGTTGTGGGGGACTCGAACCCTCGAAGTACTCCTTCCAGTGTAGTCATAAGATCAAGAAGCTCTGTAAGAGATACCAGACAAAGATCCTTTAGGCATCCAAGAGATTGACCATCCCATAATAGAAGATCTGAATGGCGTGGCAGAAGAGGACATACAAAGTGATCTAAATGAGCAAGTGAACTGAGAGTGTGATAATTATATTGAACTTTGGTTCTAGATAATCATCAGTTTGGAGCACCACTCCCTTCTTCAACAATTTTTGGCAGCATCTCAATCAAAGCATTTTCTCTCTCATGTTCTAGTATATATCAAAGCACATCTTTCAAACATGAATATGACCATATTTGTTCTCTTATTATGCACATGGCTTCATTGGAAATACTCCTACACTTGAGAAAAGGCTTCCTTTCTTCAAGTAGGGTAGGATATTGTAATGAATAATTTATATAATAGTAAAGAAAAAATTAAGTCATGTTGTGAAAATTAGTTTACTGGCATAATTGGACACGAGCCTTGCTTGAAAACCAGGCAACTATTGAGCAAAGTTCACAATAAATTCTATAAGTTCATGTTGGCTCCAATGTTTTATTACGGTTCTTCAAAATCTTTTTGGTTCTATGCTCGAGTTGGTTGATGTGGGATTCCTCAAGGCCCACCTTCCAATAGATCTTGTCTCATTAACTTCAACACCTTATCTAGGACCAGGATCAGAGACAAGCCTCCTCGCTGACAATAAACAATGTTTCTTGATTGTCATATCTTGTAGTTGAATCGACTTCAAACTATCAATATCATTTACATTATTAGTGAGTTGTCTTGCATTGGTTAATGATTGTCATAGTGATCAATAATCCATTGAATTCTTTCTATATTCAAATTCAACTAAATCTGTTCACATACATTGAATTGTACCCATTAGTGTTATATGTGAAGACTATATGGTTTAATGGAATCAACAGTGGATTACATCCTTTTCATATTCTTGCAGCAACAGTTCAGTATTTTGTAACATCATGCCAAAGTTTGTTCTAATTCTTCAAAATTAGAAGTACAACAATAAAGTCTAATTTACAATTCTTCCATCAACTCCAACATGAGTGATGCAACTTCTAAAGTTGCGATAAAAGTAGCCCTAGATTAAAAAAGGCTAGTTCTAGTTCAATTTTCTTCATCAATAGTCTTCACCTATAGAGGTTTAACCTTTCAATGATTTGTTTAATCCAAAAAATCAAGAAAGATTCAAATGTATCTTTGTTTTAAGCCATTAAAGTCAAATTCTACAGCAATTCAAAGGATTCAAGACACTCTAAAGTTAAGAATATTCAAGGACCAGTCCAACACTTCATAGAGAAACTTTAAGCAACACCCTAAACCTTCAACATTATGTTAAGTATCAATGAAAGAAAGCAATCAGATTTGATTTTCTAAAGTATCATGTATCATCATCACTGTGGGGGGACCGTGAGCATTGAATTATTAGTATACTTCAATGGTTCCAGATGAAAATACAAAGATGTCCTTTAAAAATTCTTCAACATACTCTTTAGATTCAACCACTTAGTATTCACCTTTTGCTCATTAATTTCGTATCATCATGCCAACGGAGAGGTAAATGGGAACACTAGAATTTCAAGCATTTCAATATTTTAAGAACTTGATTTGTGATTTAACATCAGGGTTCAAACAAATTTTATAGAGGATAGTCGCACAAAATCATATCTTACTTTGTTTTATAAAGATCTAGAACAATTATGCCTTGTAGCTATGGAAAATTATTGTAGTAGTCCATTGGATGCTTGTAGCACCTTGTGTCAAAGGAACTTTTTACATAAATATTGAAAGCAAATGGAGCTTAAATAAAATAAAAAATTATGAGATATGGGTTTTGAAGAGAATAGCATAAATTGAGTAAGAGGAGGGAAATGTGAAGAAAAAAAAAATGCAATTTTGAAGAATATTTGAGCAAGTTATCAAGGTAGATTTTTTTCCTTTTTACCATTATGCACGAATAAAGTTAGGATTCAATGTTTTTGCATAACAATCTTTTTTTGTCAAAACAAAACTCCAAAGGCATGCTATGGTAAAATCGGTAAAAATATGATATTTCACTATTGAAGCACTCAATTTGGCTTTAAAATGAGTTCATGATGTATATTTATGTGCAACATTGGATAACATGAAAGAAGATCTTCAAAGCTCTAGTTCCTACAAAACTACTCAGATTGAACTCATTTATATCATTTTCTTTTCTCCATTGTTTCTACTTCAGCTAGCAGTGCCAATCAAAGGTAAAACTTCAGGTAAAATCACTTATAAAACTTTTTAACTTGTTAAAAGTTTAGGAAATTATGATGAGTAACCACTGTAAGTACACAATTCCTATCATGTATTATTTGTCATGATTTCACTTGATCACCTCTTCGTTATGTTTCACCCTCCATCTTCAAACCTCTTATTGCCATTTTTCCACATCATCATACATTCCTTTCTTTATTTTCTCTAGTGTGAATCTAAGGAGTGTACAATAGACTATTGCTAATATATCATTAAAAGTGTAAAAAAAAATCAACATTAAAAAGGAGCTTCATGTCACTCATACCTAAAGAAAAAGGGCACCTCAAGAGCCTGAGAAAGATCAAGTACATTCTTATGTTCCCCTTGAAGAGCAAGAACCAATCCATAAGTACATGAAACATCAAGCTCGCGAAAAAGAAAGCAATCAAGCAACAACTCTTGAGGACCAAGGTTTGGTAAGGAATGATTCAAAATGAAAAATCATAATGATTTCCAGCCATATATATATATATTGGAGATTTAAAACAACAAATAGAACTAGCTTTTTTATCAAGATTATTCCGAATTTTCACAACCATGTGTTGAGAATGAATTAGTTCCAAGATTAGAAAATTTTCACCCTTGCTTTTAGATCAGCTCATTATTTTGAAGACCAAAAGTATGGTATGGTTAGAATATGAATGGGCAGTTGAATATTGTAGTCCATTCAATTTCTTAGGCATCTTGTGATTTTTGAGTGAGGGCTATGATTTATATTGGCTTGATATCATTGGGTAATTTCATGAGATATTGCATCATTTGTTATAGTTATGAAATAGTTTTCATGTTATTCATGAGGATGTGAGCATGGTTTTTGCATTTACCTTTGAGGATCAGGCATTGTAATGGTTTGAGCTTCTTGAGAAGAGACAAATTTCTACACTTGCATATATCTTTATGTTGTTATTCAAATGTTAAGATCATCACTATGAAAAGGAGTATGGAGAATTCATTCAACACCTATAACAAGTATGTCCCTTAATTTCTAACCAACATTTTGCGACTATATTTATTAAAAAAAATGTTGGTTGTTCAAGCAAGGATTGAAGCATTTCTACTTTAGCATATAAGACTAATATCATCCATTTAAATTAGCTAACAACCAAGACATTATTCCAACATGTTGTCAATAGCAAGCATCCTCCAAATTTATCAGGAGACTATGGAAATTTTGTTAGTCATTAATTGTTGAATTGAAAATTATTCTCAACATATTTCCCCCCTCGATATAAAATAGAGTATATCTTGTTCCATTCAACATTTTTCAGATATAAGTATGTTGATGTAAAGGTACAATATAAAGAGTTTGTAGATGTTTTGAAGCAAGGTGAAAGAGTGAAAACTTAGTTTTCTAATCAATCTATCACCCTACTATGTTCACACTTTTGATTACCACACACAGTATACTCAGCGTGTCAAGTATTGTTGGAAATGTCAAGTATTGTTGGAAATGAGGTATAAAAAAAACATGTCTTGATATTTCAGTCATAAATGAGTACATTTCAGCGATATAAGCAAATGGTCAAAGGAGTAGCTTTGAAGATCAGTTAGAAAACACGATTTGGAATTTCTTTTAAATTCTTGTTTGAGTGCTTGGATGGACTTTTTTACTATCGCATGCAGGAACTTTCATGATAGCTTGAAGTTTCTTTGCATTTTGAGGTTGTTGATGCACTTTTATACTTCACCCAATTGGGAAGCTAGTGCCTAGATTAGTCTTATTTACTTAACACAACTTCTTGTCCACACATATGGAGGCATCTATGAAGACTATTGTTTGGTTTAAGGATTGACTTGTGGACAATACTTCATTGCTTGAAGCTTATATAGATCAGGTCATGTTCAAGCATTCCTAGTAAACAACATCCTTTGATTTGGGAGACTTAAAAAGTAGAAACAAAGTTTGAACATTCTCATTCTCTTGGATTAGATGTGTCAAGACTGAATATAATGTCTTAAGGGGACAACACATTCGAGTTACACAAAAATAATACAAAATTTTTCTCTTAAAACAAAGAGTTGTTCAAGTTTGCTAAGAAACGGCATAAGAAATCTAACTCATTACCAAACAAAGGATGATACATTTTGGAGTGAATATGTTGCTAATGAATCAGTTTTGTTAGTTTCCTTACTTCATTTGCTTGAGGACATGCAAAGATCTCAATGTGGGGGAAATTTTGGGTCATTAATTTGCCACCATTTTACCATCATCTACAGTAATCCATTTGACCATTTGTGTCATTCCTTCACCCATTGATTACCCCATTTTCCACAATTTCTCATAAAAACGCCACGATACATCTCTAATGCTCAAGTCATTAATTATCATATATTTCCTTTATTTTTGATGAATTAATTAGTATTATACTTTAATTTCACTATTGACATTTTACCAGTTTGAAGCTAGTTTCAATAGCCACCTACATGATTGAGATATCAACACAGTTCTAGAAGAAATTTTGGCATATGGATCTTATTACTAGGATCTCGAATATGGATGTGTGTTGCTTAAAACTCACCTAAGTCACATGTCTGAGCCTCTAGCACTTGATCAAAGATGATGATCCAAATTGGTAGCAGTTTTTGGCAATCAACTTCCAATGCGATTTCTGAGCAAATGAAGATCAATCTCGAAAAACTAAAACATGGTATTTTTGCAAAACGAGCCAATTTAAACTCTATGTAGGCAGTTTCCTAAAAAAATAAAGGATCTAAGAGATTTTCTCTATCATTTGAATCTTGTTTTCCTATATTTTATGTATAGAGTGCTAAGGGTAAGCACTTACGAGCTCATTGGACTTCAAGACTTCAGTCTTGGATCTTTGCATTTAAAAGTGTTAGATGGTATCCCCGACGCCTGAGATATGATAGACCGTTAAGCTTGTGGTTCTTGACACAAGGTGTTATGAGTTAAGTGTTGGGAGCTAAGCCATATCAGGCCATCGACCATTGGGCCACAACAACATGCAGAGAGAAGCACAACCCCCAATACTCAAAAAGGGTTAAGATTGTAGTTCCCACCATAAGTCATGATGAGCTAAGCATAAGTGTTCAGGGAAACTACCCGAGGGGGGGGGGTGCTATTGAGTGTTTCTAGGTGCATAAACAATTAAAGGGTTGAAATCAAAAGAAGACTGAATTGGAAAATCTATAAGATCTATGCCTATAAATAGAAATACAAATGACCTGAGATCTAGAGTTGTCCCATTCAAATTAACAATGGAATTGTTGAGGCAATGTTCCGATAAACTCAGGATACCATGGGTGAAAACCATGGATCAATACCCATGGTAATAAACACAGTGAAACTATAAATGCAAATCAAAGAGTAGGAGCTTGGTGCACATGTATAGGCACATCTGTTCAAATCAAGAAAAATAGTGAGAAGCGCAGTGGAGTGGTGGAGATGTCGTGTGCCACTTGGTACAAATCTATGTGCCAAGTTTGAAATTAGAGTTTCATTGAGGCTGAGAAGATCATATTGGTTGAAAACTGAAGCTATTATGTGAACAAACAATGCACATATGAATTGTTTTCTAAAAATAAAGACTATTGTAAGAGTCATGTCTAATTGTGGAACCATATATATGAGTTTGAAAATTAATGAAAGAGGGGATTGAGTGATTGAAACAAGTAGGTGCTTGCGGATCAAGGGACTAGAGTCTCCTTCAGGTCAACATCTATAAAGATCAATGGGTTGATGCCTCCAACATGTTGGTGCTTGCAAACTAGTGGATGTTGATGCTTCCAACAAGTGGGTGCTTGTAAAGAAAAAGGCGTTGGTGCCTCTTGTAGGTTGGTGCCTACAAAATCTAATGCAATGCAAACTGTAGTCAATGCTTGAATTTACATTTTAATCAAAAGAAGTTTTATTGTTTTCTCCCATATGGGTTTCCATGTAAATATATCATGTTCAAGCTCTATGTGATTGGTGCATTAGTTTTCTAATTGAATGTGTTTGAATAACTAAATAACCATTTAAACATTCTATAATATTGATTTAATCCCCCCCTCTTAGATTATCCTGGTTTCCAAGAACATTTTCAGCTTTTAGGCCCCCTCCTTTATTCTCTCCATTAGATAGGCATATTTTTCCCTCGAAGATGCTAAAGATAAATTTATCCCCCCTATTAAGTGGAGGGTTGGGTTAAAAATTGGAGGACGTTCTTGGATTGGCTGGTCCAAAAGTAGTTGAATGGAATTCCTATATAGGAAAACTCATATCCAACTTATTAGATTTTTGGAAGGGGAAGATGATGAGTTTTGTTCGTCCAAAGATCCTAGGATAAGGGAATTCACAGTCAAACTTGGGTATTTTTCCTTTACAAAATCTTAGTTTGCTGTAGAAAAAACATGGTGGTGGAACCTCCTACGGAAGCTTCATTTTTTTCTTCAAAGTAACAAAATTGTCCAATGGCTTTCCCTAAACAACAAACTCTTGAATTGGATTGTTGACATAAAAAGGGGTTGGGTTTGTCCCAACAAATTCTCTTTGTGTAAGCAAAATGAGGAATCCATCTCACATATTTTTATTGCTTGTCCTTACATAGTGCAAGTCCTAGAGATCATCTCTTTTGATTTCAAGTAGAATGCAAGCAGGTTGAAGCTAGGGTTGGAGGAATGCATAAACTATTGGCCTGAAGATAAATCTGCTAACTAGTTCGAAGACTTTCCTTGCTCCTTAGTGTATGGTATATAGTGGACCCATAATTTCAACATCTTCAAAGATGTTTATATCCATCTAGAGGTATTTGCTGGTTTGATTATAAAACTCGCCAAGGAATTTGGAATTGATCTAAAGAAAAAGAAGGCCAAGGGTGTTGATTATGCATGGTTTGGATTTTGATATCATGTGAGGATATTTTGATGGCACAAGTCAAGGCCATCCTCCAGTATGTGAGGCTGTTGTTGTGCTATTTTTGAAGCATAATCATTACCTTCATATAAAGTATGCTCTAGGTAAAGGATCAAACAACATAGCATAATTTATAGCCCTTTGGACTCTTCTTTAAACTTCCTCAAAGAAAGGTGCCAAGAAATTAGAGGTGTTGGGCAATTCAAAGTTGGTCATTGATTGTTCTCCAAAAATGTCACATTGAATAAAATCCATTTACATCCTCTGTTGTAGGAATTGCAAGAGGTTATGCAATCTTTTGATTAGCTTTCTTTTAGCGATGTTCTCATGGAACTCAACCAAAAGGCCAACGAGTCAATGAAAGAAGCTTTGTTGTTTCTAGTAGGATACTTCGATGTTTATGAGTTTGTGGATGGCGTTGAGGTCAATTCAATTGAATTTATTTTAGACATCATCTTGTCTATTCATGATTTTTTCTTTGATGTAAATGCTAGTAGGTGCCATCTTTTCAATTGAAGTGGGATTGTCAAAATTGTTGTTCCACTGTATTGGTTCTTTGTGAACAATGTACAAGGAAATGCATTAGTTTTGTTTTGAATAGCAAAGTAAAAGTGATGTAAAGGTTGAGAGGGCTTTCCTTTCTAAGACAGTTTGTTTTTATGGTTTTGAAAGCCAAATTAATCCTCTTTAAGAATAGAATATGTATATTCAATTCTCATGAATAAAACAACAAAAACAACAACAAACCTTATATTCATATATTATGAACCTTATTTTATCTATATGTTTTCTCTCTCAAATGTTACTCTAACAACAAATTAGATAATTTATTATAAAGATAGTTCATGTTCAATTTTTGCAAACTTATGTGCGTGTGTGTGTGCATGCATACTTGGAATGAAAGCACAGGAAACCCCTAAGTACTTCCCCACATTTCGTGAATGGTAAACAAGGTGCACTGTCAACCTGATTACAAGGCCCGAAGAGTACACATGTCATATAGATATATATATAGATATATATATATAGATATGACATGCCAAATCCAAAAGTAAATGTGTATATAGGTTTTTTTTCAAGTTGTATTATTTGGGAAACCCCCTAATACTTCCCCTCTCTTTTGTTAGAAAAATGTAAAATGGAAGCTTATTATACTTATTTTTCTTAACCTTAATACTTGCTTGTGAATCTTAGTTATATTCGTTATGTTCTTTAGTTAGATATTTTCATCAAACAATATCAAGAAAAAACAATAACAAAAGAGGACACAAATATAGGCTCTCGGCTAGCGAAAAACCCCTCCGAGGGGAAAACCCAGAAAGTCCTCTTTTTAGAATCTAATTCAAATGAGATATAAAGACCCAATCCCTAGATCAAGTCCTTCTCCCAGTACCAAGTCAACCCTAACTCAAGTCCTTTCTTGAATCTGCACAAAACTACTACACACTGCAACTTCAATCTGCCATTTATAATATTGCTACTTGACCTACAACTTTGACCTGTAACTTTGACTTGCAACTTCGACCTTGCAACTCCTGAGGAAACCCTAATACAACCTCCTTTTGGGACCTTCCAAGAGCAAGACAACTCTTTCTAAGGTCAACGAGGTCTAAACAAAGTTTCCTTCCTCCCAGCTACAAGTTTCTGCACTTCGTCCTGCTACAATTTCGACCTCTTCCTACAACCCATAAACCTTAGATTTTCACATGTGTGAGAGAGATAGAGCCCAAAAACTAAGAAAATTCATCTTTCTTCCTTCTTGTTGACCTTCGCTCTCCTTCCTGCAGCTACCCAACTATAGATCAAACTCTTTCTTGAAGATCGAACTTGTGTGTGAGAGTGTCTCCAAATGAAGTTGAACTACTCCTTTATATAGCCTTCTCAAGGGGTCAAATCCTTTAGGCCGACTTGATGATCTTAGGGCTGACTTGTACTCTTGGAGATTCCAGGACTTTCTAGACTAAAAAATAATTCTTTTTACAATTACAAATTCTCGGAAGGGTCTTATAAACATGATGTTGACTCATTTGAATCACGAGAATAAATCTTAATACCTAACAAACCCTAGAAGCACGAAGAACATGCTTTTACCTAAAAGACCATCAATAATGAGCATGAAACCCATGCTTTAATAATACTAATTTTATTTTATTTTCCTTGTTTGTTACATAGGATAGATATTGAAATGAGTACAACAATCATGAAGATTGAAATTGGTTACATTTCTCAACACTCCCTCTTAACTAGGGAGGTATTCATATTTGTACAACTAGTACAACATCATATCTCAAACTGAAGAGTTCTCAAGAAGAGTCGGATTGATAAGACATAATGTAAGTGTAATATTCCTAATTAGCCATGGCTAATTGGAATATTCGATTTTGCTCAATTTTGCCTTCTATAGCTAGTTATAAATAAAAAGGTGACGAGAGGGGGACATACTCACTTCATGAATAAAGACACTCCCTAGTAGCACAATGTTGTAACTTAAAAGGTGAGCCAAGGGGGGCCAAAGAACCACGTAGAGGAGGGGCCCACGTAGACCCTTGGAGTGACTGCGCAGATGGTGAGAAACACGTCGCAAGAGGAAAGCTACGTTGGAGGAGGTGAGCCTTGGGATTGAGAGAGGCCAACGCTATAAAGGAGAGAGGAGCCTCCTTATTTTGGCATTCGATTCTGTGCATTTGAGCTAGTCACTTCGACTTGGAGCACGTTGGCTGTTTAGCACTGTTTAGTGCATTGAGTGTCTCCGTTCGGAGATCTCACCCTTAGCCCCGAGGGACTTCGAGTGCCTGCTTGGCCAAGGTATTTCCATCAGTATTTTTGCAGTAGTTTCATCAGCATTTTGGCATGAGGATTGAGCATCTTGGATGACTACGCAGTCTTGAGAGGGATAACGCAATTCTTTTTGGCAGGAGTTCTAGATTGAGGTTTTGCAGGGGGATTTGTGCTAGGAGGTTGAGCAGGGGATCAGCCCTTGCATATTGGAGGATTTTGGCTGAGTTTCAGGCAGATTTGTGGTGGGTTTATTTCAGTGGTAGCATAGAGCCTCGAGGGATTGCGTGGGTCCTCAAGGGGGCGATTTTCGGGGGTCGGATATTTCAGAAAATCTTTTTGGGTTTTTCTGGGTTTCTTGAGTAGAATCCAATTCCATAGTTTCAGCATTTTCTGAGGAGGGAAACAACCCAAAATCCTCATTTGATTTCCATTAGCAGTAGTAGCACAACAGTTCTCCAGCAGCTTGGACGCAGTTCAGAGAGAGGCCATTCCTTTGCTATTCTGAGTGTATTTCTTCACTTGCCTTGTGCAAGTCTTGGTGTCATCTTTCTGGTCACCTCCTGTACTCATTCTATTACTCAGCATAATAAAATGGCTTAGCATTTCTCTCTGCATTTCTTGAGTATCTGCTTATATCTCATGGTTATATTATTATATGTTGCACCATTGTTATTTTCATCACTTTGAGCTTCCTGGTTATTATATCATTTATACGTATTTGGTTGGAGTTTACTCGAGTTTGGGGAATATCTCGGAAACGGGATATTACAGTAAGCGTCATCATTATGAACGACACTGCCCCTGAGGCCTAATTGGACAAGCTCTTCCTTGATCAAGAGCATTATGCTGGGAGGCTTTATGTGTGGTACCGCACTACCTCTCTAAGGTACATACCCCATCCGAATGTCCACAAGGTATGTCCTTTTAGGACTATTCTTATCTTGGATCTCCATACCCGAGTCCTCAAAGAATATTGGTCCTCTTCGACCACTCTCCTCTTGGATTTATGTCTTATCCTCAAAGAGTATCAATCCCTTTCCTTTATTGGAAGTTATGTCCTAAAGGAAACCACAAATGCTTATCGAGAGAGGACATCCCTATTCTTCTTCAATCTTGAGAATAGATCCTTGTTCCTATTTAAGGAGACTTCTTTTGCTCCCTCTCAAAACCAGAGGAGATTCCAAACTTCCTTTCTATCTGAGAAGTCAACACCATAAGATTTACAACTTGTCTTCATCAGAGTATCAACTACTAGTTCTACATAGCTACATGGATCCTTCTTTTCCTTTGCATCTCTTCCATCGAGCCTACATCTTTTCGAGGTATCATAGAACCATATCAACTCTTCATTCTTGTGACAAGATCCAGGTCATATTTCTTGCTTATCACTTTCCATCTTTGACATGAAGGCAGTGTATTGAGCCTTCCCAAACATATTGGTCATGGTTTTTTTATGAAAGTGATCTTCTTAACCTTCAAGTTATCTTCTCGTACAACTACCATTTTAATTCAAATTTTGACTTCATAGTTGCTAGGTGTCAGATATTGAGTTTCCCTCATTACTTTTCATCCATGCAATTGACCTTGCCTCAATTGTCACCATGTATTCTTGCAACATTCTACCAAGTAGCAAAATAATATGTTAACCAGATAACCAAACCAAAATGGAATAGACTTACCTCACCATGGTGACCTTCTCGTTCCATTAACATCCTCATTGACCATCTCCACTTGAATTTTCCTTCTTGCATCAGAATTCCCAAGGATCGAACTTGATTACCAAGTTACAACTTTTCTTTTGGAGATTATACTAGATGTTAATCAATATCAAATACATATTCTAGAGAAAGTACTAATCTCTAATACATTCTTAACAAGTTCTATTCTTCTTCAACATCGTAAATACTTAAGCTCATATTTCTAACCAAATTTACAAGATTCTCGTACACATGAATCTTAGCCAAAGTTTTTCTACGCATTCCCATGCTTTCATCCAAACATCTAGCTATATATTTCACAAAAAAGTTTGTATCCTGACCCATTGCAATCCTTCATCCCTTTTTACCAACATGTTTCCACATTACATAGAATACATATTATTCCTATCATGATGCTCTTCCCAAGGACTTTCTAAGATGATGGTCCTTATCGGATCATAATGACCCATTTGAGCAAGATAACAACCTCTAACATAATGCTAGATAAGATATGGATGAACACTATGAAAAATGGTCTAACATTATATCCTAGATGATCTATACTAAGCAACTCAATCATGTAAATCTAAAACATGCTATCGTCATATGCTTCTATCCTATGATGCTTATGCATAATATATCAAAAGAAAAATTAAGATTCTTATAGAACCTTGAAGTTAGTGAACCTTCTTTAGTAGTAAATATCCTTCACTTCTTCCTTCTTTCCTTTCTTCTTAGGTCCTCCCATTATTTATGCTACACTAGCTTCACTTTTATCCTTTCTCATATTGTTCCGTTGATTTGGACAGTCCCTCTTGAAATGTCCAAACTCGTGGCACTTTAAGCATTGAATCTTGGACATATCTTTCTTCTTGGACTTGCCAAAATTTATCTTCTTCATCTTCTTAACTCGTGCTAGAAAGGCTTGAGATTGCTCATCAATTCCAATGTCACCCTTGACCTTGATTCTTGACTCTTATAGAATGCATTGTGGCCACAACTAATCAAAGGGAGTTGAAACTTTCTTGGAGTAGATACTTATTGCAAAGTTCCTCCATTCCAGTGGCAATGCATTTAGAACACATATGGTTACTTCTGAATCAGTAATTGGTTCCCCAAGTCCTTGCAAATGGTCTCTTAACTGAGAGACTCTAATGAGGAAGGATGACATATCCTCATCCTTTGACTTCTTCATTCTATATAGTTTGTTTCAAAAAGACATATTTTGACTTGTTGTACTTGCTAGTTCTTGTGTCTTTTCTTTGCCTGGTTCAGTAACTTACCCAGTGACATATTCCATCACTTCTTGTTTTGTCAGTATCAAGTCAATCATCTTCTTCCATGCGAGATAGTTTTTTGCCTCAATGAGCTTATTGCTCTCCTTGCAAAAACAATTTACATGACTTGAAGATTCAACCATTATGTAACAGTAAAAATACTTAATTGAATACCAAGGTTTCTTTTGATGATGTCTCCAACCTTCTTGATGCCTTCAAGATCTTTGTGGAGACTTTCTGGAAATATGTTCCCTTAGGATTCTTTCACCAACAACTTCCAAGATTGATAGAATTCTTCTTTTTGTGAGATCAACACCATTCTTGCGAGATTGATGTAGCCCTTGATCTTCTTCAATGTAGAAATCCTAGATCAAAAGATCTTCTACCAACCAGTCTTCAACTAGATTCTTTCAAGAGATAATTTTCCTTGTAGTTTTCCTTTCTTGATCTTTGAGAGTTTCCTTTTTCCTTTCCCTTGACAAGTGAATCCTCCTTGTGTCCTTCTAGTTTCCTTCCTTTCTCACCATAACTTTGATACCATGTTAGAAAAATGTAAAATGACAACTTATTATACTTATTTTTCTTAACCTTGATACTTGCTTGTGAATCTTAGTTATCTACGTTGTGTTATTTAGGTAGAGATTTTCATTAAACGATATCAAGAAACAACAACAACAAAAGAGGATACAGATATAGGTGCTCATCCAGGGAAAAAACCCTCCAAGGGGAAAACCCAAAAGCTATTATCTTTGTAGAATTTGCTTCAAATGAGATAAAGAAACCCAATCCCTAAACCAAGTCCTTCTCCTAGTACCAAGTCATCCCTGACTCAAGTCCTTGCTTAAATCTGCACAAAACTACTACACACTGCAACTTCAATATGCCAGCTATAATATTGCTACTTGACCTGCAACTTCGACCTGTAACTTCAGCCTCGCAACTCTTGATTAAACCCTAATACAACCTCCTTTTGGGACCTTCCAAGAGCAAGACAACTCTTCCTAAGGTCAGTGAGGTATAGACAGAGTTTCCTTCCTCCTAGCTACAAGTTTTTCACTTCTTCCTACTGAAATTCGACCCTGCAATTTCGACCTCTTCTTGTAACCCAAAAAACCTATATTTCCACGCGTGTGATAGAGATAGAGCCTAAAAAGCAAGAAAAATCATCTTTTTCCTTCTTGTTGACCTTCACTCTCCTTCTTATAGCTACCCAGCTATAGATCAAACTCTTTCTTGAAGATTGAACTTGTGTGTGAGAGTGTCTCCAAATGAAGTTGAATTGCTCCTTTATATAGCATTCTCAAGGGGTCAAATTCCCTCCTTTAGGTTGACTTGATGATCCAAGGCCTGACTTGTACTCTTGGAGATTCTAGGACCTTCTAGACTCAAAAATAATTATATTTACAATTACAAATTGCTCAGAAGGATCTTATAAACATAATGTTGATTCTTTTGATTCATGACAATAAATGCTAAGATCTAACAAATCCTAGAAGCACGAAGAACATGCTTTTACCTAAAAGACCACCAATAATGAGCATGAAACCCATGCTTTAATAATAATAATTTTCTTTTCTTTTTCTTGTGTGTTACATAGGATACATATTGAAATGAGTATAATAATTATGAAGACCGAAACTAGTTTCATTTCTCAATAATTTTGAGGATGATATTCATTGTAAACCTAGAATATCTAGGGCATAAGGTAGGTTAGCAAGAAGAAAATCCATTACAATAATATACCCATTAAAAACTCAACATGTCACTTGTGGGAATTGAATTTGGGTGGATCCTCTTAAACTATATTAGATACATCCACAGAAAATCCACCTGTGTCTAGGTGAGCCGATTATCTTTCATGTAGAAATGGCTCTGAAGGAGCGAGCATGTTAATATTGATGGGATTGGAACTTAGGTGGGAAGGATAATAGTGACTCCTCCCTACAACCCGAGCTACACCAACTTGGAAATACTATTATACTTAAAGTTTGTTATATATATATTTCAAACTTTAAATATATTAATTTTTCTACTTAAGAGAGCCTTATGTGTTTATCTTTTCAAATTTCTAGTCATGTTTTGATCCCCCCCCATTTCATCGAAGATGTTATTATGTTTATGATTCACTTCTCTTATAGGAACATTTCTTCATTTTTCTCTTTTTATATTCCATATGCTTGAAGATGAAGAGTGGTCATCAGAGGTGTAGACTATATGACCACTCCTCATATTCAAGCACATGGAATATGCATAAGATAGCATAGCGTATGTGTGTGTAGCTACATACATGGAAAAACCACTCATGTTTAGGTGAGTCAGTTATCTTTCATGTAGAAATGGCTCCCAAGGAGCGAGCATGTCAATATTGGTGGGACTGGAACTTGGGTGGGGAGGATAATAGTGACTCCTCCCTACAACCTGAGCTACACCCACTTGAGCACACACACACACACATAGATAACTTTAAATACATTAATTTTTCTATTTTCCCTTTTCTTCAATAAATAATTTTATTTACTTAAGAAAACCTCATGTGTTTAGCTTTTCAAAATTTTAATCATGTTTTGACTCTCCCATTTCATTAAAGATGTCATTATGTTTATGATCCACTTCTCTTATAGGAGCATTTATTCATTTGGCTCTTTCTATATTCCATATGCTTAAAGATGAAGAGTGGTCCTATAGTCTACATCGAAGGTGACATTGATTACCTTTATATCTTTGACTTATGGAAGATTGATTAGGTTTTTTTTGGGTAAATTTTATATTTCCTTCTAAGAATGAGTGTACATGGATATCTTAGATACATTAGGTTAGTCTTGCACTGATGGGTCTAAAAGTTCACTCTTCAAAGAGAGGCATAAGATAATAGTGTTAAAAAAAACCAAAAGATTATGCATATACTGAAAAGCAAGTTGGATTGGCCATTAGGATAGACTATGATACCATAAAACAAAATAAGTCTAAGCATAACATAAGACTAAGTTGAGGGATCAAAGTTTGTAGCTACAACCTGAATGGGGTCCTCATTATTGCCGGGGGTGTTGCCTGCCAGGAGAGGGAAAATAATGTGTTTCTTACAGATATTTCTTTAGTCGTATTGCTTACAAACCTTCCATGCACATAATTACTCCCTCATCAAATTGCTTCATATTCATTATGAAATGTTTCCTTCTCACTTGATGGATTTCTCCTAATCTATCATCAATTCCAGACACAGATAATGAGGCTGAAATTCTTCATTCACAGAGACAATACAAATTGGCATGAAATGTTATTTCATTCATAAAATCTTGTACATACAATTCTATTCAGAAACATCTCATGTTATGGTATATCCACTTTTTAAGGCTTGATTCTACATTCATTTGCCCATTTGTTTTTACCTTAGGCTTACAATATTTTAAATAGCATATAGAACAAAACAAGATATCCCTAGATCCATAAATCATCATGGTTTTCAAGGCAGACTTGCTTTTGCCTTACTGACAAAATATTGCCTATCCATAACTTTTTTAAACCCATGTCTCATACTTCCTATAATAATATAAGATACTAAGAATATCTACAAATAAGGAATTAGATTTCCTTTTAAATGTTGAAGCCCCTTTGGAGATTTTCTTTCAAAAATCTCGATGGCTTTGATAATATTTAATGCTCCTACATTATACTTCCAGAGTAAAAAAAGTTCATGACCTCTTGGTCATGTGTCATTATTTTCCAAATCCTCCAGGGTCCCAAACCTTGTTTTGTAGTTGTCTACATGCTTTATAATCTTATTGTTGTTCTTCTGCATCTGCTTTTGTCACCTTCTTTCCTCCTGGTTTCCAGACCTTGTTTTGCAGCTTTCTGTTTACTTTACTTAGGCTCTCTTGTATAGTCAAATACCTCTTGTTATTGAAGTCCCTTCTTACATCAGTGTACCTCTTTCCAGGCACTTCCTTCTTTAGTTTTCTCAATTTCTCATCTCCATGTCTAGTTTATCTCCTTGTTGGTACATGTTGCTCCTTGTTTGCTAAAATTTGGTGCTATTCTTAGTCATCAATTATTCTCTCTCTTCTACCTGTAAGCCACTGCTAATTTGATTTATAATTTTCTTCTTCAAATAGGCTGAATGTGATCCCTCACCTATATCTTCGGGTAGCCACTTCACTAAAAAAGTCCATTTCTTCATCAAAATCTTTGAACACTAAATTTGAATGTTCAACTTGTGGTTTATTTTTAAGAAATAATTCTATTTCACATCCATCACCATTTTCTATGTTTGCAACCTCAATATTAAATTTACAATTTACCTCAGCGTCCTTGGATGTTGTAACTACATTTTCACTATTAGGCATGCTTGAACATTCCTCTTCTTTGGTTGTAATTTCTAATTCAGATTCCTTTTACATCAAATTTTCCAATAATCGTAATTCAACTTCACATCTCATGAGCACTTCATCTGAATGCTTCATCTCTTCTTTCTTTTAGTTTCCTACATGAGCTAATTTCACTATGTTTCCTACTAAAATAGACTGTTGCAAATTTCCTACAAAAAAGTCATTCCTCACTTGTGTAAGAATATCCTTTTGTTGAGTCTCATGAGAACACACAGTCTCATCCTTCTTCAGAACAAAATTCAGATTTTGTTTATTCTTCTCCACCTTTGTGACAAATTTCAAAGGCTCTCCATCATTTTCATAGCTTAAGCAACATGAAAACATACACAAATCATCAGTTTCAAAAACATAAGGCCTTGTGGCCTCATTTGATGCTTTAAGTATCATCTCTCCATGCTAATCTTCATTATCTAAAAAATCTATGAGACTTTTAGTTGGTCTCTCATCAACATCATCATCACTTTCTCCAAGGATAGATCCTTTCTCAGGTTCACATATGTAACCCACTTCTTCATACTCAATTGTCTTGAGTTCTTTCCTTAACTGAGAAATTTTCCTTTGTCTCAATCTCTCCTACACAAATTCCACTTAACTCTCCTCTATAGTGTCCATTTATATCTATGGTCTTCTTCATCTCTCTGTAGCAGTTCTCTCATCATCTCTAGTTGTAATTTAATTTCAGCTACTTCTCTATCAAGTTTGTCCTAACTTGATCTGTTATGGATTACTTTTGAACCTTTACTATGACCATCAATAGTCACAATATTCCTTCTTATATGAGCTTCTCCTTTCTCATTGTGAGTTTAAAACAAGCCACAACAACAAGCTGACTCCATCAACCTATCTCAAAACACCACACTAAGCTCTTTCATGCCTAGTCTTCATGTGATATTTCTGCTAATGCCTTCCTCTAGAATCTTCAATTGAGCACTCTCTGCTCCTTTGGCTTCTACATTCAACTTGCTCACCATTTCCATCTAAGAACTTTGCTTGTCCTCTTTCTCTGTCACAAGGTTCTTTGTCATCATCATCAAGAAATCTCTCTGTTCTTGGCTACACTCATCAACTGCAAAAATCCTCATCCCTCATACTTGTAATCAATAACTTGCTTCATAAATTAATTGAAAACTTAAGACCACCTTACCTTCTTATTCAACCTCACGTGAACATGCCTATTACTACTCTGATACCACTATGATGGTAGGGCCTACCGACCCTACTTTAATAATCTCCCATAATAGTTCTTCTACTAAACTCAGTGGGTCTTCAATCCACGATTTTTTTATTTGATGGATTTAGTCCGTGCAAAAATGAAACAATGGACACTATTAAATTGTTCACACTGAAGCGCAACCTAGAAAGTGTTGACAAAGACTTCATGAAAACAACCTTCTAGGTATTCAGACGGAAAATGATCGCCATCTCTTACACAAATCAATCATGGAGAGGAAGAACCACAAGGACTTTCCATCTCACATCACCATATTGTGCATCTGTAGAATTAGACCAAATGATTTCAATGGAGAAACTATGCGTCTGTTCTCCTAGATTTACTTTAGCATAAACAACGAACTTGATCTCTTTAATCGACTGAAAAGCTTCATGAGAATCAACTTAGTCGTGTTGTACTCTCATCCACAAAAGCAACTTCAGGCAATCACTTTCTCCTTCACTTCAACTGCTAAAACAATGTCTCATACCTGGCAATCCTTTGTGTCGTTTCCATTATTCCTTCAACCCCTAAGCTCAAATGAGGATACAAGGCCTGGTACACAGATTTGCAACTATTATTAATAGCATTGCATAGGGACTTCAACTCACTCCATTTACACACGAAAAATTTCATGCTCTTTCAACTCATATCACACAAAGATCACTCATATCCTTAGTCATATAAGTAGGATTCAATTTTCCATAGTGAATTCACTTGCACTAAAAATCTTCTACGTAGGATTGATTAGGCCTCAGTTCTATACAAACTTCTAATATTGATATGTAACCTTCAAGACTCATATGCCATTTCTCTTCATGAAGTCTTATGTGAAGATTGTTATGCCCTTGTCTTTCTTACAGGGCATCATCCTTTAATGAGTTACAATCTCATTTCCTCCTAGGCAATTCATATATCTAAACCCTTCAATCGAATTCTCATACTAAATTTGATTTCCTACTATGATTATACAAATATTTCTTTATCTGTCTTTCTTACAAACCTCCCATGCACATAACTACTCCCTCATCAAATTTTCTTGGATTCATAATGAGATTTATCCTTCTCACTTGAGGAATTATCCTAATCTATCACAATTCCAAACATACACAATGAGACTAGAATCCTTCATTCACATAGACAATATAAATTGGCATGAAATACTATTTCATTCATAAAATCCTGTACATACAATTCTACAGAAACATCTCATGTTCAGGTCTATCCACTTGTTAAGGCCTAATTCTACATTCATTTGGCCATATGTTTTGCCCTTATGCTTACAATGTTTTAAATAACATATGGAACTAACTAGATTTTCCTAGATCCATAAATCAATCAAGAAATTACTCATACTCTTCAAGGTACACTTTCTTTTGCCTTACTGACAAAATATTTCCTATCCATAGCATTTCTAAACCTATGACTCATACTTCCTATAATGATCAAAGATACTAAGAATATTTACAAATAAGGAATTATAATTCCTTTTAAATGTTGAAGCCCCTTTGGAGCTTTTCTTCCAAATATCTCGATGGCTTTGGGAAGCTTTAATGCTCCTGCATCACAAAGGAAGTCATGATATAGGAAGGGAGGGAACAATAAGTGGTTCATGAGAAAGATTAGCCTGCTCGGGAGGGGGCGAAGAGGAAGACACAATGCCCACTGGGAAAACTAACATAGGAAAGCATACAACCGTGGGAGACAAACCATAGAGAGAGCACAAAGACCCAAAAGCAAGCCCATAAGTGTGAGATGAGTGCCAAACAAGAAAGTTAGTAAAGGAGAAGCGAGTAAAGAATTTAGATGGAGAGACAAAAACTAGGCAAGGGGAGCTATACGAACCAAAAGCGATTGAGAGTGCTCTTGTTGAAGGTTTCTAACATCCAGATAAACCATCTTCTGACATGCACGAGGAGATGGAATCAAAGGCAGCACCGTGAGTATTGAACCTATGTGGAGAGGGAAACCACTGGGATGGTCATAGGCTCCTAAATAATAATTGGAAATTGCTACTGAAACTCTAGTTGGGGAGAGTGGACATGTTAATTTTAGAGCAACAATTGCTTTCCAAAAATAGAAGAACATGGCTTGGTTAGGGCTTGAGGAGGTGGGCCAGTCAATGATCCCAATTAAGTTAGCAAGAGGTAAGACAAGAGTTGCAGACAATGGGCTCTAGTACCTAACAACACCAATTATGAATTGCACCCTTAGGAGAGTGCCATAAGCTGCATTGGAGTGGGAGCAATCATCACACAAACAGAGGCTTGACAAGTAGGCTGGTAGGATGGTAGGCATTGAATACAATGGGAATGATCAGTTATGAGTTTAGGTGAATTACAATCAACTCACATAAGGCAAGTCCTTAGTATCGATAGTGCCATAAACCGCTTTATAGGGGCATGCTACCACATCCCTTAACCGCTCATCCAGGTGGGGCGGTGGTAGCCCACCTCCCCGCTTTTGCACCATAAACACCCCATCGAAGAGGAAGATTGATTAGGTTTATATTTATGTTGAAATGTATAATACAATTGTTGTTTTTCCTCAAATAATAAAAGAAGATATTGGTGAGATTTTTACTTAAAATTTAGTAAAAAATGTTGCATCGAGGGGTGATCTCCAACACAATATGGTAGAGATGTTGTAATGTAATGTTAAATAGTATTATTTAACATTTTTGACTGGGTTAAAATAAAAATAAAATAAAATAAAAACGTAAAATTAATAATTACAATTATAATTAATAATTAAACCAACCTAAATCCACCTTAACTCCAGATCTACCAAGTGTCGAGAGGGATCATCTCTTGCAAACCTCTTTTAGACTGAAAATAGATTTGATCCCTCTCGGTGCTTGGTGGATCCAGAGTTAAAATGGATCTAGGCTGGTTTCAAATCAATGGAATTGTAAACCTGATATGTTATACAATACAATTTAGTAGTAATAAAAATAATTAAAAGCATTTAATCATTTTTGGATTAAAAACAATGATATCATCCCTTTAATATTACAATTTTAGCAAAAATTACCAAGATTTGATGATGGGAAATTGAAAATTATCAAAATTGTGAAATGCATTGCATTCTTCTTACGATTAAGTTGGTCATAATAATAAATCACAACATTAGTGAATAATTGCGAACAAAAGCTTCACTTAATGAATGCAATTATTGTTGTGAAAGCATTTAAGAGTTTTGAAAACTATGATATGTTACGTAAGTGTGAAGCGTAACACGAACTTAAATGTACAATGAAAACATGAAAATTTAACATGTAAAAAAAAAAACACACACACATATCGACTTAGAGATTATATGAAATGTGCATATATATCTTTAGAAAGGAAGGAAGGGATTGGCCTAATGTAGTTAATCATTGTTCCCCTAAACCCAAAGATAATGGTATAAAGCGTGATCATAATCAAAGATGATCACTATGAAGCAACTTGATTATTTACAAATAATGTTCTTATTTTATACCAACAATGGATGGATATAGTCTACCATCAAAGTAATGGTTGTAACTTTAGCCAAGAGAACCACAATTTCTTGAGATTTTAGGAAATTCATTAGCTACTATTGGCATTGGAATGGAGCTAGTTTTCTTTTATCATGGGAGTTTATAATTGTGGTGATTGAGTAGATAATCATAATATCATGGGAGTTTATAATTGTGGTGATTGAGTAGATAATCATATCACATTTATGGTGTTAGGAAATCTATGTTGAGTTGGTGTGATGAGATTGAAGCTAATTTTCCAAAGGTAACACCTGATTTGTCTATTGAAGAAGAATGCATGTTACATTCAAGCTTAATAATAAATTGCAATTATGAAGAACACAACAAAAATCAATAATTGCTTATAGAGATAAATACAACCAAATGTGTTGTAAATACTTGCAATCACAATATAAGTTGAAAGTCGACCCAAAAAAATTACCTTTTTAATAACCTTTATTGTGTTAAAAGTAGAAGGAATAACCCTGCACGTAACTTTGATAATTTTTTGTTGTTGTAAATTTTGTCAATGCTTTTGTATTGATAACCAAAAACACTACATAAGATGTTGCACTAAGAACCCTTCATTTCTTCTATTGACCTGTAGGACTATGGATCCACTAGGATTACCATATAAATAATGGAAACTAGCATTAACAACTTTACAAGAAGTATCTACCTTACATCAAAACTAGATGACTGAAGACTGTAGACATATGTGCAACTTGAGTAAAGTTACTATAGTATAGAAACTAGAGTCCCTTACAAAGTTGACAAAATAAACAAAGATTAGTGGGGCAAGGTAAATTCCATCCAACATCAACAAACAAAACCATTTGCTTAGTGGTAATTTTAGTCCAAAATGATGATTAATGATTGCGAAGAGGAATTTGCATTGGTGGTGTTTATAGGAAGATCGATGTTTGCAGGAATGGTGTTGAGAGGTGTAGCATTTATGACTGTTGTCTTTTCCTGATGAACGTTTGAGTCTGTGTCCGAATCTGAAACCATAAAACGTTCCACACCACTGAGTCTTACCACGATATCATCCAAAGTGTACTTGATACTCTGGAATATTCGCTTAATCCCCTCCTGGTCAACAAAGAGCTTATAATTATCCACTTGTTTGTCGCGGATAACCATACTGAGCCAAGTTTCCATTTGACGATGTTGTGTGATAGAGTAAAGAAAATAAAGCCTTCTTCTCCGAAACTTTCTTGGATGAAAACCCATTTGACACTGCTGCCACTGATCTTTGAATATGAGAAATATTTGCAATCCCTGAATTCCTTGGCTTCCAGATTTAAGATTTCCTTTTTGGCTTCAAGAGGTGCGACTTCAAAGTAATTGGCAACTGATTCCCACCCAAAAAGACGTCCGTGCCTTGAATCAAACAACTTAGTAGCTCCACCCCCGACGGGTAGGTAATCTTTGGCAGGGAGCCATATAATACCTTCAAGCAAAACAACAAAAACAAACACCAATATATGAACAAATACTTGATGACCAAACCTCCAATGGTGCAGTCCCACTAGGGTTTTAATTGCAAACTTTACTAGAAGACAAGAGGACAACAAAGACAAAAGTGAGAATTTATACACGACACGAACCCAAGGTAATGATAATTATTAGTGAACTTAAGCATCAATGCACAAAAAAAATTCAAAATATTATCCCTTAATTAAAAAAGAATAAGAAAATCATCACATGTACTCAAAATAAAATTACTTATTTCATGCTATGAGCCAACCTACTTGGGAAATGTCATATAATTTAATAGCCTCAACCTTAGTAATTTAAGTGAGGATGTGTTTTGAGCTTTGATATCTTATTTATATTTGGTTAGTATATATTCGAGGATAAATATTGATAGCTATAATGGTGCAAGGGTAAAGCAATATTGATAGCTAAGGGTGCAAGGGTAAAGTAATAGGGTAAAACAATATAACTATACTTTTGACTATGTGGTGATTTTATTATTTATTTTATAGGTAAAAGTTTACAATGATATATAGAATTTAATTGTATGGTCATGCTTTTAATTTATTAATGTAATAAAAATTTATTTAGATATTAATTTTACATATATATATATATATATAATTTTTTCAAGTTTTTCTTATTTTAAAGATGATATTTGAGATAAATTCTAAAAATTTTAGAGTACAAAATTAATTAAGAATAAAACTTGAAATTATTATAACAATACACTCTTTATGAGTTTTATAAGTTTAACATATCACTTGTAAAAATTAAATCTAGATGAGAAGTTAATAATTATTCTTCTCCACCACCCAAAATAAACTCAATTATAATATTTCCAACAATACTTATTTCCATCCTAAAACTTATCCTAAACAATATTTACTAACCCACATAATATACTATATATTTTTCCAAATTTTATAATATTAATAAATACTTCCATCTTTATCATAAATAAATACATAATTAAACAATTCCTTCTTTACCTTTAAGAAACAATATTTACTAACCCACATAATATACTATATATTTCTCTAAATTTTAGAACATTAACAAATACTTCCATCTTTATCAAAAATAAATACATAGTTGAACAATTCCCTCCGTGCATTTCCCCCTAAAATACAAAAGATTGACTATAAAAGAGGGGGAATGTCAATGTATTTTTATTTTTAAAAACGCATATGATAAAATTGTGTAAATGCTCTTAGTTTAAAACCATTAAAAAAAGGCCTTTTAACAATAGTTGGTGCATTTAAATTTAAAATATGTGATATTTCACATATTTTAGACAACATCCAACTATGGATACATGTCAAACTTTTTATTAATTTTATAAAATTATTTTTTCCAACTTTCAAAAGCGACAATAAAGTTTAATAACAACTAAGTCCATATACCCATATATATATATAATTAAAAAGAAGGGAGCTTTCAATGTCACATCATCTTAGCCGGAATTGTAGACCAGGGGCATTGAAGACTAATCTCCTTTCGAGTACTTGCACGCTAAGGACCTGCAAGACCCCAGACCTTTAATGGGTGGGATGCAAACCAATGCTTTTAAAAAGGCCTTTCTCTAAACACCACCACTGCCATTGTAAATATTTCAAGCCTCTACCTAAACATTTAAAAGATTAATTGAATTTATAAAACTATTATGTAAATGAGATATCGAAATTTGGGTTTAATTTAAATTGAAAAAAAACACCAAGGCACATAAACTTAAAACAAGAATAAAATCAATTTATTATTATTGTATATTAAAAAATTTATTGATAAATTTAATGTGTAATTGATTAATATATCAATTAGATAAAAGGTAATATACAATTTAATATATAAGATGAGATAATCTACTTAAAAGTGGTTGGTCTAGTTTAAATTGTTGCATCTTATGCCATGTGGAGACCGAATCTATCTCTCATATTTTCATTTAATGTTTTTATACAGAAAAGGTTCGAAGTATCTTTTGTTTGGTTTTGCTCCCACGTCTACTTGCTAGAATAAAGAATCACTCTGACGTCTACTTGCTAAAATAAAGAATCATTAGAGGAATGCACTCAAGATTGGGTATCCAATAGGTTGTTGCAATTTTATTAGGCTTTCCCTGATATCTTTGTAAATAATATTTGGTGGGCGTGCAATCAAGCCATTTTCCATAACAAATACATGTGATCTAATGTGATGAGTGTCATCATAGAGAAACTGGTTAAGGAATTTCAAGCAGAGCGAAAATGGAAGAAGACAAAGGTTCCAGTTATGCCTGTTTTGTACAAACAAACCCTTCAATCGAATTCTCATACTAAATTTGATTTCCTACTATGCTTATACAAATATTTCTTTATCTGTCTTTCTTACAAACCTCCCATGCACATAACTACTCCCCCATCAAATTTTCTTGGATTCATTATGAGATTTTTCCTTCTCACTTGATGGATTTCTCCTAATCTATCACAATTCCAAACACACACAATGAGACTAGAATCCTTCATTCACATAGACAATATAAATTGGCATGAAATACTATTTCATTCATAAAATCCTGTACATACAATTCTACAGAAACATCTCATGTTCAGGTCTATCCACTTGTTAAGGCCTAATTCTACATTCATTTGGTCATTTGTTTTGCCCTTATGCTTACAATGTTTTAAATAACATATGGAACAAAATAGATTTTCCTAGATCCATAAATCAATCAAGAAATTACTCATACTCTTCAAGGTAGACTTGCTTTTGCCTTACTGACAAAATATTTCCTATCCATAGCATTTCTAAACCTAGGACTCATACTTCCTATAATGATCAAAGATACTAAGAATATTTACAAGTAAGGAATTATAATTCCTTTTAAATGTTGAAGCCCCTTTGGAGCTTTTCTTTCAAAAATCTCGATGGATTTGGGAAGCCTTAATGCTCCTGCATCATAAAGGAAGTCATGATATAGGAAGGGAGGGAACAACAACTGGTTCATGAGAAAGATTAGCCTGCTCGAGAGGGGGCGAAGAGGAAGACACAATGCCCACTGGGAAAACTAACATAGGAAAGCATACAATCGTGGGAGACAATCCATAGAGAGAGCACAAAGACCCAAAAGCAAGCCCATAAGTGTGAGACGAGTGCCAAACAAGAAAGTTAGTAAAGGAGAAGCGAGTAAAGAATTTAGATGGAGAGACAAAAACTAGGCGAGGGGAGCTATACAAACCAAAAGTGATTGAGAGTGTTCTTGTTGAAGGTTCTGACATCCAGATAAACCATCTTCTGACATGCACGAGGAGATGGAATTGAAGGCAACACCATGAGTATTGAACCTATGCAGAGAGGGAAACAACTGGGATGGTCATAGGCTCCTAAATAATAATTGGAAATTGCTACTGAAACTCTAGTTGGGGAGAGCAAACTTGTTAATTTTAGAGCAACAATTGTTTTCCAAAAATAGAAGAACATGGCTTGGTCAGGGCTTGAGGAGGTGGGCCAATCAATGATCCCAATTAAGTTAGCAAGAGGTAAGACAAGAGTCGCAGATAGTGGGCTCTAGTACCTAACAACACCAATTATGAATTGCACCCTTAGGAGAGTGCCATAAGCTGCATTGGAGTGGGAGCAATCATCACACAACAGAGGCCTGACAAGTAGGCTGGTAGGATGGTAGGCATTGAATACAATGGGAATGATCAGTTATGAGTTTAGGTGAATTACAATCAACTCACATAAGGCAAGTCCTTAGTATCGATAGTGCCATAAACCACTTTATGGGGGCGTGCTACCACGTCCCTTGACCGCTCAGGCAGGTGGGGCGATGGTAGCCCACCTCCCCGCTTTTGCACCATAAACACCCCATCTAAGAGGAAGATTTATTAGGTTTATATTTATGTTGAAATGTATAATAAAATTGTTGTTTTTCCTCAAATACTAAAAGAAGATATTGGTGATAATTTTACTTAAAATTTAGTAAAAAATGTTGCATCGAGGGGTGATCTCCAACACAATATGGTAGAGATGTTGTAATGTAATGTATTATTTAACATTTTTGACTCGGTTAAAATAAAATAAAAATAAAATAAAAACGTAAAATTAATAATTACAATTATAATTAATAATTAAACCAACCTAGATCCACCTTAACTCCAGATCTACCAAGCGTCGAGAGGGATCATCTCTTGCAAACCTCTTTTAGACTAAAAATAGATTTGATCCCTCTCGATGCTTGGTGGATCCAGAGTTAAAATGGATCTAGGCTGGTTTCAAATCAATGAAATTGTAAACCTGATATGCTATACAATACAATTTAGTAGTAATAAGAATAATTAAAAGCATTTAATCATTTTTGGATTAAAAACAATGATCTCATCCATCTAATATTACAATTTTAGCAAAAATTGCCAAGATTTGATGATGGGAAATTGAAAATTATCAAAATTGTGAAATGCATTGCATTCTTCTTACGATCAAGTTGGTCATAATAATAAATAAGAACATTAGTGAGTAATTGCGAACAAAAGCCTCACTTAATGAGTGCAATTATTGTTGTGAAAGTATTTAAGAGTTTTGAAAACTATGATATGTTACATAAGTGTGAAGCGTAACACGAACTTAAATGTACAATGAAAACATGAAAATTTAACATGTAAAAAAGAAGAACACACATATCGACCTAGAGATTATATGAAATGTGCATATATATCTTTAGAAAGGAAGGAAGGGATTGGCCTAATGTAGTTAATCGTTGTTCCCCTAAACCCAAAGATAATGGTATAAAGCGTGATCATAATCAAAGATGATCACTATGTAGCAACTTGATTATTTACAAATAATGTTCTTATTTTATACCAACAATGGATGGATATAGTCTATCATCAAAGTAATGGTTATAACTTTAGCCAAGAGAACCACAATTTTAGGAGAACCACAATTTCTTGAGATTTTAGGAGAACCACAATTTCTTGAGATTTTAGGAAATTCATTAGCTACTATCGGTATTGGAATGGAGCTAGTTTTCTTTTATCATGGGAGTTTATAATTGTGGTGATTGAGTAGATAATCATATCACATTTATGATGCTAGGAAATCTATGTTGAGTTGGTGTGATGAGATTGAAGCTAATTTTCCAAAGGTAACACCTGATTTGTCTATTGAAGAAGAATGCATGTTACATTCAAGCTTAATAATAAATTGCATTATGAAGAACACAACAAAAATCGATAATTGCCTATAGAGATAAATACAGCCAAATGTGTTGTAAATACTCGCAATCACAATATAAGTTGAAAGTCGACCCAAAAAAATTACCTTTTTAATAACCTTTATTGTGTTAAAAGTAGAAGGAATAACCCTGCACGTAACTTTGATAAAAAAATTTGTTGTAAATTCTGTCAATGCTTTTTTATTGATAACCAAAAACACTACATAAGATGTTGCACTAAGAACCCTTCATTTCTTCTATTGACCTGTAGGACTATGGATCCACTAGGATTACCATATAAATAGTGGAAACTAACATTAACAAGTTTACAAGAAGTATCTACCTTACATCAAAACTAGATGACTGAAGACTGTAGACATATGTGCAACTTGAGTAAAGTTACTATAGTATAGAAACTAGAGTCCCTTACAAAGTTGACAAAATAAACAAAGATTACTGGGCAAGGCAAATTCCATCGAACATCAACAAACAAAACCATTTGCTTAGTGGTAATTTTAGTCCAAAATGATGATTGATGATTGCGAAGATGAATTTGCATTGGTGGTGTTTATAGGAAGATCAATGTTTGCAGGAATGGTGTTGAGAGGTGTAGCATTTATGATTGCTGTCTTTTCCTGATGAACGTTTGAGTCTGTGTCCGAATCTGAAACCACAAAATGTTCCACACGACTGAGTCTTACCACGATATCATGCAAAGTGTACTTGATACTCTGGAATATTCGCTTAATCCCCTCCTGGTCGACAAAGAGCTTATAATTATCCACTTGTTTGTCGCGAATAACCATATTGAGCCAAGTCTCCATTTGACAATGTTGTGTGATAGAGTAAAGAAAATAAAGCCTTCTTCTCCGAAACTTTCCTGGATGAAAACCCATTTGACACTGCTGCCACTGATCTTTGAATATGAGAAATATTTGCAATCCCTGAATTCCTTCGCTTCCAGATTTAAGATTTCCTTTGTGGCATCAAGAGGTGCAACTTCAAAGTAATTGGCAATTGATTCCCACCCAAAAAGACATCTGTGCCTTAAATCAAACGCCCTAGTAGCTCCACCACGACGGGTAGGTAATCTTTGGCAGGGAGCCATATAATACCTTCAAGCAAAACATACAAAAACAAACACCAATATATGAACAAATACCTGATGACCAAACCTCCAATGGTGCAGTCCCACTAAGGTATTAACTACAAACTTTACTAGAAGACAAGAGGACGACAAAGACAAAAGTGAGAATTTATACACGACACGAACCCAAGGTAATGATAATTATTAGTGAACTTAACCATCAATGCACAAAAAAATTCAAAATATTATCCCTTAATTAAAAAAGAATAAGAAAATCATCACATGTGCTCAAAATAAAATTAATTATTTCATGCTATGAGCCAACCTACTTGGGAAATGCCATATAATTTAATAGCCTCAGCCCTAGTAATTTAAGTGAGGATGTGTTTTGAGCTTTGATATCTTATTTATATTTGGTTAGTATATATATGAGGATAAATATTGATAGCTATAAGGGTGCAAGGGTAAAGCAATATTGATAGCTAAGGGTGCAAGGGTAAAGTAATAGGGTAAAACAATATAACTATACTTTT
Organism: Pinus tabuliformis; assembly: GCA_031772625.1. Lineage (NCBI taxonomy): Eukaryota > Viridiplantae > Streptophyta > Pinopsida > Pinales > Pinaceae > Pinus > Pinus tabuliformis. The sequence goes on along the minus strand of CM062816.1, from coordinate 1,962,754,396 downwards.
GACTATGTGGTGATCTTATTATTTATTTTATAGGTAAAAGTTTACAATGATATATGGAATTTAATTGTATGGTCATGCTTTTAATTTATTAATGTAATAAAAAAATTAGATATTAAATTTACATTAATTATATATATATATATATATATAATATATATATATATAATTTTTTTCAAGTTTTTCTTATTTTAAAGATGATGTTTGAGATAAATTCTAAAAATTTTAGAGTACAAAATTAATTAAGAATAAAACTTGAAAGTATTATAACAATACATTGGTTATGAGTTTTATAAGTTTAACATATCACTTGTAAAAATTAAATCTAGATAAGAAAATAATTATTCTTCTCCACCACCCAAAATAAACTCAATTATAATATTTCCAACAATACTTATTTCCATCCTAAATATAAACTTTGTTAAATAATAACATAATATGCTATATATTTTTCCAAATTTTATAATATTAATAAATACTTCTATCTTTATCATAAATAAATATATAATTAAACAATTCCTTCTTTACATTTACTAAACAATATTTACTAACCCACCTAATATACTATATATTTTTCCAATTTTACAACATTAACAAATACTTCCATCTTTATCAAAAAATAAAAACATAGTTGAACAATTCCCTCCCTGCATTTCCCCCTAAAATACAAAAGATTGACTATAAAAGAGGGGGAATGTCAATGTATTTTTATTTTTAAAAACGCATATGATAAAATTGTGTACATGCGCTTAGTTTAAAACCATTAAAAAAGACCTTTTAACAATATTTGGTGCATTTAAATTTAAAATATATGATATTTCACATATTTTAGACAACATCCAACTATGGATAAATGTCAAACTTTTTATTAATTTTATAAAAATATTTTTTCCAACTTTCAAAAGCGACAATAAAGTTTAATAACAACTAAGTCCATATACCCATATATATATATATATAATTAAAAAGAAGGGAGCTTTCAATGTCACATCATCTTAGCCGGAGTTGTCGACCAGGGACATTGAATACCAATCTCCTTCCGAGTACTTACACGCTAAGGACCTGCAAGACTCCCAGACCTTTAATGGGTGGATGCAAAGCACTGCTTTTAAAAAGGCCTTTCTCTAAACACAGCCACTGCCATTGTAAATATTTCAAACCTCTACCTAAACCAATGTAGTTTAAAAGATTAATCAAATTTATAAAACTATTATGTAAATGAGATATCGAAATTTGGGTTTAATTTAAATTGAAAAAAAACACCAAGGCACAGAAACTTAAAACAAGAAATAAAATCAATGTATTATTATTGTATATTAAAAATATTTATGGATAAATTTAATGTGTAATTTATTAATATATCAATTAGATAAAATATAATATACAATTTAGTATATAAGATAAGACAATTTACTTTAAAGTGGTTGGTCTAGTTTAAATTGTTGTACCTTATGTCATGTGGAGACAGAATCTATCTCTCATATTTTCATTTAATGTCTTGATACAGAAAAGGTTCGAGGTATCTTTTGTTTGGTTTTGCTCTGATGTCTACTTGCTAGAATAAAGAATTGCTCTGACGTCTATTTGCTAAAATAAAGAATCATTAGAGAAATGCACTCAAGATTGGGTATCAAATAGGTCGTTGCAATTTTATTAGGCTTTCCATGATATCTTTGTAAATAATATTTGGTGGGTGTGCAATCAAGCCATTTTCCATAACAAATACATGTGAGCTAATGTGATGAGTGTCATCATAGAGAAACTGGTTAAGGAATTTCAAGCAGAGCCAAAATGGAAGAAGACAAAGGTTCCAGTTACGCCTGTTTTGTACAAACAAATTCCGTGGGGATTCTTCGATGGTGCTAGCCAAGGATATCCTCCATGATGTGGGGTTGGTAGTATTCTCTATTTAAATCAAAATCATCATTATCTTCTCTATTATGCCCTTGGTCATGACTCTAATATGAAAGCAAAATTTACAAGTCTATGGGTTCTTCAATATACAACAAGGCTCTTGAGAATTAAAAAGTTATAGGTTTTGGGCGATTCCAAAGTGGTGATCAATTGGGCAAATAAAATTGCAGAGGTCAATGTCCCATATCTGAATCATATCCTCAAAGAAATTACCTCATAAATGGAGCTATTTGAGTGGACAACTTATACACATATTTATAGAGAATTGAATCAACGGACTTATAATCTTGTATAATGATATCTTCTGGAGCCATTGCATTCATGTTTTCTTGGAATCGACGTTTCGAACCAACCATTGTGGTTCATCATTAGGATCAGATGAGTGAATAAGTCAGAACCTTAAGGAATCAATAAATAGAGGAGAGGGTTGGGAAGCGAGTGAAAAGAGCCGACATGTTTACTAATGATATGATTCAGATTAGTAATTAGTTAATGATTTTTAGTTTTAGATTTCTTATAATATTTAAATTATTTTGACAATTATATTTTTAGTTTTTGTTGAATGATTAAAACTAAATATTGATTTGATATTATTAATGATTAACTAATTCTTTTTTGCATAATTAATTTTTTTGTATTTTTAAAAATTAAATAACAATTAATTGATAATTAAAACATAATATTAAATAACGATCCTAAACTAACCTAATCTTACAAGCATTACTAATTAATTTTCTTTTCTTATTAATTTCAAAGTATTGGAGATATTGCTTGATTGAGAATAATAAGTAATGATTAAAACTTAATATCACCAGACAAAATGTAGATCACAGAAGCCTCAAATCTATGGGCTTATAATCTCTCTAAAGAGGCATTACAACCCCCTGCTCGATCTTTCGATCCATATGAGTTATGGAATGGAATCCATGGAATGGAATTCCATTTTTAGAGAAGATGAAACTTGTACCTTTTGACAATATGTTCATGTTTTCTTGTTTTGAGTTTAGAATAGCTTTTTGCACAAAGCTATCAACTTTTTGAGACTGTCTTTTGTTACAACACAATGTATAATCAATATGGAATAGAAACTTTTTTTTTGGAAAATAGCTTAGTACATGAGATATATTAACTTAGTAGATATATGTTTTAAATTCTTATTTTTATATTTTATACACTAAAGTGAACTATATTGCCAACAAACATAAGTAATGCAACATGCGCATGTACAAGTTGTATGCACTTTAACATAAAAGGAAGCAATATGAGTTTAAGATTGAATCATTGATTTACAAAATGTTTATTTACATAGAAAACAAGTATGGTATATAGAGTTTCAAGGGTTAATTTGATTGGTTAATGAATTTCTCGTAAATTACTTTTATTTAAGTCATGATATCAATCTCATGAAAGTTTGTGAGATGAGTGGTTTTTATGGCAACCATTTATCTCTCTTTCTTTTGAATGCTTTAAGGAAAAAGCAAGATTTCTCATAAAATATTTATTTGTAATTTTAATTATTATTTTAAGATAAAAATATTTTGTGAGATTTTTTAGAAGAGTTGTTAATTAGGATGAGTTTGTACTCTCTTGACTCATGGTCTATTGCTAGTACTACCACTATAATTTCAAGGTAAACCCATATACACCTCTATGCAAAACTCACAAAACTAATTGGGAAGAATTTGAATCTCCAACCACATACTTGATTAAAAAACTTTATAACATACTATCACTAAACAAGTTACTTCCAAAAAACAAAAACTCTCATATTATATATATATATATATATATAAATTTCTAAATCCATATAATAACATCCTCCTCGAGTGAAACATTAACATCATGAATATTTTTTAATATAAAAAACTAATTAGATGAAATTAAATTATAACTTAAAAACACGAATAAAAAACACAAGTTAACGAACAAAATGTGTACAAAACAATTTAGAATGTAACAATATTTATATCATAGTGTAAATGTTACGAACAATGATATGTAAAAGAGTAAGACATGCTTTGTTTTAATGATTAGAATCAGCAATATACCAGGAACGCATTGAATGATGGGCTTACTTTAAATAATAATAATAGATTATGCTAAGACTAACCTATGCACCCACGGGGATTTGAACCAGTGACCTATCGCAAGGAGTGCCTTAACAGCGCAATTCACCGTCAATCCAAATAATAATAATAGATTATTATAATTAATAAAAATAATTAATTAAATAATAATAATAATAATAATAATTTTAATAATTATATTAAAAATTAAATAATATTAATTTGATATTTAAAAAATATTAAATAATTTAATAATGGAGTTTTTTTTTGTTTTTTTTTTTTTTTCACAGAAAAAATTGAGGTGAAATTTTGATTTGTTTTATTTAAACTGGTTTTTTATGGTATATATGGATTCAACAAGTGAAAATTTCTAGGTACTTCGATTGTGCTAGATTTTAGAGAAATTAGACCCAAAAAACCACGTAAAAACTTCTAAAAAATCCTGGAAAACTTCTAAGTACTTCAATTGTGCTAGATTTTAGAGAAATTAAACAAAAAAAACCACGGAAAAACTTCTAAAAAAATCTCACTAAAAACAACTCGTTTAATAATTACTAAAATAATTAAATAATAATAAATAATTTAATTGAATAATAATAATAAACTTTATAATTTAAAAAATAATATTTTAATTATTATTATTAAAATTATTATAATATTTGAAAAAATAAATAAGAAAATAATAGACCCCTCAACACCATTCGTAAATCCCTTAAATCTGTGAAGGATCCTATCAACCCTAAGGACATTAAAGGGGTTTATATTATTCCTTGTTCCTGTGGGACCCCCTATATTGGTGAGACTGGTCGCTCCATTAATCAAAGTATTAGTGAGCACGCAACTGACCTCAAGCATAGGAGAACCAAGTCTTCCGCTTTAGCTGAGCATGCGGAGAGTACCAAACATCATGTATGTATCGAGGAGGCAAGTGTTATCGCTAAGGTTTCGCAATTCCATCACCGCAAATTTAGGGAAGCCCTTGAGATTGAGAAAAGACCAAACAATCTCAATAGAGAAGACGGATGGAAGATCAGTAGTTGTTGGATCCCAACTCTCTCTTCCTAGTCGTTTTCTTCCCTTCCTCCCCTCCCTCCTTTTTTAGCTTGTTATCCCATATCCTTCTCTCATGGGCCTTTAGTCTTTGATGAGATTTTGTATTAGTTATGGGTCTCGGTCCTCGCCTCTTAGTCACTCTTCAGGGTTATGTCATTTATTATAAGGAAATTTAGGTTATAAGTATACGTCTTTATTAATAAATTTATTAAATATTATTACGATAACACTATTATATTGATAATAACAATACAATTAATCCTTTCAAGACTCTAATAATAATTCTATACCTTGAAACTTGGGAGCACGAAGAATCTAAGGTCCCTAACATAGATGGCTTTACGCTATGGTCTACCTGGAACAAGCGATCCTCCCATAGAGGCATTGGGGGAATAGCTTGTTACATTAAGAAGAACATCTCCCCCCATGTTAGGATTTATAAAAACGACCCTCACAACCAATATAGTTGGATAGAGATCAAAGACATTAATAATAAAAAGTCCTACATAGCAATATGTTATTTATTTTCCCCCCATTAATTCTAACTTCTATAAGAAGAAGAATCTAGATAAAACTAACCCTTACAATGGTTTAGAGAATGATATTTCTAGCCTAAGGAATGACGGTAATATCCTTTTAATAGGTGACTTTAATGCTCGAACTTCAAACAACCAAGCTATTATTCTAAGCAATCATTCTAACCCTAATCCTCTTTGGTTAGATGAAGACCCTACTCTGGCTAGCAGGTACAAAAGGAACTCTGAAGATCTCGGGGAAAATTTGTTTGGGTCGGAGCTAGTCAAGCTCTGTAGTGCTCAGGATCTCATAATTTGCAACGGTCTAAAGAAGTGGCCCAATTCTAGCAAGATGACCTGCATCCATGGGCTTGGTAGCAGCGTGGTAGACTATGTTATTTCTGATCTCCCATTATACAACGAAATAATAAATTTTGACATCTTAAACGACCACGAACCTGACTCTGATCACAGGCCATTACTTATAACTCTCAATTTTGTCATGCATAGAGTTCCCATAGAAAATAATACTTATAGCCAAAAGAACTTAATATTTGATAGAAATAAAAATGATCTCTTTCTAAATGAATTAAAAACTAATTTGCTTCCTTTATCTAATATAGACAACATAGAAGACCTCTATCATAATTTTACTACAACCCTCTCATCTTCTATTAACAAGTTCTCAATTGAAGTTTCAAATAATAAAAGAAATAGCAAAACCAATCCATGGTATGACAAAGATTGTAAAAGTGCAAGGAGAGCAATTAAGAAGCTGTTGATGAATCTCTTAAAATGGACAAGATAAAAATATACAAAGCCCTAACTAAAAGGAAAAAGAGGCAGTACATTCATCAAAGACAAGAGAATCTCTTACACCTCTCTAAGGTAGCTCCTAAGAAATTTTGGAGGCAGATTCTAACTAGGAAGACTAAGGATAATAATAAAATTGCTCTTTGCAATTGGAATTCCTATCTTAAAAAGCTTTATGAATCTCCAAATGTCATGGATAATTTGGAAACCCTTCTCACAACGAAAGAAGTTTTCTCTTTAGAAGACATTAAGTTTGGGGTTAATCGCCTCGCTAATGGGAAAGCTAAGGACATTGAAGGTTACCAAGCGGAAATCTTAAAAATTGGAGGTCTTGTCCTCATCCCCCACATCCATAAGCTTTTCAATCAAGCAGTCAAGCAAGGGTTCCCTAAACCTTGGACTGAGAGCCTCATTATCCCTATTTTTAAAAGTGGGGTACAAATAACCCCTCTAATTATCGAACAATTATGATTAGCCCTCTCTTAGCCAAGTTATATGGTAGTATTTTGGAAAAAAAGTTAAGCATATGGCTTGAAAGTGAAGGTAAGCGGGCTAAAGGCCAAGCAGGTTTCAGAAGGCATCACTCAACAACAGACCACCTTGTTACGCTTAGGATCATTGCGGAGGAATGTCGTAATGATAAATCCAATTTATTTTGTTGCTTTGTGGACTTTAGAAAGGCTTTCGATACGGTTCCTAGATCCAACCTTTGGAATAGATTATAAGAGCTAAAGGTTCCTCTCGAGTTGAGAACTGCCGCTATAAGGTTATACGAGAATGTAGTTGCCAAGCTAAAGAGCAATGAAGGGTGGTCGAAAGATATTAAGTGTAACATCGGAGTTAAACAAGGTTGCCCCCTCTCCCCTACCCTATTTGGCATTTACATCGATAGGCTCGAAGGCTATTTAGAGGAAGCAGGATGTGATGGCATGATCTTAGCTGGGATAGTCGTCATCCTTCTTCTTTATGCTGAAGATATTGTTCTTTTGGCAAGGTGCCCATCTGATCTTAATAAGCAACTCAGGCTTCTTAAGGATTTCTGCTCTACCATGGGTATGACTGTTAACACTGACAAAACAAAAGTTATGATTATCAAATCCAAGAAGGATACTTATGCTAATTTTATGTATGACAATAATAACTTGGAGGAAGTGTATTCTTACAAGTACCTAGGAATTGATATTCATCACAAGCTCAACTGGAACCATAGCATTGAGAAAAGGATTAATGGGGGGTGGAAAGCTTACTATGGTCTCGAAAATAATTGTAAAATTGCAAACCTTGTAATGTGGGATAAAAAGAAGTTCCTCTTTGAAACTTTAGTCACTCCTGTTATCTTATATGGCTGTGAGGTTTGGGGTTGCAGCATCTCCAGAGAATCATGGAGAAAGATTGAGCAAATCCAGAAGCGTTTTATAACTTATAACCTGAAAATTAAAAGTAATACACCCTATCCTATTCTCCTTATAGAAGCAGGTCTTTCCCCTATTGAGAGCCTAGCTATGCTTAGGTTTCTGTTGTACAAGCACAAAATCAGTAACATAAACGATCATAGACTTCCTAAGCTAGCTTTAAATTCTAGCCAAAACCACCTAAGGCTCAATCGAGGGTGGCATAAAGACACAAGGGCCTGGTTAAACTATTGGGAGATCAACGAAAATGATGCATTGCAAAACATAAATAACATTAAAGATATTGTTACTTCTAAGTTCAAAGAAAAAATGTGGTGTGAGAAAGACTTAGTGGCTAAAAGAAAATTAAGTTATTATAAGAAGGTCATCAACCCCACCCTAGAAGATCAAAAGTATCTCTCTATTTTAACTAGCTCAAAGAAGAAAATTAATATAGCAAAGATTAGAACGAATTCTCATGAGCTCCATAGTGAAACAGGTCGTTGGGTAGTTCCTAAAACGCCATGGACGGAAAGGATCTGCCATATATGTAAGAATAGGAACATCGAGGATGAAAACCACTTCCTCTTAGAGTGCCCCGCATATAACCACATTAGATCTCAGTTTCACAATCTTTGTTACAATACCGACCTTCCTAGCCTTTTACAATGTCAAAATTATAGTGAGCTCGGGAGGCTTCTCTCCAAGCTTTTTGAGCATAGGAATAAAATCTTAAATCAAAATAGATAATTTGTTTCTTTAGGTCCGATAGACCATTATTTGGTCTCAACGGACATTAACCATCATCATCATCATCATCATGATAATATGTTAGTTTAATCCTTAATTAAACTTAAAAAAGAATTAAAATTTTATTCTTTCTAACCCCCTAAAATTTTCTATAATATCTATCAATAACTACTAATTTAAAAATGATTTTATTTTATAATTAATTAATTTTAATATATAAAATAAGTCTCTTTATCTTTAATATATATATAACTAACTATGTATGTTCATTACTCTATTTAATAACTTTTTAACTAACTCTTAATTTAAATTAATTAGTTTATTTTATGATATATTCGTTTATAGTCCCTTTAACCTCGATTTTAATAATAACAATTTGATATTTATTTGAATTAACTTAATTATTAAAATAAAGGTCACGCCCTTATTTCTATCCAACTAATCGTCTACTGGTCAAATTTAGCCGTTGCTTGGTCAAGAAATATAGCCGTTCTGCTCTGTCTATAAATGAAATTTCATGTGATTTACACCGAAAAGTCTCTCATAAAAAAAGGAAAATAATAATTATAATAATTTTTATATAATTATAATAATAGTTATTATAATTAATATGGTTGTGCATGTGATTGATATATGCCTATTATTATATTATTATTTAATTATTACATAATATTATTTTTTAAATTATTTTTTTTTTACATAATATTATTTTTTAAATTTTTGATTTTTTTTTGGCCTTTATCATAAGTGTGATTATGCTAATATAAATGTTATGAACAATGATATGTAAAAGAACAAGGTCACATGGCTAGTATTCCACCACTTAGTTTAATAAAATATTTTAATGTCATGATATGTTGTATGTACTTTTTATTATTATTATTTTTGAATATAATTAAACATTTTTTTTGGTGTATATATACATATATATATATGAAATTGAAGAGAATGATAACAAGTTAATAATTATTTATTTAATATTAAATGATGACAAATTTTTTGTATAATGCTCATATTATAGTACATATGTCGTGCCATTAGAGTATAGATTAGTACAATTAGAGTTGTACAAATTGTACACATGTTATTTTTTTTCTTCAAATTATTATTTTTTAAATTAAAAAATAAAACCCATAAAAATTGCCTATTCAATACTTTACACCAATGAGAAAAGGGAAATTTTGAATTTAATTACAAACCATTTGTGTTTATGGTACATAGTGATTAATATATAATGTTATTTTTCAAATTATTTATATTTATTGTACATAGTAATTAGTGTTATAACACATAGTAATTAATAATAGAGTACACAAAAGTCAATTATTGCAATCATCACACAATAAGAGGGTAGACATTTTAACCAATCATATTTGAAATAAATAGAAATAAATTTAATTTCATAATGTTAAACTTTAGATAGATTTTATTTATTTTTAGTCAAAGAAAAACTAATAAAAAATCAATAAAAGACTAAATACGTCATATCTTGAGATATCTGATTAGCCACAGGTATAATAAGACCAAAAAAACATACTTTGTTTTTATGTTCAAAATAAACCCTATAAAAAAAAATTTCTTATGATTTTGTAATGGTTAAAGATTATTTAGAAATAAATATTAATATCGGATTTTGTATTGGTTGAAGGTTATTTAGAAATAAATATTAATTTCTATATAGTTTTATAAGAGTGGTTTTATTGCTTTTGTTTTGTATTACTCAATTTTATTAATATTATTAGTATCCTAGTTCAGATTATTTGACATATGATTTATGTTAATTTGATTGTTAAAGATTATAAATAAATTTTTTTTCATAGACCTATTTAATTTCTTGAAATTAAATATCATTTATAAAAACAAAAATAAAGTCTAACATGCACATGTTACTTATACCACTTTGTTGAAATTTTGGAGTGCCACCGACTCTCACGGATCATTTACATCATCGAAAAAAATGCAGCCGGATGCTGTGGGAGAGGAGAGAGAGTCACAAAAAGCAGCGTCGGTGGAGAAGACTAGTGGAAGGATAAAACACTTTCCTCACAGGATAAAGAGATCATTCCATTAATTAGTTAACTAATTAATGTTATCTTTTTCATAATAAATAAGTAAATAAACAAATTCCACTCTTGTCCAAATATTAACGGATTTTCCGATCTCCCCCGCGGCGGAGCAAAATTCGGGCGTGGGGGCGGGTGCGGGGGCGCACGGCGTGGTTTGCAAACCACTCCATCCACCGCTGCCTACTCCCCATTTATCAAGAAGCCCTCCCCACACGCGGTGAAATCCATTCCCTCAACCAACAAAACCACAAATCCCGCCTCTCACAGCACCGCCACCACCACCGGCAGAGCCAGATTTGGAAGAAAAACCAGGTCTTTGTTGCAGCTGCTAGCCAGTCAAGGATTCAAGAATAATGGCCATGGCCGCCGCGTCCTCATCCTCAGGAGGAGGCCAACAGGACGATGGAGGAGGCGGGGGAATCGTCGCCCCACATATGATAATCCACAGAAAACCGCCTGGCCCCTGGACGGAGGTGGAGACCAACCACCTGATCGACGCCTACCAGGAGAAATGGTATGCCTTGAAGCGCGGCCAGCTGAAGGCTAGGCACTGGGAAGAGGTAGCCAACCTCGTATTCCTGCGCTGCGGGGGACTCGAACCCTCGAAGTCCTCCGTCCAGTGCCGCCACAAGATCGAGAAGCTCCGCAAGAGATACCGGACAGAGAAGCAGCAGCAGGGGATCACCCGGGGTTCCAGGTGGGTTTTCTTCGAGCGGATGGATCAGCTTGAGAACGGCCCTAGGGCGGATTCCGTTATCGTTCCCAACGGACGGCAACTGACGGAGCATGATTCCGACACGGCCGACAACAACCACAACCACAACCACAATAGCGACCACCCGCGGTCTTTTCATTACCAGGGCGGTTTGCCGTTAGATGAAGCCATGGCTGCCCCATTCCTGTCTTTGAAGAATGGCAGCGTGGACGGAAAATTTGCCGCATCGTCCAGATTGAACGTCAAGAGGCGGAGTATCGAACCCCCGTCACAACAGCCCCAATTTCAATCCCAACCCCCGCCCCAGCCCCAGCCGTCCTCCGAGTTGGCCGCTGTTATTCGATCCCTGGGCGAGGGTTTCTTGAGAATCGAGCAGATGAAGCTGGAAATGCAGAGGGACAATGAACGGCTGAGGATGGAGATGGAAATGAAACGGACGGAGATGATTCTCGAATCACAGCAGCACATGGCTGATGTTATCGCCAGGGCCTTGTCTTCGAAAAAGAGGGCCAAGAGATTGCAGTCCCCGGATTTGTAGATTTGTCCACAGTGGGCAAAATCTAAATGTGGCAAGCATGGTACTTATACTCTTTTGCCCTTTTTAGTAAATAAGGCAATCTTTGTTGCGAGAAATGGCTCTGCTGATAATTGAAACGAATGGGATAAATTGTTGTTTTTGTTTCTTGGCCTTTTTTTTATGTAAAATAAATGGACAGCGAGGGCTTTTCATAATTCTGTTTCCGGGACTTGTAAGTGATTCAAGCTATCATAATTTTTATTATGTGTAACAATTTCATTACGAGATGAGTTTATTGAATATGATTTTTGTTATGTATTGGCATCTTGAAGGGCGGATCTAGTTAAGGAAAAGTAATTTGTTGAATGCCACGGATGAAGAATCGTATTTTTTAGTTGGAAAGCTTGATGTAACTCTTTATTTTAAATTTTTATCTTTGTCTGTAAAATAGGATTATAGAGAGAATCCCGGAATCTGATTCTGTCAGGTGGGAATCTGTTTCCGGAAACTGGAAACATTTGGTGCAATTTCCCAAGCATTTCTGGAAACTGCCCGTGGTTTTTTATTTTTTTTCTTCTTAAAGTTCCAAATTTCTGAAAAAGGCCCTTCAGTAACCCTAAAAATGCCCAGTAACACTAACATGTATAAAAACCATTTGAAGGAAAGAAAACCCTCTTGTAAGTTGTGTTTTTCATAAGAAACTAAAAGACTGGCAAAAAGAAGAGCACAGTAGCATGGTTGTTCTTTTAGGCAGATTTCCCTAATTTTTTTGATACTTTTGGATCCTCTCCCGTTTCCATGTCCAATACTTGAGGATACAGGGATTATATTATTATAAAAAACAGAAATACACATGGAAAAACAATGTGGGGAAAGCATGGAGCAAAGCGCACTGTGAGAAAGGAGTGGGAGTGCCTTTTTCCAAAAATATCTTGCGTCTACTTGGGTAGCTATTCCTTCGGATATTGCTCCAGGAAGAACTTAGGGGCACATTCACTGGAGGTATGAAAACCTCTTCACTCTATGCACAAAGATAAATCTCAAGCCAAAGCACATGACTGATAATTTTTTAAAGCATATTGTCATTATAGCTTTGAAGTAAAACTAAACGAAGTGAGAAGCAAAGAAACCAATATGAGCAGTTTTGAGCACATTCACGCGGTTTCTTTTCATTGGGCCCCTTTATACCGTAATTCACACATCATTTGTTCTCATTGGGCCCCTTTATTCTGTACTTCATTACATTGATGTAATATTGCATGGTATTGACATAATAGTTATTGTTTAGATGCAAAGATTTGAAAGATAAGGAATTTTATTAATGTGTAACAAATGGCCACAAAAATAGGTCCAGGGGACTAAATTAATGCATCTAACAAAACTACAAAGTACAAGTGCAAAGCCAACTCCCATAATGGTACTAAAAGTAGATAAATAAAGATCTAATTACCCATTTGGAAGCTAAATTTTAAGATAAGATATAATATGAGCTAAGGTGTAGGCACAAAACATATACTAGAAATTGAAAAAATTGTGTGTTGAACTAAGGAGAGGATAAATGAATGGATGACAAGCCATGATAGAATTGGATCTAGTTGTGGAGGATGAGGGGAGCGAGAGGTTGGCTTCTTATTTAAGTCATTAATCCTTGTGAAAGGGTTGATGCATTGATGGATGATGTCCTATGGGAGTGGCTAAGGTTGAGAGGGCTTTACTATGTGATTTTGGGGCATAATACAAAGATATCTAAGCTCATGAGAGGTCAAATTCTAAGTCTTATTCATTCATATATTTAATAAAGAAAATGTATTGGGCATTATAAAGAATGAATCCAATAATAATAAAATATCTTAGAGAAACCATAACGATAACACAACATAATATTATGAAGTCATCTCCATTTCATGTGGGCCTTATGAGCTTGATTGATCTCTTTGTGGGATGGGGGAGAGGGTACTTGAGGTCACATTGATCTAGGATCTAAAGTGTCATGGATCTTTGTGTGTTTTTTGTTGCATTGATTTGACATGGCAACTAAGAAGTATGAGGTGATTGTCTTAAAATTTTACAATGTACATATAAGATGTGACATGTAGACATTGAAACTTGTGTTCAAATATCTCATAAAGAGAGCAAGGTATCTTTGCTTGAGGTAGTGAAAAAAGTGGGAATGGAGCTCCTCGAGTCTTAAAATAAGTGGTAGTATCTCTCTTTGATCTCATAGTTGGTGGGGTATTAGAAAATGAGGTGCTCCTTAGTCTTTGGCTCTTGTAAGTGGTACAACCAACAAACTCGTCTAGTTGTTGGATGTGGTGATTTATCTCAATTTGGAGTTTGTGGGAACCCACTCAAAATTTACCAAGGGAGATACTAGCGACATGCATCCAATACTTGCATGTATGGAATTTGGATGATGGGGTTATATCTTAGCTCCAATGAGTTCTTAGAATAGAAGGTTGTATTTAGGGCAAGGTCCTCCTAAAGGCATGATCTAGGTGACCTTAATACACTATCTATAAATGTTCTTTGATTTGCTCGGTTTAGGTTTTGCTTAGATGGTAGGAGTGATTTGGTGCATCTAGTGAGTACCTAAAAGGGTTGGGATTGTTAAATTTTGGATAACAATGGTATGTTCTATGCTTTAGAGCAATTTTACTTCAATTTCTTTATTAGCCCAATATCAATATCCAGTTTAGAAATCACATCAACATGATAGTAAGATGCAGATAGAACATAAACAATAACAGTAGAAGACAAGCCAAGACAAGAGGACACAGGAATCAGGATATGGCACCAACTAGGGACAAACCCCATTGTGGGGAAACCCTTGATAAATTCTTTTTATAATTCTTCAAAAGTTCAACAGAGGGAGAGAGTACAATCTACAATATTCACTTGCCCAATCACAGTGAAATCTGATCAGCCAAACAACAATAACAAAAAGTCCTAACCAGAAAGTCAACGCTGGTCAACAGGGAAAATTTTGACCTCCAAAACAGCTTTGTCAAAATCGGTCAACTCGGCCTCCAATAACAAGTCAAATCAGCCCAAAAACAGTATGAAAATATCTAGTCAAACTTGGTCAATGAAAGTCAACACAACAGCAAGTCCTAACATAGTCAACGTTGGTCAAACAGAGGTCAAACAACCTCCAATTTCGTGCCCAGAACCGCGGCCTGCCCAAACAGAAATACCCCACACAAAACCGCAGTCAAAGATGGTCAACGTTGGTCAAAACAACTTTTGGCAACTTTCAGTCAACGTTGGTCAACGCAGGGACATCCTTCTTCGCACATGTGGAGAGAGAGAAGCCTCAGAAGATCCGTACCCAAACAATGAAGGAGAGATGTGTGAATGAGTGAAGTGCCAAAATGAGGAGGAGGCACCTTGTATTTATATGCAAACGTTGAGGATGAATCGACATGGCTGTTGGGCTTTTGAGCCTACATTAGTTTGTTGGCCGACCTTGACAAATTTTTCCATAATCAAAATAAATTCATAATTCCATTTGTATATGTCAGAATGGGATGATCTTTAGATCAATCCTACACCTCTTGGAGAGAGGAATCCAATAAAAATATCAGTTGCCTTATATGAGCTGTCCAAGGTGAAGTTTGGCCCTAGTTGCCAAATTTAACAGGGATGCTTTGGAAAGATGGCTACATGGCAAAGTAACCAAGAGACCTTTGGGAACCAACATTGGGCATGTGGTCTTCAAAGAACAATTTGCTGGAGAGGGATACCAATTCCTACCAGAGGTTAAGTCCTTGAAAACTCACACTTTGTGAAGGAAGCGAGATTAGTTGGAAGATGAATTGAGGGCAAAATTACTAGGTCCCAAACTCTTTGTGAATAATGTGTCGAGGAATAGTTTGCTTTCATTAGATGATGTGTTTAAGGAGGAGGGTGTGTACTCTATGTCTTGGCTCAATTGGGTTGAAGTAATCTCTGTCCTCATATTTGAGAATCATAGAAATCCAATTATTGTTGATGTTGGTGTCTTGATTTGGCTAGTAGTCTTCGTGAAGACCAACTATGAAGGTAGGGCTTCACTTAGGTGGTCTAAAAGAAGCACATTGTTTGTGGTGTGAGGACCATGAACAATGAGAATTGGAGATCCTTATTGAGGGATTATATAGGTATGTTAAAACAAAAATTCTCTTGTTCATGCATTATGCTACTGTAATTGCAATAAGAATGTTGTATTTATAAGTTGTAGAGGTCAAGTGCATGTTCATACTTGTGTTGTTGTGAGTTGATGAAGGTTTGAACTGCATAGTCGTGGACCAACAAGCACAACATATGTGTAACTGTAGCAAGATTCTTATATGTGGGTGTTGTGTGCATGTGATTTGATTATTGTCAATAATTGTGAGGGTTGATTCCATGGGTTATTAATGATCTTGTTACTTGGTGTGTGTGCTTGAATGTTTTGATGTTGGTGTGTATATTTGTGTATTTGTATGCGTGGATGTGTGAGGGGCACCAATGTTGAAATTGTTGCCAAATTGTTGAGGCGTGGACGAATATCTAGACATATAGTCACCCTTGAGCTTATGAGATATAGTGAGTTTAGGAGCATGGTTTGTGCTTGGAAAATGGCTACAAGTGAAGTGGGAGCATTGGTTTGTTGATGTGATTAACAACATTGGTTTCACTCGTGGTAGAGTGGATGATTGCATTCAAAGGTTACAACAATGACTCGATACTTTTGAGATAATTGGGAACATTTGGTAGTGTGCAATATAACTTACCTCCAAGGGTGTTGTTGAATGCTTGTGTGTCTGATACAACTGTTAAGTTGTGTGATTGTACATGGTTTATGATCAAAGAAAAAATATTTTTCAGATAGGAAAGATCTTTTTATTTGCAGAGTTAAAGAACGCTGGAGAGATCGATGCTTGGATGTTGATTGTTTATAGTGAATATCTTCCTACTTGTTAACTAATGTAACCATATGGAGCATTTGATTCTATATTATCTTTTGGATTTATTTGTAGCTAATTCTTTAAGACAAATATGAGAAGGTCCCATATCATAATGCTCGAAGAAAGCCTATATGACTTTTTTCCCCATGAAGAAAGCATAGATGACTTGTGAGTGTGGTGACAAAGGTTGAGTTTAAAAGCAATTGACCTGCTAGAGTGAGAAGACTCAACCTACCTTTGCTTTTGATTGCATGTGCAAATAGATCAATGAGTTAAGATGTTTTTTAAGGATCTTCCACCTACTAGTGTTATTCATAAATTGGAATTTGCATTTGAATAAGTTTTATGCAAATTAAATGAGAGCTTGTGTTGGTGAGTGAAATAACATATTGCATATTGTATTTTCCAAGGCTTCAATGATGCTTGAATGGGGAATCATATGGGTTGAGCAAGAAGCATTAGATAAGTTTTGATGAATACAAGAAGAGAGAAGTTGAATCCATGGAGTTGTATGTGTTACAATTGAAGGTTGCGAGTGAAATAGATCATGTAGATAAGTTTGGTTTACATGAATGATCCTAGGAGATTGCATGTGGATTATCATTCTTTGTGAGTTGTTGTAGATTTCTCTTGGTGGAATAGATGAAGCCTAGTATGTGTGAAAAGCTCAGGAGAGTGTGACATGAGAAGTCGTTGTTTAATTGTGTGGTATGAATCATAGTATTCAAAACAAGCCAATTCATTAGGCTTGGGGATCAAATTGGCCACTGAATTCAGTTTGAGGCCATACAAACCTTGATTTGGTACCAAACCAGTTATAAATTGGTCGGTTCCATCATAAACCAGTCGAGTCATTACAAGCGCGGTTAGATCTCACCTCTGTGGGGGAGTTAGGGACCATCAATGGCAATTTTCCGAGTGGTTTGGAGGAAAACCGAGGTGGTTTTCTTTCCAAAACAACTCCCCTTGGCCACAAAACCAACCCTCCTCCTCCTAAACAAACCTAAACAAAAAATTCTAACTCAACCCTAACAATGCTAGCAATCAATGGTAATATTAAATTCTTAAAGTAAAAGTGACATTTCCTATCTTTCATTTTCACCCCTTTACTTAAATTTTTAACATTACCATGAAATGACTCAAGATGTTTGAGAGTGCTTTCGACCTCTTTGGATTTCATATGGAGAAAAATTTAGATCTCACTTCTAAATCCAACATATATAATGGTTTTTAGGATTTCAGGATTTGGGGGCTTGCAATGTTTCCATTTGATTTTGTCATGCTTAAGGGTATGAGATTGGCATTTGATCAAGAGCACAAAGCCCTTTAAGTACCTTGATGTTGGTGGCATTGATTGTTGAACTTTGTTGATGTTGGTGGTATTGATTGTTGAACTTCTCTACCATGACCTTAACAAAAATGTACCCTTCACTCAAAGGAAAATAATTGGTTAGGCATGCTAAGCTTTTTTTACCATATTATAAAGTTGAGGAGATGAACCCTTCACTCAAACCAAAATCATTAGTTCGACATGTTAAACTTTTCAATTTCTACCATATTATAAGGTGGAGCAATCCAAGTCTGTAGACTTCGAGCTAGATGATGTTTATGTAGCTCTTGTTGATGATCCCATTTCTAGTAGTGCTGAATCAATGATGAGTTTGATGAGTGATCATGTTGATCAATGATTTGTAGTTTTGATGTCTAGTTTTGCTGCTGCTGCTGCTACTACTATTGCTGCTGCTACTACTACTACTACTACTGAGGTTGTAGAGGAGTTTGAGGAGTCCTTAGACTCTGAGCCAAATGCAGTTTATGTAGCTCTTGTTGATGATCCCATGTATAGTAGTGGTGACAAGTTTGATCATGATGAGGACTGATCATGTTGATCATTGATATGTAGACTTGTAGTAGGCTAGTGACCTTATAGCTTGTAACATTGATTTTTTTTAAAACATATCTTTCTTCCGTTAAAAATTAATTCTTTCATGTATTTTTTTAAACACCGATTCATTGAGATTCAACCAATCTGATTTGTTTAGTTTTGGCCAGTGTTCCACGGGGACTCCCCCCCCCCCTAGGGGTCTAGTTTCCTCGCTCCCCCGCGCTCCGGGGACTTGGGGACGAGTAGGGGACGTTTCCCCACGCTCCCAAAATGGAGGAAACTCAGGGGGACGTGCCAGGGAAACGTTTCCCTTCCCTGAGGGGACGTTTCCCCACGCTCCCAAAAAAATGGCCTTGCTTATAGTTTATGATTTAATAGACCTAAAGTGGTACAAAGCTACTCATGTTCTATATGGGGATAACGTCTTGTGCTGTCTTTTGGTTAAAACAAGCGTTATTTTAGAGGGTCAGTATCATGGAAATTTGCTGGACCATATAGCACATACATGAATTTTCCCTTTTAAAACTTCTTTTTTTCTCAAGTGACGGTTGGATTACAGTGGGGAGATAACTGGAGTGACAGGCAAAGAATATGAGACATTCAGTTTGTGTTTTTAATTTGCATGACATTTGACATACAAACTATGGAAGCAGCACCTATGTCATGTGGGAAATAATTGGGTGGACTATAGACTAACATGCGTTTACTGCAAGCATGACAAAATACTATGGGCAGCAAGAAATCTGAAGAACTGTAGTTATATATGAATTTATACAGTTACAAAATTTACACAGAGCACAGTTGCTCAGCTTGAATTCTCAGGTCTGAAAATTATTTTCACCCCTGAAATACACTGCTAGTTTGAAGTTTGAACTGCATGGCATTGCTCTAATAAGGTAAAAAATTATCCATGCCATCGTTGGTCACCCAAGTTGGTTCGCAGATGGTCATCCTGCAGTCAATGTCATTTGATAGTAAATTGTCAGAAACTCTTTCATGTGATCTTCTCATCTCTCCTGGAACTAAAACTCTTCTTTCGGCATATGGTGTACTATCTATATTATATATAATATAACAAACTTTCTAGCTGTTGGATCCAATACAGCTGGACAACCCATTGTAGTTGCCCCTTCTACTACCAATGCAGTGTTCCTGATCTGTTCATTTACCTTTTCACAGAATTCAGTGGCTACCTTATCAAGCTGAAGCTCTCCCTCTGTCTGACCAAAATCTAAATTAAAATTTGACCAAGCTGAATTAGAATTTTAAATTTATTATTTTATATGATATTATAAATTTGGATAATGTCAAATGATATTCATATCAATGATCATGCTTTGCAGCTTTTCAATTCAAACCAAATTGTCATAGTGGACTCAATTAATAAATTATATTTTATATTTATAAATTTTTAAGACCCTGACGCTCCCCCACGTTTCCTAAAAAATGGTAGGGAGCTTTTGCATAGGCTGCTCCCGCGCCCCCTCGCTCCCTCGCCCCCTCGTCCCGAAACCTTGGTGGAACATTGGTTTTGGCTCAAAAATCAGTTTGATAGGTGGATTGGGTCGGTCATCGGTTCCAATTTAAATACTATGGTATGAATTTGCTAGTCTATGCATATTTACAATTTGTGTTAAATCATTGTGTAAAGCCAATGTGAGTTTGCAACAAAGCTTGTTGCAACTTGTATGCAATCTTGGATTAGTGAGGTATAACTTGGAAATGTGTGTGGATTGTTAATTTAGGTCATATTTGACTCATTGAAGTGTTCATCTATGCATTATTGTAAGGAGTGCTTGCAAACCAATGAAACATCAATCTATTATTTATTTATGAATCTCATATTAAATATTGTTAATGGATGCATGTTGATGGTTCAGTGCATGTGTATAATTTTTGATGTGTTTCTTCAACAACATAATTTGGAGTTTGAAGACCATGCATTGGATGGAAGAGGTTGGAATCTTAAAATATCTATTTGTTGGGTAATCATGGTAGGGATAAAAATGAAGAGAAAGTTGAACTTTTAACTATAGATGGGACATTAGTCATAGTAGATGATTTCTCATCACAAATGTCTTGTCATTTTTGTGAAATGCACATTTGCAAGAGTTCAAAATTTCAGGTTTGATGCGTATAAGGATTTCAAAGTTGAAAACCACAGAGAGGAGCATGATAAAATTCATATGTAGGAACATGACAAAAGTTGCACATGGGATCATGACAATGTTCTTCTTGTGTTGGGGTGAGGTGCAAGACATTTGAGTTATTGTAGGGTGGAAGTGCTTTAAATAATGTGTATACTTTCTCCAAAAGTATCCTTGGCGTAGCTATATTAGATTATTTTTTAAGCAGAAACAAGTTTTTCCAAATATTTTGTAAAAAGTAATCGCACATGCATGTACACTCTCTTTCACATATATTAGATTAGTTTGCTACCCTTTGACCTAGGGTTATGTACATGAATGGCCTAGAATAAAATTGGATAATGAAAATTTGGGCACTAAGGTAAGGTAAAAAGAGTAAACTAAGAAAATAAAGCTTTTGTTAATATTAGGATAACAATGGTATGTTCTATGCTTAGAGCAATTTTACTTCAATTTCTTTATTAGCCCAATATCAATATCCAATTTAGAAATCACATCAACATGATAGTAAAATCAAAGAGAACATAAGCAATACCAGTAGAAGACTAGCCAAGACGAGGACACAAGATATGGTACCAGCGAGGGACAAACCCCAATGTGGGGAAATCCTTGATCAATTCTTCTTATAATTCTTCAAAAGTTCAACACAAAGAGAGTGAGTACAATGTATAATATTCACTTGTCCAATTATAGTGAAATTTGATCAGTGAAACAATAGAAACAAAAAGCCCTATCCAGAAAGTCAATGTTGGTAAACATGGCAGAATTCTTCCTCAATTCAACTCGGTCAAACCTAGTCAACTTCGGCCTCCAACAACAAGTCTAATCAGTCCAAAAATAGTGTAAAAAAGTCCAGTCAAGCTTGGCCAACAAAGGTCAACACTACAGCGAACCCTAACACAGTCAACATAGCTCAAATAGGAGGTTAGGTTGCCTTGGATTTTGTGCCCAAAACTGCGGCCTTCTCAAACAGAATTCCTCCACCCAAAACTGCACCTAAAACAATTGAATGCTTGGTCAACGTAGTAAAAAATAACGTCTGCAATTTTGGTCAAAGCTGGTCAATTGCAGGAACAAAAAACCCTTCCTTTCCTTCGCATGTGTGGAGAGCAGCTTCTGATTTTCATACCCAATCAATGCAGGAGAGAGAAGATGTGAGTGAGTGAAGTGTCCAAACTGAGGAGGAGGCATCATGTATTTATATGCAAATGTTGAGGATGAATAGACGTGACTGTTGGGCTTTTGAGCCTACATGAGATTGCTGTCTGACCTTGAAAATTTGTCCATAATCAAAATAAATTCATAATTCCATTTGTACATGTTAAAATGGGATGATCTTTCGATCAATCCTACACCTCCCGGAGAGAGGAATCCAAGAAAAATATGAGTTGCCTCATATGAGCTGTTCAATGTGAAGTTTGGCCCTAGTTGCCAAAATTAACAGCTTTTAGTGAGCTTGAGATGAGAATAGACCTTTTCCTAGGTGGATGAAAATTAACATGGAGACTATTTCCTCTGATGATTATGATTTGGATGAAAATTAACATGTAGACTATTTGTTCTGATGATTATGATTTGAATTAGTTGATGAAGGATGTTGTTGAAGTTATGTGTTCTTTACACAATTTTTTGATTTGTCTTGTTTTAATTTAATTTCATTCAATTTATGTTGGAGATCTTTGTGTTTTTGAATGGGTAATTAGGTTAGTACCAACCCAATTTAAAGCATTTAGAATGCTTAGTGCTTGCTGTTTGTTTCTATATAACTAAGTTGGAAATATAACTTTAAATATATGTAGATTGAATGTATCTTGTAAAAATTTCTCATTTCCCACTCCGGTTTTCAGTTTCACTTTATTTCTCCAAAATAGTTAAATTCCCATTCCCATATCCATACATTCAACAACTGGAAAATAAATTTCGCTCAAAACACAAATTCTAGAAAAATTACAGAATGCTGGAAAATGCAGAAATAAATATCAGCACATACAAATAGCCATTCAACACATTTAAACACAGTGATTTTTGGTCAAGGTGACCCTGGAAAAACCCCCTACAACTCTTGGGGAAAACTAGTTCGAGAGCTCCTTCTTATTTATGAAAAATTCTTTTTACAATGAGAAATATTCAACAAAAATCAGCAAGCAAACTTTTACAACTTATCTCGTTTTTCGTGCTTCACAGCCAACTAGAAAAACTGCAAACAGCAAAATAGAACAGTAATAAATGCTGTACGACCTCCTCGAAAAAATAGCAGTACCGCTGTATGGATTTCTGCCCTCGACTTGCTGAAACTCAGCTGTACGGACTTTGCTGAAACTCCACTGTACGGACTTGCTGAAACTCCGCTGTACGGATTTGTTGAAACTCCGACTTGCTGAAACTCCGCCTTGCTGAAACTCCGCTGTACAGACTTGCTGAAACTTCAACTTGGAATGTGTGCCAAGCTGCTGCCTCCTTCTCCTCACTGTCCAGAAATCTCCCTTGCTCTCTTGCTCTCCTTCTCTCAATCTGCTCATGAGAGAATGAATGATTCCTCCTTTTCCTCCTTTAATCTAACCCTAAGTGACTTTTGGTTAATCCCTAAATCCGAAGGCTGAAATAGATTGAGATCTAGGGCTGAGATTAAATGCTCATTTAAATCTCATTTTCTATTTTTTAATTCACCCCACTTTAATAAAGACCCACTTAGTCATTTATTTCCAAAGTCACTTTTCCTTTCTAATTTTACATTGACTTTACTAAAGTCACTTTAAAATTAGACTTTAGTAACTTTATCACTTAAAGTCACTTTTAAATTAGATTTGACTTTATAAAAATTATAGTCACTTTAAGAGAAAAATTAAATTCTTTTGGACACTTTTCCCTAGGCCAAAGATCAAAGCCTTAGGGAACCACCTGTCCTCCGGTACAAAATTTCAACATATCTTTGTAATTCTTGACAAAGGCATGGGTGCCTCATCCATTTGTTTATCATTTATTTTTTGTAAGACCTAGTTAAGTCTAAACAATGTTGACCTAATTTTTGTTTTTTATATAGGCATTGTGTTATACTAATGATCGTTAGTTAAGTGAATATCCAATAGAGGATATAATGATCTAGTTGGCACATGATTTGCCAATTTAGAGTTGTGGAATGAACCACTTGTACTAATATGAGGGTGTGAGGTGTACCCTTAATTCAAATCATAGGGATTGTAATAGAACTTCAAAATTTTAAAGCAATTTGATGGACAGGTCTTTAGAGATGATATGATTTTAAAACTCTAAGTGAGTTGAGTTAATGGCCAAAATATTGCACATTCAGTTGGAGTTGATGAAATATGTATGAGAAAGGATTTTGTATTGGATTGGTGGGTACAATGATTGGTTATCGAGATAACCTAGTGGATGTGGTCGTTTTATATGGTTTTCAACATAATGATGACTAAGCTATGTGATTAGGATGCCTAGGTGGACCAAAGTAAAATTTGCAGATAGAGGAACAAGTACTCATGATGGGGAAATGTTTTTCTACTTGCTTCTATGTGACACTGTGTGCATGTTGAATTTTATTTATTAGAGTAGGTTAGTGTGTCTTTTACCTAGTTATTACCTGTGATAGGTGTAAGTACATAGTCTTGAGGATAAGGTACAATGGCTACATGTGGAGGTTTGGTCCCCACAAGTCGTATGGTCCAAATCCAAGGCAAGACTATGTACACTTGAGAGCTGCTTTAGTTGCAATTTTTTTCAGTTGAAAAAAAGGTGCAAGTAGATATGGATTAAATGGATTATGACTTATTGTATGCTCACCCATGTGAGCAAATGAAGTTATCCATTCAAATTCTAGACGTCAATCCACCATCTTGTCATTATATTCCTTTGAATACATATTCTTGGGTCTAATTGTGGGTTGGGAGTTGTGTAAGGTAGGCTCATTGTTAACTTCTTAAGGGTCATCATTTGCTATATAAGTATATTGATTAAGTGAGTGGGATATATGAATTATTGTAAAAACCGTCTTTTTAGTTTTTTTTTAACATCAGTGACAAAAACACACAAATATGCGGGAAATAATGCAAATCAGAATGTGAGAGAGAAGTTGTACTTGATTCTTTAAAGGCTTAATTGTCATATTTATTAGGTGAGATAGGTATGTTGTGGAACTTCCCAAGCACCAAATCACCGATTGATACCTTTAAATCATCATTACATTATGACATGACTACATAATTTAACTTTATAATAAGGTGTAATACAAAAATGCCAATGTAATTAATATGACCAGTATTTCTAACAACATCTCGTAACTGTCACATACTATTGTTCTAGAACAAGGTCATGTTATCTAAACCAATCAAGGTGTTAACAGTGCAATGGAAATGTCTTATGAGTTGTACTTAACATTATGGATGTAGAACGAGTTTTGTTACAAACCATCAACTTGGCCATAGACTTACTAGTTGGAGGAGAGAGTCAAGGTCAACTTTTACACCATTGATGTAGGATTTGGTTTGTTTATTGAACCTAACTTATATACATCTTGATTTCTCAACAAATAAATGCCGTGGTTTTGGTTCTCTGTGAAAGCACAATATTGCTTCATTGTAGAAGTTGATGTGCCTTCATGCTCATGGAGGGCCTACTCTTTTTCATCTTTTGAATTTACAATAGTGGATAAAGCATAATGGATTTGTCACATACCTTCCCTTTTTGTCTTTGTTGGGCCATTCATCATTGGGTTGAGGAAGTTCCTCCAAGTAAACATCCTTCAGGATTTTATAGTAGCACTTGGGCCTTTACTTCTCTCCATGCCAACTCAAATCAACTTTGTTCACTTTATGATTTGAGTCATTTTCAATAGCTTCATTATTGATTTCTTCATGCACAGTCCTTTTCATACACGTTATTCCCACCCATCATGAATGACTTTTCAGCAATTACAAAACCATCTTCTTTGGTTTTTCAGATCTGAGTGTGATCGAGAAAGTCTTGCATTTTAGGCAATGTTGACATCATGACTGAAACTGCTGGGATCCTCCTTTGGAGTGTAATGGGGAGTTGAAGGGCCCATAGTTGAGTAATAATATTGCAGGCCATTCAATGTAAGGTGGACTAGGTCCACTATATTATTAAATAAGGCTCATTATGTTAGTGATGTCTCATGAAAGAAGTTCCACTAGGTAGTTAGGACCCATGAGTTTGTTATGATTAAAGTTCCAAGGTATTTCGGATAGTAGAACAATAAGACCTCAGGTCTCCCCTCAATCCTCCTTTTGGGAGGCCAATCGGTATCCTTGAGATTGTTGCGGAGGTGCCAAACAATACATCAGTTCACTCACACCTAGAGCATTAGAGGGATTAGTTCTAGACAATGCTCCACCAGGGTGCCCCCCAAACAGACTTCTCCCTAGCTCTAGTTGAGCAGCCAAAGACTTATCTAGCGCTTCTTTGCTTCGGCCTCATATGCTAAAAGTATTCATTACTCCTACATCCACCCTAAGATCGTGTAGCTAGACACCTCGTTGAACCTATAGGACTCTGATAGGGAGCTAGCGCCATTGTTACACCTGTCATCGTCAATGATTAGACTCGGGCATTCTGGACGTCATCGACCTCTAGACTTGGACTTATTCACTTTAGTCTTCTACGTCACCCAGGGCCTTTGATCCGATTATATAAATGTGTATGAGGTTAACCTGTTGTTGTATCCTTCTTTACTTTATTTTTTCTTAGATTTAGCTTTGGCATTTTCTAGGAGTTGCGTTTACACCCCCACATTGTACTTGTATTGGATGTATCCTTTAGTCCCATTGACCTACTTTTGTGGTCATTTGTTGGACATTAAGAAAATTATTTTATCTTATCTTACCTTATCTCTTGCCAATTAAATTATTGAAGAAGGCACACTATGGTAGTTAGTATTGAATAAATGTAATGAGGCCTCATTAGAGAAGGTCCACTAGATAGTTAGGAGTTTTGAAATATGCAACTAGGTTCGGTCTTCATAATGACACGTAATCATGATTTTATGTATTTAATGAAAAGAGGAAAATAAATTTATTATTGTTATTCTTGAGGTATGGGTTTCATGCTCAAGGGAAATTTATTTTTAGGTCAATCACCCATTGAGTGCTTCTAGGTTTGTCATAAAGTCAATTGAGTCATTGTCATGTATTGAATACCCATTTGGGTCTGTTACATATTGTAAAGAAAAATTTATTGAGTCAAAGTAGAGTCAAAAGACCCTCTAAGACCTCATCATGGCACAAGGATCAAGTCGACCTCTACATGAAGGGACAAGTCAACCTCAAGATAGTAATTTGTACCCCTCAAGAGGCTATATATAAGAAGGAACTCGACCTCATTTGGACACACTCTCAAGAAGTTCGATCTCCTTAAGGAAGAAGCTGGAAAAGGATGAAGAAGAAGAAGAATCGAAGTTTTGGGCCTCTCTCTCTCTTTTGTTATGGTTTCTACAGTTATTGGGCTAGACGAAATTCTAAAGCTGCAAGGTCGAAGATGTGAAGTTGTAAGGTCGAAGTTGTGAAGTTGCTTCAAGGTCAAGTATGAAGTTGCTTCAAGGTCGAATTTATGAAGTTGCAAGGTCGAAGTTGTGAAGCTGCAAGGTTGAAGTTGTGAAGCTGCTTCTAGGTTGAAGCTGTGAAGTTGCTAGGTCAAAGATACCGAAGTTGTATCAAGGTCAAAGCTGTGAAGCTAGTAGGTTGAAGTTGTTGAAGCTGCGAGGTCGAAGTTGTAGAAATTGTTGCTGGGGTTGAAGTTGCTGGAAAAGTTGTTGGAAGGTCGATGTTTGTTGCTGGAACTTGTGCAAGGAAAGCTCATCAAGAAGGAAGTTGACTTGGTCTTGGAGGGTCTTGGTCAAGGGTCATTGTTCTTGGAATTCGTTAATTGAAGTTCTATAATAAGAGAAGAATTCTGGTGGGTTTTCCTCTCAGTTGGAGAGGTTTTGGCCCTGGTTGATCACCTACATCTTGTGTCTTGTTGTTTGATTGTTCTTTATGATTTGGTAGTTGTTTGATGATAGAGAACTCTAATAATAATAGACGAAAGAAGTTAATCAAGTAAAGTAAAAATACATCACAAGCAGTTATCAAAGCAAGAGAAATCTTCTACATCTCATTGCCCTAGATTTCTCAACATGGTATCATAGCTAAGGTAGGGCAACTCATTAAAGGCCACTCAAGCATTCAAGGACCGAAGAAGAATATCAAGGGCTTCAAAGCATCAAGAAGATCCTATCATCGCCAAGGCATTTCGAAGACAAGGACTACATCATCATCTTGAAGAAAGTATTAATATCCTAACTCGCTCAAGGAAAGAGTCTATACTTGAAGCATTCTTGGGAATCTCTCTCATATCATCATCATCCCAAAGGAGACCTCAAAAGATCCCACCTCTACTCAAATGGAAGAGATCTTCAAGTCGAAGCATCTTGAAGCCTAATTGTCCAAGGGGAGCAAGATCAAGGACATTGCCATCATCATCAAGGATTCAAGGTGATCTTTCGCTCTTTGGGTTAAGGATCACTTTTGAAAGAAGACATCTTCTTCAAGAAAAAATCTTCTATTACCACATCATCATCAAACTCAAGAAGGCAACAAATTGAAGATATTGTCGTCAAGGAGTATCTTCACAAGTAAGTATCTTTATGTCCACATCTGAATCTGTCAAAATGTCTTTTTACAAGGAGAGCAATAAGTTGGTTGGGTCATCAAACTTTCTTGCATGGAAGAAGAGCACTGATTTAATCCTTATAGAAAATGAAATTGTGGAACATGTTAAGGGCTCAATCACAAAACCTCCGAAGGAAGAAGCTCAAGCTCTTGCAAAGTACATGAAAGGGGAAGTAAGGGCTCAAAGGATTCTAATAGAATCCACCAAGGATTCCCTCATTCCCTATGTATCAAAACTAGAAACATCAAAAGAAATATATGACAAACTTGTAGAATTGTTCTCTATAAGCACTGCAGGAGAAGTGATCTCATTAAGGCAAGAACTCTACAAGATGAAGATATCGAAAGAAGAAAGAATAGCCTCATACTTTATCAGGGTGTCAGAAATAAGAGACCAACTCCGAGAGTTGGGAGAAATAATGTCTGACAAGGAAATGACTACCATAGTGCTTAATGCACTACCAGAGGAATGGGGCAACTTCACATCAAGTATCTATGGGAAGAAGGAAGCTACTCCATTCAATGAACTATTGTCATTGTGCAAAGTCGAAGAAACTAGGTTGAAGGCAAAAATCAATGTAGGATCAAGTGAGCAAGCTCAAGCATTTGCTGCCATGGCTAGAAGAAAAGGGAAGCTTGGTCCTTAGAAAA
The DNA here is from genome assembly GCA_031772625.1 of Pinus tabuliformis. Classification (NCBI taxonomy): domain Eukaryota; kingdom Viridiplantae; phylum Streptophyta; class Pinopsida; order Pinales; family Pinaceae; genus Pinus; species Pinus tabuliformis. The sequence goes on along the minus strand of CM062816.1, from coordinate 1,962,725,312 downwards.
AGAAGAACATGTCGAAGGTTCAATGCTATAACTGTCATGAATATTGGCACTACAAGAGAGATTGTCCAAAGCTCAAGAAGGACAACAACAAAAGAGGAAGGGAGGAAGCCCATATCACTGAAGAAGTGGAAGATGAAAAGAAGAAATCCAAGGAGGAAGTGAAGGATCTCTACTATGATTGACATAGTCTTCCTCAGCTAGTTCTTTTCAAGTTTCTGTTTCAGGCTTTTTGTTGTAAAGTAAGGCTATCATGGCAGGAGTCATAAGAAACATGATAGGATGCATCATGTTAGGATATGGCATCATAAAAGCATACGATAGAAGCAAGATCTCATGACGTCATCATAAGAAGCATGACAGAATAAAAGTCTATGATAGGCACCTATAGAAGGATGTAGCTCTTGGTAACCTCATTAGAAGCATAAGTAGTACTTATGGGAAGAAGAAAGTTATCTAGTATAGAGCTCATCATAGATTATTTAAAAGGAGCATTTTCAGGATGAGGATGCTTAAGATCCTCTGTTGGAATCTTCAATGGAAGGTTCATCTACTGGAAGATGCAAGTGTCTCGCCGAGTATTCCACCTTCTATGGGATTCATGGGATATGGTATCGTCTCAAAAGAAGTAAGTAGGTCAAGGTGATTGAAGTTCTTTCAATCAAAGAAGCTATCGAAGGAAGTCTAGATGACCAAAGAAAGAGATGAGGTATGTATGCTTGTATTTGATAAAATTGAGTCATGTCATATAGTTGCAGATAACATGGATAAATGCTCTACCTCATGAGCATGATCAAAAGAAAAGGATCTCCTTTGGAAGGATGCATGAAGGCATGGTTCACATATTGACTAAGATGAAATCAACATAATAAGTCCTCATATGGAATATGAGGTGGTTGACAAAAATAAAGGAACTATGGATGGAAGTTCCTGGGATGCAATATGTGAAGAAAGTAAAGAGAGACCATCAAAGGTGCAACTATGGTCACATAGAAAAGAAAATCAACATCTAGTGAATTAGAAGAACTGACCGTGACATCTCCAATGAAAAGGTATGAAGACTCTGATAAAGTCTGGAAAGGAAGCTGGCCCTTGACATGTAATATCTTTTTGGAGATATGTCAATATGTATGTAGGATGCTGATGTGATAACAAGTAGATGTTATGATGAAAATACCATCACAAAGGTAAGTTTGATTTAATGTTCACTCTTGATTTTTGAACAATATCTGGATGGGCTAATGCAGGGCTACCAAAAGAAGAGTTGTAGATATCATCTACAATTGATACTCATGTGCTAGGATAAAAGATCCTAAAAGAAACATGATGTGAAGAAGGTAGCAAACTATGAAGGAAGGCTTGATATGGACTAATGGATCACTTTCCGATGAAAGGAAGGAAGACATGACTAACATGATTCATAAATGAAAGTGATGGATGGTTTGTGCTCTATGAAGAAGTCCAAAAAGATGAATGCTCCATATCAGAGAAAATGAAATTCATGACATCGAAAGGAGGAGCCCTTCAAGCAGCTAAGTGTCCCATGATCTCCACCTAGAGAGCTGCTGGAAGCAAGTCCTTGGTTAAGAGGGAGCTTGGGTACATTCCTTTTATAGGAATGGGTGCATTCCTTCATTGGAATGGATATATATCCTCGCTAATTGAGAGGGAGAGGTAGACACATCATTCTTGTCTTCCCCTGGGAAGAAAGAATGGAGGATTGGGTAAGCATCTGACATCCGATACTCTTTGAGGATGTGGTAGGGCATATAAGATAAGAGTAGTCGTAGAGGACCGATATTATTTGAGGGTTGGGAATCCAAGATAAAGATAGTCTTGGTGGAACATACTCTAAGAGAACTCGGGTGGGGTATGTTCCGAGAGAGACAATGATGAGGGTGTCTATAAATCAATGGTTTCACCAACATTGTGCTATGATCTTGTGGAGAGATAGAGCTGTTAGCCAAGGCCTTGCTATGTGACAATGTTGGATGACATGATGCTAAACAAATGGGTTACCAATCTGACTTTTCTTATGAGAATTCTTCATATTTTTCTTATGAGAATTCTTCAGATTGAGAATGTCCAAGTACCTTGTATGGATTATGAATACCTCCCTAGCTAAGAGGGAGTGTTGAAATATGTAACTAGGTTCAGTCTTCATAATGACATATGTAAAGGCATGGGTTTCATGCTCAAGGAAAATTTATTTTTAGGTCAAGCACCCATTGAGTTCTTCTAGGTTTGTTTCGGTCTTCATAATGACATATGTAATCAAGATTTTATGTATTTAATGAAAAGGGAAAAATAAATTTATAATTGTTTTTCTTGAGGCATGGGTTTCATGCTCAAGAGAAATTTATTTTTAGGTCAAGACCCCATGGAGTGCTTCTAGGTTTGTCATAAAGTCAATTGAGTCATTGTCATGTATTGAAGATCCATTTGGGCATGTTACATATTGTAAAGAAAAATTTATTGAGTCAAAATAGAGTGAAAGATCCTCTAAGACCTCGTCATGGCACAAATATCAAGTCGGCCTACATGAAGGGACAAGTCGGCCTCAAGATAGCAATTCGTACCCCTCAAAAGGCTATATATAAGAAGGAACTCGACCTCATTTGGACACACTCTCAAGCAAGTTAGATCTCCTTAAGGAAGAAGCTGGAAAAGGATGAAGAAGAAGAAGAATCGAAGTTTTGGGCCTCTCTCTCTCTCTCTCTCTCTCTCTTTTGTTGGGGTTTCTACAGTTACTAGGCTAGACGAAATTATGAAGCTGCAAGGTCGAAGTTGTGAAGCTGCTTCAAGGTCGACGCTATGAAGCTGCTTCAAGGTCGAAGCTGTGAAGCTGCTTCAAGGTCGAAGCTGCTTCTAGGTCGAAGTTGCTAAAGCTGCATCAAGGTCCAAGTTGGTAGGTCGAAGTTGCTGAAGCTGCTAGGTTGAAGTTGCAGAAATTGTTGTTGGGTTGAAGTTGCTGGAAAAGTTGTTGGAAGGTTGATGTTTGTTGCGGGATGCTGTGTAAGGAAAGCTCATCAAGAAGGAAGGTTGACTTGGTCTTGAAGGGTCTTGGTCAAGGGTCATAGCTCTTGGAATTCGTTAATTGATGTTTTATAAGAAGAGAATAATTCTGGTGGATTTTCCTCTCAGTTGGAGAGGTTTTCGCCCTGGCTGATTGCCTACATCGTGTGTCTTGTTGTCTTATTGTTCTCCATTATTTGGTAGCTGTTTGATGATAGAAATCTCTAATAATAATAAAGGAAAGAAGAAGTTTAACAAGTAAAGTAAAAATACATCACAAGCAATTATCAAAGTAAGAGAAATCTTCTACATCTCACTGCCCTAGATTTCTCAACAAGGAGTTTGTTATGATTAGAGTTCTATTGCTAATTATAAATAAGGATGGAGAACTCCTTAAGAGATGTGTGGAAGATTATTGTTATTGGAGCTTAGCTCTTTAGGAGGTTGTCCCCTCGAAGAGGCAAGTGAATAGGAGTGGATTCCTCCCATAAAAGGATCTGCTGTAAGGTGTTGCCCTATCTTAAGAGTTTCATATTAATAATGTGCGTGGAGAATTTGTCTTATTATTGGATATTTTGCATTTGATTTATATTCAGATCTAAAGCACTTAACAGAAAATCTCTTTGCTAGTTCCAACATCAAGCAATTTATAATCTTTGTTTTGATCACTATATCATGTAAAGATCAATCTATAATATTTGTCCTGATCATTATAGCCTGAATACTTCAATTGCATGGTTCTTTATTCTTCAAGATTCAAACATACACAACATAACCAATCATTAAGAAGTTTATGCGAGGCTTCTTTTCAGGCAGGTCTCTATAAGCGTAACATTTTGCTCTGCCTTTGTGAGAAATCGATTGAGTGAGTACACTACATCGGGTACTGCTTCTACTCAATGTGTGTTAACCACTGCTTGTTGTCCAACATGCACCTTGCCATGTCTGTTATAGCGCCGTTTCTCTTTTCAACTACTCCATTGTACTATGGAGTATATGGTGTGATATATTGACATTGAATTCCTTCTCTTTCACAGAATTCAATGAATGTGTTGAAACAACACTCTCCATCATTATTTGTTCGGAGTATTTTTCTGCCAAGAATCCTTTTTGACCATTGGCTTAAAGTTTTGAAACTTATCAAAGACATGATTTTTGTTTATGAAAATATACACACATTGTAAAATCATCTACAATCAACAAAATGTACTTGGCGCCAGAGATGAAAACAACGCTATTTTGAACCACATATATCAATGGGCATGAGTGCAGGAACAACTATTTCCCTTTGAGCTTTTCCTTCATCTTGGGAAATGTTGTTGCTTTCTTGCAAGCCAAGCTTCTCACAGGTTGTTGTCTTTCTGTTCTTGAATATCTGGCAAACTAAATATTGTTTCTCTAGTGGAAAAAGATTATGAAAATTGAGTGAGCATACTTTTGATGCCAAAGGGTTGTGTTATTTTGTTTGTTGTTGGCTATCAAGCCATGTTCTATGGTTTCCTTATCATCAACTATCCTGAACAAGTCTCGTCCTTTCACGTTCTTGTCACTTTATCTATTACAAAGCATGTCACCTTCAAAAGCGACATCCAAGTGTGGGTCATGAATACCAATGTCTTGCTTTTCGTTTGGATCTGGACATTGCCCTTTCCTTCAACAAAGTGGTCCACTATGTCCAAACACCAGAGTCAAATTGTTTTTCTTCTTCTACAAAATCAAGGAACTAATATTTTTGGGTGTTGAAAATGTATGGAAGTTCATGAATCATTATACCAATCATTGAACTTACCATCTTATGTATCCTTGTTTTCTGCTATGGATGCATAGAATTCTTCCTCTTTGTGTTTCACTACATTGGCTTGATTCTTTTCAGATTGCTGGGCATTTGTAGTTGTGTCTCTTGGTTGTGTTGTTTATTTCATTATCGTTTTCTACAGACTATTCATATGTGCTATCTTTCTACAATAAAACTAGTTTATCAATTCTCTAGATTTTTGTATACCTTATTTATTTATGGATATGCAAACCCAAATATAATTTAAAAGCACCTCCAACTCTGACAGTACCTCCATCCTCCTTCCTTCACTCCTTAAGGATGGACTTAATGCTTTGTACTTGTTTCTATGTCGCTTTAAGGATGGACTTAATGCTTTGTACTTGTTTCTATGTCGCTTTAAGGTCTGACACCTTGCACAAATCTAGCTTGGGTGGGTACACCATTTTTAGCAGAGTATCCCAGCCCATATATTGGGTGTGACTTCCTGCTCTCCCTGTGGGAACAACTGGCTGTATGCCTGGTAGTGACTCCTCTACCAGGCCTACCATCGTCAGACATAACTCATTCATGGAACCCGTAAAGCGACATAGAATCCAATTTTATGATGTATGATTGTGACTTCCTGCTGGACAGTTTAACGCATGATGTTAGAATGTCAAGAGACAAATCAGCTTGACCCTTCCAAACGGAGGTTGCCACTTTACTAGAGCAGATGAGAATGTAATGTGGTCCCGAGGGGGCTGACATGACACCCAACCACACGGCTGTCCAAATGAGTTAAACTGTACAGGAGGATATGGAGGCTCTCCATCAAGGCGTAGGATACAGATTCACGGATGACGTTAGGGGGCCAAGGTTAATGCTTTGCTTGCCTAAATGGGAGGTTTACCACACGGGGGTTACTACCATGTGGACCTGAAGGGGCAGACATGACTCTCAACCTCACTGCTACATTAGAGGTTGTCCATCATTTGGTTAGGGAGCAAGGCAACTTACTGGAGGTATAAGGTTACCACTGGCTATAGTGGGCCTACAGGGCTACCAGGCGTTACCTCCCAGCCTCCTAGTGTTGGTAGTGGTTGTCCCTTTGCCGATCATCTATTTATCCATCCTGCCTATCTATCTGGCCTACCATCCTGTGCCACATCTGACTTGTTGGACCCACATGTAGACTTCAAGACAGTATCACTCCTTGACTCAAATATTTTCCTTCAGAACTCACAAATCCATCCCAATAATTATTTGATTTGGCTAAGGCACAAAGCCCTGTTTGGCTAACCCTGGTACCTAGTCCACTGTATTCACGATGAGCTAGGAAAGAGAACCATCATTAATGATAGCCCCACATGAGTCTCAGTGCCTTAGTGATTCCAGGACAAGGCATAGGGGTGTTGATGCCCTTTTTAAAGGTGTGACATACTATTATTTGCACCCAATGGCTTACGGCTCAGTGTTGCTTCAAGCTCAATATTGCCTGCACGGAGTGAGCCGCATACGAGTATGGTCAATTTCATTCCTGAGATGGCGTCAGACCCAAGAACACCATGCCTTGTAGTCAATGGTCACTCCTGGTCTTATCCGATGGGCCCTATGCAAGCTCGGAAGATGAAGCGTCAGAATAGAGTTAGGCTGGCTCACCTGCTTATGGTGCTTGGTATTCTCAATAGCCGAAGGCGAGCTCCTTCATTAGAGTCTTAAAGCAAGCTAGAAAGAGAACCTTAATTAGAGTCTTAAAGAAAGAAGTAGAACCGGATATGTAGAACCTTATATCTCGTATAAGATAGAGAATCCGAGTGGAAGGGCAGGGAGAGTAGTAAGCTCATTCAATCAATAATACAGGAATATCATGAATTCAATCAATAAGTATCACCTGATCTTATAAGAAGCAGACAAGCAATAAGCACTGAGAGCTCTCTTTATTCGAGTTGTTCTTATCAAGGCAGCATCCGGACTACCTGTGCAAAGCAGTAGCCTTTTCTGATTCGGTCGATCGAGCTGACTGGGTTTGAGGAACGATTGACCGGCTTAGATGGAACGCGTGGCCACATCCGAGTGCGGTGAAATGGTCACGGACTATTAGCTGTGGTATGAACTACCCCACTTCCTGCTCGCTTGCTTTCTTCAGTAGTACTCTTGGAAAGAGAGAATATCACCGCGTGAACATAGTGCTCGCCTTTCCTTTCGTCAACAACCGGTACACAAGCAAAGCAAGCAAGAAAGTCAGCGGGACCAGCAACCGGACTCTTCCGGCACTGCAACCGCTACAAGCGGAATTTCATAACCTCGCATATCATAATCATATGTAGTACTCGTTTAGGAAGAAGAGTAGGCAGCTGTTGGAATAGGAACTGGTATATTTCCGGTACTAGCAGCTGGAGCAGGAATAGTAGCTCTTCTTTCGGCAAGGCTTGGCCAGACCAATAGGTGATACGTGGTACCCAGGAGAAGAATGAAGTCAGTGTTCTGGAAAAAGAGAACAGGGTAGGAACAGTTAAGTAAAAGGAAGGCACAGAGTGGTGAGGGCGAGTAGAAATCCTAATCTAGATAGTAACAACGAACGGATAGGCACGCTCGGGTTGGTAGTCATGATATAGGTAAGCATTGTCTTTTGATAGAAAACATCTATTTTGCTATACCTATGAGCATCAGCCGTAGACCTGCTGCGTGGGAGGACCGAACGGAAGCAAAAGTAAGTTAGGTGGGCCAGGCAGTGCCAGGAGCTATTACTTACTTAAACATTTCTATTTGCTTTCTTAAGAAGTGCTTGCCTAATTCTATTCTCCATTCCAATAAGGGGCCAGATCAGTTTGTAAATCACTATGAATGGATGGGTTTAGGCCTGGCACAAGAAGAAAGAAGAATGAATGTCTCTTAGTTCAAGTTCATGATTCATTTAGTTGTTTCTCCGAACGAACGCATAAAGCCCGCGACGCTCCTTTATTTACCTCGTAGTCCTCGTTTAGCTTTCCCTACAACCTGCCAATTGACCCAAAGAGGTGAGGGCGGTCTGTCCCTTATCCTCCCTCGTCCTAGGTGCCTTGATGTCCAGTGTGGCCCTACGGACTGGGTTACCCGAGGAAGCACCCCAGTCCTAAAGGCAGGAAGTGGCTAATGATACTTTTTGGTTGGAAGGAAAGCGAGCGCAGCGAGTGAGCTAAGCGAGTAGTAGCGAGTTTCATGGAGCGAGGAGCGTTATCGAAGCGTTAGCGAAGCATTATCGAAGCTAAGAGGTGTTAGTCCAAGTCAAAAGAGATAGGGGGGATTATTATATACGTAAAATGTCAAAAGAATTACACGTTTCTTACTATGATATCAATACTAGATTGAGTCAAGGAGTGATACTGTCTTGAAGTCTACATGTGGGTCTAACAAGTCAGATGTGGCACAGGATGGTAGGCCAGATAGATAGGCAGGATGGATAAATAGATGATCGGCAAAGGGACAACCACTACCAACACTAGGAGGCTGGGAGGTAACGCCTGGTAGCCCTGTAGGCCCACTACAGCCAGTGGTAACCTTATACCTCCAGTAAGCTGCCTTGCTCCCTAACCAAATGATGGACAACCTCTAATGCAGCAGTGAGGTTGAGAGTCATGTCTGCCCCTTCAGGTCCACACAGTAGTAACCCCCGTGTGGTAAACCTCCCATTTAGGCAAGCAGAGCATTAACCTTGGCCCCCTAATGTCATCCGTGAATCTGTATCCTACGCCTTGATGGAGAGCCTCCATATCCTCCTGTACAGTTTAACTCATTTGGACAGCCGTGTGGTTGGGTGTCATGTCAGCCCCCTCGGGACCACATTACATTCTCATCTGCTCTAGTAAAGTGGCAACCTTCGTTTGGAAGGGTCAAGCTGATTTGTCTCTTGACATTCTAACATCATGCGTTAAATTGTCCAGCAGGAAGTCACAATCATACATCATAAAATTGGATTCTATGTCGCTTTACAGGTTCCATGAATGAGTTATGTCTGACGATGGTAGGCCTGGTAGAGGAGTCACTACCAGGCATACAGCCAGTTGTTCCCACAGGGAGAGCAGGAAGTCACACCCAATATATGGGCTAGGATACTTTGCTAAAAATGGTGTACCCACCCAAGCTAGATTTGTGGGATACTCTGCTAAAAATGGTGTACCCACCCAAGCTAGATTTGTGCAAGGTGTCAGACCTTAAAACGACATAGAAACAAGTACAAAGCATTAAGTCCATCCTTAAAAAAGTACAATAGGGTGCTAACCACCCTTTAGGATAAGTATCCAGTAAGCAACCAACAAGAAAGTCAGATACCAACATAGATCTGGACAACCAACAAGGAAGTCACACCCCAGACAACAAGTCCTTGAAGGTCGGGACATATAGCTCAGCGGTTAGAGCCTTTATCGGGTCGCAGGGTTCGAGTCCCGCTATGTCCGGCATACCAACAAGGAAGTCACACCCAATATACCAGAATGATGATTCCTAGAAGGCATGGTGTTCCTGGGTTTGACGCCATCTCAGGAATGAAATTGACCATACTCGTATGCGGCTCACTCCGTGCAGGCAATATTGAGCTTGAAGCAACACTGAGCCGTAAGCCATTGGGTGCAAATAATAGTACGTCACACCTTTAAAAAGGGCATCAACACCCCTATGCCTTGTCCTGGAATCACTAAGGCACTGAGACTCATGTGGGGCTATCATTAATGATGGTTCTCTTTCCTAGCTCATCATGAATACAGTGGACTAGGTACCAGGGTTAGCCAAACAGGGCTTTGTGCCTTAGCCAAATCAAATAATTATTGGGATGGATTTGTGAGTTCTGAAGGAAAATATTTGAGTCAAGGAGTGATACTGTCTTGAAGTCTACATGTGGGTCCAACAAGTCAGATGTGGCACAGGATGGTAGGCCAGATAGATAGGCAGGATGGATAAATAGATGATCGGCAAAGGGACAACCACTACCAACACTAGGAGGCTGGGAGGTAACGCCTGGTAGCCCTGTAGGCCCACTACAGCCAGTGGTAACCTTATACCTCCAGTAAGCTGCCTTGCTCCCTAACCAAATGATGGACAGCCTCTTATGCAGCAGTGAGGTTGAGAGTCATGTCTGCCCCTTCAGGTCCACACGGTAGTAACCCCCGTGTGGTAAACCTCCCATTTAGGCAAGCAAAGCATTAACCTTGGCCCCCTAACGTCATCCGTGAATCTGTATCCTACGCCTTGATGGAGAGCCTCCATATCCTCCTGTTCAGTTTAACTCATTTGGACAGCCATGTAGTTGGGTGTCATTTCAGCCCCCTCGGGACCACATTACATTCTCATCTGCTCTAGTAAAGTGGCAACCTCCGTTTGGAAGGGTCAAGCTGATTTGTCTCTTGACATTCTAACATCATGCGTTAAACTGTCCAGCAGGAAGTCACAATCATACATCATAAAATTGGATTCTATGTCGCTTTACGGGTTCCATGAATGAGTTATGTCTGAATAGGTGCCATCTTTCTACAATAAAACTAGTTTATCAATTCTCTAGATTTTTGTATTTTTTGTACTCGAAGATTTGATACCAACTTCATTTGGTTTCCATATACTTTATTCTGCCCTTGAGCTTGGTGGCAAGGGTAATTTTCAAAGCTCTGCTACCACTTCCACTGCCTAACTATTTTTTCTGTCTATGTTTCTGCAGCGGCTTATTCCTTAAATGTTCAAATGTAATGTCAGGCCCTTTGATGTGATATTAAGAATTTCAACAATGTTTTCGTACAAGGTTGGGCTACTTTTCAAAGTTGTGATTGCCAAATCTTCCTCTTTTATCTTCCTATTTTTTTTTTAATTGATCCCCTTATAACTTCGATTTTAGGAGATGTTCCTGAGGGAGTCTCGTCCTCTCATTTGAACTGAAAATAACTTGCTTTTGAGATGGAAAGTCCCAATCTTTATCATATGTTTCAGGCATTTCTCGCAGTTGATGGCAGATGCAAACACATCCACACTATTTTATGCTTCAGTTAACATGTTGTCAGTCATTGATAGCCTTTTGAGCATCATTTCATTTTGGTTTTTTGCATCAATTTTGGCACGGGCTTCCTTGTTAATGGGGCTTCCTACCTTTTTTTTCTTATCCCAGCTAGAATTTGTACTCAAAAATAGTTGTGATTTTCTGTATCCAAGTAAAATTTTTACCGTGAAATTTATTTATAGATTCTAGCATTATGCTAGCCATCTTAAATTCTGAGCACACAAAACCAAATGAACCAAACACCAAAATTCTGAAGATTCAATGTCAAAATGTCTTCACTTCTGTTAGTTTTACCTGTTGCTTGGTTACTGTTCTCCTTCACAGCAGCTTGGCACATTCAGCAGAACTGTGCCTTTTGTGAGTTTTACCTGTTGCTTGGTTATTGTTCTCATTCATAACAACATGGTGCATTCACCAGATCTGCACAGCATTGGTTTCATTGCGGCATGATGATCTTTGGATGAGGGTGCAGTAGTAGAAAAATCTAAAAGATGGAACACTGCTTTTTGTAAGCTTCCAGCTGGACCAGCAGTGAGGGTGCAGGCATGCATGTGGCAGCCATAGAAATTGTTATTTTTGACTTTAGTAAGTGCTGTTCTGAAAATAAAATTTTAGTTCTAGGAAAAGCACTGATCATTAGGACATCAAGTTCTGTTTGTGCTTTTGACAGTTCCTGGAGGGCACAGTGGACTTGAGGATTGAGGTACATGCATTCATGCATGCTGGACATGCTATTCAAGGCACCTAGGGTTAGGTTCTTGCTTGTCTATGGGGTGCAATAGTTGAAATTTATTGTAAAGCTCTGCTTCTATAAAAGCAAGAGGCTACTGTTAAACAGTCGATGTTTCTTTTGCAAATTGCTAGTGATCAGCAAGTTTGCTGTCAATTTTCTTTTCAGAGGTATAGGAAAGTGATGCGATTTATTGAAGTATTGTGTGCTGGTGAAAAAATTTACTTCACAAAATCACATAGCTAATAATCTTTCAGCCCTAAGCCAAATCCTATTTTTCCAAAGATGCTATTAAGTCCAGATCTGCAACGAAAAATCATCATAGGCAATATATAGAGTTTAGAAACCCTATATACATAATTGTTAGGTCATTTCAATAGCCTTTAGAGCGAGATCTAACCCTCAAATAAGATCTGAAAATTTTGTTAGCAACCAGCAGCTAAACCAACAACAAAATCACATCTGAAAAATACAAATTAAGCTTGTTAAACCAGCGTGGCATTAATATGGCTGTTGGTTAAATCAATGTAATAAATGAATAACAAATTCACCCAAAAATCAGATCCGCAAAACAATTTGGGACAGCAAACATATATCTTTATATTTCACATGAAAGATGATTATAGTACAACCAGTGTCATTATTGGAACCGGTGGAACTGACCAGTTTGAGCCCCAAACTGATTCGATTAGAGGGTTGGAATTGGGAAGGGCCGGTTTGGTACCGAACTGGCTGGTTCCGTACAATGCAACCAAGGACCTTCCAAATGCAAATTTGAATTTATTTTATTTTATTTTAGTGGGGCTGCCTAATATTCAAGCCTAGGGTCCTATGATTGCTTATGCAATTAATGGTAATGTTAAGAATGGCCCTACAATTGCTATGCAATTAATGGTGTAATGTTAAGAATGACCCCACTATTGGTATGCAATTAATAAATTCATCCTTTTACTTAAATTTTAATATTACCATTAATTGTTTTAGGATGTTTGAGAGTGGTCCTGACCTCATTGATCCCACTCAAAATCCAGCAGACTTAATAGTTTTTAGGATTTCAGGATTGCAACGTTTCCATTGGGTTTTGTCATGTACGAGGGTATGGAACTGTCATTTAATGAAGAGCACCATGCCCTCTATGTACCTTGATGTTACTGGCATTGATTGTTGAACTCCTTTGTCATGACCCTAGTAAAAATGTGCCCATCACTCAAACAAAATTTTGACTTCAAACGTTAAGCTTTTTTTATCTTATTTTAATGCTTAGCGGTTGATATTGATGACAGAGATCCCAATATAGGCAATGATTTTAATGATATGCGGGTATTTGGTGTAGCATGATTTTTTTTTGGATGCTAGAGGTCATCTTGAGCCTGTTTGTTGATGTATTTTTGGTTTAGAGATGGATTGCACTTGGTGCTATTTTGGTTATAAATGAGAACTTTGTGTATTCATGTATAAATGGTTTGGATTCATATGGCTGCACATGAATATTCTATGTATTTTTTGGTTAGCTATTTTTTTTGGTCTGTTTTTTACTGGTTCCAACCAGTTCCCAGTTCAGGGGTCTACTGGTTTGGTCAACAGTTCGTTTCTGGGGTTTGAACTTTGAAGTGTGCAAAAATGTCTTTGCCCCAATTAATGTCAATGCTTTAATAGATTGGATTATATTTGCTGATTAATGAGTGTTAACTGCATGTTCAGGACATAAAACCGTTTAGTATTACCTCTCATGCTTTGCTTTCTCACTATAAGTAGCAGGAGATCAGTAAGAGTAACACCAATCTTTATACATGTTAAATAATTCTGATGTATCTATATTTGACTCCTGTACAACTGTCTTTTCTTGCACTTAATATATGTGCTTTGGCTCACCATATGTAATTTTAGGTGTACTCTCTATAGTAACCTATTGTATAGGCCTTATAGACTTAGATAGCCGACTTCTGATCTCTCGTTCCCCGACCCCCACACACACGCATATATTTGAACAATACTCCTGCCTGAAGGAGTTTGAACTAGTGGTTACCTTTCCTGCACACGTGCATGCACCCACACATATATGGACAATTACAGGCAGACTAGTGGTTGAAGAACTAAATGTGACTGAACTAGTGGTTACTTTCTTCCTGTATTAGTACGGCATGCTATAGATCATTCAAGACTAACTTGCATGAAACATGGAAATATCTGGAATTTTCCGGAACAGAGTCGGCTGAAAATGTGATTTATGTGTGTGTGCATAATTTTTTTTTTTTTACAAATAAGTTAATAACACGTTTTGCAAGAAAAAAAATAATAACACATAAATGACATTTTAGAAGGGAAATCCAGTCTATATTAATTCGCAAAGATGATTACATGATGCAACATCCAAAAATTATCCTTATAGATTAAGCTATACATCCAAGATTCCAAAATCAGCCTTTATACATGAGGCTATACATCCAAAATCAGCCTTTATATGTGGTTCTATTTGCTGAAACTAAAATAAAAGATGAGCTAAAGACAAGTACAATTACATATCTTAATAATCCTCATTCTCATCCTCATTAACAGAAATAGAACTAGAGTGTGGATTGCTTAGAGATAAGTTAACTTGTGGAGTGATTAAAGATAAATTTTAGTGGTAGATTAATTTCTTTCGGCCATAGAAAGGCCCCACGCACTCCTTGGGTGCTTGAGTGAGCCTGCACAAGCAAATTCAGTGACAGAAATGAGGCAGATTTGAGCCGAAACTTAGCCGAAATGTTTCGGATGTGCTTCCAAATTAGGAGCTCTATAAAAACATTTCGGCTGTGTTTTGGCAGCATTTTGGTGCATTTCCAGTACGGGTATGCTAGCTTGCTGGCTGTTTCATGCAACATAGGTTCAAGGCCTTCATATTCATTTCACTCTAAAAGGGTCATCTCTAATGTCGAGGCTGTTTGGTGGATTCTACCAAACTAAAAAGGTATCTGCTTTTTTGCAGGGTATGGCTGTTAATATTTGATGATTTCTCCTGTTCAACTGTGGAAGTAAATGTCTTTAATGGCAAATCCATTTTAAGTGTGCAAGCAGTCTCTGCCATTGAAAGTGGTGTGCCTAGCTCTACAAATTGATATTTCCCCTGGAAAGGTGCTCCCAGAACTACATTGACAAGGTTCCTCATTTGGTACCAAGATAGTGTTGAGTAGGTATCCTGGAGGGCTTTTTACGTTGTTTAACTGAAGGATACAATTATGTCTAGCGTAGAATATGTCGGTTTAGAATCTGGATAAATGAAGAGGGTATTTGTAGGATTTTGCTTATTTAATGTTACTTTGGTGTCTTTACATGCAAAGACAAGTGTGCACCATCTGTTCTTTCTTTGTTTTTATGCTCATCATAGAGAACCACATATTTTGGCTTTGGTGCACAAAATTGCATTCGCCATGGATGTTTCATATGAGTATGATAATTAGGTACATTTTTCTTTCACTCATGATTTATGTTGCAAGTATGCTATGAACTTTCAGGGCAGGGATCAAAATGAAGTTACATTTTAGTAACATGTTGGTTGCTATTGTTCGCTCGGTCTTTTTAACTTTTGAGTTTGCATTCTTATGTGTCCAGTCTTACATTTCTGTCGTGAACAAAATTGCTGAGGTCACTGGAAAAATTATGGGTTTTTGTTAGTGTGGTTTATATGTTGTGTATAAATGATTATATTCATCTGATGCATTTAATATTAGATTCTGCTCTTGAAATAATATCAAAAGTAATCTGTTGCTAATTGAAAGACTGTTTCGTTATGTAGTATGAAAGTTGAAAACAATGGCCACTTGGAGTGGAGTATTGATTTCACGACTGAGAAAATGTAGCAGTCAATGAAATTTTATAGTGTGTTGTTTTTCGAGTATATCTGTTTCACCTGTGAGGCATACGGTTTGTAGGTAATAAACCTTTAGTTCAAATCATATTTTTGTTGGATATGAGAAAAAGTTGCATTATTCACTTAACATATGATAGGAAGAGTTGGTTTACATGATTGATATTGCACCTAATTAGGATCTCATATAGTGAGGCTATCTTTCTCGGAAGTTATCTTTGCATTCTGGAATCTCATTCCCAGATTTCTGCAATTGATTTTTTGTTTGTTTGTCTAAATGTAGGTGGCTATGCTTACATTATATTAGAGTACATTATTACAAACACAGGGACTGACGAACTCAAGTATGATAGGAAGAGTTGGTTTACATGATTGATATTGCACCTAATGAGGATCTCATATAGTGAGGCTATCTTTCTTGGAAGTTATCTTTGCATTCTGGAATCTCATTCCCAGATTTCTGCAATTGATTTTTTTTGTCTAAATGTAGGTGACTATGCGTACATTACATTACATTAGAGTAAATTATTACAAACACGTGGACTGATGAACTCAAGTATGTACTTGGGTGCTTTCTCAGCAGTTAAGGGGCAGGGAGGCAAGATACGTTCTATGTCAGTGATATACCTTAACCTTTAATGATGCTATAAACACTACAGCAAACAGTGTTCAAAATATGTACCTTGCACTGTTTTAAATATTAATTGTGCATGTCAAGAAGATCAATTCTTATGAAATAAATTTTTAAAATCAACTGGTGAAGTACAGACTGACAAGTGGACTGGCTGACGAATTCAAATGTTTATTTGGTGTCGGGGGGGGGGGGGTGGTGGTGGGTTGGGGCAGGGAAGCAAGGTAGGTTCTAAGTTGGCGATGCTTTAGCTCTTTAATGATGATATACCACTATGCCATAATGTTCGAATTAGGATCACTTGCAGTGTTCTAAATATCAACTCTTGATTTCAAAAAGAAAAGTTATATATATATATATATATATATATATATATATATATATCATAGTTTCAAAACTAGGCCGGTCTGACTTGGTTGACTAAGCCATACCTGTGCCCGGACTGACTAGGTCAATAATCAGGTTCAGCGACCTGTCCGTTACCTAACAGGGAACAGGCTGAGTTGGTCACAGCGGCCGGTCCGTTACCGAACAGGCCGAGTTGGTCTCAGTGGCTGGTCCGTTACCGAACAGGCCGAGTTGGTCACCAACTTGGTTGTTTTGGTTACGGACTGTCTGGACCGACCAAGCCAGAATTAAACCGACGAGTCTCGGTGGCGGGAAAAAAAGGCAAGCTGGGCAGACTTGAAATCATTTTTTTTGTTTAAACTATTTCCTAGCCCCTCTACCCCTCTCCCATGCCTATAACGGTGACCCAATCCCCTCATATGTCCTCACAGCTATCTCATTGCATTTGTGAGGAGTTTGTGAGCAGTTGGAGTTGGTTTTTGGAGCAGCATTGAGGAGGTTCTTGGGCGATCTTTGGAGCAATATTGAGGAGTTGGTTTTTGGGGCAGCATTGGTTGTGTTTTTTCTCTGATCTCTATATATGACATGTATTGGACAGTGCACTGGGTGCCATTTTGATATAATAGATATATTCATGAGCATATTTTGATCAGGTGTTGTCTTCTCTCTATTATTCTAATGCTTTGAGTTTGGAAACATGAATGAAAGTCTTTTGAAATATGGTTTCTCATTAAAATTAAATATTTAATGTACTTTTTACAAAGACCGAGTCATTGGAATCAACTAGTTCGAGTCGAGACTGAGTTGGAGTTGACCCTCGATCGGTTCCGAGTCCGAGTCCGAGTTTTAAAACATTGATATATATATATATATAGATATGCCGAAACTGAGTCATGCACTCTGAGTCACTCACTGATACAAAATTAATGGAAGTACAGAACCAGTTATTGAAAACAGAATCACCTAGAACAAAAATAGGGATAATGTTCTGTAGTCTGAGGACCAGAACTCTATATATATCCAACCATACCTGAAAAAACACAGGACAACATTTCTTTTACCAGTGCCATATCTCAAGAATGACCTTTATGTGCCACATTATAGACCATGCACTGAAGAGACACTCTGCAGCTCATTTGAAGGTGTGCACATCTGTTCTAGCAATACATCTAGAATGTAAATGGTATGAAGAACACAAACTGGAGGATAAAGTCTTCCAACACAGGTTATCTCAGCTTAAGGCTGCAAAAGGCCCTGCCATACAAGTTCGAAAGGTTCTAAACAATGGCACAAAATCATTTGTGAGCTTTCTCTGGGATGCCTGTAGTATAGGTGCATGTGAAGAGCTATTTGTTAATAAAACACCCGAAAAGGCAAGTCTGATACAGCCTAGATATAACTCTTCCTGAGTTAGCAGAATTCCCTATTGGCCACTAGGATTTTTAAATAGTGTGCAATTACATATAATATTGTATGGTAAAATCCATTAAGGGTAAATATGAAAATGTTGTTACCTGCTGCCAATAGTTGGAAACGGCAGTTTACTGAACATGATAAGTTCATGGTACTCTGCATATTGTAAATTACTAATAATGAGATTCTAGAGTAGTTGGAAAATATCTAAATTTGCATAAAAGCACAATCCTAAGGTTTTGCAGCCAACACAGAACTAAAATGGCCTGATGTTTAAGCGAAAAAACTTTGCCATTAAAGCCATATTTTTCTTGTACGTTTCTTATGTATCCTAAAACACCTTGATCATCAAGCATAAACTTTAGAATCTGGTTCCTTTAAATAGAACCAAAGACATAGAAGTGTTTCAAGGGTTCAGGAGCCAGCCATGGTTTTGGAGCAATTTTCTTTTTGTTTTACCAAAGTCAGACTTGCAAGTTCCTTCCTTCAAAGCGGTTTTCAAAATCCCTTTTGTTATGCATATGGGTATAAACATCAAATGCAACAATGCTTCATCTTATTACTGACAAATAATGCAAACTTGGCCATCATTACACAAGACCAACATGCCTTGGCCTTCTGAATCTGTCTGAAAAGGTCATTTACATGCGTTGAGCATTCATAGTATTAATTCCTTAAAGCAAAGTTTGAAGTCAGTGGTTTGTCTTCATCTAACAAACAAATATAATTCACTGCTAACATAGAAGGGCCGCTAGCTTTGTCTCAGTCTTGCCTAGTAAGCTAAATGTTTTGCTTTTGGTGTCCCAGGAGTGCATGGAGCAGTTTTACGTGTATGGAATCATATACTTACGCTGGAGGGTAACTTGGGCCGGATTGTATGCTGTGAGGCTATTGTCCATAGACAAACAAGTTTCTCAAGACTTGGTGGTCTATGATTGCAGAGAGTTGTAGAGCCAAGAAGAGTCATGTGAAACATCAGCTAAGTCTGGTCTGAAGGAATAAGAGATCCTTTACTGTGTTGGGAATATTGAACAACTACTTTGTGGTTTTGAGGAATGTATAGCAGTAGCAGCTAGGATGAAAGGCTTTGATCAATTGTGTTGAAGGCTATATGATGCTGTATAAAAATGTAATGAACACTCAAATCATAGGCAAGTTTTTGAAATGATTGTCAAAGATGAAGACACAAAAGGGGGTTTGATTGGATGCCCTAAACATAGTATACATTAGTTTTGCACATTTTCAGCATTTGTGCGTTTGTTATGTGGATTTTCTAGTGTGACCCAGTATGTCAATGACATTGCAATTGCTGAGATTTGAAAGTGAGTAGTCTTTTTTTATCTTGACTATTGGGCGATATGATTTGATTCAAGCTGTAGGAGACATGGCTAAGGGAAACCACTAGGTCTATAAGGCTTACCTTGGAAGAGTTTTGTTTGGCCCTTTGGTTAGTGATTGGTGGTGATGATGTGGCAAGAGGCTTTAAAAGTATGCATTGTGGGTAAGCAAGTAAATGCAAGCTTCATTCAATGATTTGTAAAGTGCCACCAAAGGACATAACCAGTAGTGGGCATTGCATTACTTTGTTTAATGTGTCTCACAAAATGCTAGTTAAAGCTGTAATTTTACTCGCATAAAAAATAGGAGCACTTAATCATATGGCTGGAGAAAACAAGGCTTATTGAGGATGATTTCGACAAGGTGTATTGTAAAATTAATTGGGATTTCATTCTCAATATTCCTCATGGCTAGGATTTGTGAGTCTTTACTAGAGCAGGGAAAAATTTCTTTGTAATGCCTCTACTAGGTTGTGTGTTAATGGATAGTTCTCTAATGTGATTCTTAAATCAATTATGCATTAGACTCTTGGCCCCCATTTTTGTCATCCTAGTCAATTTCCTAGGATTACTTTCTTGACCCCGTTCATGTGCAACGTCAAAATCAAGGCAGGCCTCTTTCTCACAACGAGGAATAAGTAAATGCTAATTGATGATTAAGTTTGGAGCTATCTTGCATATAGAAGGTGAAATTTTGTTGCGTCAATATTTCTGTTGGCATTGTTATTATAGTACAAACTTTCTTGAATCGGTTAATGTGAAATATAAGGTATAATCAACCAAGTCAAATTTGCTTCTTATTAAGGAAATGTATTTGAACTAGGTTTTGCACAAACCTTAAAACAAGCTTCAAAGATGGGTTGCTTTGGACTTTTTTCTATAATGTTTGAATCATCTTTGCTTACAAATCATCATTACTAGTTACGTATTTTGTGCTTCATTCATCTTGTTCTATGAAATTTCAAGTTCTTTGATGTTTTTTTGTAGCGATCTAGGTGGGAATTGATTTGTGGTTTCTAGGGATCTGCTTTGCCCAAAAAAGAGGAAGGCCTTGGTATGATGGATAAGGTTTCTGAAGGGACTTTTTTGGCAGTGAACTGAGGTTGTGTGGACCATGATTGAGCATGCATGCTGTGATATAGTTGTTTGTCATTGCATTTAGGATATTGCAAATGCAAATGGGTTATCGAGGTCAATGGTTTTTTTAACATGGTGCGGCAAAAAACTTTTAAATTCCCTAGTTCAAGTATTCCGAAGAGGATAAAACAATACTGACAATCAATATCCAATTTGGATTATGTGGATTGCGAAGTATGGAATATTGTTGCATAGGCAGTTTGGACTTTAGCTATGCAGAGTGGGTTGGGTTCCATCCTTTGCAAGAAAAGGTTGGTGATGAAATGTGTACTCCTAAAGTTGGTGCCAAGGATATGTTTACATACTTCAAAATCAAGATCACCATATTTATAGGATAGACATATATTGTTGAAGTTGGAGCCAAGATCAACATGTTAGCTCTCCTTCATTTAAGAGGGTGAACCGTGTTTGGACCCTTCTCTGGTTCCTCGATGTAACCATCTTACTATATGTGTATTGATTTAATGAAATGCGATGCATTTGTGATTATGTACATCCTAACTATTCCAAATAATCTAAGCTAGAGTTCTCGCATAATTTTTGGCATATGTGTCCAAATTCTCACAATTCTAAATAATCTAAGCTATGCCGCTAACATAATTTTTTCTCATATTTGTCCTTGCCTGCATGATTTGTACCAAAAAATTTCGTAGTTACAATATTTTGTTCATCGAAATGAAGTATACTTTCATTAGCGGTCATGGAATGCATTACAAATAATACCACACTACAACGCTTAGTGGCAGAATAACTTCCTCGACGTGATACATAAATCTGCTCAATATAACTTGTAATTTGAAAATTGCTTAAACAAGGGTCAATGGCATGTCTATATGCTAACCTATATTTCCACACAATATTGCAATCTTTAGGCAGGACAACCTTTATCATGGGTGGCACAAATGCCTATTCTATGTATGTTAATTGAGAACGCACATGCAGTGTAGTTGATATAACTTCCTTGTATTACATCAGAAAATTATTACCTCAGTTGTGTCATGCATGCTTTTATTTAAAATGCTAATATTCCAATCAGTAACATCTTTATCGGGCTACTAATTGTGCAAGCTGTACTTCTGTACTTAAAGAAAACTATAAAATATACATAGAATAACCAATTGATTGGAGGGCTTAGACTGTTTGATTAATGCGTTTGAAAGGATAAAAAACCAAAAACCAGATATATTAAACTAGTCATAAATTAATGAATTAAACACTTCAACATAAATAAGAATAAAAATTAATTCTAGTTAACAACGTTGAGCCTAATTTTAAGCAAATTGTGAAATTTCAAGTATATATTTCTAATTATTCTATTCCATGGAGTGAAAGCATGTGCTCTTAATAGGAAATCCTCCTTACTAATAGTGACGAAGGTTGTTTTCTAGTCATTGAGCTCTAGAATCTATGTGGTTAGGAAAGTAAATGGTGATTATGATTTTTGTGAATAAACATTATTCAACGAAAGGTAAAGAGGCAACCTTTAGTAAGGTGCAAAATGATACAGAAATAAGAAATTAAACTGGATCGAAGAGACTATGACTTGTATATGTTACTCAATGGATTTTGGCCCGCCGAATAGAACTCTACGACAATCGATTTTGGAGTTGGAAAAGAGGAAAAGACATGTAGGAAGAAGCGTGGCGTCTTAAAAGTCGCGCTATATGGATCAAGTGCGGGGGTAAGAGCTCTAATAATAAATTGATATAAAAGCATGAATTAAATGAGATTGAAGAGACTATAGCTTGTCTCTGTTACGTAATGGATTTTGGCCTCTCAAATAAGACTTGATAGCAAATCGATTTTGGAGCCGGAAAGAGGAAAAGACACATTTTAAGAATGCAGGAAGAAGTGTGGCGTCTTAAACGCTGCGCTATAAGGATCAAGTGCGTGGATAAGAACTCTAGATTTTTATGTCTCCCAATGTTGTAGTATGAATAGGATTTGGGAAATCGTATTTGATTCGGGTATGTCTCCCAATGTTGTAGTATGAATAGGATTTGGGAAATCGTATTTGATTCGGGTGAGAGACTCGCTTCGCAGATATCCAAAGGGAGGCAATCAAATTCTTTGGAGGTGTTTTTGAGGAGAGATAGGTTGTGGATATTGAAGATGGTTGAGAAATCCAAATGTGCTAGGCATGTTGCAGGTGCGATCAATGTGTTGTAGTATGAATAGGATTTGGGAAATTGTATTTGATTCGGGTGATGGACTCGCTTCGCAGATATCCAAAGGGAGGCAATCAAATTCTTTGGAGGTGTTTTTCAGGAGAGATAGGTTGTGGATATCGATAATCAATTAGAATATATTGGATCATACCCTTTGATGTTCACAAACGAGGATAATGTAGTCATTGATATGCTGATTTTGATGGAGGAGATTGCATTTGTCATACTCCTTTTTTCGATGGATGGAGGACAGTGGAATTTTTCACACATTTTCTAGAGATCATGGGTAATGATTTATTGAAGATGGTTGAGAAATCCAAATGTGCTAGGCATGTTGTAGGTGCGATCAATGTGACTATCATAGCACTGGAACCCAAATCGTCTTGTCCTAACTCTTTCTGGGATTTCCGTCCCATTTCAATGGAGGAGATTACATTTGCCTTTCCTCTTTTCTCGAGACAAATGCCCTGATTGGTTCAGAGGGATGGACATTGGAAATTTTCACACATTTTCTAGAGATCATGGGTAATGATTTATTGAAGATGGCTGACAAATCCAAATGTGCTAGGCATGTTGCAGGTGCGATCAATGTGACTATCATAGCACTGAACCCAAATCATCTTGTCCTTCCTCTTTCCGGCATTTCCGTCCCATTTCGTTGTGCAATATCACTTTTAAATTGATTTTTAAAATTATTTCTAATCGTTTGGAGGAGAAATTATCTCCCTACATTTTTGCAAGACACTTTGGCTTCTTATGGAATCGACAGATTCAAGATATTTTAGCCATCACTCATGAATGTATCCACTCAATCAAAACCCATAAAAAAGAGGCTTTAGTATTAAAGTTGGATCTACACAAGGCCTATGACTGTGTAGTTTGGAATTTCCTCCAGAGGATTTTGTTCAAGATTGAGCTATCTATTGGTTTCGTAGATTGGATCATGCCTTTTCCGATTAATGGTGTCCCATCACATTTCTTTAGGAACATAGTTACCGATCAAATGAGAAAATGACCTAGTAACCGTTTTTTGAGGTAGCAAAAAATCATTCGATTTTGAAAAGTGGTGATTTAGATTAAACATTTTTTTCAGAGCATATTTTTGGCACTTCAATTTTTCTTATGTATCAAGTATGAACAATTTTTTTAAATGTTAGTGATTTTCATGCTATTTTTGAAAAGTGTTGATGGAGCATCAACACAAATTTTTTTAGAGGGCCTATTTTTGAAACTTTAATTTTTTTTTATGTATCTAGTATGAACATTTTTTTTTGTTAGTGATTTTCATGCCGATTTTGAAAAGTGTTGATGCAGTGTCAACACAATTTTTTTTTAGAGGGCTTATTTTTGACACATTTTTTTCTATGTATTTAGTACTAACGTTTTTTTTTGTTCGATAGTGATTTACATCTTGATTTTGAAAAATGCTAATGTATTTTTTGTTTAGAGGGCTTATTTTTTACACTTTAAATTTTCTAATATGGTAAGTGTATATATATATATATATATATTATTTTTCAATGTTGATGATTTTCATGTTTCAAAAAAATTTAACTTGTAAAAAAACCAATAAAAAATATAAAAAATTTGAATATTAAAAAAAATAAAAATAATAAAAAAAACACAAAAAATAATGCAAAAGAAAACAAATATTAAAAAAAAACACAAAAACTAATACAAGTAATAAAACATAAAATAAAAAATAAAAAACATGACAAAAAAAAATCAAATATAAAAAATATAAAGAAAAAGACAAAAAAAAACTATAAAATGTAAGGAAAAAAATTTAGTAGTAAAATTTAAAATAAAAAATTAAAATGTTTAAAAAATACAACACAATTTAAGAAAAAAAATAAAAAAATTAACAAAAAAAAGTATAAAACAATTTTTTTGTAAGTTAAAAAAAATAAAAATAAAAATGAAAAAAAATAATTAAAAAAAAATTAATATTAAAAAAATAAACATTAAAATAAAAAATATTTAAAAAACAAAAAATTAAATATTAAACAGAAACATTATAATATAAATCATTTAAAAAAAATTGAAAAAAAAAAACAAAAAAAGGCCTTGGGGTGACAGGCACTGATTCCGGGGATATACCCCTGCCACCCCCTGGCTAACTGGGCCACGGGGGTGGGCGGGCAGGGCGCTGCATGCAACTCTTTCCTAGCACATCCTTGCGACCCAACCGAGCCGGGAGTGGTAGGGGCAAACTACAGAGTCTGCCCTTGCCACCCTCGCGTTGACTGTGTAAAGCCCTCGAGTCATCATCGCAAAGTTGGCGAGTTGGGCGCGTTTAACTGACGAGTTGGCATGAGTTGGTGGGCGCGCGATGGGCGAGATGAGTTGGTCGCACATAACCGGCGAGTTGAGGGGCATGTTCGAATGACGTGCTGGGCCAACTGAACGAGTCAGAGTGTCGTACGAAAGTCATGATCGCAAAAATGACTAGGTGTTGGCGGTGGCGAGTTTATATGAGTGGGCGGTCCCACACATTGGTGCCCCACACCATGGGCCGACGTTAAGGATGGCGTAACGGTGGAATGGAGGGTTGGCTTGACGGTGGTCAAAGTCCCCACCATGGGTGGACAACCATATATATTAGTGACAGATTGGTGGAGGAAATCAACAAGCGAAATCTTTGAGTCATAAAGGAGCAAGCAAGAGGTGTGAGCCACAGACTTGAGGGAATTGGGTAGAAGGACGAAGTGCAGGCGGTGGCTGGGTCGAAGCACGAAGCCGAGGCAAAGCGTAGTCGTGTGGAGTCGCAGGGCGAGTGGACAGCGTGACTGCAGGGCGAGTGAGCGGGTTAGTTCGTAGGTCGAGCAGGCGGGTGGAATCGCAGGTCGAACGGGCGACATAACCATAGGTCGGGTGTACGGTTGAACACATTCGGGCGGGCACACACAGATGTGCGAACTAGCCGAACGAAGGGCGTCACTATGCGCTGGGCAAGGCGACAAGCTGGGTGGGCAGCGCACCTGTAGCTCGTATGTTGGCAATTCAGGGGAGCGATGAACGGAGGGCACCAAGAGTCGGTTAAATAGAGGTCAGGCGAGCGGGTAGGAGTGCCCCGGGTAACAAATGGGCGACCCACAAGTTGGAGGGAACCACTGTTCGGACGAGCGGGTAGGGGTGCCCTAGGTAACGACGCGTGACCCACGAGTTGGTGAAACGAAGTTCGGGTGCAGAGTTGGGTTGACACGGTGTAGGCAGGCTGTAGGGTGTGCGCCGGGTGGGCGACACGACCGGGCAACGCTGCACGAGTTCGGCTGAACGATAGGTGCGGGTGAACGAAACAATGGAGAGTTGCGCTGAACGATGAACGGTGGAGGGTGTCCTGTGGGTACCTCTGCGCAGTGGATAGTGCGACCCAACCCGGTGAAGGGCAGGCGCACCGAACGACAGTTTGGGTAGGCTACACGGTGGTGCAGACTGGTTGTAAGAGTTAACTGATTTTGAGAGTTGGAACTTGGGGTTCCTCTCCGACTGGGAATTTTGTGTAATGTCATTATTATTATGGGCTGACTCATACTTCAGGGAGTTTCCCCTCCCGTTATTTATTTGCTATAAACTTGTGTTGAAATAATAATGATGATGAAAGTTTTATGAATGTATGTTTTCCATTGTGCTTACGAAAGATATACTTGGAAAGTGAAAAATAAATTAAGTATGGAATGTTAGGCGTAGTCCACACTTGTGAGTATTGTTAAAAAGAAAACGGGTGGTGGTGCCGCACCCCCTTCGTGCGGTTGAAAGACTACTGCTAGGGTAGGGGCGTGATAAGCTGGGTTGCGGGGCAGGTCCCTCTTCGCCCACCTCCGTGGCCTAGTCGACTTGGGGGTGGCAGGAGTCGACTCTGTAGTCTGCCATTGCCACTGGCCGGCCCAGGTGGGCGGGGAGGGAGTTGCATGTAGCTCCCTTCCCGCCCACTACCGTGGCCCAGCTAACCCGGGGGTGGCAGGGGCCGACTCCGTAGTTGACCCTTTGCCACCCCCGAGCTGGCTGGGCCATGGGGGAGAAAAAGAAAAAAAAGAAAAAAGAAAAGGCCTTGGGGTGGCAGGGGTCGATTCCGGGATTCGAACCTTGCCACCCCAGGGCCTTTTTTTTATTTTTTTATTATGATTTATTACTATTTTATTTATTTTTTAATTTTGAAATTGGGCCTGGGGTGATAGGGGTCGATTCCCAGAATCGGCCCTTGCCACCCCAGGGGCTTTTTCTGGGGGTTTTTTTTTTTTGGTATATGTTTTGTTTTGTTTTGTTATTTGTTGGTTGTTATACTGTCGTTGTTCTGTTTTTTTGTTAATTATTATTATTTTTTTAAATTGGGACTTAGGGTGGCAGGGGCCGATTCCCGGAATTGGCCCCTGCCACCCAGGAATTTTTTGTTGTTTTTTTTTTTTTTTTTTTGGTTTTTGTTTTTTTTTGTTTTTTTGTTGTTTTGGTTTGTTTGTTTGTTTGGTTGTTTTCTTAATTTGTTTTTTAGTTCGTTTGGTTTATATATATATATATATATACAGAGAATTTATTTATTTATTTATATTCATTTTCATTTTTTTAAAATGATTTTGTTTTTTTTTTTTTTTTGTAACTTCAAAAAATTGTTTTTTTTAAACTATTTTTTATTCTTAAATTATGTTAAACTTTTGAAATATTTTCCATTTTTTTTTAATTTTTAATTTTTTTAATTTTTTGTTGTTTATTTTTTTTAATTTTTTTGCAATATTTGAAAATTTGTTTTCTTGTATTATATTTTATGTTTTTTTTTTGAATATTTGAATTATTTGATATATATATATATATTTTGTTTTTGCTTTTTTTTGAAGTTTTTTATTTTTACAAGTTAACATCTTCTTCTTCTTCTTTTTTCTTTTTTTTGGTTTGCTTTTTTATTGTTTTTTTTTTTTGAAGGTCTTTTTTTTTGTTGTTTTCCATAAAGTTATATTTGAAATATTTTGAAAACTTAATTTTTTTTTTGTAGTCATAGTCGTTGGCATTATAACCGTTGGAGTCTCTGCACCTCTATTTAATCAAGCTAATCCAGATTGGTTCTTCAACTTGTCCTGACGATGAACCACACTGGTTGGTTCGAAACGCGTCGACAAACGATTTATTATGTGATTTTGCCGAAGATTATCTAAACAAGTTATGGATCACAGAAGTCTAAATTCCTTAATAGTTGAAAAATTGTTAATATTTTTCTAAGTCATGAATATTTTATATTTAATACTATGGTTGAAAACAATTCTAAGTATTTTTCTCAAGTTCATGCATGAAAATTGTTGGAAATTCAAAGATTTTCAAGTCATGATATTTTATTTTTAACGTCATTAATAAAAAATGTTGACAATGTTGATTTTCAGGGTGTTTTTTGGACACACAAATTTGGTTTTTATTGTTTTTTTTTTAAATGTTGAAAATGTACAAAAAAATGTTATTCTAGCATTAACACTTTTCGTTTTTAGCCTGTTTTTCCATGTTTTTTTGGGGTTTTTTGGGCTAGAGTACCTGTTTTGAGGTAATAGTTCTTGTTTGATCGGTAACTATGTTTAGGGCTTATAGAGGTATTCGATAGGGTTGTTCATCATCTCCCTTACTGTTTTTGTTGGTTATTGATGGGTTGAGCAAGAAAACTATGGAGGCAAAAGTTGACTAGAAATGTCTTTGTTATGCACTTAATGTTTGTTTATAATGTGCTCTTATTTGGACAGGTTTCCACGGATCAATGAAAACAACTTTTTCTCATCATTTCAAAATTTGGGGATGCTTCCGGTATATATATGAATAATCTAAAATCTCGCCTTAAACATGCGTCCAGTGAACAAGACATTATCACAGAGATTGCTAACATCTTTATTGTCGATACAACAACCCTTAATGAAGGTTTCTCCTAACTTGGTTTCAAGTTGAAGCCAAATAAATATAGTCTCAAGGATTGGCAATGGTTTATTAACAAGTTTGAGTGCAGGTTATTTCTCTGGGTTCACAAGGGCTATCAATAGGCGACAAATGTATTCTTATGCAATTGGTGCTCCAAAACATCTCAATTTATTAGATGCATTTATTCTTGTTACTTAGCAAAATCAGACAAAAAATCAAAGCCATCATTGTGAATTTCATTTGGATTGGAACGAAGGCAAGGAAAAAAATACATTAGCATGCTTGGATTAGATTATAAAATTGAAGGAATGTGGTGGTTGGGGTTTAAAAGACACCAATATTTTTAGTTGGGCTTTATTTACTAGTATTTTTGGACCTCTATTACTGGAAGTGGTATTTGACAGGGGATTATAAAGAAGTATGTATGAGAAAGTTTTTTATGGATGGGTACAAGGTTTTTTTCTCCATACAAAATGGTTCACATATATGGAATAACTTTGTGAAGATGAAAATATGGTTTTTAAAAATATCCAATGGGAGATTGGTGTTGACTCAAAGGTGTCAGTTGGGATCGACCCCATACATGGTATGTTTGGAAACCACCTATTACCTCTTGAGGTTAATTTTTACATGACAAGGGTTTTTTCTTCATCTGACATATTCAAGAAGGATATGATTTGATGTAGATATATCCCATTTGGGAAGATGCTGCAACAATGGGTTTGTTGTTGACAAATCTAGGGCATTAGTATTAGTAGAATTCTCTTGAATGATAACTGCTTGTGAATGCTTCTTACATATTTAGATTAGGATCTTCTCTTTACTTGGATTATTATAGTGTTGTTCTTCATCAAACAATTACTAAAACATAAACAATAAAGAGACAAGAGACATAGGATATAGGCGAAAACCCAAACGAATTCTACTTTTTATAGGGACTTCAATTGACGAATACCAAGACCAAGACCCTTGACACAACCTCTCCAAGACCAACTCAAAAGATCCTTCTTTTCTGCTTTTTCTTCTTGCTCAACTCAACACAAGTCACATTGCCTTCGTGCACTGCACTTCTCGGCGATTCTGACATTTCGGTTTCTTTCCATAGACCCGAAATCCGTACCTTTGCAATTTCGCACGTGGGAGGTGAAGGAGAGAGTTGGGAGATGCTTTCCTACTTTGTTGTACTTGGAGACTTCTCTAGGTTATATAGGTTAGTAAGGGAGTTGATTTGGAGACCTTCTTGGTGACTTCCTCAAGCACTGTTATGACACTATTGCATAAACCCTAGTTTTTGCCACATGTGCGAAGAGACTAGCCCAAAAATAATGCCAAACAACTTCGATTAGGTTCCTTCTTCCTTCGCTTGATGATGATCTCTTTCTCTAGTGATTCTCACACTTCTTTTCTGTTCTTGATGCTTGAATGAATTCTTGTCTCAAGTGAGGCCGAGCTGCCCTATTTATAGTAGTTTGTCCATAAAAAATAGGTTGACTTCTCCTAGTGACAAGGCCGACATGCCTTTCTAGAATTATCTTTAGGTCGACTTTAAGGTGAGCTTGTGACATGGTCTTGGAGGGTTATTGACA
Organism: Pinus tabuliformis; assembly: GCA_031772625.1. NCBI lineage: Eukaryota > Viridiplantae > Streptophyta > Pinopsida > Pinales > Pinaceae > Pinus > Pinus tabuliformis. Next base: position 1,962,695,448 of record CM062816.1, on the reverse strand, counting down.
CAATAAAAATTACTTGTAACACGTCTTCAATACATGACATTGACTTCCTAGACTTTATGACTTGATGACCAACCCTAAAGGCTCACAATGGGAGCCTTAACTATAAAATAAAATTCCTTGAGCATGAAACCCATGACTCAAGCATTACAAAAATAATTTTATTTTCTTCTTTACATCAATTATATAAAATCATAATTATACATGTTATTATGAAGACCGAACGTAGTTACACTTTTTAACATTTGTTTGGAAAAATGTAGCGATATGAGAACTATACATATCAGAGTTAAAAATGGTCAGGATAACTTTTAATGATAGTGAGGATAAAATATGTTGGAAGGGTGTCCTTTGTTAGGGTCAAATTGTGGTCTTAGAGGTGTACAATCACATTACACACTCCCTACAGGCGTGAGATGATACATATTGGTTCAAGGTTGTATGGTCATGGAATATGCCTTTAAAGATCAATTTTTTCGGATGACATGTTTGGAAAAACAAGATTCTCACATGGGAAAATTTGTGTAAGCGAGGATTTGAAGGCCCTGGCAGGGGCTACTTATGTAGGGGTGTGTTAGGTCCTTATAATACTAGTGTATTCCTTTATTATTATTGTCATTTTAGCCCCTCATTTTTATTGTTTTGACCATGTTGTCCCCATATTTTTATTATTGTTCCCCATAGGAGCCACCTATAGTTATTGTTGTGCCCTCACATTATTATTGTTATGTCGGCTTTGACTATATTGTGACCCCTTAGACTCCTATATGTAGAAAGGAGGTCTTGTCATTTGTATCATCCAAGGATTGTTCATTTGTGCAATGTAAAGGAGGTTGTCCCCTCGAAGACTCTGATTTTGAAGTCGTGCTCTATATTTTCTTCTATTTTGTGAGCTGGTTGCATAACAATTGGTATCAGAGCTTTGGATTTTAGGGTTTCGCTGTTTCAAACAGGTCATTGTGGAATTTTCGCTATAATTTTTTTTCAATAATGTTTCAAAAGATAAAATTAAAATCTATTTGAGATGAAATCTTGATGAACCTCGGATTCGAATTTCAGATCTTGTCTCGCTATATTTTCGGAGATATGATCCAAGGAAGTTAGGGTTTTGCAAGCTCCCGAATTATATCTCAAACATGTGACTTGGGGAAAATCGTCGAAACTTTCTCTCTGAGCATCAAATTGAAATTTCATAAAAAGGTACAAAAATAGGATGGATTGTAGTTTTCCGTGTATCAGTTTTAGGTTCGAAGGTTGAAACAAAGACACGTGGCACTTCGTACAAGTTCGCTCCACTGAACTAGTCTATAATCAGGTTATCGTGAGAGATTTGGAATAACTCTTTCTTGGAGAATCCAATCGTGATCAGACTTGCGGGGTTGGAATGAGAACTAATAGGGCTACCACAAGACAAAATTTTAGACCTTGGAGATCCAAAATTACAGAAATACAATAGATTCAATATCGAGCTCCTACAAAGCCAAAAAATATGTGTAGTGTTTTTATAACTTTGCATAAGTTTGGTTTGAAAAATTAGTTTGAAGGAATTCAAATGACATAGTGAAGCATAATTATTATTAATTGATGCCCCAAAGAAAAGGTAGAAATGCAACATGATATATCAAAATTACGAGACCAAGTGCAACAAATTTCACTTTCACAAAAAGTAACAGAAGCTAAGATGGATGGTTTAAAGAATGATGTGGAAGCTAAGATGGATGGAGTGGAAGCTAAGATGGATGGTTTAGAAGTAAACATTGAAGATTTGAAGAAAGACATGGAAGGCTTGAAAGAAGGTTTGGCAAAGTTTCTATAAGAAATGCTTCCTAATGGAGAAAAGGTAGTAGAGGAAACTCATGATGAGAACAAAAGAAATGTTAGTCATGATTTCATAGACTCTAACATTGGATTGAATACCCACCATGTTCCAAAGATCGATATGAGGAAGTTTGATGACAAGGATCCTGTAACATGGATATTACAGATGGAGCAATATTTGAATCTCCATAGTTTGAAAAACACACAAAAGGTACGCATTGCGACTTTATATTTGGAACCCAATCAGTTTGTATGGTATCGATGGCTTTGCTCTTGTAAACAAATTGTCACTTAGGCAATTTTTACGGAAGAAATGATATCACATTACGATGATACAAAAAGAAACACCTTTTTTAGCCAATTGATAAATCTCAAACAAAAAGGTTTAATGGTGGAGCACATTGAGGACTTCCAAAAATTGAATATAAGGGTAAAAGATATTTCAGAGGAGCATAGGATTGATGTGTTCATAGGGACAATAAAGAATAACATCCAACATGAGGTTCGCCTTTATGAACCTAATTCATTGGAGGAGGCATTCAGGTTGGCAAGAAAAATTGAAAGCAAAATTATGGCAACAAGCCTACCAATCACAACTATAAAGATGGAAGTGTTGTTGCTTCTAGCCTTCCACAACCTACAAGGTTGACACCACAACAATTGGAAGAAAAAATAGAAAAAGGGCTTTGTTACAGTTGTGATAACAAATACACTAAAGGTCATAAGTGTGTTGAGAATAGATTATTTTACATAGATTGTGGAGAGGAATAAGAAAACGAACAAGAAACATCAAAAGAAGAGGATACACACCAGGAACAAAGCCTAAAGAAAGAAGAAATGAATCCGACCATATCTTGTAATGCATTCGCTGGAATAACCACTCCTCAAACTATCAAGATAGAATGACATCTCAAGAAGACAAATGTAACACTGTTGATTGATTCGGGTAGTACCCATAATTTTATTCATTGTAAGATAACGAAGGAATTGAATTTCTACCTATATCCAACACCAAAGTGTCAAGTGATGGTTGCAAATGGAAGAACCATAAATTGCTCTGGAAAGTGCCATAATATCAAGCTATCCATGGAAGAATATGTGTTGAATAGTCCAATGTTTTCCATTCCAATGGGTGGTGCTGATGTTGTACTAGGAGTCCAATGGTTACAATATTCGGGTAAGAGAGTTTTTAATTTTCAAGAACTTTTCTTGAATTTTTTTCAGAAGGAAATGAAGTTGAATTAAGGGGTATCGCAGGGAAACCAGGAAAGATAATCAGCTACAATGGCAGGACAAAGCTTCTAAAGAAAGAACAATGTGGCGTAATTGCACACTTTTGTTCGCTAGAGGTTCCTTGGTCAAAATTGAGAAAATTCGAATTTCCACATCATCAAACAACTTGGATGCAATTAAATTGTGTGACATGGATCTTTTCACTCAGTTAGCTCAGTAAATTCGAGTTAGAGGGCTTGGAGTTCATTTAATAATGTGTGATGCTAAATTTTAGTAATCCATATCAGTTATATCCAGTTGAGTCTAGTTAAACTAGTTCTAACAATTGGAGGAACTAGTGGAAGGTCAATTGTGCAGTGGGACAATAGTCTAACTTAGTGATCATCCAGTTAATTGATCAATCAACCTAAAATAAATAATGAATGCAGAGAGATCGATTTCCTAGCTGTGGTGGAGATTCCAAGGCAATGTACCAAGAAGTTATAAACTATTTTGAGTGTACAAATGTTGCATGCAGTCAGATGAACAAACCTTGTGAATTGCGCAATCAATTGGAGGAAAATTCCTAAAAAATAACGGCTAATTATCTATGAATTAAGCAAGGAAATATGGGGATCAAGTAAAGGAAAAAATTGATTAAGTCTGGGTCAGAGCTTCTCATTGAGCAGAGATAGGTTATTCAGTTGCAGGGTGAGCTCAGACTGAGCTAGCAATTGTAATACATCTACATTCATCTGATAAATGAAAAAAAGCTTGAGGGGTTTTTCCTAGTTGGGTTCCCCTAGAAAAAATACTGTGCATGTATGTTATTTCTTATTGCATGTTCGAGATTAGTGTTCTAAATTGTGAATTAAATTTCGTACATCAATAGAGTAGAATATTGTCTCTTGATTTAGATTAAAATTTCTTGAGTAGTTGCGATTCTATCACCAAATTTCTATGCACCTAATGTATTAACGTTGTATTGATACCTATTCTTGTTTTCATAAGATGAAATTGCTTGAGAAATGAGGTGTTGATGTCTCAAGCATTCTCCCAAAGCAGAATTAGTAGACTCTATGTGGAAGGAGACCTAATGAGGTGTAACACAGGCTGTCACTGGGCCACAAAGCGTTACTAACGCCATAAATGACTTGGAGAAGACATTTATAACATAGTTCAACAAAGCAAGGGGAGAATTACTATGTTTTGTGTGATTTTCCTTTGGATTCCTTGTGCATCTCAGGTAAATTAAGTTTTTTGGCGATGGTTTGTGTCCATTTTTTTTTATGAAAATGGCCGGGAAGCCTTAACCATGTTCTAGAAAGTGGTTAAACTTGAGAATATCCATCATTAAGTGGAGTGAGTGTTTTGATCAAGTCAATGAGCTAAATCTAGATCAAATCAAGCGTATGAACGAAGTTTGTGGAGCTCAGTAGTTATTTGTAATTATTGAGTTGAGCACCTCAGTGCATCCATATATTGGAGAAAGCTCAATGATAGTATGGTTGGTTTTTTTGATGTGTTGAGGGAGTGTAAGAGTGGAGAAGAGTGTGCAAGCTGTGAGGGTTATAATGCATAATTTATGAAGTAGTTTGCAGGCGCAACAATAGGTAGGAGTATGTTTCAACCAACTTTTTGTGCAGAGAGTAAGGAGATGAAATAATGATTGATTACTGAACCTTTTGGTGTTTGGTAGCATCTTGTTTATTTACCATTTTATTCTCCAAATTATTGGTTGTTTGAAGTAGTTGTTTGTGAGCAGATCTATTATTTCAGAGAGGGTTTTGCTGATGCATTTATCATATTAATTTATGTAGCGTTGTTGATTCATTTGATTTTTGGAGCCTTTGTTTATGTAAGTTCCTGCCATGTCTTCACCTATGGCCCTATATCCTCAAGAAATGACCAACTCTGCCTCCCAAATCTTATTAGTAATATGGTATGGACGCTAACACTGATAGGTGGGAAACCAAACTAGAGGAAACTTGAATCTAATTCCTATCAAACCTGCACCACATATCTTAATACAATAAACATACTGATGAACTATGGAGAGTGTTTGCTCAAATTTTTGATAGTAGTAGGGGTCCTCCTCCAATTCTTGTCGAGAAAAATCCCATCTCAACTTGCTTCCCTCCAAGGAGCCAATTCTCATCCCTTGTATATTTCTCTGGGATCTTCGTAGAACTAATTCTCAATGATCCATCAACAGTGTCTTAGTGTCCAGAAACAACCATATTTTATTGCATTTATGTGTAACAATTTCCGCTGAACAGAGTTCTCCTCTAATGCACGATTTTACCCATCCCTCATTGGATGTTACATTATGATAGGTAGATTTCTAGCCTATCTGATTTTTCATAAAAGAAACAAAGGATCTCAATTGTACATCTCCCAAATGGGGTGTCAAATTAAATGATTGATCTCCAAAACAAGCGGGATCATGCATGCACAACTCACATGACAAATGTTGTTATAAAAAATTAACACTTTGGAAGGTTTCAAACGAGTCTTATCAGTGTTCTTTGTTTTGTATGGTCACTTTTCCTTGAGGGCTGTTAATTGGAAGAGGTAATATTTATCTTGAAAATATAAATGGTAAGAAGGAGAGGGAAGCCTACCACATAATAAACCATTAATGAGCTCATAGATGAACTCCTTCTCAGTAGGTTCTTGTGGAACAACATGTCAAAATTATTCGTCCTATTCCCCCACTTGCACTCCTACTGAAACAGTAACAATTTCCATGAATTTGGCTTCATCAAGAATTTCTTGGGAGCGCTTACAAAATTTCATTGTGAAAGTAGATAATGCCATTTCTATAGCCTCTGCCAACATATCTAATCCAAATTACTTCTTGAATTGGAGCTGCTCTTTAACCAAGGCAAGTTGTTCCTTTAAATCCTCATTTTCATTTCTTAGATTTTCAATTTGAATGAGAGGGTCAATTTCTGTCTCACCTCGTGAAGTAACAACCTCTTGTTCTTCAGTCCGCTCTTCTGTTACTAGTTCTCCTATTAGTTCTTCTTTCTCCTGTTGTTTCTCTGGTTCTTCATCAGGTTATGGTGTGACAACCGAGGTTTCAGATATAGAGGGGCCTTCTTCTGCAGACTTCTTCTGAGTTTCTTTGTCACGTTTTTCCTCAATCTCATCCAGTTCAGATGTATAAACACATTCCTCCTTCGCTGTAGCAGTAGGTTTTCCAAATACTTGAGTCTCTTCTCGTGTAACAAGTACTCACACCCTTTTCTTGGGGTTTCTCCCACCAATTGCCCTTCTCAATTTCCTTTTCTCGACCCTTACATTTTCTGAGACTCCCCTAATCCCTTCAGGGGTATTTACTTCCTCAGCTCCAATTTCAGGGATAACTTCCATTCCAACAGTTTCTTTCTCTGACACTTCCTCTTTAATCAGGAACCCACCTTGATTTCTCTCTGATGACTCACTAGACACCTCCACATGTTCTTCTATCTGCGCCTTTTTCCCTCGTGAGGATGAACTAGGAGCCGTTCAAATGGAACTCTACCTTTTAGGGTTTTGTTAACCAGTCCTAAGAGATGTATCAACCACGCTCTGTTTAGAGGCTATGGTTGTCTTTCTCCTGGAAGATGTAGTAGTGTCAACAACAGGGGTTGTTTTAGCGCTAGGTGTTACTTCAACACTAGGCGCTGTTTCAATGTTAGGTGTCGGTTCAACTCTTTTCTCATGCTCCTCACTTGCACTAACACAAGGTCTCATTATCAAACCATGCTACGAGCTTCCTTGTTTTTGTAGTGAATGCATTATAATCAATCTAATGAACGAATGGTTGGTGAGACAAGTTTCTCGATGTTTCACCTCTTTCACAACCTTTTCCATGTGCTATAATGACTTCAAAAAGTAGTATGGTAGATTAATCAACCATCCCATCCTTATATGTGCCAACAATTTGAAGTGATAATTGAAGACAATCCCAAAACAACCCTCGCAAGTAATGAATTTTTGGATGAAGATGGCTACATCATCCCAAGGGCGAGGAGGATATGTTCTACCAAAACCCCTACCCTTGGGCCTTGATTATTCTCCTTTTTGTAAAAATGTGGTCTTGGCTGAGGGATTAAGCACTTTCTTTGAGAACCACTGGTCCCCTGTCCTAGGCAGCGTCATCACGTTCACGATAATTTCTTCTGTAGTAGCAATCCTGAAGCCCCTGACCACAAAGTTCTATTTAGTTAAGGCTTGGGAAAATTCCGAAGTGACCAATTCACTAAAACCTTGTAATTATTTAAAATAGCTCAACCATCTAGCCTTTCGGAAAATTTCAAATGCTTCTAGATGTTGTAACAACACATTAATGGAGGCAAGGTCGGGTATGACCACTGCTCCACGCATAGCTGCTCACAACCACACTACTCAACACTACTAGGAACTTGTTACAGAGCTACTTTAGTGCACACAAATGCTTTGCTCGTGGGATAATGTCAAGGTGTCAGAATTATCGACAATTACTCCTTATTGCCAAATCAAGGCTTTTAATTCAAAAGGACTTTCCACACCATTGAACTGATTTCAAGATGTCACAACAAAAATAATAAAGGAAAAAGTAATAATGATAAAAGAATATTGTTACTAACCAGAAATGTTACATTGGTTTAAGCATATCAGCAATTAAGTTCTAGGTTTGTGGCTGTTCAAGTGAGCAATCAAACACCCTTAAACATTGGAGATCTTAGTGGTCATCCCCGCTTTTAGTCCACGGTCAATAGGGATCAAAATTAAATGTTTAAATAAATAAAAAAAGCCATGGCTTTGTGTCCACGCTGGCATTATAACCCTAATTTAAATTACAAAACTAACCCCTAATGAAGCACTGTTACACTATAAAATTATCCATCAAAGATTAATGATAGAGGTAATTTTAATTGATGCAATGAGTTCCGCCTGAAAAACAAATTCATCCTGCGCATTTATAGAGACGTTAAATATGGTCGAAGCAATTGATTTCCTTATAAAATTTGAGGTATCGTACCAGAACTAAATAAATAAATAAATGCACAAAAGTCATTCTGGCCGACAGGAGATTAGCGGGTCAAGAGAGTGGCGTCGATTATGATTATCCTCGATGAGGAAGCATTTTGGAATACCATATTGGAAGGCAAGATGGATGGGATTCATGCATCGCTCCTCCTTTCTGCACAATGTTCAGAATCGACATTATCCCATCTTTATCGATGGGCGGGCCAAGTGGAGATACTCATGGCGATCTGCTTTTGCTTTTGCAGTGGGCAACCACTCCCACGTCCTGCATCATTCATTATAATAACCGGCCCCATCTTTTTCCCTTCTTCCTCATTGTTTCCTTCCTCATTTCTATACGATTCAGTCCACCTGAATCCCTAATATCCAGGCCATGTTTCATGTGAGTATTTGGCCAAGAGACTGTAACAAATTATATAAGTTGTGAGAGATGGCGAGGAGTGCCTGAAGTTTTTCTGGAAGGAGGACACTGCAATGTCTTAGGATACCCGAGTAACCATCAACACATAACCGATCACCTCACGAAACACATAACCAATCATCACTAAGCGGACCGCCGAGCTACAAGCGACACAGGAGCAGGATTCCCCAAAAAGCCAGGGCCGTGGGTGGCCAAGAGGGCGGCGGAGGTTTGCAATATTGAGCAACTCATGAATCCAGCTCTTAAGGTTCAGGTTTTAGGTAGTAGGAGTTGGAATAATCTAGATGTTTCCAAGAATCTGCAATCGAGTTAAAGATATTTATAGTATTTACTAGTCGTTAGATTTGATCATTTATATAATGATATTGTAATTCGTCTTTTGTGTCGTGGTGTGATAAAATAGCATTCTAATACGAGAAGAACTCTGAAGCTCCAGTGGTTTTGATCTGGCATCTTATGTTTTTATTGGGTTTTTAATGTATTTTAATCTCTATCTCTAAAATCCCACACAATGGCAACCATTCTGATGAATGCTAGACTCAGACAATCATATATCACTCAGCTGGGGAAACAATATACCAAAATGAAGCCTATGGAGGACGAAATGAGCCAGGATGAAGGTTATGGGGATGAAGAGTTGGTGGTGGTTAGCAAGCCCATCGCGAGCAGATTGGAGGAGAACAGGAGATCACCCATCGCTCATGTTAACAATTCAAACTCCCAGCAGAAGAAGATCAAAGTGACACGGCGCTTCCATTTGAGAAGGTTCAGTGTGAAGGTGAACCGTTTGAGGAAGCGGTTGGGTGGATCGGTTATGAGAGGAGTTCAGGGTTCCCGAGCCCTTGTATTCCACGGTGCAACTTCTGCTGCTGCCAATCTGGTGAAGTCCACCTCCTTTTTCTGTCACTTCAATCAGAGGTTTCACCTCCTCTTTCTTTCTGGTAACTGTCGCCATCTTCTTCATAACAATCTCACCTGATGTATGCTCACAGGTTTATTGATCTTGTAATTAGCCTGGAAATGTCATTGGCTTGAGTTTATGTTTTCACCTGCCTAGAGATTGGTTAGTCTTCCTCTCACTGATGATATCATCAACCATCAACATGTTTGATCTGTGTTTGTACATATGTGGGTTGGACTGTTTCACAAAATTTGGATATGAATCCTGTTTTGGCAAAATCTTGAATATGAATCTCTAATTATTTACATGGGATATGTTTGGTTTATTAAAAGCAGAAAGATTTCCAGTGTGTTCAATAACTTAGGATTTCTACTAAGTTGAGGATCACATTAGATTTTTCAATATTTGAAAAAAAAATGAATTTCAGTTTAAAAACTACTTTGAAGTTGGAATGATAATCAGACAATCTGCCAGCCGGTGTTCAGAACCAGTGGATGCAATAAGTGTAGGGCTTTCTTATTTTGAAGTCTGTAACATTTAGTACTTTCTCAGAGGAAGGCCATTTTGTATATAACCAATGTCTATGCATGCATAAGTATTTTGGGATGTGGTTTCATGGTTAATTAGGGAGGTTTGCCCCATATAATTCAATTTCAAACACAACTATATATGCTTGAGAGCTGCTCCCATTATTTCAATTTTTTAATTTGAAAATAAAATATTTAAAAAAACAATTGCTCAATGCCAAAGTAAGATCTTTCACGATAAAGACCCGTTAAGATAGTTTAGGTAACTTCTTGTTATATATTCATTCCAAACCCAAACAACAATACCTTTAAACACCACCCCATCTTTCGATTTCATAATACTGACAACAACTTGCAAGATTTCATTTATATCTTTCAATTTTATATCAATCACATATAGCATCCTTATACCGGCTCACGGGCAGGCTATCTTGTAGTAGATTAATAGTCGATACTAAGTTTATTAGACTTTATATTATTCAATAAAATTAAAAATTGATTTAATTTTTTTTAAATAATTTTTTTTTAACTATATTGGATTAAATTTTTTAATTTAAATTTGATATTTATAAATTTATTGATATAGTTAAGAATAAAAATATGAAAATTTATGGGTTTTAATATTTAATATTTATTCTATATTTTATTATTATCAAAAAATCAAATTTTTATTATCATTAAATTTAAGTAATAAGTAAGAATATTTTATTTGATTTTTAATTTTTTATAATAATTAATGTATTAATTTAAACTATAATATATATTCATTTTTGAGATAGAGTATTTTTAACAATTTATCTAAAATATTTAATTTAATAACTTTAAAAACAATGATAACCATGAATGTTTTGATTTTTATTTATTTATTTTTTAATTAATTAATTAATTAATTATTTATTATTATTATTATTATTTATTTATTTATGATTTTTTAGTTGTTTGATTGTTTATTATTAAGTGTTTAAAAACAAAATTTTGTCTCTTATCCAACTGAAAAAAGGTTTTGTTTTTTTTTTAGTTCCAAGGAAATTTGGGTTTTTAGTTTTTTATAGACAAAGTTTTAGAAGCACAACTTCACTGTGTACAAAATAATTATTCAAAATTCTAATCCTTGGATGGATGTCAAATAGTTAGAAGTGATGGATGTCAGATTCTCAAGCCCTCTCCTTGGGGGCGAGGAGGGCGATACACGCAGTCTACATGTTGCTCCACATGAGTCAACCATGCTTCCAATTTGTCCAGCTTTTCTAAAAGAAGATTCTAGCCACGCTACACCACACCACAACCACTTGCTCACGAAGGTGGCATTGGAAGTATTGAAACTGTTGGAGTGCTACCATCATTGTCTCATGTTCCTCCTGGCGAGTCTTGTCCTAAGCCTCCAACATTGCCTGCATAAATTTCTTTGATGTCTTGGACGAAGCCACACAATTCGCACCACCATGACGACCATGACCCTCGCTTGTAATTCTGCCACCTCCACGACCACATCCAACCTTAGCACCTCCACGACGACCATTCCCCTTTAAACCAGGCAGGGTTGGAGAGACTTCGGCCACATGGGAAGACCTCGGGGCTGACTTCATGTTAGCCTCGACCGTAGAGGAAACACTAGAAAGCCAACAAACATGAACAAAAGCTATTGGTCTCCTACCACCCCAATACCAATATGAAATTCCCAAAATGTGCACCAGTCCTTCAACCAAGCTTCCTCTGCTAACACCGAAAGAAATTATAAGGAGGTCCTCCCCCAACAAAACTGCCACTTGCTCCCGAGGCAAAGAATTTCCACCTCAAGCCAGATGCCAATCCACCAACACCTTTCTTGTTGCTGAGGAGCCTCTCTCTAGATGCACAAATCTTTCTGCTTCCCAGTGACCTGTAGTTCCACCACTATCAGAGTCGCCTAGCTAGCATACAACATTGACATGCCTTGAAAAATTGTCCTCTTGCCAGGACTAGAGGAGGGAGCCCCATAGCACCCCATAATTTTCTAGGCACACCAAGAAGTAGCACAGTTTCCACCTCATCCAAATACTTAAACACCGAAGAAATAATTCCCTAGAGCACCGAACATGACAATTCCCATAATGCAAAGGAGAAAATGGAACCTAAATACTGAAAGTGGCCCAAAAGAACCCAATGCATAGTCCACCATAACAACACTGGACCTTGAGAAAACAATTTGTCACCCATAGTGCCCAGAGCCTTCTCAGAGCCCAATTCACCAAAAACCCAAGCCACTAAACAAGGGAGGGAGACCTCCCAATTGGCTGAATGCACTAGGAAAAATAGAAAGAAAACATAAGGTAAAGATGAGCGCACTTGCCAATGGAGCCCTGCCATCCCGGAGTCTAGGATCGCACTGCCTGCCGAAGTTTCCTGGATTCCTCCCTATGTCATAGACGACATGCACAATATTTCCCTTGAGACCCACACTGGTATACTGTGTATGCCACAAAACTTGTTTTCCCAAACATCTTAGCCACCGAATGGCCCTACCAAGTACCCTCCCAATTCTTTAAACATATCCCTTTGTATTTACGCCAACCCAGAGTCTTGTTGATCACATGCTTGCCGACTAATTGAAACAATACTGGGGGGGTGACTCGCTTGCCCTTCCACCACCTCACATTAAATATTCTATCATGTCTCCACACAAGGGCTATCAGCCACCCAACTATCCTCCTCTTGGGCACGCACCCCTATCGGGGTAAGCCTTAGTTTTATTTTGTTTCAACTTTAATATTTTTATTTTTTAAACATTTTTTTTGTGTTTTTTCTATTTCCATTTAAATTATCATCTATTTTTAGAAGATATGTATAAGCTCCCATGCAACACTTGCTTTAATACATCATCATAATATTGGTCTACTTGCACATGGTATGTAAGTATATTGTCATATAGATAGCTTATGTGTTAATGATAATGACTATTACATTTGCAAATTTTCTATATGCTCACAGACAAGTTAAAAATGTAACCAATTTCATCACTAAATACACTTACACTTTAATCAAATGAAAGAAATTCATTAGTCACAAAAGCTTACAATGAATGAAACATTCACCTACATTAGCATAGCTTAGTAAAACATTTATTTCCAAGTAATAGGGAATACGTGAGACATTATGGTTACATCATTAGAACCCAACAATGCTCTCAACTACTCCAAACATTGTACCTCCCTAATCTACTTCAATCTTCAAAATTTTATTCCTACTCTGTTGTAATATACTAAGCATCAACTATATTAAATTAACTCTCAATAAAATTTGTAATTGGTATTTCCAACTACCTCGACCAAAATTCCTTATTAGGAAACTAGTAGTGACCATCATAGGTTTAGGGGAGAGTGACTTAACATTTCTCTAGTGACTCTGGGTTTTAAAGGATAAATGATTGACAAAGCCTCCAACCCTCTTGAGAAAACTAGGGTCCACACCCTTTCATGAACAATACTATGGAATTATGTACTGAAAGCTTTATCGACATATGAGATCCACATATTATTTATAAATAGAAAATTAAACAGTGATAATCACACATAATACTCAAATATTTACTCTAAACACCCTAAAGAAGGACACTTGTAAAATTTTAGAGCTGTGCATCTAATTTTATCATTAATCAACTTTATCATTTAGAATACAACATTTAGGCTCCTACTACACCCAAAATATATAATTCATTGATCCACATTAAATTACAAAATTAATTTCTAAATTGAAATTAAAAAACTATAGGTTGCAAAATCACCTGTAGAAAATCTGATGGTAGGTTAACCCGATAATGCAATATAAATCAAAGCAGAATATTATAACCTACTTCTACTATCAATTTTCGGAAGCTTAAAGATCGAGCTGAACAATATAACCAGAAGAAGAAGAATCAATGGCACAATACACATGAAAATACTTTGGGGAAAGCCTCAGCTAAAAACCCCACACTATTGTATTATCATACATGGTGGAAATACATAGGAATTATACAAAGCCTTGGCTCTCACAGCTAGCTAGCTCTCAGTAAAATTCTCACAGATGGTCACAATAAATCTTGGCTTTTCTCCAACCTTCCTCTCTGCCCTCCTTGCTCCTATTCTCTTGTGCTGTTCCTTGTGGATGATTCTCCTATTACCAAGTGGAAAACCTCCCTTCAAAACTATGCAATCCTCAAGGATTTATCCTTGACTGCATGCATGAGTTTTCCCCATGAGAAAACACATGCAATTGATAGTACACTGTCCTTGAACTTTAATCTTAACCGGGGCTTTCTCAAAATAGACATGCACGAGTTTTTGATGAGGGAATCTTCAGTTAACTGGAGTAGCACTAGTTGAGTGCATTAATGCATCAATTAACTGTTAACTCACTATTAGTTCCTCAAAAAATTTGGAACTAATTTAACTGGACTGAACTCAGTAAACTGAGTTAACTAATTACAACTCAAATATAATTCAATCTTATCTCCTTAATTTAAGGGATAACTCTTGCATGACTTCAGAAAGACTTCTAACTTGAATTTCTCCAACTAATTAATTTAAAATAAATAAATAAATTATTTTCAAGTAGCTGTTAAGACTAAATTCGATTTTAATTCACAATTTAATTCAAGGACAAATTAAATTGGAATATTCTTGTTGCCATATTTCAACATTACCTACCACAAAACCACCAAAAGAAAAAAAAAACATATGCCAAAAACTATAGAATATGGATGAAAAAAAAGTCATTTTTGGTTTTGGAGGTTCTATCCTCAAACTCTGAGATGTTGCTCTTCCTATGACCTCCTTGTAGTACCCCCTTGTAGTTCCCATAACATATGAATTATGCATGGAGCTAGTCATACAGAGGGTATAGCACATACTCAACAATATTGACATCAACCACTTAAATTTAGATTTATTTGGGTATGACATAACTTCTTCAACTTCTAGGCTAGTTTACAATACAAGCTCATGCATAATAATACAATGTATTTACGTACCGAGATTTTTCAACTAAAACTTATACGTTATAAGTAAAGCACATAATATATGCCATTGAAAACATAATCATTGCATATTTATAGTATTTATAAGTGGGTTCACATGACCATAATTTGGAATATGAATGTTTAATAATGTTCTAAAAATAAAGTGAAATAATCTTAGCTCAAGTGGTTTGGTGAAAAATTAGTTTCTCGAGCTGTGTGGGTTCAAGTCTTTGGAGACATGATGTAGTTGACCCATTTTTGGCATTTATGATATAGTTGTATTTGGGCTATACAACTATATCATAAGTGTGGAAAAAACACCCACAAATCAGACTACAAAGCCTAAAAACCTTCTACAAAGAGATCAAACCAAATAAATAATGGAGAAATACATCATTGCGTGAGGAAAATATGTTGTACATAAGGCTAATTTATAGGAGCAATGGAATTTTCTAGCAATAATTAGAAAATAATATTGATAATACAACAGATAAGGATGTTACGTAAGCTTACAAGTTCGAAGGTTTCTTTGTTGGACCTCTCACACCCCCCATAAGTGAAATGTACCGAGGAAAGAAAAAGAGAATGTGTCTTGGAAATGAGGCCTCTTTATTTATACTGAATTCCAAAATTGTATATGCCTTGAATATATCTCAGAATATCCTTCTTTGATTTCTAGTGAGTCCTTTGATGAGGATATTGAGATGATCTAGAAACTGTCCCTACTGCATAAGCAATATCAAGTTAGGTATGTGTTAATTAGAGTAGATTTCCAACTAGTTGGAAATACATTGTAGGATCCACCTATGGTGAGGTGAAAATAGTGTTAAGAGTAATTCTAGACTAAAAATGGGTATGTGTAGGCTTACAATTAGCCATGCCAAAGTGTTGAAATAAATCAAGGGCATATTTCTGTTGAAAGATGGTGACCCCCTGTTGTTATAGGAAGATTTCCCTAGAGCTAGGGTCGATAACCCCAACAAAGTGAAATAAAAAATCAATAAAGAAACTCAAACAAACATGCAAATCACTTTGAATTAACCAATTAGGTGATCGATACTCATAGGTGGGTTCTATATTTAGTGTAGATCCCATAGGGTCCAAACCCTAATCTCATGCTCCCAAGTTGCAAACTTGCAACACAATCAAGAAACCAAGAGAAGAAAGAAGATTTAAATGTATTCAACCATATATATCACATTAGTCCATAGTGAATTCCATTAAGAATTCCTAAACATGAAATATATACAATAGAAATGAGACATAACATGTGTTTTTATTTATTGAAAGTAGCAGTAGTAAGGTAGTTACAACATCACCTGATCTTGGATGCTGGTACCAATGGAACCTGTTAGTGCCTGTCAGTCATGTCAGTAACTGATGATCAAATGTGCTCTTAGAAAGTTTTTTATTAGGGTTTCAGGTCAAATTTTTATGGTTTCAAATAACTTTTTAATAAAACTTTGGTCATCGGTTAGGAAGGTCAGTCTTTACTACTCATTTCAGTTCCATGGTCAAATAATACCATCTTGGTCAAGTCAAATCACTGTTATAAGAGTCCCATAGTCATTATGGTCATAATTCATCTAATAAGCCCATGATAGGTCACCACTAGGTCATAAGGTTACTTTCTGAAAACTGGTCATTTCACCATTGAAATCCATTTTATAAAGGAGTAGTAAAGGTTAAGTTGGCAATTAAAGTTTTAAATCATGTTTTTATTTCATTTTTAATGAAATACTTTCATAAAGTCATGAAGCTGCAAAATGTAAAAGTCAAGTTATGAAAAGTCATAGTGGGTCCACTACCACTTGTAAGTGAAAAATCGATTTCCACAAGTTATAAAAGAGTCTCACTCACTCTCCATTTTCTCATTCCATTTTCCAATACATCACTCCACCCAATTAGGTCAAAATTTTCAGATAGATATTATCTTTTGCATGCCAAAGACAAGTTTCCTTTTTGTGCTGTACAAATCCTCAGGATGTGCTACACAAATCCTGGCAACTACTACGTTTTTCATCCAAAGGATGCAAGCTTCTTTGTAGTGATTTCTTCCACCACATTCAAGTTGTGTTGCAGTAAATACAGGTTGGTGGCCTCTCATGAAACTAAGGAAATTTGGGGTTTTTTGTTTTTTATAGACAAAGTTTTAGAAACACAACTTCACTGTGTTCAAAATAGTTATTCAAAATTCTAAGCCTTAGTTTTTTTGTTTTGTTTTTTTTTGTGAATCGAACTTTCTATTAATTGTCAAAAGATTTTACATACAATACCAAAAAACTAGTGGTCTCACCCCGAACGGGTTTCTTGACCATTGATAATTGACCATTACAAAACATCTAAAATACACTAGCCCAAATCCAATGAGGCCAAAAACACCAAAACACTTGCAAGATACATAGCACCCTAGTCACCATGTCTAATCGTTAGAAGTGATGGATGTCGGATTGTCAAGCCCTGCCCTTAGGGGGGAGGAGGGGGATACATGCAGTCTACATGTTTCTCCAGATGAGTCAACCATGATTCCAATTTGTCCATCTTTTCTAAAAGAAGATTCTAGCCACGCCACACCACAACCACTTGCTCACGAAGGTGGCATTGGAAGTATTGCAGCTGTTGGAGTGCTGCCACCATTGCCTCATGTTCCTCTTGGCGAGTCTTGTCCTAAGCCTCCAACATTGCCTGCATAAATTTCTTTGATGTCTTGGATGAAGCCACACGATTTGTGCCACCACAACGACTATGACCCTCGCTTGTAATTTTGCCACCTCCACACCACATCCAACCTTAGCACCTCCACGATGACCATTCCCCTTTAAACCAGGTAGGGATGGAGAGGCTTTGGCCACATGAGAAGACCTCAGGGTCGACTTCATGTTAGCGCCGATCGTAGAGGAAACACCAAAAAGCCAACAAACATGAACAAAAGCTATTGGTCTCCTACCACCCCATTACTAATATGAAACTCCTAAAGTGTGCACCAGTCCTTCAACCAAGCTTCCTCTGCTAACACCAAAAGAAATTATAAGGAGGCCCCCCCCCAAAAAAAAAAAAAAATTGCCACCTGCTCCCGAGTCGAAGAATTTCCACCTCTAGCCAGATGCCAATCCACCAACACCTTTCTTGCCGCTGAGGAACCTCTCTCCAAATGCACAACTCTTTTGGCTTCCCAATGACTTGTAGTTCCACCACTACCAGAGTTGCCTAGCTAGCATACAACATTGACGCGCCTCGAAAAATTGCCCTCTTGCCAGGACTAGAGGAGGGAGCCCCGTAGCACCCCATAATTTTCCAGGCACACCAAGAAGTAGCACAGTTTCCACCTCATCCAAATACTTAAACACCAAAGAAATAATTCCCAAGAGCATGACAAGTCCCATAATGAAAAGGAGAAAATGGAACCTAAATACTGAAAGCGGCCCCAAAGAACCCAATGCACAGTCCACCATAACAACATTGGACCTTGAGAAAACAATCTGTCACGCATAGTGCCCAGAGCTTTCTTAGAGCCCAATTCACAGAAAACCAAAGCCACTGAAAAAGGGAGGGAGACCTCCCAATTGGCTGAATGCACTAGGAAAAATAGAAATAAAACATAAGGTAAAGATGAGCGCACTTGCCAATGGAGCTACGCCATCCTGGAGTCTAGGGTCGCACTGCCCGTCGAAGTTTCCCAGATTCCTCCCTATGCCATAGATGACATGCACAATATTTCCTTCGAGACCCACACTGGTATACTGTGTATGCCACAAAATTTGTTTTCCCAAACATCTTAGCCACTGAATGGCCCGACCAAGTACCCTCCCAATTCTTTAAACATATCCCTTTGTATTTTCGCTAACCTAGAGAGTCTTGTTGATCACATGCTTGCCGACTAATTGAAAAAATACTGGGGGGGCGACTCGCTTGCCCTTCCACCACCTCACATTAAATATTCTATCATGTCTCCACACGGGGGCTATCAGCCATCCAACTATCCTCCTCTTGGGCACGCACCCCCATCAGGGTAAGCCTTAGTTTTATTTTGTTTCAACTTTAATATTGTTATTTTTTTAACTTTTTTTTTGTTTCCATTTTAATTACCATCTATTTTTAGAAGATACCTATAAGTTGCCATGCAACACTTGCTTTATACATCATAATAATATTGGTCTACTTGCACATGGTATGTAAGTATAATTGTCATATAGATAGCTTATGTGTTAATGACAATGACTATTACATTTGCAAATTTTCTATATGCTCACAACCAAGTTAAAAATGTAACCAATTTCATCACTAAATACACTTACACTTTAATCAAATGAAAGAAATTCATTAGTCATAAAAGCTTACAATGAATGAAACATTCACCTACATTAGCATAGCTTAGTAAAACATTTATTTCCAAGTAATAGGGAATACGTGAGACATTATGGTTACATCATTAAAACCCAACAACACTCTCAACTACTCCAAACATTGTACCTCCCTAATCTACTTCAATCTTCAAATTTTATTCCTACTCTGTTGTAATATACTAAAGTATCAACTATATTAAATTAACTTTCAATAAAATTTGTAACTGGTATTGCCAACTACATCAACCAAGATTCCATATTAGGAAACTAGTAGTGACCATCACAGGTTTAGGGGAGAGTGACTTAACATTTCTCTCATGAATCTGGGTTTTAAAGGATAAACGATTGACAAAGCCTCCAACCCTCTTGAGAAAACTAGGGTCCACACCCTTTCATGAACAATACTATGGCATTATGTACTGAAAGATTTCTACACATGAGATCCACATATTATTTAAAAATAGAAAATTAAACAGTGATAATCACACATAATACTCAAATATTTACTCTAAACACCCTAAAGGACACTTGTAAAATTTTAGAGTTGTACATCTAATTTTATCATTAATCAACTTTATCATTTAGAATACAACATTTAGGCTCCTACTACACCCAAAATATCTAATTCATTGATCCACATTAAATTACAATATTGATTTCTAAATTGAAATTAAAAAACTATGGGTTGCAAAATCACCTACCACAAAACCACCAAAAGAAAAAAAAAACATATGCCAAAAACTATAGAATATGGATGAAAAAAAAGTCATTTTTGGTTTTGGAGGTTCTATCCTCAAACTCTGAGATGTTGCTCTTCTTATGACCCCCTTGTAGTTCCCATAACATATGAATTATGCATGGAGCTAGTCATACAAAGAGTATAGCACATACCTAACAATATGTTAATTTAGACAATCATGTTTGCTGCAACAGACCTTGCTAGATACTAAGGCAATGAAGCCACTTGAAAAAATTACACTTGCCCAAATATCATAATAGTGCATTTGAATCAATATAAAATAACATAACATTGTTTCTTATCATATTATTTCTCATTCAATGTCTATGACATCAACAACTTAAATTTAGATTTATTTGGGTATGACATAACTTCTTCAACTTCTAGGCTAGTTTACAATACCAGCTCATGCATATTAATACAATGTATTCACGTACCGAGATTTTTCAACTAAAACTTATACGTTAGAAGTAAAGCACATAATATATGCCATTAAAAACATAATCAATGCATATTTATAGTATTTATAAGTGGGTTCACATGACCATAATTTGGAATATGAATGTTTAATAATGTTCTAAAAATAATGTGAAATAATCTTAGCTCAAGCAGTTTGGTGAAAAATTAGTTTCTCGAGCTGTGTGGGCTCAAATATTTGGAGACATGATGTAGTTGGCCCATTTCTGGCATTTATGATATAGTTGTATTTGGGCTATACAACTATATCATAAGTGTGGAAAAAACACCCACAAATCAGACTACAAAGCCTAAAAACCTTCTACAAAGAGATCAAACCAAATGAATAATGGAGAAATACATCATTGCGTGAGGAAAATATGTTGTACATAAGGCTAATTTATAGGAGCAATGGAATTTTCTAGCAATAATTAGAAAATAAGATTGATAACACAACAGATAAGGATGTTACGTAAGCTTACAAGTTCGAAGGTTTCTTTGTTGGAACTCTCACATCCCCCATAAGTGAAATGTATTGAGGAAAGAAAAAGAGAATGGGTCTTGGAAACGAGGCCTCTTTATTTATTTTGAATTCCAAAATTGTATGTGCCTTGAATATATCTCAGAATATGCTTCTTTGATTTCCAGTGAGTCCTCTGATGAGGATATTGAGATGATCTAGAAAATGTCCTTACTGCATAAGCAATATCAAGTTAGGTATGTGCTAATTAGAGTAGATTTCCAACTAGTTGGAAATACATTGTAGGATCCACCTATGGTGAGGTGCAAATAGTGTTAAGAGTAATTCTAGACTGAAAATAGGTATGTGTAGGCTTACAATTAGCCATGCCAAAGTGTTGAAATAAATCAAGGGCATATTTTTGTTGATAGATGGGACCCCTCTTGTTATAGGAAGATTTCCCTAGATCTAGGGTTGATAACCCCAACAAAGTGAAATAAAAAATCAATAAAGAAACTCAAATAAACATGAAAATCACTTCGAATTAACCAATTAGGTGACTGATAATCATAGGTGGGTCCTATATTTAGTGTAGATCCCACATGGTCCGAACCCTAATCTCATGCTCCAAAGTTGCAAACCTGCAACAAAATCAAGAAACCAAGAGAAGAAAGAATATTTAAATGTATTCAACCATATATATCACGTTAGTCCATAGTGAATTCCATTAAGCATTCCTAAACATGAAAGATATACAATAGAAATGAGACATAACATGTGTTTTTATTTATTGAAGGTAGCAGTAGTAAGGTAGTTACAACATCACTTGATCTTGGCCACTGGTACAAATGGAACCTGTTAGTGCATGTTAGTCATGTCAGTAATCAGTGATCAAATGTGCTCTTACAAATTTTTTTATTAGGGTTTCAGGTCAAATTTTTATGGTTTTAAATAACTTCTCAATAAAAATTTGGTCACCGGTTAGGAAGGTCAGTCTTTACTACTCCTTTTAGTTCCATGCTCAAATAATACCATCTTGGTCAAGTCAAGTCATTGTTAGAAGAGTCCTATAGTCATTATGGTCATAATTCATCTAATAAGCCCATGCTAGGTCACCACTAGGTCATAAGGTTAATTTATGAAAATTGGTTATTTCACCATTGAAATCCATTTTATAAAGGAGCAGTAAAGGTTAAGTTGGAAATTAAAGTTTTAAATCATGTTTTTATTTCATTTTTAATGAAATACTTTCATAAAGTCATGAAGCTGCAAAATGTAAAAGTCAAGTTATGAAAAGTCATAGTGGGTCCACTACCACTTGTAAGTGAAAAATCGATTTCCACAAGTTATAAAAGAGTCTCACTCACCCTCCATTTTCTCATTTCATTTTCCAAGACACCACTCCACCCAATCAGGTCGAATTTTTCAAATAGATATCAGCTTTTGCATGCCAAAGACAAGTTTCCTTTTTGTGTTGCGCAAATCCTGACAACTGCTACGTTTTTCATCCAAAGGATGCAAGATTCTTTGTAGTGTTTTCTTCCACCACATTCAAGTTGTGTTGTAGTAAATACAGGTTGGTGGCCTCTCATGAAACTCAAGTAATCCCTTAATTCTCTTGATTGTGTTGTTATGCTTCATTTCCCTCTCCTAGGGTTTTGAAAATATTTTTCAAGATTTAATGATTTCCATGGTCAATTATTATTAAAACTTGTATCTGTTGTTCATACACATTCTCCTATCCTAATCACACCTTCCCAAACACCCTCTATAAAACTCCTCCTCAAATTCCATCATTTTCACGTAAACCCTAGCCATAACACACTTTCCTAACCTTGGACTGTGTTTCTCTTCTTTGAAACCCTTCCCCTCACCCAAATTTGAAAATTTAACCTTCATTAGCTCCCTAACATACCTCACTATACCCCCAATTTTTCCCAATTTTTTCTAGTCCCCTGCCCCATTCATTTCCCTAATTTCCTCAATTTTGCAAAATCCCCTGTTTTCCTACAAGTGAAACCCTAGTTTCTCTCCTATAGAGCTAGGTGTTATCATGGAATCTGAAACCTCTAAACAAAAGAGACATAGAGGAGAGCATGTCATCAGATATGAACCTACCTCAACTTAGGAGATATTGTCATCTCCTTTCATTAGAAAATCATTTGAAGATGTAGGTTGTCTTACCTTTCGCCAGAGAATTGAGCAACTGAAGTTTCATGATGAACTGACCAATGCTTTTTCCACCAAATTAAGAAGGGATAAAGTGACTATAGCAGTTGTTGAGTTCACTGTTTCAAGGAAAATCATCTCCACAGCCACAGGGATTCCAAACACTGGAGAAATTTGGTTCAAGAAAAGATACATTGACCTTCAGAATTACAAGATGTACCCTAAAGCACAATATAAGACATCTCTAAAACATGATTTTCCATTCAGACATTTGCTGGAAAGATATGCCCCTCTCATGAAATTGATCATGAAGTATTTTACATGTGAGCGCAGGTATTCAAGGCTGTATCAATACCACATGAGGCATTTGATGAATTTCACTGGTGTTCAACCACTCAACTTGTCTTGCTATCTGTAAAAAAGCCTAACAAAAATGATAGAGAAGGTACAAAAGATGGGATAAAATAATCACACTAGTTTATTTCATCATGGCTTGGTGAAAGTTCTAGTTTGTCATCAATTAGTACAGGTAAATTTGTCTTAGGATGGCTTTTCAAATTCAACCTTTCCTCCATATTCTTCAACTATATCTAGTGATGAATCAACACCTCCAAACTCACTAGTACAACAAGAGGTTTCTTCTTCAAGTAGACCTACCAAGAAGAATTATAGGGCAGAAGTGACTAAGACTTACTCTGGAGGTGAAAGGCTTGTGTTTGCTCCAAATATTGTTGAAAGGGCCAAACCTACAGTAGGTGAAAAAAGAGCATCCCCACAACATGAGAAATTCACTCATCCAGGTAACAACATGACAAATGTGGAGAAAGGCCATGAAGACAAAGTTGCAAAGAAAATCATAAGGGGTAAGGAGGCTGAGATCAAAAGGTTGGAAGAAAAGTTGACAGAGGAAAATGCTTTAATAACATGCTTACAACAAGAAAACATGCAACTGAAAGTAAACCAAATGATCCAAAACAAACACACAACCTATAAAGGGAAAATCAGTGGTTCAGTTGGATGTTTTAGAAGGCAAAGGAAAGAAAAGCACATTAGGGATACCAAGAACAAGAGCCTTCAAGGGAGTCCTTGAGCTACAAAAATAAGTTTCTCCACTCATAGGTCAAATCATTGTAGATGACTTAATCACTAGAGAAATCAATGCAGGCAGAGTATATTGGATTGAAAAAGTTAATGGCCATCTAGAGAAGCTCCTCAAGAACGAAAGTAGAGACAATAAATTGCAAAGGCATATGGCTATGCATTACTACACAAGAAACAAGGTATCCCAAGTCAGAATTAAACATTTGAAGAAAAAGCTCAAGGAAACCCTAACAAGCCAAAAGGACAAAGAAAAGCTTGATCTACTTGTTGAGGCCTCTCTCATGGCATGAAATATCATATGATGGCTTCACTTGGAAATTTTGAGAATTTTTTGTCATTTTGAAAATTTTGATGGTTTTTAGCCTGTTTTAAAACACAGAGGCAACTATATGCGCAACACCTAGGCGCTACGCTTTTTCCTCAGCCATCCAAATGCCAAAAACTTTATATGCTTAGATAGATAATCACTCCTACATGTCAGATATCCACTTTTGCAAGTTTGTCAGTAGACAAATTGGGAGAAAATGCTCAAAAACAAGTCAAAAAATCACTTTCTGCCATTGTTTTGAAGCACGCGCTGTGCATATCGGAGTAGTCTTGGGAAAATCAATTTTTCTCCTTGTTGGAGTGTCCAAATCATCCGCTTGAATAGTCAAATGACAAATAGAAACTCATAGATTTCTAATGAGCTATCAAGTTATGAATTTGGAAGCTGGCGCTACACAAATGCCTGAATGCATTGCGCATATCCTTGATGGCGCTGCACATATCCCTTTAACGATTTTTTCTCAACATGTCTTCAAACGATCTTTATTTGATGATGTAATTTTAGTAGTTTGATGTCTTGATGATGTAATCATGAATAAATTAACATAATAGGTTGTTTTTATATTTAATTAGGCCTCATTAATGAATAGAAACTCAAATCAAAGTCTAAGAGAAGAGTTTGTTTTCACCCTTCTCGCTCTCACTTGTTGGTTGAGATATTCTTGGAAATTGTTCCACCATTCATGGATTCGACCCCTAAAGATAGGGAAAATATTTATCTTAGTCTATATGTATCATTTTCTTAGTCAGATAGAAGGGTTGGACATTTGAGGAGACAATTCTTGTAACTTGTGCTTCAACATTTTCAGGAAATCAAAAGAACAATGGCAACTATTATCTAGGAATTCATGTGCAATGAGTTTGTCATGTTGTTTTTCTCTGTTATAGTTTCATATGAAAGATATTCATGTTCTCTTTCCATTCATCAATTTCTTTAGTGGGTTTTCCTAAGTTTATAAGCATAATTCTTTTCAATAAGCTTTGTTTTGATGGAAAAATATGTTATGTGCTATTTTATTTCTTGCTTAATGAATTCATGATATATATGTTCATTAAGGCCTATTATTTCTTCTTAACAATACACTACACTGACAAACCCTAAGCCAGCACAAAACTATTGCTACCTTGCTCCTTTATATCTTTGCTGTTGTTACCCTTTTGATCCCTTGACCTAGTTACCTGGTTTTCATCCCTTGTCCAGCATCAAAACCTTAAATTTTCAAAACCTACCTAAGCCTAGCATATCTAGCCTAAAATCCTTTTATATTCCAGTCAATTCTTTGGCTGTGATCTCATAGAGAGAGCCCTCTCTGGTTTGGTAGGGCTAGCTACCAAACTAAAAGCTTGGTCTGTGGTTACGTCTGCCGATTCCTCTCAACCTGGGACATTGTGGCGGATAACATTTTGGCACCGTTGTCGAGGAAGAAATTGATATATTATTCCTGGGATTCATTCTATAAGTTCATTAAAGATTGGTTCTGTGGGTGACATCATCCAGTATCTAAAGAAAGGCTGATTTAAGAAATCATATCAAGTTTAAGGTGTAAAAATTCCGGCTCGTGAAAGACATAAAGGTCAAATCTTGACTCAAATCCACCTCCTATTATTGATAACCCAGAAAAACTACTTAGGAAACTCAAGTCACCTATTCCTGAAATTATAGCTCGAAAACTAGAAAGAACTACTTCTTTGCCTGAAAATTTATTCACTGTTGAACATCTTCCTTTTGATATTCAGTTTGAGCTATCTCTTTTCAGATCAAAATTCGAGTCTTTCCTTTCTGAATTGATACTTGATCCTATTCAATTCGATTCTCACCTACTTTCTTCTAAATCCCTATTTTCTAAAGTTGATCATGAGCTTTGATTAAACTTTGATAAACTCTAGAGTCTAGTTGACCAACTTCAAATCACTACTGAAAAAGCTTACATTCAATATCAGCTTGAAAATCTAGTTGTTGCTTCATCCTCTATTGCACCTTCAAATACATCAACTACTTCATCTATTTTAACATCACCTCCATTAGTGTCATCATCTTTATCTACACAACCCATTGTAGTACCTCTACTACATCTTCTAGCAGTCATGGCACGGTTCCCCCCCAATGTTACATACTCAACTTGCTGCTTGATGAGCCCCAAAAATGAGTAATTATGTGGGCTCATTCAGCCTCCTAATTTGAATTAATCCACCATTATCATTAGTTTATTGCATGTTCTTGATTATATTTATGCTAATAGGGTGAATTGGGTTAGTCATTATGCCAACAAGTCTAATGTGTGCTTTATGCAGATTTTTAGTCAATTTTGAGACAAAATCAAAGGTTTAAATGAGCACTTGGCAGCCAAATTCGTGGAGAGGATTTGTAGGAAGGTGTCCCCTTCATTTATGAGCCTTTACCTCGAATTCTCCACCAGTAGCTCGGAGTTCAAGGGCCACCACATCGATTATCACAAGGGCAGCCGAGCAAGGGCTAGTAAAGTTGTTGTTAACTGCAAGTTTTGGCAGCCGAGTTCCTAAAGTTTAGGAGGACTGTTGGGGTCCTCAATTTGTATAAATAAGAAGGCTAAGGGCCTCAGCTCAGTTAGCTAGTTGGCAGTTCGATTTTAGTCATGTTTTAGGCAGTAAGATTAGCTCTGCATTTTAGCACATTTTCAAGCTTTTTCTTGTAGACAGTTTTTGGGATGTAGCTATTCTTTTGATCAATAAAGATGAATCCAGCTCTGCACCAGCTCTAATCTTCCTTAGGAGGCTGTAGCTCTTAGGGTTGGGCCCAACTCAAGTGCCCAGTACCTCCTTTGTGTATTTTTATGTGTCTTTACTGCATTCATAGAATAATTTCTGCTATTTAGTTTAAAATCTTGCTTTGTTACTTAGGTTTTTTTTGATGATTAAAATAGATTTTCATGCTTCAGGTTGATTTGATAGGTTGGTAGCAGAAAAGATATTCGAAAAAGGCCACCAATCAACCCTTGATCTCACCTCTCCCTCCTTGGGACCATGAGCTGAGACCAAGGTGTCCTTGCTGCCATAAAAACACTGTTCTTGCTTCTTCATGCAATTTCTAGTGTTAGATTCTTAGTTGCAAAAGTTAGTACCAGTTGTGATTACATGCTTAGATCCATTCTTGCTTGGTTTCCATAGTTTTTTTACATGATTTGCTGCCAATAAACTTCTGTTCATCATGCTTATGGTTTCTAGGTCAAATTAGGTCAAAATAGCTAGATCTTTGGTTTTCTTAGTCTTTGTTGGTTAGTTTTGAAAAATAACGTGCAGAGCGCCTGTGAAACCTCCTCTCCTACCCTTACCCCATCAATGCAACCTGCTGCATCCTCTAACTCAGATTCTTGCCTCTCATTTGCCACGTTTTCTCGCTTTGCCCTAGTTCCTACATTCTTGCACAACATTGCTTCTCTTATCTTCGAACCAACCCAATCGCCTTAACCACTCTTCATCCTCAATCACCAAGTCCTAGACCTCCTGACACCCTTATCGCACCTCCATTTCCACTTCTTCACCTTTTTTCCACCATCAACCCTCCAAAATTCCCTTTCGGAACATCTTGTAGAAGCCACAGAACATCCTGTAGAACCCCTGTAGACTTCCTGTAGAAGCTCACGAAAGCGGTTTCTTGAGATCCGATCACTGTGAAACTCTCTGGAAGGGTGCTAGGGACCCCTTAGGCCCTCTTCTAACCTTCCCAACCTCATGCAAGCATTTCCTTTCACCAATCAACCTCTGCACAGAAAAAAATAGTCAAAGCACATGCATAATAACTCTGCCAACTTACTCAAAAATACAAAAAGATGTTTCTTTTCAGATTTCACTTCAGAAGTAGCTTAGACACATGCACTTAACCTTCCAAAGAATCAATGGCATATTTTTCAGTAGCTTTCATCATTTTTCTTGCATCAGAAGGGCTAGTTGGTAAAACTAGGGTTTGCATTTCCATTCAGCTTTTTAGTTTCTTTCTGCAAGTAGATTAGCCTCCTTCGATTTAGCTTTCATCCATTAGTTAAAAACTTCTTCTAAGAGCTCATAGAAGTTGGCTTAAGCTCCTAGCAGACTTGTGCCAGCTGATCAAGTGACAGTCGCGGCAAGAGCTAGTACTTGTGCATATAGCACCGTCGCTTCCAAGTTTGTTACGAACTACCGGGTTCATAAAATTAAAGAAGGGAGTTCCAGGAGTTGCAGCATTATTGCTGCAATACTGGGGCTCACCATATTTTTGGCGCCGTTGCCGGGGAAGTGTCAGAGTATTGGTGATTGCTGCTTTTCTTCTATTTTCTACTACAACCTTCTGCTAAGTAATTTATTTTAGCAAGCGTAGAGTAGATTGTTTCATTTCCATTCTGCAATTTCATTTCTGCAAAAATAGATTAGACATTTCCTGCTTTCATAGATTAGCATTTCAATTCCGCAAGCGTAGATTAGCATTTCAATTCTGCAAGCGTAGCCTAGCATTTCATTCCTGCGATTTCATTTCAGCAAAATAGATTAGTCCTTTCTTGCTTTCATTTCAATTCCGCATTTTCATTTCAGAAAGATAGATTTCAGTTAGTTGCAGTTCAATCTATTTTACTTTTTGCAGGTACAAGCAAAAAAAAAAAACAAAAACCAATGAAAAAGATTTCCTTTCATGCCTTGTAGGAGTAGAGGTAAGTCAGAAAAATATTTGCACAACACCCCCCCACTGCTTCACATAGCCAACCTTCTCTCTTCTTCGATGGCTGTGATTAAGAAGAAGCCCTAGGTGGACATCAAGGCATATTTGAAGAACCTCTAGGGGAGAAGAAAAAGAAAACATTCCTCTGGAGCAAATGGCTACAAGTAGAAATGTTGGGAGCAGTACCTTATCCAAAAATGAATTTGCAAATCAGATGGAAGATTTCAAGAGCGAGATGAGGCAGTTTCTTGCCATGCAAATGGATACCTTGCGGATCCAAAAGAAGCAAGAGAAAGCTGAGAGGGCTTTGGCCATTTTTTGTCCCAGGTGCACTAGAAAGCATAGTAGGAACAAATGTCCATTGCACTCCATAAAAGTGTGTTTTGTCTGTGACGAAGACCATCCTACGAATCAGTGCCCTTCCTTGCCTGGACTTAAAGCTGCATATCAGAGGGCCAAAGGAGTCACTGAATCACTCTATAATATGAACCGAAGGAGGCCAAATGGACCCATACCTTACTAGCAGGGAATGCAAGGGACATTCCAGACCCATTATAACCCCTATCAAGCCACTTCCATGCTTTCTTGGGGTCCCCCTGCTCATCCTTCCTAGTCCACACCCCCTCCTTGGTCGTATCCTCCTCAATACCATGCTTCTCCAGTTGCTCATTCGTTTCACTCTTATGCTAAGCCACAGCCTCAGTGGAATGCACCTCATCAGGGGTGGAGGCCCCAATACAACTCTCCTCCCACTCCTTTGCCTCCACCACCTGCCCAACCACAACCCCATCCACATCCATCTCAAATATACACCCACACTCAACTACCCGTACCACCATTTCCAAACCCTTACATTGGAATAGCTCAACCCAATTGCAAAGCTGAGGCACAACATGTCTAAACGAATCCTCTTGAGCTCAATGATATTCACCATAGCTCAGGAGGAGTATTGCAAAAAAGAGACTATATTGAAAGCATTAAAGGACCACATCGAGAAAAAGAAGATTCAAAAGAAAAGAGCAAAGAACCATGGGCTGCACTTGATTAAGAGAAGGAATCAAAATCCGAGATCGAGAGAGTTCCCTCATGGCTACCATCAAATCTTCCATGTATTCAAGAGAAAAATCAGCAAAAAGAGGAAGATGAGAAGGTTATGGTAGAAGGTGACATGAAACATGATCCAGATCAGCAAAAGGACCAAGGATATCAGAGCTATATTGAGATCTGGTTTCAGACGGTCACTAAGTTGCAGCAGCACTCTATTCCTCAGCTATGTTTGATCCCTTCAAAGTCAAATCATTTGGTCTCTGAAATTCGGATCCCTGTCAAAGCATGCATTTCAAGCCTCCACATCATTTTGTCTCTAATCTTGATGTGCACATGGCTCCATTGGAAGTACTCTTATACTTGAAAATGATTTTGTTTTTCAAGTAGGGTAGGGTAGAAAAAAAAAGAAAAAAAGAAAAAGAAAAAAGAAAATAAGAGAAAAATAAAAATCTAAGGTGAAAACCTCCTCAGAGGTGCCTTAGATTGGCTCATTGATTGAAAACCTCCATGAGGCGGTCAATGGGTTGGAAATAAGAGAAAAGAAAAAGAGAATAAGATCCTTGGGTGAAAACTTCCCTTGGAGGCGCCGAGGGCAGGCAATTAGGGTGAAAACCTCCATGAGGTGCCCTAGTTGTTTTCAAAAAAAAGAGAAAAAGAAAGAAGAAAAAAGAAAAAAGAAAAAAGAAAAAGAAAAATAAACCTAATTTCCATTGAATAATTGCAGGTTGCAGCAAGGACATTGCAGGTTAGGAGGATCGCTCAAAACAAAGACAAAGGAAGTTCTGTGCCTTCTACAGGAAGTTCTGTGTCTTCTACAGGAAGCCTACAAACAAGCCAAAATTGATCTCCGAAGAGGACCCGAAGGCTGGGAATATGTCCATGAGGCCTGCACACATCCATGTTTCCATCCCTCACCCTTCTCCATTATTTTTTTCCATCTCATTGTGCTTCTTTCCTAAAAACTGTGTTCTACAGGAAGTTCCTGTAGAAATTACAGGAAGCTAGAAATGGATTTCAAAAAGGGAGTTTGGCGAACATGATAGCTTCCTAAAGGGTTCATAAGTCCTCCTACAATCCTCAAACCTCTCCTCCATCATTTCCATGCCTACATCACAGCCCAAGCTCATTTTCTCTTACCATGCAAAAAACTGCAGAATGCTTGGAAGGAAAAATGCATAGTGCTGAAATTTGTTTTTCCCCTAACTTGAAAACCGTGCATCCATTTACAAAACTGTTACAGGGGGAGTTGTATAGGGATGATGGCAACATGCCCGAGCAATTTCAGCCAATTCCAATGCACGGTTTCCAAGAAATTAGCCTCAACACCTTCAACCATTTTTGCATTTTCTCCATATTTGTGCATCCATTTCAAAACCTGTTTCATGGGGAGATGCATATGGGTGATAGTAACCTACCCAAGCAGTTTCAGCCGATTCTGATGCACGGTTTCCGAGAAATTGACCCCTGTAATCTTTAGCCATTTTCAGTTTTTCTCTATATCTGTGCATCCATTGACCACAATTTTGCTATGCGAGGTGCATAACAATGATAGAAGCACGCTCAGAAAGTTTCAGGTCAATCCGATCTATCGTTTGGGAACTATGGAGAAAACAAGTTGTTGTCCTGCAAAAATCCAGCATCAGCAGCATGAAGGTGCAAATTTGAAGGATGAAAATGACTTCTGCAGCTTAGATCCGGCCAGAGGATACCCGCACAAGAAAATAACCACACATCAGACAACAAAAAGCAGCATAAAGGGTCTAGGCATGCAACAATGGAATATGAGCATGCAGCAGCAAAAAGGACCAAGCAGCACGTCAAGTTACAGGTATGTGTCTAAACCAGTTCCTCTATCTGCATCTATATGATTCGAAAGTGCATAAACGAATGAAATGGTGGGATTAAGCCAAGAAGCTAGAAAATTTAACCCGACAGTTCACTTTCCAGTTCTCTAGCGCTCAGCTGGAAATCATGCAGCATAAGTGTATAGTCAACTCACGTGAAATTTAAAAAACAGGTAGTGTTGGCCGTTTGAACTCCAGTGCAACTGATGTCAAGTGATTAACAAGAAGAGAACATACAGTTCATAATAGCACTGCAGTCTGCATGTGGCCACGTACACCTGGCCACCTCACTCCCTCACCACGAATCACGTCGAAATTAAAAGATGCTCCGCTGAAACTCACACCACCTTCTGTCATTTTGAACTTGCAACGTCCTCGACTGGAGTACGCGTCTGCTGCTTCCAAAAAAAAAACTATTAACCAGTCGTCCTCCGCTGGATTTTCTACCTGTTTTCGAAATTCTCCCGCGTATTGGGCTTGCTCAAAGGCGCAGTAACATTCTATAGGAACTGGGAAGGTCTTCTACAGGAAGAATCCTACAGGAAATATTGCACAGCTTCCTGGAGCAGGGGGGCCTGGGATCTTTTTCTTCGTCGAATTAGGAGCTCTAAACAAGGTAGGCTCGAAAAACTTCTCCATGCATGGTATGTTTTGAAAAGGTGGTGAATTGAACAGTATCAGATTGGGGAATCAGAGAAAAGTCTGCCTGTGAATTGAAAGAAGAGCGTTTGCCTGTGTACTGCACTGGGTTTCCCAGTTGTTTCTGCATCAAGATTCTCCTCCACATTTCCTGTTTCTAAAATTATCCTATAAGGAAGGCATATGCAGCTGTGAGAGCCAGCCTGCGGATGAACATTTTAAAATTTGCATATCTGAATGTGTCCTGAGAAGAAAACTTGGTCTTTGTCCTCTGTCTATAGAAGCAAAACTCTTCCTTTCATAACCAGATAGCTGGGAGCTGAGTCACAACAGTGTAGAAACCAGGGAATTGGTGCTCATTGATATTTATAGCCGAGGAATTCTTCGTTGAGTCCAGAGGGAAACCATAAAGAACATTCCCTTTTCTGACCAAAGCATAAAAAAGGGAAATCTTCCGAAACATGTCTCGGGATGACAATATCAGAGTTTTTGCCAAAAATGTCACCCCATCCAACAATGAGGAAGAAGAACACATTGAAATAGGTGAGAAAACCAATGATGAAGAAACACAAGACATTCAGGCACAACAAGAATAGAGAGGAAAAGGAGAAATGGGCCAGGTTACTGAGCCTAAAACAGAGGTGCAGACAACAACACAAACACCACGAGAAAAGAGGATGCAGAGTAGGGCAGAAAAGGTTGGAAAACCAAAAATGAGAGCTGTCACAGCCAAAGAATGCACATCCAAATAACAGGGGAAGACACATCCTGAAATAAGAGCAACACAGCCAGAAACAGTTGACACAGGGGCTTCTACAGGAAGCAGAAAAAAAGAGCAGCAAGAGGAGAAATCACCCGAGATTTGGGCTAGGGAGGCAACAACTGTGCTTGCTGCCCTAAGCACATCTCCAAAACAAAAAGGGAGGCGAAAAAGGGAAACATCCATGTACTTTAAAGCAAAGAGGAGCACACGGATCAAAGTGGGCAGACCCCAGCCACAGTCAAGGGAGCCAATTATCATTGAGGACACCACAGCTAAACAAAAGGAGGAGTCTCCTTCAAAGATAACCATCACCTATGAACAAGGAAGCCAAAAACCTTCACTTGGAGAGAGAGAATTCAGATAATGGACTCAAAGACAGCTCTACAGGAAGCTGAGATAGTTCTACAGGAAACTCTGGCTAAGTTAAAAGAGACTGAGAAATTGGAGGAAAAGGCAGCCAAACCATCACAGGAAGAAGAAAAGGCTGAGGAAATATTGGAACCCAGCCCTCAGCCTAGCTTGGGCTCATACTATAACTTGTTAGAAGCCGGGAAGATAATTCCCCAGAAATTCGCAGTGCCACTTTTCTTTGCACTAGAACAGGAAAGGGTTAGGACTCACATTTAGATGAGGATTACGAAATCCAAGGGTGTGGCAGACATAGGCCACCTAGAAGAACAACTCAAGGAATAAAGAAAAGAATTGGCCATGGTAAGACATGAGGAAATCAATCAAAGGACCAAACTACAAGAGGAGAATGAGATGTTGAAATAACAGTTACAGCTACAGGGAAGTCATAACGAAGATAGGCCCTCCATTTTGGCAGAACAGCAGTAGCAAGAAGGGCCTCCAGCAGACAAGGAAACATTTGATGAAAAACAGAGAGAGGACAAGCTGCAGGCTGAGGTTGAGGTGCTAACAAAACAGCTACAGAAGAAGAGGAGCACAAGCAGTGGAAGGACATGGACAAGAAGGCAGAATTTTATGGCACACATGAGTAGACTATATCAGAAGCTTGGGATGATAAGGAGGCCACTAGGGCCATCAAAGATGAAGAGATAGATTAGTTGCTCAAAGGATGAGCAACACTTTCAGTAGGGGGTGATGATGAGCCCCAAAAATGAGTAATTATGTGGGCTCATTCAGCCTCCTAATTTGACTTAATCCACCATTATCATTAGTTTATTGCATGTTTTTGATTATATTTATGCTAATAGAGTGAATTGGGTTAGTCATTATGCCAACAAGTCTAATGTGTGCTTTATGCAGATTTTTAGTCAATTTTGAGACAAAATCAAAGGTTTAAATGAGCACTTGGCAGCCAAATTCGTGGAGAGGATTTGTAGGAAGGTGTCCCCTTCATTTATGAGCCTTTACCTCGAATTATCCACCAGTAGCTCGGAGTTCAAAGGCCACCACATCGATTATCACAAGGGCAACCGATCAAGGGCTAGTAAAGTTGCTATTAACTGCAAGTTTTGGCAACCGAGTTCCTAAAGTTTAGGAGGACTGTTGGGGTCCTCAATTTGTATAAATAAGAAGGCTTAGGGCCTTAGCTCAATTAGCTAGTTGGCAATTCGAGTTTAGTCATGTTTTAGTCATTTTTTAGGTAGTAGGATTAGCTCTGCATTTCAGCACATTTTCAAGCTTTTTCTTGTAGATAGTTTTTGGGATGCAACTATTATTTTGATCAATAAAGATGAATCCAGATTTGCACCAGCTCTAATCTTCCTTAGGAGGCTATAGCTCTTGGGGTTGGGCCTAACTCAAGTGCCCAGTACCTCCTTTGTGTATTTTTATGTGTCTTTGCTGCATTCATAGAATAATTTCTGCTATTTAGATTAAAATCTTGCTTTGTTACTAAGGTTGTTTTTGATGATTAAAATAGATTTTCATGCTTCAGGTTGATTTGATAGGTTGGTAACAGAAAATATCTTTGAAAAAGGCCATCAAGCAACCCTTGATCTCACCTCTCCCTCCTTGGGACCATGAGTTGAGACCAAGGTGTCCTTGCTGCCATAAAAACACTGTTCTTGCTTCTTCATGCAATTTCTAGTGTTATATTATTAGTTGCAAAAGTTAGTACCAGTTGTGATTACATGCTTAGATCCATTCTTGCTTGGTTTCCATAGTTGTTTTACATGATTTTTTGCCAATAAACTTCTGTTCATCATGCTTATGGTTTCTAGGTCAAAGTAGGTCAAAATAGCTAGATCTTTGGTTTTCTTAGTCTTTGTTGGTTAGTTTTGAAAAATAACGTGTAGAGCGCCTGTGAAACCTCCTCTCCTACCCTTACCCCATCAATTCACCCTGCTGCGTCCTCTAACTCAGATTCTTGCCTCTCATTTTCCACGTTTTCTCGCTTTGCCCTAGTTCCTACATTCTTGCACAACATTGCTTCTCTTATCTTCGAAACAACCCAATCGCCTTAACCACTCTTCATCCTCAATCACCAAGTCCTAGACCTCCTCACACCCTTATCTCACCTCCATTTCCACTTCTTCACCTTTATTCCACCATCAACCCTCCAAAATCCCCTTTCGGAACATCCTGTAGAAGCCACAGAACATCCTGTAGAACCCCTGCAGACTTCCTGTAGAAGCTCACGAAAGCAGTTTCTTGAGATCCGATCACTGTGAAACTCTCTGGAAGGGTGCTAGGGACCCCTTAGGCCCTCTTCTAACCTTCCAAAACTCCTGCAAGCATTTCCTTTCGCCAATCAACCTCTGCACAGAAAAAAATAGTCAAAGCACATGCATAATAATTCTGCCAACTTACTCAAGAATACAAAAAGATGTTTCTTTCCATATTTCACTTCAGAAGTGGCTTAGACACATGCACTTAACCTTCCAAAGAATCAATGGCATCTTTTTCAGTAGCTTTCATCATTTTTCTTGCATCAGTAGGGCTAGTTGGTAAAACGAGGGTTTGCTAGGGTTTGCATTTCCATTCAGCTTTTTAGTTTCTTTCTGCAAGTAGATTAACCTCCTTCGAGTTAGCTTTCATCCATTAGTTAAAAGCTTCTTCTAAGAGCTCATAGAAGTTGGCTTAAGCTCCTAGCGGACTTGTGCCAGCTGATCAAGTGACAGCCGCGGCAAGAGCTAGTACTTGTGCATATAGCACCGTCGCTTCCAAGTTTGTTACGAACTACCGGGTTCATAAAATTAAAGAAGGGAGTTCCAAGAGTTGCAGCATTATTGCTGCAATACTGGGGCTCACCATCTTTTTGGCGCCGTTGTCGGGGAAGTGTCAGAGTATTGGTGATTGCTTCTTTTCTTCTATTTCCTACTACAACTTTCTGCTAAGTAGTTTATTTCAGCAAGCGTAGAGTAGATTGTTTCATTTCCATTCTACAATTTCATTTTCGCAAAAGTAGATTAGACATTTCCTGCTTTCATAGATTAGCATTTCAATTCCGCAATTTCATTTCTGCAAGCGTAGATTAACATTTGAATTATGCAAGCGTAGATTAGCATTTCAATTCCGCAAGCGTAGCCTAGCATTTCATTCCTGCGATTTCATTTCAGCAAAATAGATTAGCCCTTTCCTGCTTTCATTTCAATTCCGCATTTTCATTTCAGCAAGATAGATTTCAGTTAGTTGCAGTTCAATCTATTTTAGTTTTTGCAAGTACAAGCAGAAAAAAAAAAAAAAACAAAAATCAATCAAAAATATTCCCTTTCATGCCTTGTAGGAGTAGAGGTAAGTCAGAAAAATATTTGCACAACACCCCCCCATTGCTTCACACAGCCAGCCTTCTCTCTTATTCAATGGCTGTGATTAAGAAGAAGCCCTAGGTGGACATCAATGCATATTTGAAGAACCTCTAGGGGAGAAGAAGAAGAAAACATTCTTCTGGAGCAAATGGCTACAAGCAGAAATGTTGGGAGCAGTACCTTATCCAAAAATGAATTTGCAAATCAGATGGAAGATTTCAAGAGCAAGATGAGGCAGTTTCTTGCCATGCAAATGGATACATCGCTGATCTAAAAGAAGCAAGAGAATGCTGAGAGGGATTTGGCCATATTTTGTCCCAGGTGCAATAGAAAGCATCCTAGGAATGAATGTCCATTGCACTCCATAGAAGTGTGTTTTGTCTGTGACGAAGACCATCCTACGAATCAGTGCCCTTCCTTTCCTGGACTTAAAGCTGCATATCAGAGGGCCAAAGGAGTCACTGAATCACTCTATCATATGAACTGAAGGAGGCCAAATGGACCCATACCTTACCAGCAGGGAATGCAAGGGACATTCCAGACCCATTATAACCCCTATCAATCCACTTCCATTCCTTCTTGGGGTCCCCCTGCTCATCCTTCCTGGTCCACACCCCCTCCTTGGTCGTATCCTCCTCAATACCATGCTTCTCCAGTTGCTCATTCGTTTCACTCTTATGCTCAGCCACAACCTTAGTGGAATGCACCTCATCAGGGGTGGAGGCCCCAGTACAACTCTCCTCTCGCTCCTTTGCCTCCACCACCTGCTCAACCATAACCCCATCCACATCCATCTCAAATATACATCCACACTCAACTACCCGTACCACCATTTCCAAACCCGCACATTGGAATAGCTCAACCCAATTGCAAAGCTGAGGCACAACATGTCCAAACGACTCCTCTTGAGCTCAATGATATTCACCATAGCTCAGGAAGAGTATTGCAAAAAAGAGACTATATTGAAAGCATTGAAGGACCACATCCAACAAAAGAAGATTCAAAAGAAAAGATCAAAGAACCATGGGCTGCACTTGATGAAGAGAAGGCATCAAAATCCGAGATTGAGAGAGTTCCCTCATGGTTACCATCAAATCTTCCATGTATTCAAGAGAAAAATCAGCAAAAAGAGGAAGATGAGAAGGTATCCAGATCAGCAAAAGGACCAAGGATATCAGAGCTATATTGAGATTTGGTTTCGGACGGTCACTAAGTTGCAACAACACTCTATTCCTCAGCTATGTTTGATCCCTTCAAAGTCAAAAGTCTCTGAAATTCGGATCCCTGTCAGAGTATGCATTTCAAGCCTCCACATCATTTTGTCTCTAATCTCAATGTGCACATGGCTCCATTGGAAGTACTCTTACACTTGATTTTTTTTTTTTCAAGTAGGGTAGGGTAGAAAAAAAAAGAAAAAAAAGAAAAAGAAAAAAGAAAATAAGAGAAAAATAAAAATCTAAGTTGAAAACCTCCTCGAAGGCGCCTTAGATTGGCTCATTGATTGAAAACCTCCATAAGGCGGTCAATGGGTTGGAAGGAAGAGAAAAGAAAAAGAGAATAAGATCTTTGGGTGAAAACCTCCCTTGGAGTCGCCCAGGGTAGGCAATTAGGGTGAAAACCTCCATGATGCGCCCTAGTTGTTTTCAAATAAAAAGAGAAAAAGAAAGAAGAAAAGAGAAAAAGAAAAATAAACCTAATTTCCACTGAATAATTGTAGGTTGTAGCAAGGACATTGCAGGTTAGGAGGATCTCTCAAAACAAAGACAAAGGAAGTTTTGTGCCTTTTATAGGAAGTTCTGTGTCTTCTACAAGAAGTTCTGTGTCTTCTACAAGAAGCCTACAAACAAGCCCAAATTGATCTATGAAGAGGACCTGAAGGCTGAGAATATTCCATGAGGCCTGCACATATCCATGTTAACAACCCTCACCCTTCTCCATTATTTTTTCCATCTCATTGTGTTTCTTTCCTAAAAACTGTGTTCTACAGGAAGTTCCTGTAGAAATTACAGGAAGCTAGAAATGGATTTCAAAAAGGGAGTTTGGCGAACATGATAGCTTCCTAAAGGGTTCATAAGTCCTCCTACAATCCTCAAACCTCTCCTCCATCATTTCCATGCCTGCATCACAGCCCAAGCTCATTTTTTCTTACCATGCAAAAAACTGCAGAATGCTTGGAAGCAAAAATGCATAGTGCTGAAATTTGTTTTTTCCCTAACTTGAAAACCATGCATCCATTTACAAAACTGTTACAGGGGGAGTTGTATAGGGATGATGGAAACATGCCCGAGCAATTTCAACCAATTCCGATGCACGGTTTCCAAGAAATCAGCCTCCACAATCTTTAGCCATTTTTGCATTTTCTCCATATCCGCGCATCCATTTCAAAACCTGTTTCATGGGGAGATTCATATGGGTGATAGTAACCTATCCAAGTAGTTTCAGCCAATTCCAATGCACGGTTTCCGAGAAATTGACCCCTGTAATCTTCAGCCATTTTTAATTTTTCTCGATATCTGTGCATCCATTGACCACAATTTTGCTATGGGAGGTGCATAACAATGATAGAAGCATGCTTAGAAAGTTTCAGGTCAATCCGATCTATCGTTTGGGAGCTATGGAGAAAACAAGTTGTTGTCCTGCAAAAATCCAACATCAGCAGCATGAAGGTGCAAATCTGAAGGATGAAACTGACTTCTGCAGCTTAGATCCGGCCAGAGGATACCTGCACAAGAAAAATAACCACACATCAGACAACAAAAAGCTTATAGCATAAAGGATCCAGGCATGCAACAATGGAATATGAGCATGCAGCAGCAAAAAGGACCAAGCAGCACGTCGACTTACAGGTATGTGTCTAAACCAGTTCCTCTATCTGCATCTATATGATTCGAAAGTGCATAAACGAATGAAATGGTGGGATTAAGCCAGGAAGCTAGCAAAGTTAACCCGACAGTGCCTTGTCCAGTTCTCTAGCGCTCAGCCGGAAATCATGCAGCATACGTGTATAGTCAACTCACGTGAAATTTAAAAAACAGGTAGTGTTGGCCGTTTGAACTCCAGTGCAACTGATGTCAAGTGATTAACAAGAAGAGAACATATAGTTCATAATAGCACTGCAGTCTGCATGTGGCCACGTACACTTGGCCACCTCACTCCCTCACCACGAATCATGCCAAAATTAAAAGATGCTCCGCTGAAACTCACACCACCTTCTGTCATTTTGAACTTGCAATGTCCTCGACTGGAGTATGCGTCTATTGCTTCCCAAAAAAGAACTGCTAACCGGTCATCCTCCGCTAGATTTTCTACCTGTTTTCGGAATTCTCCCGCGTATTGGGCTCGCTCAAAGGCGCAGTAACATTCTACAGGAACCTGGAAGGTCTTCTACAGGAAGAATCCTACAGGAAATATTGCACAGCTTCCTAGAGCAGGGGGGCCTGGGATCTTTTTCTTCGTTGAATTAGGAGCTATAAACAAGGTAGGCTCGAAAGACTTCTCCATGCATGGTATGTTTTGAAAAGGTGGTGAATTGAACAATATCAGATTGGGGAATCAGAGAAAAGTCTGCCTGTGAATTGAAAGAAGAGCATTTGCCTGTGTACTGCACTGGGTTTCCCAGTTGTTTCTACATCAATATTCTCCTCCATGTTTCTTGTTTCTAAAATTCTCCTATAAGGAAGGCATATGCAGCTGTGAGAGCTAGCCTGTGGATGAACATTTTATAATTTGCATATTTGAATGTGTCCTGAGAAGAAAACTTGGTCTTTGTCCTCTGTCTGTAGAAACAAAAATCTTC
The DNA here is from genome assembly GCA_031772625.1 of Pinus tabuliformis. Taxonomy (NCBI): domain Eukaryota; kingdom Viridiplantae; phylum Streptophyta; class Pinopsida; order Pinales; family Pinaceae; genus Pinus; species Pinus tabuliformis. Next base: position 1,962,654,512 of record CM062816.1, on the reverse strand, counting down.
CTTTCATAACCAGATAGCTGGGAGCTGAGTCACAGTAGTCTAGAAACCATGGAATTGGTGCTCATTGATATTTATAGCCAAGGAATTCTTCCTTGAGTCCAGAGGGAAACCATAAACAACATTCCCTTTTCTAACCAAAGCATAAAAAAGGGGAAATCTTCCGAAACATGTCTCGGGATGACAATATCAGAGTTTTGGCCGAAAATGTCACCCCATCCAACAATGAGGAAGAAGAACACATTGAAAAAGGTGAGAAAACCAATGATGAAGAAACACAAGACATTCAGGCACAGCAAGAATAGAGAGGAAAAGGAGAAATGGGCCAGGTTGCTGAGCCTAAAATAGAGGTGCAGAAAACAACACAAACACCACGAGAAAAGAGGATGCAAAGTAGGGAAGAAAAGGTTGGAAAACCCCAAATGAGAGCTGTCACAGCCAAAGAAGGCACATCCAAATAACAGGGGAAGACACATCCTGAAATAGCAGCAACACAGCCAGAAACAGTTGACACAGGGGCTTCTACAGGAAGCAGAGAAAAAGAGCAGCAAGAGGAGAAATCGCCCGAGATATGGGCTAGGGAGGCAGCAACTGTGCTTGCTGCCCTAAGCACATCTCCAAAACAAAAAGGGAGGTGAAAAAGGGAAACATCCATGTACTTTAAAGCAAATAGGAGCACACGGATGAAAGTGGGTAGACCCCAGCCACAATCAAGGGAGCCAATTATCATTGAGGACACCACAACTAAACAAAAGGAGGAGTCTCCTTCAAAGATAACCATCACCTATGAACAAGGAAGCAAAAAAAATTCACTTGGAGAGAGAGAATTCAGATAATGTACTCAAAGAAAGCTCTACAGGAAGCTGAGACAGTTCTACAGGAAACTCTGGCTATGTTAAAAGAGACCGAGAAATTTGAGGAAAAGGCAGCCAAACCAGCATAGGAAGAAGAAAAGGCTAAGGAAATATTGGAACCCAGCCCTCAGCCTAGCTTGGGCTCATACTATAACTTGTTAGAAGCCGGGAAGATAATTCCCTAGAAATTTGTAGTGCCACTTTTCTTTGCACTAGAACAAGAAAGGGTTAGGACTCACATTTGGATGAGGATTGCCAAATCCAAGGGTGTGGCAGACATAGGCCACCTGGAAGAACAACTCAAGGAATAAAGAAAAGAATTGGCCATGGTAAGGCATGAGGAAAGTAGTCAAAGGACCAAACTACAGGAGGAGAATGAGGTGCTGAAACAGCAGTTACAGCTACAGGGAAGTCATAACGAAGATAGGCCCTCCATTTTGGCAGAATAGCAGCAGCAAGAAGGGCCTCCAACAGACAAGGAAACATATGATGAACAACAGAGAGAGGACAAGTTGCAGGCTGAGGTTGAGGCGCTAACAAAACAACTACAGAAGAATAGGAGCACAAGCAGTGGAAGGACATGGACAAGAAGGTAGAATTTTATGGCACACATGAGTAGACTATATCAGAAGCTTGGGATGATAAGGAGGCCACTAGGGCCATCAAAGATGAAGAGATAGATTAGTTGCTCAGAGGATGAGCAACACTTTCAGTAGGGGGGTGATGATGAGCCCCAAAAATGAGTAATTATATGGGCTCATTCAGCCTCCTAATTTGACTTAATCCACCATTATCATTAGTTTATTGCATGTTTTTGATTATATTTATGCTAATACAGTGAATTGGGTTAGTCATTATGCCAACAAGTTTAATGTGTGCTTTATGCATAATTTTTAGTCAATTTTGAGACAAAATCAAAGGTTTAAATGAGCACTTGGCAGCCAAATTTGTGGATAGGATTTGTAGGAAGGTGTCCCTTTCATTTATGAGCCTTTACCTCGAATTATCCACCAGTAGCTCGGAGTTCAAGGGCCACCACATCGATTATCACAAGGGCAGCTGAGCAAGGGCTAGTAAAGTTGTTGTTAACTGCAAGTTTTGGCAGCCGAGTTCCTAAAGTTTAGGAGGACAGTTGGGGTCATAAATTCGTATAAATAAGAAGGCTTAGGGCCTCAGATCAGTTAGCTAGTTGGTAGTTCGATTTTAGTCATGTATTAGTCATTTTTTAGGCAGTAGGATTAGCTTTGCATTTCGGCACATTTTCAAGCTTTTTCTTGTAGACAATTTTTGGGATGTAACTATTCTTTTGATCAATAAAGATGAATCTAGCTTTTCACCAGCTCTAATCTTCCTTAGGAGGCTGTAGCTCTTAGGGTTGGGCCCAACTCAAGTGCCCAATACCTCCTTTGTGTATTTTTATGTGTCTTTGCTGCATTCATTGAATAATTTCTGCTATTTAGATTAAAATCTTGCTTTGTTACTTAGGTTGTTTTTGATGATTAAAATAGATTTTCATGCTTCAGGTTGATTTGATAGGTTGGTAGCAGAAAAGATCTTCGAAAAAGGCCATCAAGCAACCCTTGATCTCACCTCTCCCTCCTTGGGACCATGAGCTGAGACCAGGGTGTCCTTGCTGCCATAAAAACACTGTGCTTGCTTCTTCATGCAATTTCTAGTGTTAGATTCGTAGCTGCAAAAGTTAGTACCAATTGTGATTACATGCTTAGATCCATTCTTGCTTGGTTTCCATAGTTGTTTTACATGATTTGCTGCCAATAAACTTCTGTTCATCATGCTTATGGTTTCTAGGTCAAAGTAGGTCAAAATAGCTAGATCTTTGGTTTTCTTAGTCTTTGTTGGTTAGTTTTGAAAAATAACGTGCAGAGCGCCTGTGAAACCTCCTCTCCTACCCTTACCCCATCAATGCAACTTGCTGCGTCCTCTAACTCAGATTCTTGCCTCTCATTTGCCACGTTTTCTCGCTTTGCCCTAGTTCTTACATTCTTGCACAACATTGCTTCTCTTATCTTCAAACCAACCCAATCGCCTTAACCACTCTTCATCCTCAATCACCAAGTCCTAGACCTCCTCACACCCTTATCTCACCTCCATTTCCACTTCTTCACCTTTCTTCCACCATCAACCCTCCAAAATCCCCTTTCGGAACATCTTGTAGAAGCCACAGTACATCCTATAGAACCCCTGCAGACTTCCTGTAGAAGCTCACGAAAGCGGTTTCTTGAGATCCGATCACTGTGAAACTCTCTAGAAGGGTGATAGAGACCCCTTAGGCCCTCTTCTAACCTTCCCAACCTCCTGCAAGCATTTCCTTTCACCAATCAACCTCTGCACAGAAAAAAATAGTTAAAGCACATGCATAATAACTCTGCCAACTTACTCAAAATTACAAAAAGATGTTTCTTTTCAGATTTCATTTCAGAAGTAGCTTAGACACATGCATTTAACCTTCCAAAGAATCAATGGCATCTTTTTCAGTAGCTTTCATCCTTTTTCTTGCATCAGTAGGGCTAGTTGGTAAAACTAGGGTTTGCTAGGGTTTGCATTTCCATTCAGCTTTTTAGTTTCTTTCTGCAAGTAGATTAGCCTCCTTCGAGTTAGCTTTCATCCATCAGTTAAAAGCTTCTTCTAAGATCTCATAGAAGTTGGCTTAAGCTCCTAGCGGACTTGTGCCAGCTGATCAAGTGACATCCGTGGCAAGAGCTAGTACTTGTGCATATAGCACCGTCGCTTCCAAGTTTGTTATGAACTACCGAGTTGATAAAATTAAAGAAGGGAGTTCTAGGAGTTGCAACATTATTGCTGCAATACTAGGGCTCACCACTGCTCTACCTCAAAATTATGGCCAAAGACTCTCTCTATTTGATGGAAGTTCAGAAATCATAGCCCAACAACACGTTGATAAATTGGTTGATTTTATGGATGTTGAAGAAGTTGATGAAGAAGATGCTAAGATGAGAATCATAGCTCAGAGTTTCTCTAGAGATGTCAAGAAATGGTTTCACAGTTTGGCAACCAATTCTATCAATAGCTCTCAACGGTTGATAGAGTTTTTCTTAGCATGTCGGCAAGAAAAGAAAAATCCATTACAGATTTTGACTGAGTATAATTCCATGAAAAGAAACATGAATGAGACAATGCATGAATTCACAACAAGGTTCAATATGGTGTATAATTCCATTCCTGATGATATGAAACCTCCTCCTGGTTTAGCACTTCTCCACTATCCTGATGCCTTCGACCCAGACATGGCATATCAACTTAGGGAGAGAGACCCTACAACTCTAGAAGAAATGCAATGAAATGCAGTAAGTGTGGAAGCTAATCTGCTCATCAAGAAATCTAAAACAAAAACTAAGAAACTTGAGAAGAAAGTTACCTTTAAAGAAGAGTCCTCTTCATCTTCTGATGTAAAACTTGACACTCTGATAAAAACTATGGAAAGAATGATGGACAAAATGTCTATAGTAGATCGACAAGCGAAGCCTTCAATAAGGAATCAAAATTATCGAGGACAACAACAACAACAATTCATAAATAAGCAGAAAGAGCAGAGAAATCAGGATCCTCAGGGACAAATAAGAACTCCATTTAAGAAAAATTACACTGAAGGGCAGGAAGAAGATGAAGAAGAAATTGTTGAAGCAAATCATTTCTTTGAGGAAGATGAACTACCTACTTTTCTGATCGAGGAAGATCAGTTTTCTCAGGAATCTTTTATACCAAGTGATCAACAAATTTTACTTGCAAATGATGATTTATGGGCAGTGCAAACTGAAAAATATGAAAGAGGATATCAAAATTATCTCAGCCATTTGCAGAAATAGTGCAATTTAAGAAGCATAAATGTACTTGTCACATTGGATCTGAAAAGGCAGAATGCACAGAAAGATGCACAAGGCAAAGAAACAATCCCTGCATGTCAAAATAAAGAGAAGGAGATTGTCATATTAAGTTGGGATAAAACCAATGAAGATTCTACCAAAAATGTGAGGAAGGATAAGGAGGTTCAAAGCAAAATTTATAAGAAGGAGTCGCAAGCTAAAGGGCAGATTGAAAAGAAGGACATCACTGCAAAAGAGATAGACAAGTAATCCAATCTATTTAGTTTAGAGAATGAAATTTCTAAATTGAAAGTTTCAATTCCTCTAACTGAACTAGCAAAGAATGATATGTACAAGTCTCAAATTACTAAAATGTTGAAGATAGACCGAATGTTAGATACAATTAATGTTGCCGATGATGAGTCTGCAATTCTGTTTGGTCTAGCTCTAGAGAGAAGTGCTGAAGATAGTGAAGTTCCACCTTTCTATTTTAGTTTGAAACTTCATGATTTTATCTTCCATAATGCCATGCTAGATTATGGCGCCTCACATAACCTTATGCCAAAAGTTATTATGGATAAACTAGGATTAAGTATCACCCGACCTTATCATGACCTCTATTCATTTGATTCGGGAAGATTCAAATTCCTTGGCCTTATCAAAGAATTAGTAGTGTCCCTAGACCAAATTCCAGCCAAGAATGTGTTGATGGACGTAGTGGTCGCTGAGATTCCTCCACGGTTTGGCATGTTGCTCTCACAGTCTTGAGGGGCAAAGTTGAAAGGAACCTTGCAACTTGATTTTTCATATGCTACTACATATGCTACTATACCAGTATTTGGGCAGCTTAGAAAACTGTACCGGGAGAAGAAGATGAAATTCATGATTAGTAGCAAAGAAAAACCAAATAATCACCCTATCCACACTATACATACCGACCTAGAGTCTTTCATTTTGTATAGTGATATGAATCCAGTAGATGATGATAATCAACTTGCAGAAATTTCAAAAGTTTCATATGTTATAAGTAGTGTACATGAAGTTTTGATTGTTGAAGAAAAGGAAAAGAATGTAGAGTGTTTGCAGCCAGAAAATTCACTTGAAAAGATTATCGAGTCAGTGAAGAAAACAAATATTATTGAGTCATGTAAAATTCCATGCAATGTAAGATTAAGTTCTTATAAGTTGGCTTTGATTGCTAAAATAATGACGTGGAGTATGAAGAACTGATTGCTGGCCTTAAATTTTGAAGAAGTTGGGAGAAAAGAAAATTTCAGTTTATGGGAACTCTGAATTGGTAATTAAACAAGTAAAAGGGGAATACCAGGCCAAGCATCAAAAAATGCAAGCTTATCGAAATGCTGTCCTTGACATTCTTAAAACTTTTTCAGAATATACTTTGTCTTTGATTCCTAGAACTCAAAATATTATGGCTAATTCCCTTGCTACTACAGCTAGTATGGTTAAGATTCCCATCCACTCCAATAAGAAGTATTCAATTCATGTTAAACACCACCCAGCTATCCCTGACAATTTGAGATATTGGCAGGTGTTTTGGGATGACAAACAGATCAACAATTTTCTGCAGATGGAAGATGAATTCTTGAATTCCCATATTGATGATGCATCTGATGAGAATGATCCAAAAATTGTAGCAATCGAGATTGAAATATTGCAGTTGAAAGACAATAACATTCCACAAGTTCTCCTACCTTTGGAAGAGTTATTTGATCGTGATGATGTTGCTAAAAATCCCACCATGGTTCCCATAGAAAAAGGTGTTGAAGATGTAAACATTGGTACAATAGACAAGCCTAAGATGGTCAAATTGTCAAAGTCTCTATCTCCTGAGATGAAAAGTAAATACATTTCTTTGATGGCATAATTTTCTGATGTATTTTCTTGGGACTATTCAAATTTAAAGGTGTATTATAAGAACATCATTTGGCACACTATACCGATTAAGCCTGATCAAAATCCATTCCAAAAGAAGCTAAGGAGGATTAATCCTAAATTGTTTCCATCCATTGAGAAATAGGTAAATAGACTCTACAAATATGGTATTATAGTTCCTATTCATTTTTTCTGAGTGGATGTCAAATCTTGTGCCGGTGAGAAAGAAGACCAAGGAAATTCATCTATGTATTGATTTCAGAAATTTAAACAAAGTATACTTGAAGGACAATTATCCCCTACCGAAGATGGATCATATTCTCCAGAGGGTAGTTGGGTCTTCGAGGATGTCATTGCTTGATGAATATTTGGGGTACAATCAGATTTTGGAACATAAGGATGATTAGTTGAAAAAAACCTTCACAACACCATTGGGTATATTCATGTATGCCAAGATGCCATGTGGATTAAAGAATGCAGGGGCGACATTTCAGCGGGCTATGGATATAGATTTCGCTAATGAAAATGATGTTTTTCTGGTTATTTATTTAGATGATCTCACAATTTTTTCTAAATCTGATGAAGATCACTTACATCATCTAAGAATTGTCTTTCAGAGATGCAGAAAATTTGGTATATCACTAAATCCAAAAAAGAGCTTATTTGCCATGGAAGAATGTAAGCTACTGGGCATATTATTTCCAAGGATGGCATTCTCATTGACCATGCAAGAGTTGAAGCCATTCAACAATTAGATTTTCCGAGGAACAAAAAAGAAATTCAGTCATTTAATGGGAAAATCAACTTTTTGAGGAGATTCATTCCCAACCTTGCTAAACGTGTGAGAGAAATGACAGACATGTTGAAAAAGGACAGTGAGATAATATGGTCTGTATATGCCAAGAAGTCTTTCAATGCGGTCAAATTTTCATTATCTACTGCTCCTACTTTAATCAGTCCCGATTATACTTCAAATTTCATCATATTTCCATTTGCCTCTGAGCATACCTTAACAATTGTCCTAATGCAAAAGAAAGATAAAAAAAATGAACAACCTATAGCATTTTTCAGTCGGACAATAAGGGATTCAACGTTGAAATATGATATAATTGAGAGGCAGGATTTGGCTTTGGTGAAAGCACTCAAGTGTTTCCGAGTATACATTCTGCATTCTCAGCCCATAGCTTATGTTCCAACAACAACAGTAAAAGAAGTTCCTATGCAGACAGATCCAGAGGTTAGGTGGGGAAAATGGATCACAACAATGTTAGAATATGATTTGGAGGTAAATCCCACAAATCTTATCAAGGGACAAGGTTTGGCCAAGCTCATGGCTGAATCTAATTTCCATGCATTAGATATCAATCTGATTGCTACTCTTTTTGAAGAAGAAGTAGAAGATTCACAGGTACATGAATTCGTCATGTTCACTTCATTTCCATGGTACTTTGACATAGTTTATGTATTGCAACATTTAAATCCTCCACCGAAAGTGCCCGAAGGTAAAAGTAGATCCTTAAAGTTGAAAGCTTAAAAATATTATATTCTTGATGGTGTTTTGTTTTGTAAGGATCCAGGTGGTGTGTTGCTGAACTCTCTAGTCGGAATTGAAGCAAAGGATGTAATGAGGGATTTCCACAAAGGATATTGTGTTGGCCACCTTTTCTAGAAAACTACGACAAACAAAATTTTGAGACCCGACTTTTATTGGCCTACTCTTTTTTTTGATGTATATAAAACCGTGATGATCTATCATGAATGTCATATTTTTTAGATAAAAAGAAAACTTTTACCATTACCATTGCAGCCTGTTTCAATCACGGCTCCTTTCCAGCAATGGAGTCTTGATTTTATCAGGGAAATCCATCCTTCATTGTCTGTACAACACAAATGGATCCTAACAACCACAGATTATTTTACGAAATGGATTGAATCAATCCCAACCAGACAAGCTACTTATTTTGTTATCATTCAGTTTATTGAATCTAATATCTTGTCTAGATTTGGCTGCCCACAGAAGATAATCATCGATAATGCTGTTGCTTTCAAGTCCAAGAATATGGTGGAGTTTTGTGAGAAGTATCATATTGTATTGGGGCATTCTACTACTTATCACCCACAAGGGAATGGTCTTGCTGAGTCTTCTAACAAATATCTGATCAACATCATCAAGAAAGTTTTGGAGGTCAACAAGAAAAAATGGCATAAAAATCTCATTAATGCTTTATGGGTAGATAAATTCAGTAACAAGAAATCCATAGGCATGTCTCCTTTTCTGTTGGTGTATGGGATTTATAGTGCTTTTACCTCATCCCTTGTTGTCCCAGTCATGAAAATTTTGCAGGAATTGGACAACGAAAAAAATGAATGCAATGAAGAATAAGTCAGATGATCCATTTGCAGCAAACTAGGAAGAAGTTTTTCAAAATACGTCTAAACTTCAGGAAATAATAATTTTTTTTATGATTGCAAGACAAAAGAAGACAATCTCAACCTAGGTGATGTGGTTCTTCGTTGGGATGCAAGAAATGAAGAAAAGGGAAAACATGACAAGTTTGAAAATTTATGGAAAGGACCATACAAAATCTCAGCTTTCAAAGGAAAGAATGCTTATCTGTTGGAGGAAATGAATGGGCAAGATTATTCGGGAGGAGCGATAAATGGTAGGCTTCTCAAGCACTACTATACCTAAAACAATTTCTGCAAATTCTCATTACCATTGTATATACCAGTTTACTTTTCATGTCCAAGTGTGAAGTGGCTATCCTAGAAGTTTGAAGCTCGAGGAGAATGCCATAATGTTTCTTTGATTAGCTGCTGGTTTTATTTTTCTAGATAGTCAGTCAGTTTTTAGTTTGAGTTTTGTCTTCTGCATTTTGACTCCATTGCCCAATAAATAAGGCTACCTGGTCTACAATGTTCTTGACACCTCAAAGGATTTTCCATCCCCAACTAGAGCCAATGTTAGTGCTTGTTAGTTATGTCAATCACTAGGTGATCAAATGTGCTCTCACAAAGTTTTTTTATTAGGGTTTCAGGTCAAATTTTTATGGTTTCAAATAGCTTTTCAATAAAAATTTTGTCACCGGTTAGGAAGGCCAGTCTTGACTACTCCTTTTAGTTCTATGGTCAAATAATACCATCTTGGTCAAGTCAAATCACTGTCAGAAGAGTCCCATAGTCATTATGGTCATAATTCATCTAATAAGGCCATGCTAGGTCACCACTAGGTCATAAGGTTAATTTATGAAAATTGGTCATTTCACCATTGAAATCCATTTTATAAAGGAGTAGCAAAGGTTAAGTTGGAAATTAAAGTTTTAAATCATGTTTTTATTTCATTCTTAATGAAATACTTTCATAAAGTCATGAAGCTGTAAAATGTCAAAGTCAAGTTATGAAAAATCATAGTGGGTCCACTACCACTTGTAAGTGAAAAATCAATTTCCACAAGTTATAAAAGAGTCTCACTCACTCTCCATTTGCTCATTCCATTTTCCAAGACACCACCCCACCCAATTAGGCTGAATTTTTTAGATAGAGATCAACTTTTGCATGCCAAAGACAAGTTTCCTTTTTGTGCTGCGCAAATCCTCAGGCTGTGCTACGCAAATCCTAACAACTGCTATGTTTTTCATCCAAAGGCTGCAAGCTTATTTGCAGTGATTTCTTCCACCACATTCAAGTTATGTTGTAGTAAATACAGGTTGGTTTCCTCTCATGAAACTCAAGAAATCCCTTATTTCTCTTGTTTGTGTTGCTATGCTTCATTTCCCTCTCCTAGGGTTTTGAAAACATTTTTCAAGATTTCATGATTTCCATGGTCAATTGTTATTAAAACTTGTATCTGATGTTCATACACCTTCTCCTATCCTAATCACACCTTCCCAAACACCCTCTATCAAAATCCTCCTCAAATTCCATAATTTTCACATAAACCCTAGCCAGAGCACACTTTCCTAACCTTGGACTGTGTTTTTCTTCTTTGAAATGCTTCCCCTCACCCAAATTTTAAAAATTCACCATCATTAGATCCCTAACATACCTCACTATACCCCCAAATTTTCCCAGAATTTTTCTAGTCCCTTGTCCCTTTCATTTCACTAATTTCCTCAAGTTCCCAAAATCCCTTGTTTTCCTACAAGTGAAACCTTATTTTCTATCCTATAGAGCTAGGTGTTATCATGGAATATGAAACCTTTGAACAAAAGAGACATAGATGAGGGCATGTCATCAAATATGAACCTACCTCAACTCAAGAGATCTTGCCATCTCCTTTCATCAGAAAATCATTTGAAGATGTAGGTTGTCTTACCTTTTGCTAGAGAATTGAGCAACTAAAGTTTCATGATCAATTGACCAGTGCTTTTTCCACCAAATTAAGAAGGGATAAAGTGACTATAGCAGGAGTTGAGTTCACTACTTCAAGGGAAATCAACTCCATAGCCACAAGGATTCCAAACACTAAAGAAATTTGGTTCAAGAAAAGAGACATTAACCTTCAAAATTACATGATGTACCTAAAAGCACTGTGCAAGACAGCTCCAAAACATGTTTTTCCATTCAGACATTTTCTAGAAAGAAATGCCCCTCTCATGAAATTGATCATGAAGTATTTTACGTGTGAGGGTAGGTATTCAAGGCTGTATCGATACCACATGAGGATTTTGTTGCATTTCACCGGTGTTCAACCACTCAACTTGTCTTACTATCTGTACAAAAGCCTAACAAAAATGACAGAGAAGGTACAAAAGATGGGAGAAAATCATCACACTAGTCTATTTCTTCATCGCTTGGTGAAATTTCCTGTTTGTCATCAATTAGCACAAGTAAATTTGTCCTGGGATGGATTTTCAAATTCAGCTTTTTCTCCATCTTCTCCAGCTATATCTATTGAGGTATCAACACCTCCAAACTCGCCAGTACAACAAGAGGTTGCTTCTTCAAGTAGACCTACCAAGAATAATTATATGGCAAAAGTGACTAAGACTTACTCCAGAGGTGAAAGGATTGTGTTTGTTCCAAATATTGTTGAAAGGGCCAAGCCTACAACAGGTGAACAAAGAGCATCCACACAACATGAAGAATTCACTCATTCAGGTACCAATGTGACAGATGTGGAGAAACGCCATGAAGACGGAGTTGCAAAGAAAATCATAAGGGATAAGGAGGTTGAGATCAAAAGGTTGGGAGACAAGTTGACAGAGGCAAATGCTTTAATAGCATGCTTACAACAAGAAAACATACATTTGAAAGTAAACCAAATGATTCAAAACAAACACACAACCTATTTGAAGAAAGAGGATGTAAAGGACAAATTAGTGGTTCAGTTGGATGGTTCAGAAGGAAAAGGAAAGCAAAGCACATCAGGGAGACCAAGAACAAGAGCCTTCAAGAGAGCCCTTGAGCTACAAAAAGAAGTTTCTCCACCCAAAGGTCAAATCACTGTAGATGACTTAATCACTAGATAAATCAATGCAGACAAAGTGTATTGGCTTGAAAAGGTTAATGGCCATCTAGAGAAGCTCCTCAAGAAGGCAAATAGAGACAATAACTTGAAAAGGCATATGGCTATGCATTACTACACAAGAAACAAGGTATCCCGAGTCAGAATTAAACATTTGAAGAAAAATCTCAAGGAAACCCTAACAAGCCAAAAGGACAAAGAAAAGCTTGATCTACTTGCTGAGGCCTCTCTCATGGCATGCAATATCATATGATGGCTTCACTTGGAAATTTTGAGAACTTTTTGTCATTTTGAAAATTTTGATGGTTTTTAGCTAGTTTTAAAACACATAGGCAACTATATGCGTAGCGCCTAGGTGCTACGCTTTTTCCTCAACCATCCAAATGCCAAAAAGTTTATATGCTTGGATAGATAATCACTCCTACATGTCAGCTATCCACTTTTTCAAGTTTTTCAGTAGACATATTGGGAGAAAATGCTCAAAAACAGGTCAAAAAATCACTTTCTGCCACTATTTTGAAGCAGGGGCCTCGCATATAGGAGTAGTCTTGGGAAAATCAGTTTTTCTCCTTGTCAAAGTGTCCAAATCACCTGCTTGAATAGTCAAATGAGAACTAGACACTCATAGCTTTCTAATGAACTATCAAGTTCTGAATTTTGAGCATGGGAAGGCCTTCAAAATCCTCATGCAAGATGGTGCTACGCAAATTCCTGAATGAACTGTGCATATCCCTAATGGCGCTGCACATATCCCTGTAACAGTTTTGTCTCAGCATGCCTTCAAAAGATCTTTACTTGATGATGTAATTTCAGTAGTTCGATGTCTTGATGATGTAATCATGAATAAATTAGCATAATAGGTTTTTTTTTTTTTAGGCCTCATTAATGAAGAGAAACTCAAATCAAAGTCTAAGAGTTTGTTTTCAACCTTCTCACTCTCACTAGTTGGTTGAGATATTCTTGGAAACTATTCTCCACTCATGAATTCGACCCCTGAAGATGGGGAAACTGTTTATCTTAGTCTATATGTATTGTTTTCTTAGTCAGAGAGAAGGGTTGGAAATTTCAGGAGAGAACTCTTGTAACTTGTGCTTCAGCATTTTCAGGAAATCAAAAGAACAGTTGCAACTATTATCTAGGAATTCATGTGCAGTGAGTTTGTGATGTTGTTTTTTCTCTGTCATAGTTTCATATGAAAGATATTCATCTTCTCTTTCCATTCATTAGTTTCTTCAATGGTTTTTCCTAATTTGATAAGCATAATTCTTTTCAATAAGCTCTGTTTTGATGGAAAAATCTATTACGTGTTATTCTTTTTCTTGCTTAATGAATCCATTATACATATGCTCATTAAGGCCTATTATTTCTTCTTAACACTACACTACACTGAAAAACCCTAAGCCATCACAAAACTATTGCTACCTTTCTCCTTTATATCTTTGCTGCTGTTACCCTTTTGATCCTTTGACCTAGTTACCTGGTTTTCATCCCTTGTCTAGCATCAAAACCTTAAAATTTCAAAACCTACCCAAGCCTAGCATATCTAGCCTAAAATACTCTTATATTCCAGTCAATTCTTTGGCTTTGATCTCATAAAGAGAGCCTTCTCTGGTTTGGTAGGGCTAGCTACCGAACTGAGAGCTTGGTCTATGGTTACCTTTGTCGATTCTCTCAGCCCGGGACATTGTGGGGTATAACAGAACCTTCATTTGGATCCTTCCTTCTCAAGCCACTAAAGGTATCATTTCCAATAGTAGTAATATGGATGTGAGATAGGGATTCTCAACACCACAAAAAGGAAACCAGGGTTTCATGGAGACAGGGGAATGCTTGAAAACATAAGAACAATATACCTAATATGGGAAACATTTTCTCAGAGTATGAATTCCAAATATAATGATGCTCATAAGGGCGACTCAAGGTGTGTATTTATACCTCAATAAATTGGTTGGTTTGGTTATGTTATGGGCTCCTAGAGGTGGGATTAAGGTCTAACCTATAAACTCCACCCAAAAAATAGCCTAATTATATATGTTTCCAATTTTTAATAAGTTGTATGCGGGAAGCTTAAGGAGGAACCACATACATACGTGCTTTTACTTTGGGTAGGTCGCGTATGGAATTTTAAAAATGTTAATTTAAGATAATGTCAGGTTTTCATAGGGAAAGGGATACTTCCCTGGCCAATACATACATTTGATGATAAATGAGGCAAAATATTCTATAACACTTTTGAAGACTAGTGAACATGCAAGCAAAGAAAGTAATGTAGTAGACCAAGAGTTGTGATGGAAAATATTCCTATCAATGCTTCCTTAAATTTTGGAATCATAAATGAATAACTCCTTGCGAGGATCAAATTATCCACATACAGAACTAGAATCAATAAATCAGATCCTTACTTTGAGTCTAAATTGTAGGATCCAAATGACAATGGTTGAACCTAGAAGTAGGAAGAAAACTATACATCTTTTCATCCAAGATGTAGGAGATTTTTTGAGACCATACAAGGAACTCCAAAGCTTGCAAACAACTGAAGGATATTTCACATGTAAATATCCTCATATAGATTTCCATGTCGAAAGGAACTCTGTACATCTATATGGTAAATTGGCTAGCCTCGAAAGTTAGAGAAAACATAAGACATATAGAATCCATCTTGGAAACATTGAAAAAAGTTTCATTATAGTTAATTCCTTCAACCTGTGAAAATTACTTGGCCAAAAGATGTGTCTTATGTTTGTCAATAAAGCCATTTGTAGCATATTTGGTTCTATAGAACCACTTGCACTAGAAAAACTTACATCCCTTTGGAAGAGGAACCAGATCCCAAGTATAACTCTTCATCAAAGAAGAATACTTATTGTGATGATAACTTCTCACTTAGGTATTCCAAAAACATTAAAAAACTTTTGCAGATCTTCTGAAATGGAATTACCCAAAAGAGAGATTTAATTTGACTATGGTTGATTTGAGGCTATACAACTAAAATCAATTACATCATACCCATATCTATTAGGTTGATTTCTCTTGCAAAGGTTCCTCCTTGAGGATTCATCTAGAAGATATTGATCTTGATCTGATTGCTTATGTTTTGATGGTGTTATTGGTAGATTTTTTTTGGATGAGGACATTTAGTAGAAACTTCTTCTTCTTCTAGATCTACAAAAGAATGACAATGATTAGAATCATTATCAATGTTTAAAGATGAGGAAGGAGGGAAAGAGGATCCTGGATTTTATTCTCATCAAAATGAACATTCTTTGGAACAAAACTTCCTTAGAGTTAGGATTATTATCACTCAGGTTGTCCTTAAGTTCCTGAAAGGATACGACCGAGGTAACCACAAACCAATCTTTGGACTGCAGGTTCTAGCCCACCTGCAATCAGAGAGGGCTCTCTCTTTCTGATTTAGCTTTGTTGATAAGGTTTTTAGGCTAGTTATTAAGTTCAAGGGGTTTTGTTTGTGTTTTGGTGGGAAGGATGATGCTTTCAAGTAAAGAGGCAAAACATAGTGTGATAAGTTTCAAACCATTGGGCATGGAGTCATGGAGTAAGACTGCTGGTGAGTTTCCTTGGTCACAAGGGAGGAAAATGGAGCAAGACAGGTGCATATGAAACAATTATTCAAGGTAAAGAGACGGACCGAAAGGCTAAGGAATGAGAGGCAATTAAGAATCTCTCATTCAGGTTAGCAGGGGGAAGATAAATGAGCTCTATCTAGGAGCAGCTAAGAATTCCTAGATAACAGTCATTCATATGTGAAATAGATCAAACATGAGCCATAAAGGAATTCATATTTATGCCTAAATCAAGAGGAAAACATTAAGAAGCCACAGAAACTGAGCATAGAGTGCAGCTAAGCAAATTCTAAACCAATCCTTCGTTCTGCAACTTGAGCATATATGAAATTGAAATAACAGAGGTGAGGAAAACTTATTGACTCATATTGCAGCACAAGAATTCCAAATTCATCCTTCTGAACCCATTAACAACACATCAAACAGTCCATTCTCCAAGCTTTCAGCAATCTGTGATTATAGAAAATATCAAATATACAGTGCGAGTCTCTCTTGGAGTACATTAGCCGACCAACCCTTTTTACAATGCAGAGGGTGGTATATATACAAAAACTAGATACAAAAATATCTAGATGATGAGTTAATAGCTCATAACTTCTTTACCAACTCTTAGGAGCGGTTGATGAGAAAGTAAATGCTGAAATAAAGACAAATGTAACAGCTGTTCTTTTCTGTCAGCGAATGTTGACCTTTGAGTTCATTCGAGTCGGCTGGACTACGCTTTCAAAAATCCACGCTCTTAGGCTTGCCATCCCAGCTCTTTGCTTCGTGACTGCTCCAACCTGCTCTGCACGTTCCTTAACCGCTATGTCCGATGCTTTCGTGCCTCCATTCGCTGACTCACAGTTTGACCGAGACTTGAAATAAACAAAAAGGGGCAGCAACTGAAATTACCTGGGAAAAATGGCCAGCATTGCCTGCCACCAATCATCGGGAGGTAACTGATGCTGTTGTATCTTGACGAGTGTCTCATCAGCTTCTGTGTACTTGTGATAGTTAGGTGGCATCTCAAACAGATGGCTGACTTCATGCTCTATGTAAAATAAGTGTTCCAGCTTGTCATAGAGAGTCTGTCCTGAAGGAGGTCCTGCTTGTGCTGTAGAACTTGATGAAGCAGTAAGCTGATTTGTGACATAATTATTTATCCTGGTTGCATATTGGTCACGTTTCAATAACCATCCAGCGCTGGTCAGTAGGTTGGGCAATCTTTTAGTCTGTAGTGCTGCAAGATTTACTTCAAAATTGTCTACATCCCTTTGTATTTCCCGACATCTCGCTTCTAAAGTTTGCACAAAGCTTCTTAATGTGAGCACCCTCTTTGCTGTCAATATGGCATCTGTTCTGTTCATGATGTGCAGTGCTACCAGCTCTTCCTTAGTCTGATGATTTAAAAAGTTGATCATTTTGTTGGCCTGCTCAGGCATGTTTCCCAATGCTGCTTTGGCTCTCTGAGTTTCAGACCGAGCAAGGCCAATTAGTTCTACCTGTTCATACATTGCCTGAACTGACCTCCATTGACTCGTGATTGACTGACTACTATTGGCCCACAAAATTTTCTTTATTTCAGTCAGGGCTTTGTCCAAAGACAGCTCCTTCTCCAAGGCCTTTATTTTGTCCTTCAGGGCCTTAATTTCCCTTGTCTGCTCAGCCACTGTCATTTTGGACTTATCATATTTTCCTTCTAGATTGGCCAACTTTTCTTTGGCCTCTTTTATTTCTGTTGCTTGAAGTTCAAGCTTATTGACAGCTTTTGTCAAATCATCCACGCTCATGCTTGATTCAGGCGCTATTGTTTTTGCTGCTGTAGTTGTTGAAATAACCGGAGGGGTTGCTGTTGCTTGCATAGGAGGAATAGTAACCACAGTTGGAACTGTTTGAGGTGGTTGGGAGGCCGACTCTCCCTGCTTTCCTTGTAGTGCCCTCTCCAACTCTCCTTCCATCTCAATTACTCTCTAGTTCAATTGCATCAACAAATCCAATGTATCCTCAGATTCTTTCTCTTTGACCAGTTCTCCTGTTTGAGGGTGCTCAGTAGGAAGCAACCTCAATCTCTTCTTCAATGCAGCAATATCATCATCTTTCTTTTTTATAAGTGCTTTCACACCTTTAGGATCCTTAGGATCATGCCCTAAGTCCACAATAATGTCTTCCAACATTTTGATTCTGTTGTCTTTAGCTGTAGAGGACATTCTTTCCAAATCAAGCTGAGTATTGGTATTCTTTAAAGATTCTTTCAATTCATGAGCCAGCGTGGCCTTCTCTACCAAGGTGGCATAAACCATCTCCCCTGTTTGCTTATGTAACTCTATTTGATCCATGGGGCGAATTTCCTTGGTTAGAACATCTAATCTTGTCTTGACATAGTCTGCCACTGACTGTGGCTGCTGAACCTTGGGCTTGAAGTGGGTGAGAATCATCCTCTCTTCTTTAATGTCATACGCTGCCATTAATCTTTCCTGTTTGGCAGGTGTTGCCTTAAGAAATTGGTCATACAATTGCCTTCTTAACTGCTCATTTTGAGCCTTAATTTCTTTAAAGGTGGCCTTAATGCCAACTGACTTCTTTCTTTGCTGTGTAGAGGAAGATACCTCCATGCCATGTTGTCTGTCTTGCTCTTGTTGGAAAGAGCTTGTAGCTGTATGTTGACTTCCTTCTCTGCCTCTCCCTGGACTTCCAAGGATTTCCTCACTGACTTCTTCTTCAATTGGGGAGTCAACCCTTTGCCTCTTGGCCTCGAGCTGCTGTGTAGACTCGCTAGCAGGTGTGGAGTCTTCTCGGTCTCGTTTTCTGCCTCTTTCCTCATGGGCAGGAGTCTGTAAAATTGGCATTTGGGGTGCCTCTGTTTGCTGTGGAGGAGTCTGTTCTTGGGAGTGTTCCATTAAAATAGCAGGCTGCTCTGTGACCACTCCTTGTTCTGTCTCCATTGGCTCTTTTCCTTTGACTGCACCTGTTGCTGATGTGGATGCCCCTTGGGCGGCTTGTGAAGCTGCAGCTGTAGATGTGCCTTCTTCAATTTGATATGGCAGCTTGAAAGTTACCTGGTCAGCAGAATCCAAGTCAAGAGTTTTTTCAAGATCTTTAGCAGTTTGCTCCAAAATTTCCTCCTGAGTGAATTCTTCAACTAAAGTGCCTTGTGCCCACGCATCTTGATTAGCATATTTTTCAATGTGTGGGATTTTGCAGTGTTCATAGGGTGTCAATCTATATTTGACTCTTCTGGCATTAATAA
Source organism: Pinus tabuliformis (assembly GCA_031772625.1). Lineage (NCBI taxonomy): Eukaryota > Viridiplantae > Streptophyta > Pinopsida > Pinales > Pinaceae > Pinus > Pinus tabuliformis. The sequence goes on along the minus strand of CM062816.1, from coordinate 1,962,635,649 downwards.
AGCCAAGCGGGTCATAAGGGACCCACCAGAAACTTCTTTTCAACTTAAGTTGATCCTTGAGTATCAGGTCAGCATCTTGCCAACCTTCCTTCTTGTTCATGATGAAGGGGCCTAGGTGGTCTTTAAATTTCAGTTGAGCCTTCTTCTTGGTGCTGTGAAAATGGGTCAAATCTGAATTAATAAGCTGCCTGTAGTATTCCAAGGCAAACAACCTCATTGGTACATATCTTGGGAGCCTGTAAGGACAAAGCTCGCAGCCATAGATTCTGATGACAGTGTGATCCTGGTATAGGTACCAATCACCTAATTTGTAGTTCTTAGATAGCTGCAATGTCTTCTGCATCTCATAAGTTATTCTGGGAGGGGGAGCTTTCATTAAGAGGCAGGAGACTGGATAAACAAACTGGTCAATGAACTCACAGTATGAGTAAGGAGAATGCTGGACTTGATGGAATACTGATGACCAGAAGACAACAGATCTTCTTTCTCCCTTTGAATCCAATTTCTTGATGGGACACTGGAAGCTTTCAGACTGATAATACATGAACAAATGATAGATGTATGAGGAATATTTGAAAACTCCCTGCCTATCTAGTTTAATGAGCTGGTCATGGATTTTATTTGCTATGAACTTGGCATAATTATACTTGACAGCAGGAGGCTGTCCTTGGCTGAATGAAGACAACAGAACCAGCACTGTCTCATCTACATGTTCACTTGTTGTGAAGCCTAACACATAGGATATCATGTCAACAAGTAGCTTGCCCACCTCATTGAAATGGTCATAAAGGAATGGGGGTGGTTCCTTAGGTTGGCAATCTACCCTCATAAATGTCTTAGCAATTTTTTCAATCTTGGGGCCAGGGAGCTGTTGTGGTCATCAACAACCCCCCTCTTCGTTTGATATTAGTAATAACATCAAGCAAAGGGGGACCCTTAGCCAAAAATCCAAAAAAATATTTTTGTTTGAAAAATCTTTTGTATCAACTCCCTAAGAGCTATATCGCATCGCAATGGAAAAAGGAGCGCTTGCCCAAAGCGCATAAACGCACTGAAAACGAGCGACGCGAGAACCCATCGCATCGCGAGCATTAAAAGCGCTTGAAAAGGGAAAACCTGAAGAAACGCCGACGGCCGATATGCGACGTCGCACGTCGCAATGTCGCATGAGCAGCACAAAGTGACAAAGCGAAAACCTTGCGATCTTGCGATATTGCGATATGCGATCTGCGACCATGCAAAGCTGCGATCTGTGATCTATGGTTTGCGACGAATGAGACTGTCAATTGCTGCGACGCCACCTATTTACATCACAATTTTCAAGACTGCGATGCAAATCGCAGAAATCATTCATCGCAGGCATTCCTCAGCATGATCTGTGAGCCCAAAATTAGGCGCGCACCTTACGGGAAATTAATGGCCGCATGCTTGAGTATCCAGAAATGATTGAATCGCATTTATCGAAGAGTCAAGTCATGATGAATGTCAGAATTATGCATTCATTAGAATTTAATGCTTTCATGTCAATCTTTTCGTCATTTCCCTTCTTCTTTGCGTAAACTGCAAGACATGCGACTGATATAAATCTATATGCAGGAATCATCTAAGGGAAGAGTGCCAATAAGACAACAGAGAGAAGATGCCTCCGCAATTGGATGCCGCATGCAGCAGAACCGCGGATTCCAGAATATCGCCCAACAGGCACTGATGAAAATAGACTGTCCAAGACTCAGAGTCAAAGGCGCACAAAAGCAGCGTGTTTACAAAAGATCCTGAAGCTCAGACTTGGTAAAGCAGAGAAAGAAGCGCAAGAGAAGGAAGACGCTCTAGAAAAGCCTGGAACAAAGAACGGAAACAATTCTCGAAACAGGGGATTGTCCATACAGCGCGACTTCTAACTCATTGAGTCATTCGCACGACCGGAAACCGAAATAGCAACAGCAAAATCAGTTCGAAAAGAAACTGGGTTGTACTAAGTGTGCGCACAGCGAATACACCCAGCCAGAGAAAGGTTTTCGAAAATATCTTCTAGCCTATCAGAAAGAGGTGCCAGCTCTTGTTATTGCTAATTATCAAGCTCGAACAAAAGGAAAGGACAACTAGCCGACTCTTTCAGGGCGAACAGCGCATTGCTTACAGCACTAAAGAACAGATACAGAAACGGTTAGAAATTAGATTTGATTTTTAGAAATAAATTTTATTTTAGTAAAAGGGCGGTCATTTGAAGCCATCCCCTCAATTTGTGTAATTAAAATTAGCTGGTTAGTAGTATTTAACCCTTCTCGTTGCATTGGAGAAGGGTTCGGAAATTTGTCAAAAAACTTGTCCTCAGAACATGCACTTTTGCACCCTCGAAGGGGGTTTTTGATGAATGGACGGATCAAGATTTATTTATGTTTGCATTTTAATACCTGCTACTGATGTTGCACTTCTGTACTCTTAGTAGGCATTAGAAGTAAGTAGAAATAGATCATTATTGCTTCAAGTCTGTGAGTATAAAGTCAGTCATAAATGGTACTTTTATCTCTTGACGAGTTTCTGCTTGCATTCTTAGAGTAATATACAGCTGATGTTGTTTATATGTTAACGTATGAATGAGTGGACTACCATTTGGCACTTTTGTACGGTGGAGTCATTGATTTGTGCTTAATACATGAATAACTGATTATGCGATATGCTGTTCACAATCGTTTTGCTTAACTTTTTATGCAGGATGGTTCATCTTAATTGATTTATATTCTCATAATAGCTGAATAATCTTCATTACCAGTTATTGTGTGAAACCTTTCTAGATCGCATAATGGAAAAAGTTCTATCCCGGGTTAGCGTAGATTAGATGTGTTATTCTTTGTAGATTAAAGTAGTATAAAATTCACTCTCAGAGTTCAGAACTAGATTAGGTTAGAAATAATTCCATATTTTCATTATCATATTCTACACACACACACATCACCAAACTCTACACACACACACCCCCTTAGAACGGGAAGCTGGTCCCGTTATCCCCAGTTGGACCCGCTACACCAAACGGGCACGGAGCCGCCAACCAGGTTCCCGACCGGGTGGGTATCCCCCTTGTTGTTGACCCGATTTCAGGGCCCTCAACATATTTGGTGCTAGAAGGAGGGCACGAACTATGAATGGCACCTAAAGAAATATCTAAATACCATTCTGAGAGTAATACACCCTCATCAACTCCCTCGACTTCTCCAACACGGTTAAACCCGGAATTTGAAGTCGCTCGAGTATCTACCACTGCTACATATTCGAATATATCAGACCAATCTATCATTGAACCCCCTGAAATTTGGACTTTGATTCGTAAACTCTGGGGATTTTCTATTTTTAACCAGAAGTCTGATAAATCTAAAAGCAGCGTGACTTCGCAGTATAACCCTGCTCATCCCCTTACCAGATCAAAGAGTGAAAAATTTGGCATACAACCAAGTGAACTCCCTCTCCCTACCAGGAAAAGAGCAAGGAAAACACCACCTGAGTCTGACAGTCAGACTCCTTCATCCACTTCGTCCATATCAACTCTCTCACCACGAAGTCATCCACCCACTCTTTCATTCCAACTCACTCACCCAGCTTCTACAAACCTTCCTCTTCAAACATTAAAGATCTTAATATCTTCATCTTCTGCACTTCCATTAACTAGCAGCTCAACGATGGCCCAGTCTCCATGGAACAATCCTGGGGCGGTTTTAATGCCTCCACCCCTGAGCCCTATACCGGCCCATCCTGAGAAATGGCTGCCTAAATTCAATCCAGAAGCAGGCATGCTAGCCGAGGAACATATCAATAATTTCATGCTTTCTGTTAATCTCAACGGAGTCACTAACGAAGACGCTGTTGTCCGGCTGTTCCCTTATACAATGCAAGGAACAGCCGGGTCATGGTACTTTTCGTTACCTTCCGGATCCATCACTAGCTGGGACATTTTTCAAAGTCAGTTCCTCACCAAGTTTGGTGATGACAGATCCACGGCGACATTGATCAGTGACCTATCTAATCTTAAGGCTGAGGCTAGAGAACCCATTAAAGATTTTAACTTACGGTTCAATAAGATCCTCAACAAAATCCCCGCTACCTCACAACCCAGCGAGGAAGTAAGATGTGAATGGTACATCACGGCTTTACCTCCAAACTTGGCTATCTTCGTAGATAGGGCAAACAAGACCACCTTAGCCGACAACTTGACAGAAGCGTTAGCAGTGGAAAAACGCGTGGTAGCCCTAGAAAAGAGATCTGCTATAGAAGAACGCAAATCTAAGAAGATCTCTTTCAAAGAAGACACCAAGAAGAAGCAAACGAAAGATCCTTTCGATTTGGAAGGATTACAAAAAGTGTTGAAAGCCATGTCAAATGAGATGATTGATATTAAGAAACAAGTAGCAGAGACTTCTTCGAAAAAGCCCTTTAGGACTTTTAAAAGAAATCCTCCCATGGAGGTAAGACCACCTAGTGTTGTCTCAAACGTTGAATCTGAAGAAGACGAAGAAGAAGAGAATACCACTGAAGGGCAGACCGACGAGGAAGAGGTCGTAGAACTACAAGGAATGTGGGACTTCATCCTCCCACAAGAAGAGGATCAAGAAGCATTTCCTGTTAGCACGAGAAGCAAAAATCAACTTGATCCTCCCATAACTACCCCAAAAGAAAAGGGCGCAAGCCCTGCAACAAAAGAAAAGGTCGCAACAAAAAAGACAACTGCTAAAGCGACCCAGATTAGCCCAGTCCAATCTGATCAAACGCCTCCATCAAGAACACTAATAGTGTCGGATGAAATGGAGTATAACATCATTGATGACATGAATAAGACTAGGGCTAATATCACTCTGTATGAATTGAGTAAATTGAAACACCAGCAGAAAATAATGATGAAAGAATTACATGCTGTGCCTACTACATCTTTACCTACAGCGGTAGCTTCCCACAATCTAGGAAGGCCTCCAACCAACACGATCGATAAAATTGATCCAAATGACATCGCCTTGATTGGAGGAAGATCAAGATCTCATACTCCTCCTTTTCTTCTCACATATGAAATCTTCAACAAAAACGTGCACAATTGCTTGGTCGATTCTGGTGCTTCAACGAATATTTTACCTAGGTCAATATGTGCTAAATTGAATGTGCAACCTCAAAAATCCGCAGTACGCATAGTTCAACTTGATCGATCCCAAGTCGAAGTGATTGGTGAACTCAATCAGGTGACCATAAGATTGTCGTCTAACCCGAAAGTGTGTCAGGTTATCGACATTCTAGTAGCTGATATCCCTGAGTTCTATGGTTTGATTCTTAGCAGGGATTGGTCAGAAAAACTCCACAGATATTTTTCAACCGATTGGTCGCACATGTGGTTACCATACAATGGTAAACCAAATCAGATAAAGGTTGAACGAGAGTTGCACCAAAAATACATAGTGACAGAACTGGAAGGAGAAAATGAGGCCATAATGTACAATAGCAGCATTGTAGGCAATTACGCAATAGATTCTTTCCTAGGTAATTTCAATGCTCATATTTCACCATACTTAGAGAATTCAGTTTTATCCCAAGTTGAAAATTTCTCACAAACTGATGACTCAAAATGTTTTAGTTTTTTAGATAATTATGTAAATACATCTTTATTTTGGAAATTATATTTTGACGGATCTAAATCAAATGAGGGAGCAGGAGCAGGATGCGTTCTGATTAACCCAGACGGGAACAAGATTATGCTCACATGCAGACTTGAGTTTGATTGCACGAACAACACAGCGGAGTACGAAGCCTTGGTTCAATGCCTATACAAAGCAATCGGATTGAACGTTAAGTATCTTCAAGTCTTTGGAGATTCGGAGATCATTGTAAAACAGGTACGTAACACCATACATTGCCTGTCAAGTCATTTAAAGCATTATCAATCATTAGTTCAAGATCTCACTGCACATTTCGTAGCATTCAACATCTCGTCAATTCCAAGAATTCAAAACGCGAGCGCAGACCTGTTAGCTAACGTAGCCTCTAGACTTATCCCTTCTGAAGATTTTAGTCCTGATAGGTTTTCAATAGAATTGATCTTTAAACCATCCATCCCTGACAATATCACCAATTGGAGAGTGTTCAACGACGATCCTGACATCGTAAATTTCCTTACTTCTGAAGGATCCTACTCAAATCAGATAATCGACGAAGACCATCATGATCATCAAATACAACAAAATAGCTCTGACAATGCTATACCGAAATCGGTGGTCAAGCTAGAAGATCTATATGATTTGAAAAGTCGGTTTAAAAGGTTCGCCAATGCTAAACTTTGCAGTTCTACCCTGAACTATGAATTAGTAAACCTAGGGACCGATCAGAAGCCACAGAACGTTAACCTAGGCCAGGGCCTAGCCCCTGAAGAAAAATCAACATATATCCGTCTTCTGAGACAATACAAAAACGTTTTTGCCTGGAATTACGATGAGCTGAAGACTTACAACACTTCTATCATTCAACATGTTATCCCTATGATTGACAATGAAAAACCTGTCCAGCAGAAGCTCAGAAAAATACACCCTAACCTAGAAAATCAGATAAAAACTGAGCTTAATAAGTTGTTGAGAGCCAGAATAATCTTCCCCGTCAGGCATTCTAAATGGGTATCCAATATGGTGCCCGTTAGGAAGAAAAACGGAGACATTAGAATATGTATTGATTTCCGAAATCTCAACAAAGCCTGTCAGAAAGATAATTTTCCCCTCCCACCTATGGAGCAAATTCTACAGGCAGTAGCAGGCTCAGAATTAATGTCATTCCTGGATGGATTCTCAGGATACAATCAAGTACTGGTGCATCCCGATGATCAGTTAAAGACTACGTTCCGAACCAAATGGGGCACTTATGCATATCGGAAGATGCCATTTGGTCTGATCAATGCCGGACCTACCTTTCATAGAGCCATGGACATCGCGTTTAAAGGGTTAGTCAATAAATCAGTAGTGATTTACCTGGATGATATAACAGTGTACTCCAAAAATCGAAACAACCACCTCAAAGATTTGAAGCAAATCTTTCAAAGATGCTTGAGGTATGGGATTTCGCTCAACCCAAAGAAATCTTTCTTTGCGTTAAGCGAAGGGAAATTGCTCGGATTCATAGTGTCGAAATCCGGTATTCACATAGAACTCGACAGAATCAAGGAAATTTCCGAAATATCCATACCTCATAACAAGAAAGCCATGCAATCCTTCCTTGGGCAGATCAATTTTGTCAAAAGATTTGTCTCGGATTTTTCACGTATTATTTCTCCCTTACAAAATATGATAAAAAAGAATTCAACTTTCAAATGGGGTCTAGATGAGCACGAAGCATTTAACTTAATCAAACAAGCTATCATCAATGCTCCATCTTTGGCCACCTCAAATTTTTCAGAATCTTTCATCTTATACACTTTTGCCTCAGAGAAATCCTATGCCGCGATTTTGACCCAAGCAAATCAAGAGAAAGCAGAAGCTCCAATTGCATTCTTTAGCTCGAACTTACAAGGTGCTGAAATTAATTACTCAGACGTAGAGAAACAAGCGTATGCTGTTTTCAAAGCAATCAAATATTTCAGACCTTTCTTGCTTAAAGCCCACACCAAAGTCGTAGTACCATTTCCAGCGGTAAGAAACCTTTTGGTGCAGAAAGACGTGGGCGAGAAGAGAGCTAATTGGATTACCGCTTTACAAGAATATGATCTTGAGATCAAACCAGCAAACATCGTAAGAGGTCAAGGCTTCTGCAAGATGTTAGCCGGAGCATCGCAAATCCCAGAGAACTCATCTGAAGAGGTACAAGCATATGAGGTAAGCCTAAACGATGCAGAATCATTATATGCTGACACCATTTATTTTCTTAAGAATGGGTATGCTCCATCACATCTGGATCATACCAAGAAAAGAGCTCTGAGATTAAAAGCTAAACAATACCAGCTCATAAATGATGTCCTGTTTAAAAGGAATTACGATTCTGTACTCCTTAGGTGTCTTGAGAAAAATGAAGTCGAAAAGGTTTTGCAGGAACTTCACGATGGACCAGCAGGTGGACACTATGCCGGAGATGCGACTGCACACAAAATCTTGCGTGCAGGATATTATTGGCCCACACTGTTCAAAGACTCATACAATCACGTAAGGAAATGCCAAGTCTGCCAGACTGCTGCAGGAAAACAATGGAAACCATCCATGCCGCTACAACCGGTCAACATCGACCAACCATTCAGTCAATGGGGCTTGGACATAATAGGTGAGATCGTTCCTCACTCTTCTAAGCAGCATAAGTATATCCTTACGGCAACTGATTATTTTACCAAATGGGTAGAAGCAGTTCCTCTCAAGACATTTCATTCTGAAAACATTATTGAATTCATAGACCAATTTATCATAACTAGGTTTGGATTGCCAACGGCCTTAATGTTTGATAACGCTTCATATTTTTCTGGAAATGCTATGACTGAGTTTGCGCTTAAAAGAGGGTTCAAACTGAAATATTCTGCCAACTACTATCCGCAAGGTAATGGATTGGCTGAATCAACAAATAAGAACCTAATCAGAATTATCAAAAGAACAGTCGACCAAAACCAAAGGAATTGGCACAAAGCGCTGGTAAATGCTTTATGGGCTGATAGAATCACAAAGAAAGATTCAATCAGCACTTCTCCCTTTAATTTAGTTTATGGGAGGGAAGTGGTTCTTCCGACTCACTTAGTCATTCCCTCTTTGTCTTTAGTGCAATACATCGATGAAGTACCTACTTCCTCATTACAATTAAGACAAATGGAAATAATCAAACTAGAAGAACAACGAGAACAAGCTAGGAAAACCCATGCACATCACCAAGCGCTAATAAAATCTTCTTTTGACTCAAGCATCATAATCAGAAAAAACTTTGAGATGGGTGATTTAGTTTTGAAATGGGATAAGGCTCATGAAGAAAAGGGCAAACATACAAAATTTCAAAAGCTGTGGCTTGGCCCTTTTCAGATTGTAGAAGTCATAGGCCCGTCTACATTCGTGTTGCAGGATCTGGCAGGTAGGAGAGATTCTTTACCTGTCAACGGACTGATTCTTAAATCATATTTTCCATAGAAGAGAATTCTTCTAATTTTTGTAGGATAGATTTAGTTCTTAGATTTCATCTTGTTTTCTTTTTTTTTTTTCTTTTTATAAAACCCGTTGTAAATGATCATTTAAAAAGGATTCATGAAAGAGCACGTCAATTCTCTATTAGATTTTGATTTCGCTTGTACAAATATCAAAATTTTTGAAAAATCTGAATTTTATTATTGACAAAAAGAGTTAACTTCACTTTGATCACGATACTCGTTTCAACCTTTAAGAAACTTTGACAAAAGCAGCCTTTGGCAAAAATTTGTTTTGTATCAGCACCATGAAAGGTATCATCAATAATAAAATAAGTACTCTCTGCAAAGCTGTTGTTTTCAAAAACTCTAGTATTGTCGTCCAGAGCTTTCTTAAGGAAAAACAATGACTTCCTCCCTGCTAAAAGGAAATTACAGCGTTCAGAGAAATAATCCAAGGATAACACTATATCTCAAAGAATAAGAGGTCTCATCACGAGCCGGCTTATCATGATCACAAATATTATAACTTGCTGACTTTGCCAATACTGTCCACCAAAACAGGGCAACGACTTAAGATTGTTGCAATCAAAAGACAAGAGGTCTCATCACGAGCCGGCTTGTTCAGCAAAAGTGTAAATCGAGTGAATGACTGTGTCATAATTTGGCCACCAAACCAAGACATTTTTCTTTAGAGAATTAAAAAAGGAAAAGTGTGTCAAAAAGGATTTTTCTCTGGAATGTTGCGAGTAACCTCAAGCAGGAAAAAGGATCATTGCTGGATAACATGGTAACCCTGTCGAGGCTATGGACGCTTGCAGGCAGCAGAGGCTCTACCTACGACAAATGAGTATACTTTTAAGCCAGTACGCAGAGAAGACCTTATTTTATCTTTAATCAAGACCAAGTAATGCCTGGTGCGAATGCAAGAAAAAAGCCTGAGGAAACAAGCCATTGGGATATAAAAAGGTTGAGACAAAATGTCGTCGACAAGGTGAGGGGTAATCTACTCTATCTGTCCATAACAAAATTTAGACATATAAAAATTTTGCTGTTTCGGAAGTGAACGGTCAATAGAAATACAGAGATAACTGGTTCTTCACAGTGAATCGCCATTGTTGTGGTCATCAACAACCCCCCTCTTCGTTTGATATTAGTAATAACATCAAGCAAAGGGGGACCCTTAGCCAAAAATCCAAAAAAATATTTTTGTTTGAAAAATCTTTTGTATCAACTCCCTAAGAGCTATATCGCATCGCAATGGAAAAAGGAGCGCTTGCCCAAAGCGCATCAACGCACTGAAAACGAGCGACGCGAGAACCCATCGCATCGCGAGCATTAAAAGCGCTTGAAAAGGGAAAACCTGAAGAAACGCCGACGGCCGATATGCGACGTCGCACGTCGCAATGTCGCATGAGCAGCACAAAGTGACAAAGCGAAAACCTTGCGATCTTGCGATATTGCGATATGCGATCTATGGTTTGCGACGAATGAGACTGTCAATTGCTGCGACGCCACCTATTTACATCGCAATTTTCAAGACTGCGATGCAAATCGCAGAAATCATTCATCGCAAGCATTCCTCAGCATGATCTGTGAGCCCAAAATTAGGTGCGCACCTTACGGGAAATTAATGGCCGCATGCTTGAGTATCCAAAAATGATTGCATCGCATTTATCGAAGAGTCAAGTCATGATGAATGTCAGAATTACGCATTCATTAGAATTTAATGCTTTCATGTCAATCTTTTCGTCATTTCCCTTCTTCTTTGCGTAAACTGCAAGACATGCGACTCATATAAATCTATATGCAGGAAACATCTAAGGGAAGAGCGCCAATAAGACAACAGAGAGAAGATGCCTCCGCAATTGGATGCCGCATGCAGCAGAACCGCGGATTCCAGAATATCGCCCAACAGGCACTGATGAAAATAGATTGTCCAAGACTCAGAGTCAAAGGCGCACAAAAGCAGCGTGTTTACAAAAGATCCTGAAGCTCAGACTTGGTAAAGCAGAGAAAGAAGTGCAAGAGAAGGAAGACGCTCCAGAAAAGCCTGGAACAAAGAACGGAAACAATTCTCGAAACAGGGGATTGTCCATACAGCGCGACTTCTAACTCATTGAGTCATTCGCACGACCAGAAACCGAAATAGCAACAACAAAATCAGTTCGAAAAGAAACTGGGTTGTACTAAGTGTGCGCACAACGAATACACCCAGCCAGAGAAAGGTTTTCGAAAATATCTTCTAGCCTATCAGAAAGAGGTGCCAGCTCTTGTTATTTCTAATTATCAAGCTCGAACAAAAGGAAAGGACAACCAGCCGACTCTTTCAGGGCGAACAGCGCATTGCTTACAGCACTAAAGAACAGATACAGAAACGGTTAGAAATTAGATTTGATTTTTAGAAATAAATTTGCTTTTAGTAAAAGGGCGGTCATTTGAAGCCGTTCCCTCAATTTGTGTAATTAAAATTAGCCGGTTAGTAGTATTTAACCCTTCTCGTTGCATTGGAGAAGGGTCCGGAAATTTGTCAAAAAACTTGTCCTCAGAACATGCACTTTTGCACCCTCGGAGGGGGTTTTTGATGAATGGACGGATCAAGATTTATTTATGTTTGCATTTTAATACCTGCTACTGATGTTGCACTTCTGTACTCTTAGTAGGCATTAGAAGTAAGTAGAAATAGATCATTATTGCTTCAGGTCTGTGAGTATAAAGTCAGTCATAAATGGTACTTTTATCTCTTGACGAGTTTCTGCTTGCATTCTTAGAGTAATATACAGCTGATGTTGTTTATATGTTAACGTATGAATGAGTGGACTACCATTTGGCACTTTTGTACGGTGGAGTCATTGATTTGTGCTTAATACATGAATAACTGATTATGCGATATGCTGTTCACAATCGTTCTGCTTAACTTTTTATGCAGGATGGTTCATCTTAATTGATTTATATTCTCATAATAGCTGAATAATCTTCATTACCAGTTATTGTGTGAAACCTTTCTAGATCGCATAATGGAAAAAGTTCTATCCCGGGTTAGCGTAGATTAGATGTGTTATTCTTTGTAGATTAAAGTAGTATAAAATTCACTCTCAGAGTTCAGAACTAGATTAGGTTAGAAATAATTCCATATTTTCATTATCATATTCTACACACACACACATCACCAAACTCTACACACACACACCCCCTTAGAACGGGAAGCTGGTCCCGTTATCCCCAGTTGGACCCGCTACACCAAACGGGCACGGAGCCGCCAACCAGGTTCCCGACTGGGTGGGTATCCCCCTTGTTGTTGACCCGATTTCAGGGCCCTCAACATATTTGGCGCTAGAAGGAGGGCACGAACTATGAATGGCACCTAAAGAAATATCTAAATACCATTCTGAGAGTAATACACCCTCATCAACTCCCTCGACTTCTCCAACACGGTTAAACCCGGAATTTGAAGTCGCTCGAGTATCTACCACTGCTACATATTCGAATATATCAGACCAATCTATCATTGAACCCCCTGAAATTCGGACTTTGATTCGTAAACTCCGGGGATTTTCTATTTTTAACCAGAAGTCTGATAAATCTAAAAGCAGCGTGACTTCGCAGTATAACCCTGCTCATCCCCTTACCAGATCAAAGAGTGAAAAATTTGGCATACAACCAAGTGAACTCCCTCTCCCTACCAGGAAAAGAGCAAGGAAAACACCACCTGAGTCTGACAGTCAGACTCCTTCATCCACTTCGTCCATATCAACTCTCTCACCGCGAAGTCATCCACCCACTCTTTCATTCCAACTCACTCACCCAGCTTCTACAAACCTTCCTCTTCAAACATTAAAGATCTTAATATCTTCATCTTCTGCACTTCCATTAACTAGCAGCTCAACGATGGCCCAGTCTCCATGGAACAATCCTGGGGCGGTTTTAATGCCTCCACCCCTGAGCCCTATACCGGCCCATCCTCAGAAATGGCTGCCTAAATTCAATCTAGAAGCAGGCAAGCTAGCAGAGGAACATATCAATAATTTCATGCTTTCTGTTAATCTCAACGGAGTCACTAACGAAGACGCTGTTGTCCGATTGTTCCCTTATACAATGCAAGGAACAGCCGGGTCATGGTACTTTTCGTTACCTTCCGGATCCATCACTAGCTGGGACATTTTTCAAAGTCAGTTCCTCACCAAGTTTGGTGATGACAGATCCACGGCGACATTGATCAGTGACCTATCTAATATTAAGGCTGAGGCTAGAGAACCCATTAAAGATTTTAACTTACGGTTCAATAAGATCCTCAACAAAATCCCCGCTACCTCACAACCCAGCGAGGAAGTAAGATGTGAATGGTACATCACGGCTTTACCTCCAAACTTGGCTATCTTCGTAGATAGGGCAAACAAGACCACCTTAGTCGACAACTTGACAGAAGCGTTAGCAGTGGAAAAATGCGTGGTAGCCCTAGAAAAGAGATCTGCTATAGAAGAACGCAAATCTAAGAAGATCTCTTTCAAAGAAGACACCAAGAAGAAGCAAACGAAAGATCCTTTCGATTTGGAAGGATTACAAAAAGTGTTGAAAGCCATGTCAAATGAGATGATTGATATTAAGAAACAAGTAGCAGAGACTTCTTCGAAAAAGCCCTTTAGGACTTTTAAAAGAAATCCTCCCATGGAGGTAAGACCACCTAGTGTTGTCTCAAACGTTGAATCTGAAGAAGACGAAGAAGAAGAGAATACCACTGAAGGGCAGACCGACGAGGAAGAGGTCGTAGAACTACAAGGAATGTGGGACTTCATCCTCCCACAAGAAGAGGATCAAGAAGCATTTCCTGTTAGCACGAGAAGCAAAAATCAACTTGATCCTCCCATAACTACCCCAAAAGAAAAGGGCGCAAGCCCTGCAACAAAAGAAAAGGTCGCAACAAAAAAGACAACTGCTAAAGCGACCCAGATTAGCCCAGTCCAATCTGATCAAACGCCTCCATCAAGAACACTAATAGTGTCGGATGAAATGGAGTATAACATCATTGATGACATGAAGAAGACTAGGGCTAATATCACTCTGTATGAATTGAGTAAATTGAAACACCAGCAGAAAATAATGATGAAAGAATTACATGCTGTGCCTACTACATCTTTACCTACAGCGGTAGCTTCCCACAATCTAGGAAGGCCTCCAACCAACACGATCGATAAAATTGATCCAAATGACATCGCCTTGATTGGAGGAAGATCAAGATCTCATACTCCTCCTTTTCTTCTCACATTTGAAATCTTCAACAAAAACGTGCACAATTGCTTGGTCGATTCTGGTGCTTCAACGAATATTTTACCCAGGTCAATATGTGCTAAATTGAATGTGCAACCTCAAAAATCCGCAGTACACATAGTTCAACTTGATCGATCCCAAGTCGAAGTGATTGGTGAACTCAATCAGGTGACCATAAGATTGTCGTCTAACCCGAAAGTGTGTCAGGTTATCGACATTCTAGTAGCTGATATCCCTGAGTTCTATGGTTTGATTCTTAGCAGGGATTGGTCGGAAAAACTCCACGGATATTTTTCAACCGATTGGTCGCACATGTGGTTACCATACAATGGTAAACCAAATCAGATAAAGGTTGAACGAGAGTTGCACCAAAAATACATAGTGACAGAACTGGAAGGAGAAAATGAGGCCATAATGTACAATAGCAGCATTGTAGGCAATTACGCAATAGATTCTTTCCTAGGTAATTTCAATGCTCATATTTCACCATACTTAGAGAATTCAGTTTTATCCCAAGTTGAAAATTTCTCACAAACTGATGACTCAAAATGTTTTAGTTTTTTAGATAATTCTGTATATACATCTTTATTTTGGAAATTATATTTTGACGGATCTAAATCAAATGAGGGAGCAGGAGCAGGATGCGTTCTGATTAACCCAGACGGGAAAAAGATTATGCTCACATGCAGACTTGAGTTCGATTGCACGAACAACACAGCGGAGTACGAAGCCTTGGTTCAAGGCCTATACAAAGCAATCGGATTGAACGTTAAGTATCTTCAAGTCTTTGGAGATTCGGAGATCATTGTAAAACAGGTACGTAACACCATACATTGCCTGTCAAGTCATTTAAAGCATTATCAATCATTAGTTCAAGATCTCACTGCACATTTCGTAGCATTCAACATCTCGTCAATTCCAAGAATTCAAAACGCGAGCGCAGACCTGTTAGCTAACGTAGCCTCTAGACTTATCCCTTCTGAAGATTTTAGTCCTGATAGGTTTTCAATAGAATTGATCTTTAAACCATCCATCCCTGACAATATCACCAATTGGAGAGTGTTCAACGACGATCCTGACATCGTAAATTTCCTTACTTCTGAAGGATCCTACTCAAATCAGATAATCGACGAAGACCATCATGATCATCAAATACAACAAAATAGCTCTGACAATGCTATACCGAAATCGGTGGTCAAGCTAGAAGATCTATATGATTTGAAAAGTCGGTTTAAAAGGTTCGCCAATGCTAAACTTTGCAGTTCTACCCTGAACTATGAATTAGTAAACCTAGGGACCGATCAGAAGCCACAGAACTTTAACCTAGGCCAGGGCCTAGCCCCTGAAGAAAAATCAACATATATCCGTCTTCTGAGACAATACAAAAACGTTTTTGCCTGGAATTACGATGAGCTGAAGACTTACAACACTTCTATCATTCAACATGTTATCCCTATGATTGACAATGAAAAACCTGTCCAGCAGAAGCTCAGAAAAATACACCCTAACCTAGAAAATCAGATAAAAACTGAGCTTAATAAGTTGTTGAGAGCCAGAATAATCTTCCCCGTCAGGCATTCTAAATGGGTATCCAATATGGTGCCCGTTAGGAAGAAAAACGAAGACATTAGAATCTGTATTGATTTCCGAAATCTCAACAAAGCCTGTCAGAAAGATAACTTTCCCCTCCCACCTATGGAGCAAATTCTACAGGCAGTAGCAGGCTCAGAATTAATGTCATTCCTGGATGGATTCTCAGGATACAATCAAGTACTGGTGCATCCCGATGATCAGTTAAAGACTACGTTCCGAACCAAATGGGGCACTTATGCATATCGGAAGATGCCATTTGGTCTGATCAATGCCGGACCTACCTTTCAGAGAGCCATGGACATCGCGTTTAAAGGGTTAGTCAATAAATCAGTAGTGATTTACCTGGATGATATAACAATGTACTCCAAAAATCGAAACAACCACCTCAAAGATTTGAAGCAAATCTTTCAAAGATGCTTGAGGTATGGGATTTCGCTCAACCCAAAGAAATCTTTCTTTGCGTTAAGCGAAGGGAAATTGCTCGGATTCATAGTGTCGAAATCCGGTATTCACATAGAACCCGACAGAATCAAGGAAATTTCCGAAATATCCATACCTCATAACAAGAAAGCCATGCAATCCTTCCTTGGACAGATCAATTTTGTCAAAAGATTTGTCCCGGATTTTTCACGTATTATTTCTCCCTTACAAAATATGATAAAAAAGAATTCAACTTTCAAATGGGGTCTAGATGAGCACGAAGCATTTAACTTAATCAAACAAGCTATCATCAATGCTCCATCTTTGGCCACCCCAAATTTTTCAGAATCTTTCATCTTATACACTTTTGCCTCAGAGAAATCCTATGCCGCGATTTTGACCCAAGCAAATCAAGAGAAAGCAGAAGCTCCAATTGCATTCTTTAGCTCGAACTTACAAGGTGCTGAAATTAATTACTCAGACGTAGAGAAACAAGCGTATGCTGTTTTCAAAGCAATCAAATATTTCATACCTTTCTTGCTTAAAGCCCACACCAAAGTCGTAGTACCGTTTCCAGCGGTAAGAAACCTTTTGGTGCAGAAAGACGTGGGCGAGAAGAGAGCTAATTGGATTACCGCTTTACAAGAATATGATCTTGAGATCAAACCAGCAAACATCGTAAGAGGTCAAGGCTTCTGCAAGATGTTAGCCGGAGCATCGCAAATCCCAGAGAACTCATCTGAAGAGGTACAAGCATATGAGGTAAGCCTAAACGATGCAGAATCATTATATGCTGACACCATTTATTTTCTTAAGAACGGGTATGCTCCATCACATCTGGATCATACCAAGAAAAGAGCTCTGAGATTAAAAGCTAAACAATACCAGCTCATAAATGATGTCCTGTTTAAAAGGAATTACGATTCTGTACTCCTTAGGTGTCTTGAGAAAACTGAAGCCGAAAAGGTTTTGCAGGAACTTCACGATGGACCAGCAGGTGGACACTATGCCGGAGATGCGACTGCACACAAAATCTTGCGTGCAGGATATTATTTGCCCACGCTGTTCAAAGACTCATACAATCACGTAAGGAAATGCCAAGTCTGCCAGACTGCTGCAGGAAAACAAAGGAAACCATCCATGCCGCTACAACCGGTCAACATCGACCAACCATTCAGTCAATGGGGCTTGGACATAATAGGTGAGATCGTTCCTCACTCTTCTAAGCAGCATAAGTATATCCTTACGGCAACTGATTATTTTACCAAATGGGTAGAAGCAGTTCCTCTCAAGACAGTTCATTCTGAAAACATTATTGAATTCATAGACCAATTTATCATAACTAGGTTTGGATTGCCAATGGCCTTAATGTTTGATAACGCTTCATATTTTTCTGGAAATGCTATGACTGAGTTTGCGCTTAAAAGAGGGTTCAAACTGAAATATTCTGCCAACTACTATCCGCAAGGTAATGGATTGGCTGAATCAACAAACAAGAACCTAATCAGAATTATCAAAAGAACAGTCGACCAAAACCAAAGGAATTGGCACAAAGCGCTGGTAAATGCTTTATGGGCTGATAGAATCACAAAGAAAGCTTCAATCGGCACTTCTCCCTTTAATTTAGTTTATGGGAGGGAAGTGGTTCTTCCGACTCACTTAGTCATTCCCTCTTTGTCTTTAGTGCAATACATCGATGAAGTACCTACTTCCTCATGACAATTAAGACAAATGGAAATAATCAAACTAGAAGAACAACGAGAACAAGCTAGGAAAACCCATGCACATCACCAAGCGCCGACGGGACAAGTAGGGTGATGGAGGGTTAGGGACGGGACCCGCCCGTTTTATGAAATAATAATATGCCGCGGGGGGGGGGGAGGGGGGGGTCAAAAACTTTGGAAAATGCGGGTTTATGGGTTAAGCGCGCCGGCAGCGTTTAAAATAAACGTTTAAACGCCAAACTTTAATAATGAGCGCTTACAAGGGTTAGGTGTATATAAAAGAGGGGAAGACCATGGTTATTGTTTTAACCAGAGGTTAAAACAACCCCGGGTTTAGAACGCGGAAGGGTTAATAGTGGCCCCAGATAGACTACTATTTCCCGGACTAAAAACATATGGCTATAATGCCAAAAAAGGGGGGGGGGTTTATTTAATATTTTTGGGGATTTCATATAATTTTAGTAGTAAATGGGGATGGGGAAATAATTAGGGAGCTATATAGTAGAATTAGGAGTTAATGTGAGTTTGTGAGGTGAAAGTAGAACAGAAGGCTAAGTTTCAAAAGTAAAACTTAGACATAGGGGTACATGAGAGTGAGAAGTGATTTTACACAAGAAATGTGGCTTCTTTTCATTTAAGAAAGCCAAGATTTACCTTAATGTTTCACAGAAATGAAGTAAGACTAGGACTTGTTGGGCAGATCCCAAGGTCCTTTAGGGGGATGTTAGTAAGAGACTTTTTAGGGGGAGTGAAGGGAAATTAGACATGATACCAGAATTCTGCCATTCAAAACACTGCTTTGGTACCTCTGCCACTAATGGGATGAGTCTTCTTTGTCAAGGCCAAAACTGAAGATAATCTTGCTTCTGCAACCCCAGGCTACCTACCCAGCCTAATACACCTAGCATTTTTTGTTACTTCAGGAAGGGTGCACTTAGACTTGCAAACCCTGATTGCTTTTTTTTTTTCTTTTTAACTGCCCTCCTATCTAAAAACTACCCTTATTGCTTCCAAGGGCCCAGATTAGACAGTTGGGCTCCTTTATTCTCTACCTAGCTATTAATCTGCCAAGCTTAAACTGTTTGGACAAATTTTCTTTCTCTATTATAAAACAAGCAATTTAAACCTAAGGAAGCCAAGATTAAGCTGTTTGGCATTCCCTTAATTGAGAAATCTTTCAAAAATGGAACTTTTGCAGTATGGAAAAGATGAACATTTTTGACACTTCCACTGTCAATCATGAAATATGAAACCTGTTGCAACAGGAGCCTAACAAGGATCAAAAGGTTGATAAGCCTTCATGTCCTCATAGTAACCAAAGAATATTAGTTAATAACTCATTTTTTCCATGGCTTTGCACTTTTCTTCTTGAATTAATTCCAAAGTAGGACTACAAAATACCGTGAAAGAAGAGACATCAAGCTTCACATGTTTTCTGTTAGGTAAACTTGACTTGGGGAAAGAGTCAAAGTTGATTAGGTCAACAGTACTAGTTTTGGGACCATGGTTTTTTGGTTGCTTATGGTGATTTTCCCATGGATTGCATGTGATGGAGCTATTGGTTCATCCAGTTCAAAATTTTTGAAGTTTTGTAATAAGCTACAAAATTTTTGCCTTAGTCATATTTGGTCGCACCTTAATTGGCCATAAAAACTCCATTTCTATCATCTTGAAACCTTGTGTTTTTCTACCATGACTTAAAGGGGGAGGACCACAAATATTCTTGACACATGGTTGCATCAATTATATATATATAGATATATGTATATTTATACATATATATACATATATATATGTATATGTATATGTATATGTATCTGTATATGTATATGTATATGTATATATATATGTATATGTATACATATATATATGTATATGTATATGTATATATATATATCTATATGTATACATATATATATGTATATGTATATGTATATATATATATATATATATATATATATATATATATATATATATATATATATATATATACATATACATATACATATATGTATGTATACATATATATATATATATATATATATATATCTATATATATATGTGTGTGTGTGACTATACCTTCTTGGTTTGAGAATAGTGATAGCATTTGAATCTAACTACATGTATATGGTTGAAATACGAAGTGGTCGCGACATAGCTATATATCTGTTTTTTTTGAAATGGTCAAAACATTAGTATTACACTTGGTGAATGGTTCAAGGAAAAAATCATGTTATAAAAGGTTGAAATATTTATTGCTTGTTTTCAAGGGGTTGTGTTTAAAGGTCTCAAATGTATAATTTGAAACACCATTATATGACTCAAAATTTGGCATAACCATACAAGTCATATTGTTGAACTCACATTGAGCACTATGGTATATTTGTTTGGAATACATTTGATATAGTTATACAATATAATATTATGATGGTTTTTAAAATGTTGATTTGATGTTGTGTTATGCAACCAACTCACAAAACAGAAGAAGAGATAGATCAACGACTTCAAAATTAGCTTCTTCGAGGGGGCAACCTCCTTTACATTACACAAATGAACAGTTCTTGGATGATTCAAATGACGAAACCTCCTTTCTATATATATGAGTCTAAGGGGTCACAATATAATCAAAGTTGACATAACAATAGTAATGTAAGGGCACAACAATAACAATAGTGGGCTTCTCTGGGGCACAATAATAAAAATATGGGGACTACATGGGCACAACAATAACAATAAGGGGGCTACACTGGAAATAACAATGAGGGGATACACTAGTATTATAGGGACCTAACATGCCCCTCTCCTTCAAAAAAGTGTTTTCCTCAACGCTTGAGTAGTTTTGGATGCTTATGTATAAAATTCTCATCCTCCCATGTGGAATCTTCAGTGGGTAAGTTCTTCCATTTGATGAGATACTCTAAAATTGATCGATTTCGTAGCGGTCAAGTTCTTGTTTCTATGAATACTTCAGGTTCCAATATGATTTTTCCTTCCTCTTAAAGTTTTTGCAATATTGTTTGAATTGGGAGCTTGTGACCTATAACCTTATTTAAGCATGAAACATAAAAAACTGGGTGCCCTCGGGAAGATGCAAGAAGCTCCAATTTGTACGCCATAGTACCAATATTTTGTAACACCTTGTAAGGACCATAATATTTTGGTGTCAATTTATTTTCCTTCTTAGATTTCTTGAGGGACATTTGTTTGTATGGTTGTAGCCTTAAAAATGCCTAGTCACCTACATCAAAACTTCTTTCGTTGTGATGTTGATCTGCCTACTGTTTCATTCTATTCTGCACCAAAGTTAGGTTATCCTTTAAGAGTTGGAGAACTTATTGTTGATGCTCGATGTGATCTTCCACTACTTGAACCTTAGAATTTTCTCTTAAAGATGATGTAATGGACGGTGGATGATATCCATAAAGTGCCATAAATGGGGTCACTTTTGTTGTAGTATGGAAGGAAGTGTTATACCACCATTCAGCCACAGGTAACCACTTGACCCATTGTGTCTATTTATCAGATACAAAGCAAATAAGATATCATTCCAAACATTTGTTCACCATCTCAGTTTTCCCATCAGATTGAGGATGATAAGATGATCTATGAGCTAATTGAGTACCCATACAAGAAAAAAATTCCGTCCAAAAAATTCTAGTGGAAATGGGATCTCTGTCGCTTACAATAATCTTTGGGTTTCCATGTAGATTTTGAATTGTTTCCATAAATGCAGTAGCAACTGTATTTGATTTAAATGTATGAGATAATGCACAAAATTGTGCATACTTGGTAAGTCTACCAACTACCACCATGATGACACTCTTTCCGTCAGACTTGTGTAAACCCGTGATAAAATCCATTGAAACCTCCTCCCAACATTGACTTGGAATGGATAAATGTTGTAATAGATCCACGGTATTAATTGTCTCAACTTTATTTTATTTGAAAACCAAACATTCCACCACAAACTTTTGAATATCATATTTAAGGCCATCCCAAAAACATTCCTTCATAATCTTGTGGTAAATTTTTAAAAAACCCGAGTGCCCTCTTAAGGGAGAGGTGTGCAATTCCAGAAGAATCTTTTGTTTGAGTTGGGAATTATTACAAAGGTATAAGCAATATTTGTACCATAATGAATCATTTTTCCAGCTAAATGTATCAGATGTACTGTGATCTTGCTGCAACTTTTGAAGGAGTGCCCACACTTATTCGTCATTCTTCCATTCATCCCTTGCTATGGTTATCCAATCTGGTTGGATAATAGAAATGGCACAAAGAAATGCTTCCACATCCTCATCCTTTCTTCAGAGTGCATCTGTAACAACATTTTGCTTCCCTTTTTGGTAGATTATTTCGTAGTGATAACCCAACATCTTTGTGACCCATTTTTGCTACTATTTTGAAGATAATCTTTGTTCTAAAAAGTATTTCAGACTATCATGATCTGTTTTTACCTTGAAATGTATTCCCATTAGGTAAGGTCACCATTTCTTAAGTGCATGTAGTATTGCTAACATTTCCTTCTCATAAATAGCTTTGTGTAAATACTTTCCTTTGATTGGACGACTTTCAAAAGAAATGGGTCATCCCTCTTGCATTAAAACAACACCATTTCCATTTCCCGAGGCATCACATTCCACAATAAAGGTTTTTGTGAAGTATGGCATAGCTAAGACCAATGCCTGGCACATTGCCTCTTTAAGATGTTAAAAGGCCTTAGTTGCTTCTAGAGTCTATGAAAATGCATCTTTCTTCTGTAATGTTGTTAGAGGTGTTGCTATTCTCCCATAATTCTTAACAAACTTGCGAGAACACCCTATCAACCTGAGAAATCCTCGCAGATGCTTTATGGATGTGGGGATTTTCCATTCTTTAATGGATTTAATTTTATTAGGGTCTACCTTAACACCCTCATGAGATACAATATGACCCAGATATTCCACCTCTTATACTCCAAAGAAACATTTGGAGGTTTTGGAATATAATTGCTTCTCCTCCAATAGTTTGAGCACCCTGTCAACATGTTGAACATGATCCTTCCAAGACTTGCTATAGATTAGTATATCATCAAAAAACACTAACATAAATTTTCTAAGGAAGGATTTGAAAATGGAATTCATCAAACCTTGAAATGTATAAGGTGCATTGGTAAGGCCAAAATGCATGACCAAAAATTCATAACGACCCTCATGAGTTCGAAATGTTGTTTTTAGAATGTCTTTAGTCTTCTTTCTATTGGGTGTGGAGCCTGACTATCTTCAGTATTCAAAGGTATTGCCGCATTGGATCCCAGTTCGAAATGGGGTGACAACGTCGCTCATAAAATATTCGTTGTAGGGGGGGTCTTGGGGGGGGGGGGGGGGGGGGCAACTGCGACCTTTTGGGAGCCCCCCCTGGCGGGGGGTTTCAGGGGCAGCGCTCCCGAAGCTAAGAATAGATGTAAAATTGCCTTGTAAAAGTATAGTAATTTCTAGTCAATCTAGGCTGTTCATTAGGTGGAGAACTGATGGTAGAAGTTATGTTTAATTTAGGGTTTTTTACCCTGGAAGGCAACCCCTTACTATGTATGAGGGAATTGTATTGCGTTTATGCATATCTGTATTCTGAGTGATGAAGAGAGAGGAGATTGAGAGCGAAGAGGGAGTTATAGCGGATCTGTTGTAGGTTGTATCTCTTCAGTTTGATGGATAATATAATAAAAGAAGGATTGGTTGTTTCTTCGTGGATATAGCCCAAATTGGGTGAACCACATATATCTGTGTCTCTCTTGTTTTATGCGTTTTCTGTGTTTATATTTATGCAATATTTTATGTGCTCCATTGCTCTGTAATATATAATTTTCTAACACATTCTTATTTGATAAAATCCTGAATGAAATTCCAACTTCGTGAAGTAAATTGGTCCATATAATTCATACAATAATTCATCAATGAAAGGAATGGGAAATTTATCTTTAATAATGAGCTTGTTGAGCTCCCTATTAGGGAAAATTTTAAGAACCACCCTAAATTTATATGTATAATAAATGGGTGAATCCCCATGATACATAGGAAAAATGGGAGGCGATTTTATCACTAATATAATATGTATATATATATTTTTTTGGCGAATCTCTCACCAGATTATATTATCTTGTAAAGTCATGGCGAATCTTTCACTGAATTATAAAATCTTGTAAGATCTTGGAAAATCTTTCACTGAATAATAAAACATTGTGAAGTCTTGGTGAATGTTTTGTTAAAGTATGAAACCATATATGATAATAATAAAACATATTCATTAAACTGTAATATACTAACATACATGTTTGGAAAAAAGAAACATAATTTTCACTTCCTACAAACAATGTTGCAAGTTTTAGTGGCCATGTTTGTCATGGTAGGAGAGATTAATGTTTTCTCTACCACTTTTGTCAAGCTACCACTTTTGCCAAGCTATCAAATTTCTTTCTTATTCCATAGACTCCAACTGCAAGATAAAAAAAAAACACATCAAGTTTGTTTACCCCAACACGCCAACAAGTAGCAAGCCCCAACTATATAATATAATGAAGTAGTAGGTATCCCAAAGGCCTGAAGGGGATCTAATGGAAAGAAGTGACCATTGTCAGAAGCCTTCCAATCAATATATAAATATATAAATGTAGATTTATTATTATTTTAATTGGAAATCTTCAATTAAATAATAAAATTTAATTACGTCTCTCCCAATCTAAATTTCTTATTAGCATAATTCACTACCTTCATACCATTTTTAATAGTGTTGTAACATGTGGATTAATTTCCTTTTTGGTGCACAATCTCCACCTTTTAGGACAATATGGTGCAGTGACCCAACCCGTACAGATCATTACGATAAACTAAGAATAGCAAAGAAGATGAAAGGTTGTACAAACTAGCATATTTTTCAAACAACTAATCAGTACCTTAACTTTTTCATGAAGATATCATATTGAGAATGTTTGAAAAATGGTGCGAAATCTGGGTAGCGACTATCTCTCTTCTGCGAGGGTGATGCAGAAAGAGTTAAGATTTCATTTTTTTGAAATTTATTTATTTATTTTTAATCAGAAAAACCAATATTAATGGAGATATCGGTATTTTTTACTAAATTTTGTGAAGTGACTAAATGTAGCTTTAACCATTCACCTTAAGATTTTTTTTACAATATAATTTCTTAAGTCTATTTAATATCTTCATTATCATAAAAACCAACCTATATCCATCTTAACTCCACATCTACCACTCTTAGAGGGATGAAATCTATTTACCCCTCCCAACACTTGGTAGACTCGGAATTAAGATGGATCTAACCTGATAGAATTTCCCCTTTAAATAGTCTATGCTCACATGAATACCATGGTATTACCATGGGTCAATACCTTGGGTTATCATAAACCTGGAGCTTAAAAGCTACTATTAGTAGTTTATAAAAAATAATAAAAATAATAATTGATTTTTATTTTATTTTTTTTATTTTAACCAAGTTAAAATGTTTAAGTGACATTAAATTACAAGATCCGTTTTTACTCTTGATCTACCAAGCCCCGAGAGGGATCAAATATTTTTTCACTCTATGTTAGTTTGCATATCATGATATTTGATCCATAGTAAAGATGGATCTATGCTAGTTTAATTCCCCCCTTTAAATAAGATGCATTAATTCCCCCCTTTAAATAGGCTGCATTCTATGTGAATACCATGGGTCAATACCATGTGCCATCTTTATTTTTTATTAATACTAATATTAGGGTTAATAATGTTTTTTTGCATGGTATTAATAATAATTTGACCCATAGGCTTCACCTAAATATAACACATTTTTTGAGTGTCCGTAAATATAAGGTGGCTTATGGAGTTAATATAAAAAATGGTTTTATTTATTTACCATATCTCTTGTTTATTTATACTTTTATTAATTTACCATACCTCTTTTATAAATATGGTATTTGGCCCATAGGATTCAATTAAATAAAACCTCTTTTTTGAGCCTTCTTAAATAGAAAGAGGGTTATGGACTAAATATAGAAAGAGGTTTTATTTATTTACCATACCTTTGAAGTATAAAAAGAGGTTTTATTTGTTTACCATACCTCCACTTTATTTATATTTTTATTTATTTACACGCTTGCGTGTTCATAAACATAAGGTGACATATGGAGTAAATATAAAAAAATATTTTATTTATTAATCATACCTCTCGTTTATTTATATTTTTATTAATTTACCATACCTCTTTATAAATATGGTATTTGGCCCATAGGATTCACTTAAATGAAACCTCGTTTTTGAGCTTTCTAAAATAGAAAGAGGGTTATGGACTAAATATAAAAAGAGGTTTTATTTATTTACCATACCTCTAGTTTATTTGTATTTTTATTTATTTACCATACCTTTGGAGTAAGTATAAAAAGAGCTTTTATTTATGTACCATACCTCAACTGTATTTATATTTTTATTTATAACTATCATAAATACATTTTCTTGAAAATGAGGGCGAATGGAAGATTGTAACTCCTAATTTCAAGGGCTAAATTTAATTTTTTTACCCTCTCCCTTAAAATAAGGTGGGCTAACCTCCATACCTAATTTTTTTTATAAAATAAATTTGAGGCGATTTGTAACAATGTACTATGATACAAAATATTCGCCCAATCAAAATATAAAACCCCTTAATTTAGCCCAAGGGCGAAAATTCGCCCCTAAAATTTTCCATGCTCCCTATGTGCCATGATCCATCCTTCTTGTGAACCAATACTATTGGAGCAGAGAAATAGCTTTGACTAGGTTGAATTATACCAGCCTCTAGCATTTCTACGGCCATACATTAAATTTCACTCTTTTGGGCACAGGGATATTTGTAAGCCCCGATCTTTGGAGGAACACTTCCTAGAATCGAATGAATAGCATGATCATGATCACGAATAGGTGGGAGGAATTTGGGAGTCTCAAATACCTTAGAATGATTGTCCAAGACTTTTTGGAGATCTTGAGAAACCCCACTGTTCTTTCCTTAGAATCTTTTTCATGCCATTAGCACTGATTGTATTTCCTCGTTCCCTTGAGATACCCCTTAATTCAACTTCCTTTCCTTCCCAAAATTTTTTCAAGAAAAGTTCTTGAAATTTGAAAGCTATTGTACCCAAATATTGTAACCATTGGTATCCTAGTATAACATCAACACCACCCATTGGAATGGAAAACATTAGACTATTCAATACATATTATCCCATGGCTAGCTTGATATTATGACACTTTCTAGAGAAATTTATGGTTCCTTCTTTCGCAACCATCACTTGAAACTCTAGTGCTGGATAATTTATTTAAGGTTGAGTTCACAAATTTACTGAGGGCTATAATTTGACTTACTTAGGCCTATCTAATTTTCCTGCAAGGACACATTTTGGGCCATGTTTAGACTTGTGTATCTGAATTCAAGATCTACATTGAATCTACTTTAAAGGGTTGATCAATGGCAAATTTTTCTATAGAAAACAATGGTATAGCTAATAGAATCTGTGTTTGAGATATTGCAAGTTGTTAAAGTGATTAAGTCAAGGATGGTAGTGCTGGGTCTCTAATTAGTGCTCCTAACTATCAGGAATTACCATGTCGCATCATTAAAAATATGCAATGAAGTGTTGATTAGTGCTAGTATGGTCACTGATGAAATATGATGTAATGCTATGCTACTACCATGTATGTGATGGCATGATCATAATCTTGAAGTGTATGTTAGTCATTCTAACCACATACTACTACTGAACTTGTGGAAATTAGGGTTTTGACAGAGGGATGTGAATGATGTGTTATCCACAATTTTTATTGCAAGACTGATAATAAAATGGCTCAAGCAAGGGTTAGGTTGCATTGATGGTATCACTTCTTATGAGTTATATTTAAGGGTGTTTTTATTGTTCATATATGGTTCATTTCCTTTGCTAGGGATCTAGTCTCATTGTTGACCAAGTAATTTATCATTATTGATGCTAAATTTATAGGAGGGTACATTATGAGAAAAATAGTTGTGGATAGAGGTTTATGCTATTAAAGATAGAGTAATTGACAATGTTGATGGTATGATTCAAAGATAATTTATTTTGCAGAAGATACAATGACAAGTATCCTAAACAAAGAGTGTTAGGTTATTTTATCAGTAAATTTTCCATAGTATGTTGCTAGGGTTTTCATATTGCAACATATGTGGTTAGTAGAGTTATTGTATGGAAAAGGTAGTGATGATTACAGGTTGATGCAATGAAAAATACAACGGAAAATCTTATTTAGTTACCTTCTATATTCAGGGTATTAAAAGGTCGAGAATGAAGTCTCTATTAGGTTGGAGCCTGCAAATACTTCAGGGTGGCAAAGTGGTGCAAGGTGGAGATTGAAACCTCCTTTAGGTTGGAGCTTGAGAATACTTCAAGGTGGCAGGGTGGTGTTGGAGCAGTGGATTGATGTTGCAAGGTGTGGAAGAATTATTTTAATTAGAGTTGATAAAACGATGGTGTTAAGATAGTAGATTGATGTTTCGAGGTGTGGGAGCATTTTTCAGTTAGAGTTGATAAAACCATGGTGTTGGAGCATCCTTTCAGATGGAGCTAATAAAACCAAAGTGTTGAAACATCCTTCCAGTTGGAGCTCGTAAAACCAGGGTGTTGGTGCATACTTTCAATTGGAGCTGATAAATCAAGGGTTGGAACCTCCTAGTTGTTTCTAGAGAATCTTGAAAGTTGGAGCTCCCTGTTGTTGTAATCCTTAAGACATATATGAAAAAACATTTAGTGGTTTTCCTCCCGAAGGGTTTCTGCCTAATAATCTCTTGTGTACTATCTTTGATGTTGTGCATTGTTAAATGGTGGTGTTAACTGTTTAATGCTTACATGATATGATTAATATTGTTAAAATGTGTCAAACACTGATTCACTCACCCCTCCCAGTATTGGTGAATATTACAACAAAATCACAATAGCAAAATTACCAAATTCTTTTATTAAATAGTGGATTTTTTTTTCTCCTTTGATCCTCTTAGTTGTTTTTTAATTTATTCTAAAAAGAAGCGTTCACTATATTTACATAAATCTTTGACCATATGATTCTCAAGATGCTCGAGCCTTCAATCTATTGCAATAATGTGCCTCTGCGTCTAATTCAGGTCTAGGAGAATGTCTTCCTTAATTTCATTTCTATCGACAAGTACTTTACCAAAGAGAAACTTTAAATGCTAATATGTATGCATGTAGTACTTGTAATGACCTCTATTGTCCTCGATGTCTAGAACCTAGTCTGCTACCTCCGCTAGCACTTGATTCCTTGAGGGTGTGTTGCTCATTTGCTAATTCCCTCTCTACTTGGGGTAATTTCCTTGTATATCGGTTAAGGGGTGTGCTCCTTGAATCTGGTAACCAAGCCTTGAATTGTCGCCTGAGCTCTTGAGCACCGTCATTTCTAATAATAAGTTACGCCCCTATGTACCCTTACTTTTTCATGGGGCATGATGTGAGTTTTTAAAAAATGTTGAGCCTTTATATATGCTAAAAATAGTGATTTTAGATGATCCTAAAGAAAACCATATTTGACATGAGGCACAGAACCATGTAATTACAAAATGTTGTAATTATGATGATGTGAATGGCACACACTTATTAAAATGATTATCATCTTGTATGATACACTTAAAATGTGTTAGTGATGTACAACTTATTATAAACAACATAAGACTAATATATTAAATAATGTAACTAGTTATTAAATGATATGCAATAGATTTTTAAATCTAAGAATGTTATAAATTATGTTTGATTGAAAATTAAGTATGAAATTGGAGTTTGTAAATTGCAAAATAAAATTATAAAAATATTGAATTTGAATTACACAATTACAAAAAAAATATATTCCAAAAATACAAATTTCAAATTTAGAAATTTAGAAATATGATATTAGATACATTTAAAACTAAATTTTACCCTTTTAAATCTCCAATTTAAATTAAGCTATTTTAATTTCTATTTTACACCTACTCGAATTAATACAAATTTAATCTTTCATATATATATACACGTGAGTGCAAATGTGACGGTCGGGGCGGTTGGTCCCGGCCGCGTTCGAATCCTGCGGGAGCTGCGTGATGCTGCAGCATATTTGTATCGGTGATGACGTATATCTGCTCGCTTCGGCGATATTTGTATCGGTGATGACGTATCTGCTCGCTTCGGCGATATGTGTTGTATGATGCTTCTTCAACGGGGATGCACTTCCCCTGAAAAAATGATATATATATATACACATTTTCCTAAGTTAACAATTGTATCGACACGTGGATCGGCTATCAGCTATGCTCGGCTATAATAGATAAACGTTGTAGAAGGGTATATTACAGTAATAATAAAAGATCCATTTCATTTCCCTACTGATAAATTATAATCGGACCCCTTAAAAATATATATATTTTATTAGTTTAAAACAGCGAATACGACGGTTTTCTAGAACCGGGATCAAATCCGAGTATCCAAGTAGCCCAACCGACACCCCATCCAAGTTCGCTGAGCTGCATCTGGAAAATTTGGTTTAAATTGCAGGATTGTGAGGTAAATCACATGAGTAGTATTTGTATTTATTTAATGGGGTGTTAACTTTTTTTTAAGCTATTAATATATTTTTAAGTATATTTATTAATATATATTAAAATATGTTATTAATAATTTATATTAATTTTTTTTTATTATTATGAATATTTATATTAAGAATTTGCATGAATTATATTTTTTTTTATATTTTTATTATTAAGTATTTATAATTTTTATGTAAAAAAATATAAGATTTAAATATTTTACTTTTTGTTGCTTTTAATTACTTTATCTCTTTTTAAAGTTTGATATGAAATTATATGTATAATTCACTACACATGCATAATATTTTTTTTGCATTTTATTATAACCAACATCGCTGTTCTATTTATAGAATATTTTATTTTTATTTTGAGAGGGGACACATGTCAATTGAAGTTGATATGAAATTATATTACATCATACTAACAACTCACTAAACATGCATAATATATTATTTTTTATTTTTATTATAGCCAACATTATTTTTCTATTTAGAAAATTTTATTTTTATTTTGAAAGAGACACCTGCCAACTCCACGTTGAACCTCCTATGAGCCCTATGAGCTAAAACCAATAGGCAAATGAAA
Organism: Pinus tabuliformis; assembly: GCA_031772625.1. Classification (NCBI taxonomy): domain Eukaryota; kingdom Viridiplantae; phylum Streptophyta; class Pinopsida; order Pinales; family Pinaceae; genus Pinus; species Pinus tabuliformis. The sequence continues at coordinate 1,962,604,353 of CM062816.1, read as the reverse complement.
AAAAACAAAAACAATACAATGAGAAAATGAAAAACCTTCTCTTTAAATTATTGATTTAAATAATTTATACAACCCTTTTTTATTATTATTCTTATAGTTATTGATGTGTAGTTTGAATTGATGCATATTGATTTTTCTTAGTTATTTACTTCATATAATTACACGAGTGAAATAGTGCAATCATATAAATAAATTAGCTAAAAAAACACTGAAACCAAATAAATATCAAAACATTAAATTCATATATATCTCATACTAACCAAATTAAAAAATAAATAAATTAAATTCTAATTTTATTTTAAATTATTATTATTATTACAATTAATTATAAGAAATATATTACATTTAAAAGCAAATATAATTTTTTTATCTATATATATATATATATATATATATATATATATATTTTTTTTTTTTTTTTTAACTTATAATCTTTATAATTTATAAATAAACTAATTACAATGCCATAAATCAATATCATAATTTATAAAAATCTCATAATAAAAAAAATCATATAATTTATACATCCACAAGCTTTTCAATCAAGCAGTCAAGCAAGGGTTCCCTAAACCTTGGACTGAGAGCCTCATTATCCCTATTTTTAAAAGTGGGGATACAAATAACCCCTCTAATTATCAGACAATTATGATCAGCCCTCTCTTAGCCAAGTTATATGGTAGTATTTTGGAAAAGAAGTTAAGCATATGGCTTGAAAGTGAAGGTAAGCGGGCTAAAGGCCAAGGAGGTTTCAGAAGGCATCACTCAACAACAAACCACCTCGTTATGCTTAGGATCATTGTAGAGGAATGTCGTAATGATAAATCCAATTTATTTTGTTGCTTTGTGGACTTTAGAAAGGCTTTCGATATGGTTCCTAGATACAACCTTTGGAATAGATTAGAAGAACTAAAGGTTCCTCTCGAGTTGAGAGCTACCGCTATAAGGTTATTTGAGAATGTAATTGCCAAGCTAAAGAGCAATGAGGGGTGGTTGAAAGATATTAAGTGTAACATTGGAGTTAAACAAGGTTGCCCCCTCTCCCCTACCCTATTTTGCATTTACATCGATAAGCTCGAAGGCTATTTAGAGGAAGCAGGATGTGATGGCACGATCTTAGCCGGGATAATTGTCATCCTTCTTGTCTATGCTGACAATATTGTTCTTTTGGCAAGGTGCCCATCTGATCTTGATAAGAAACTCAGGCTTCTTAAGGATTTCTGCTCTACCATGGGTATGACTGTTAACACTGACAAAACAAAAGTTATGATTATCAAATCCAAGAAGGACACTTATGCTAATTTTATGTATGACAATAATAACTTGGAGGAAGTGTATTCTTACAAGTACCTAGGAATTGATATTCATCACAAACTCAACTGGAACCATAGCATTGAGAAAAGGATTAATGGGGGGTGGAAAGCTTATTTTGGTCTTGAAAATAATTGTAAAACAACGAACCTCATAAGGTGGGATAAAAAGAAGTTCCTCTTTGAAACTTTAGCCACTCCTGTTATCTTATATGGTTGTGAGGTTTGGGGTTGTAGCATCTCCAGAGAGTCATGGAGAAAGATTGAACAAATCCAGAAGCGTTTTATAACTTATAACCTGAAAATTAAAAGTAATACGCCCTATCCTATTCTCCTTATAGAAGTAGATCTTTCCCCTATTGAGAGCCTAGCTATGATTAGGTTTTTGTTGTACAAGCACAAACTCAATAACATAGACGATCATAGACTTCCTAAGCTAACTTTAAAGTCCAGCCAAAACCACCTAAGGCTTAATCGGGGGTGGCATAAAGACACAAGGGCCTGGTTAAAGTATTGGGAGATCAATGAGAATGATGCATTGCAAAACATAAATAACATTAAAGATATTGTTACTTTTAAGTTCAAAGAAAAAATGTGGTGTGAGAAAGATTTAGTGGCTAAAAGAAAATTAAGTTATTATAAGAAGGTCATCAACCCCACCCTAGAAGATCAAAAGTATCTCTCTATTTTAACTAGCTCAAAGAAGAAAATTAATGTAGCAAAGATTAGAACGAATTCTCATGAGCTCCATAGTGAAACAGGTCGTTGGGCAGTTCTTAAAACGCCATGGATGGAAAGGATCTGCCATATATGTGAGAATAGGAACATCGAGGATGAAAACCACTTCCTCTCAACCACATTAGATCTCAGTTTCACAATCTTTGTTGCAATACTGACCTTCATAGCCTTTTACAATGTCAAAATTATAGTGAGCTCCGAAGGCTTCTCTCCAAGCTTTTTGAGCATAGGAATAAAATCTTAAATCAAAATAAATAATTTGCTTCTTTAGGTCTAATAGACCAATGTTTGGTTTCAGTAGACGTTAACCATCATCATCATCAAATAAACTAATTACAGTGCTAGAAATCAATATCATAATTTATTAAAATCTCATAATAAAAAAATCATATAATTTATAAATAAACTAATTACAATGCCATAAATCAATATCATAATTTATTAAAATCTGATAATAAAAAAATCATAAATCATTTCATATCACTTCTTATCTATTTTAATTTTAATTTAAAAATCATATACCATTTTAGAAAAATCAATATCCTAATTTATTAAAATCCCGTAATAAAAAAATCATAAATCATTTCGTATCACTTTTTATCTATTTTAATTTTAATTTAAAAATCATATATCATTTTGGAAATAAATATGCGAAGTCACATAAACATAAGCAGGCTCACATAAATTTCGATTTTACATTACGGAACGTTATTTATTTTTATTTCTTTTTCCTTTCATTCGTCTTTCTCTTGCGTTTAAGACCGTCGATTCGACCAGAAAGTTCGTGAACAACTCCAAAAGTTGTTCACGGGATCGCCTACATGTCCAGTGGAGCGAAAAGATGAAATCGAAGTCAATCAGATTAAAACGTTTATTACCATTTATTGAAAGAAAGTCAACGTGATGGACACAGGTGTTCTGACAATCTGCTATAGCTTAAGGCCAAACATGCTCAATCTCTAAGGAATTGTCAGATTTGTCGTGGCCCTAGCCTTATTCGAAAGTCAATGCGATCACCTATCGCAACCATCCATCTTCTGTGCATTTAATTATCTCCACAATTCATTTTCATGGTATGCATCTTCTGTGCATTTAATTCTCCATTTAACAGAAGAAAGTTGAGCAGCGTCTCGTTAAACTCTGTGGGTTTCTCCAACTGAGGAACATGCCCGCACTCTTTTATCACCACCAACTTACCCGCTGCGTCAAGAAAGTTGAGCAGCGTCTCGTTAAACTCTGTGGGTTTCTCCAATATGTCTGCAAAAATGAAACTAAAAATTGGACTTACGCTTGAAGAGACTAACAAATTATAAAAATATCTAAAACTCCATTTGCATTAAAAATTTCAAAATTTTGCAGCTGGTTACCTCTGCAGAAGAAAGGCCTGGTCTAGCCTGAAGGTTCGATCCTTCTCTCCCCAAACTATTAGAACGTCCTGTTTCATTTCATCCCAATACAAAAATCTTAAGTTTCTATCAATAATTTCAAACAAATTGATATATCAATGTATCTTTATTTAATATTTTGGAATGCTGAATTTATTTTGATGGCAGTTTTTAAAATATTTCTTTGAGTTCAATTGTTTGACCTTACTGCTGGTATTGTGATATTCTCACCATTACAATTTGGATGCTGGTTATTGTGATATTCTCAATCTTACAATTTGGAATTTGGATGAGGATAGTAATTTTGGAATTCTATATATAGTATTTAGGTCAAATAATTCTGCCGTTCTGAATTGGAAACGAACATCCACATGTTCTTCCAATGCACTGTCACCTCTGCCCTATGGATCGAGCTATCCTCCGGCTATGGTTTTCCTGTCCTCCTTTTCCCCTCAGTTAAGGATGCCTTCTTCTGGTGGTCCTCTCAGCGACCTTTGTGGCACGCCATCTTCCTCCTCACCATCTGGCATGTCTGGAAGTGGCGGTGCTGCCGTGTTTTTCAGGACTCCCATCCTCCTCTCGAGTCCATCATCTCTCTGATTACTGGCTCCTTGCCACCCGACTAGATCTCAACTGATGATGGTTCCTTTCTGCAGGCGGCCTCTTCTCAGGCAGCTCCACATCTGCTTGCATATCTACTTTTTGACAATATGTTACAGTGCATACATTCTATCAACTGAATACTTGTAACTATGTTTTTGAACAATCTATCCTCCTTTTTTGTTTTATCCATAGGATGACAGAGATCCGATGCGATGAGTCTTATATGATCGATGGCATCTAATCGATCCATGTAATCATGTAATTATCAAATAGTTTATATGATCTCAATATAACATATACAGATTTTTTCTTCTGAAAAAATTTAGGTCAAATAATTGATCTCACTATTATTTATTAAAATATTTTAATATTTACTATCTAGAAAAGATAACCATTTTGAAATTCCAGATACAACAACTAGATTAAACAATTAACATAACTTCTGTCGATCAGATTTTATAAATATTTAAAAAATTTACCAGCAAAATTCACCAATACAGCACATCTTAATTGTACACTATTAAATCCAATATATAGTAAAGAAAGAAACCTGGTTTACTGTAGGCAGTAAGTGCGAATTCTTTGAACCAATGAAAATACCATCCAACAGCTCTAGTCTCTTCTCTCTGTTTCCTCCCATGGTCTGCCAAGTATTCAAATTCAAATTAAACAAAACCACATAACAAATTAAACAGTACCGTATAAACATTTCATTGCAAAGGAAACAAGCAAACAATACCTGAAGGAGGTCCTGGTATATACAAGTAGGAAGCCATGGCATCTTGTAAAATGTAATATTCATGCCTTTTCTCATGTCTCCGCAATTCTTGGGAATCAGAACGTCTTTAATGTCGTCGGAGCCCAACTCTTTGAGAAGACTGTCGTTTGTCGACGGCGTCATGCAAATTGCAGAGCTGACGATCACCAGGCGACGGACAAGGTTAGGGTATTTGTGCGCCATCCAGAAGCCAACGAAGCCACCGTAGCTGTGCCCCACCACGATCACACTCTGCACCCCAAGATATTCGACCATACTCTTCATGCACTCCGCTTGGAAGAGCTCAGTGCGCTCAGAGCTGGTGGTGGTGGAGTTCCCGAAGAATATGAGGTCCGGAATGAGGAGATCGAAGTGCTTGCCGAGATCACAAATTTGGGTATCCCATCCCAAGAGCCCGTCTGCTCCGAAACCGTGAATAAGGAGGAGAGTTGGTCGCTGATTCCCCAGTACACTATATGAATTTGTATTGTTGATCTGTAACACCCAGCAGTGCAGGGAGGTGCCATTGTTCAACTCTATATTTTTTGACTTGAAACCCTTGGAGATTGTCCAGTGAGATTGCTTCCTCTTTCTCATGAATTCTACAACACTAAATCCAAATATTCCTCTCATTTCGTCTTCCCACCGTTAGCTTTGCCTGAACAATCGGAGCGTGAAGATAATGGATTTATCTGATGGAAAGGAAGATAAGGAAAAATACACAAATTCACACAATTAAGTTTTTATTCATAAAACTTCTCACATATACAATTATGGTCTCATACATCTCAGGTATATAAAGCCTTAATTTGCTAAATATGGAATTCTATTATTTCTAACTGATTTGATTCAATTCCAGTTAACTTAACTGGTTCATACAAACTTACTCCAGTTTATTTGTTCATACAAATTTACTTTAAATTAAATTTTTTCAAATAAAAATTGAATTCCAACCAACTCAAATTAACTCACACTCTTAATATTTCCAATTGTAAATTAAACTCAAACTAACTCATACTCCTAATATTTCCAATTGTAAATTAAACTCAAACTAACTGAAATTAAACTGGAACTAACTCAAATTTACTCACACTCTTAATATAGAATTCACTGCAGGTAAGAGTAATTACTATTTCCAACATTATCCAGTTCTTTAACAGATTGTAAATACCAATGAAATCCAACGATAGCTTGTTTGTAATACCAGTTGTTCTATTTCTGATTAAAGTATTGAAAGCTTGCACGATTCAACGAGAAAGGAAATGATTAGCTAGAGCCATCGATCCGCAATTCTGCTCCGATTGATGCGAATGCGTGTAAGCAATTCTGAACATTGAACGCAGGCTATGATCTGTGTGCAGGTAAGATGAATTATTTGAAGAAATTGTAACGCATGAAGATTCGAACAGGACATCTTTCATATATTTTTTTTGTCAAATCTCAAGATGTGGAGGTCCACCTATGTAAATGGCATTATCAATCTATGTAAATGGCATTATCAATCTAGCCATGTATGCTGATATCATCCAAAATCATGAATATAATATAAATATATAGCGTTTTTTTCGTGCTGAAAAAAAACGAATGAAGATTCGGGAGATAGCTTGATCATTCATCCTGTTGCAATCAGCTGGTGGTTTGTTGGTAGACTTTTCAGAGATCACGGGCCCATTGGGCGAGGGTAGATTACCAATCAGGCAGGGGAAATATGATGTCACAATGACTCAACTATAGAAATCTGCTTTTGAATTTCACTCGGACTGGGCAGTTAGTAAGTAAGCACAACTCATACGAATTTGGGGAAATTGAGCCTAATTGTGGAGTATGTATCAATAAAGAGGTAATGGCCTTTTCCTGCCGGTATATTTTTTAAACGTAAATTTATGTTTTTACATGGATAAGAATTATAAATTTAAATTATATATATATATATAACACGTAAATTTATGTTTTTACATGAATAAGAATTATAAATTTAAATGATATATATATCTATATATATAATTTTTTTATATGATAATTATATTGCTAGCAAAATTATTTTGTCTAATTAATCAATTAGTAATTATAATAATTTAAAAATAACGTAATTATCACAACCATATTAATAAATGTGGTTGATATAGACAATAAGCATCAACTTAATATATACTCTATTATAAATTTAATATGCTAAATTAATATAATAATATTGTTAATATTAAAATCAATATTAATATTAATGTTAATATTGTTAAAATTAAAATTAATAATAATATTCTTAATATATTAATGTTAATATTAATATATAAATTTAACATATTAATATTAATATTTATTAAATATTATTAATTATATTTATTAATATAAATATGGTTAATTATTTAAATAATTCATTTATTCATTAATTAAATCATTAAATAGTTAATTTATTCATTATTAATATTGAATAATATTATAAACTTTATGAATAATATTATACCCTAGAAATGTATTTGGATGGAGAGCAGGAGCAACTAAGGTTTCATAATGTGAGTAGCACGGGTTTTCACGGATCCGGTCTTGCAAACCTGCAAACCTTGCAGATGGTGAAGCCACTATAGCAACACGACAGATCCCCTCTTACCGGAACATTGCTGCAAGTGAATCAAGCCAGCACAGAGCAAACAGAAGCAATGACAACCGTGGAAAAGGCATACCGGTTTTGGGTGTGAAATGGCAAGCAGGATTGGGAGGGAAATGCCTGCCAAGAGCAACAAAAAAACCACGTTTTGTCATTGCAAACAATAAACTGGAGGAATATCGAAGATACATGAAGGACCATGCCCTGATATGTAAGTTTATTGGAGCTTGGCCAACAGAGAATGAATTGATTAAATGGATCCAACAACGATGGCAACCGAAAGGGCACATAGATCTCAAGGTAGGGGTGATAGGGTTCTTCTCAGTAATCTTTTCTAACCTGGAAGACAAGGAGAAGGTTTTCGAGGATGGGCCGTATTTTTTTAACAATGCTGGCCTCTTCATGAGACATTGGGAGGAATGCTACAACCCAGATCAAGAAAAGCTTCTGGCAGCTCCCATCTCGGTACGAATTTTTGGTCTACCAATGGATTTCTGGGATCTTGAAATCTTGGATGGGATAGGTAACTTGATTGGAACCTTCGTCAAAGTAGTAGACTCAACAAGAAAAGGCAGGTACACCTCTTATGCAAGAATTTTTGTATACATGAATATCACTGAGCCGCTACCAAACTTCATAGAACTGGAATACCATGATGAGATATGGCAACAACCCCTAGACTACGAATATATCCCCTTTAGATGTCATCTCTTCCATGAATATGGGCACCTGTATTGAGCTTTCCCATTAAATAATAATGAGAACCCTACGACTGGGAGAAGGACAGGAGAAACGAAGGAAATAGAAGAAGGGGACGACTTTCAAGAGGTGCACAGGAGAAAAAGGAACCAAAGGCCGATAGGTAACCAGAAAGCAAGCCAAAATGAGAAAGAGCAGCGCGCCTAAAACATATTTGCCACTCTATAGGAGGATGAAATGGGAGAGACTACCCTGGACAATATCATGGAGATGGAAAGCTCGCAAAAGAAGGAACTAGAAGGAAACAAGTCGAAGAGCAAAGAAACCAAGAGAGGAGATCACAATGTAATCGATAGAGAAAAACCCAATGGAGATTGATAACATGAAAGAAGATCTCAGTGCGAAAGAACAAGTAATGAAACATTTACTACAGGCGTGGAGACACTTGGATGAACGTTTCATACTAGAAGACCATAAGCAACTCTACAAGGAAACTTTTCAGCGATATAAAGTCAAACTAGACTCAACTATCATAGCCCAACCAGAGCACCTAGGGTCTCAAGGCGGGCAAGGACAAGAATCAAGAACCCGAGGAAAAGGGGGAAAAAAGTGGGGAAGAAGAAAAATGAATGAATCCATCTAGATGGCTGGGGAACTACTAGTAAACTCGAGAAGAGTAGTGCCATTATCAGAGGTCTTTCAAAAACCCCCAAAATCATTGAAATGATTATTACAACATGGAACATAAGAGGCCTCAATAGAAGAGGAAAACAGAGATACCTCAAAGAGATATTGAAGAAAGACAGGCCAAGCATCATGATCATACAAGAAACTAAAATTAGTGCAAGCAAACTAAAAGGAATTTTGGAAAATTTTAAACCCCAGTACCAAGTCATAGCCCAGGATGCAAATGGTAGTGTTGGAGAGTTGGCAATTATATGGAACCTTGGAGAGATCTTGTTCGAAGACTGGGTCCGCCTCCCTAGAATACTCTTAGGTAAGTTTTTATTAGATCGAAAGAATGGGTGCTACTTTCAAGTGTGTATGGCCCCCATATCCTGGGAGAAAGAAGAGCATTTCTTCAAAATCTTGCAAAAATGAGAAACCTATATCGGGAAGACCTTTAGGTGGTAGGAGGAGAATTTAACATGATCAACTCCCTAGCAGAGAAGAAGGGAGGTATGAGAAGAATGGATGCAGACATGGAAATATTTGGAGATACCATTAATGAGTTGCACTTGGTAGACCTCCCAATAATTAACGAAGTCCACACCTAGAATAATAGGAGATGAGGGATTCATCAAATAGCTTCATGACTTGATAGATTATTAATCTCATAACAAGTCATAACCAAAGATATATTTATAGAAGCCTCTATCCTCCCTGGCATGGGACTGGACCACTGGCTGATAAGATTGGAAGTGGATTTGAAGGCGAGCCCCAAAAATCGACCGTTCTGGTTAAGAGATCCGGACCTCATAAAAAAGTAGATGAGTGGTGGAGACATAGTACATAGCAAGGGAGGAAATGCATGCATACGTTCCAACTAAAACTCAAAGATCTAAAGAATAATCTTAAGAAATGGAATAAAGAAGAATTTGGGCATATTATTAATGACCAAAAGTAGATCAATAAGCGTATGATGGAGGTGCAACAAAAAATCATACAGGAAGGAAGATCTGAAGAATTAGTTAAAGAAGAAGGAAAACTAATAAATCAATTGGAAGAAAGAACAAAACATGAAGAAATCCTATGGAAACAGAAATCGAGGGTGACTTGGATAAGGGAGGGGGAGCATAACACCCAATTTTTTCACAAAGCCATGGTCCAATATAGACATCATAACAGAATCTACTCCCTAAAAGATGAGGAGGGGAATCACAGAGTCCAACACGAAGAAATGGAGGAACTTCTGGTAAATCATTTCGGAGATCTCCTATCAGAACCACAAGAAATAGAACGAGAGCTATAAAAAGAATCTCGCAACATATCACCCATCGGGTTACTCAAGATTAGAGCATAGGTTTGATGAGAGTAGCTACTCTAGAAGAGGTGGAAGAAATTGTCAATGGCATGCACAAAAATAAGGCCCCAGGCCCTGATGGGTTTACAACAGAATTCTACCAAGCCACCTAGAAATTCATGGGACAAGATATCCTTGAGTTTGTTGAGGAATCTCGTCGCAATCAAAAGGTATGCCCCAACCTAAATTGCACTTTTATTACTCTTATTCTTAAAACATCGAAATCAGAATATCCACAAGGATTTCGACCTATTTCCCTATGTAATGTTATATATAAAATCATAGCTACTCTTATTGTAAAACGGTTAAAACCCCTGCTGCCGAATATCATCTCTCCAGAGAAAACGGGATTTGTTGAGGGAAGGCAAATCCTAGATGAGTTGGTAACCTCTCAAGAAGTAAAACACTCTCTCAAGGAAAAAAATCTTGCTATAAGATGATTAAATTGGACTTATCCAAGGCACATGATAGGTTAAGCTGGGACTACCTAAGTAGCATCCTCAAAGCCTACGGCTTCACCCAAAGGTGGCTAAAGTGGATCCTTGACATGATATCCTCTCTTGTCATTTTAATTTTGCTAAATGGGACTCCTACTCAAACCTTTAATCCAACCTAGGGCCTAAGACAGGGAGACCCTTTGTCTCCCTTTCTGTTCATTATAGCTTTCGAAGTTTTGGGAAGATTTATAAATAATGAAGCCCGAGAATCTAGGATTAGAGGTTTGAGGATTTGGGGTAACAATCTAACCATCACCCACCAAAAATTCGTTAATGATATCACGATCTTCTGCCATGTCTCCCTTAGGGAAGCCCGTATAATAAAAGAGATTCCGAATACCTTCATTGAGGCCTCGGGGACTAAGATAAATAATGAAAAATGCTGTATTTTTTTCTTTAACACCCAGGGGAATGTTAAGACTTATCTGGCTAGGATCTTGGGGTTCAGTATGGGAAACCTCCCCTCTAAATACTTGGGCATGCATCTATTAGAAAATTCCCCAAAGTTATCCTGCTGGCAGGAGATCCTCCAAAAGTTGCAGGGAAGATTAAGTAACTGGGCTTTTAGATTCATAAACCTAGCAAGTAGGACTGTCCTTCTGAAAGCAGTGCTATAATCGATACCTATATACTAACTTTGAGGGCTGGCAGACTCAAAAGGGGTATGCTCCAAAATGGTGGACATTTTAAAAAAATTCCTATGGGGAGGGGAACAACAGGTTACAAAATGGGCATTGGTATCCTGGTAGGGATTGGTGAAAAAAGAATGGAGGGTGGATTAGGCCTGAGAGACCCCTATACCTTAAATCAAGTAATGGGAGAAAAACTATGGTGGGGATGCATAGGGGGTGGAAGGGATCTATGGAAACAAATATGGACAAGAAAATATAATATGCCTAAGAGAACTAAGGATATTATGAGATACAAAGACCCCCCAAGGATCGACAGTGTGGAACTTGGTAGCCCAAAATAGGAACCTCATAAGTCAACATGCTTTCTGGGAAGTAATGGCAAAACAACTAGATTCTGGCAGGAATCCTGGAAACAAAGGGAATGACTATTAGACATGTAAGACCTTAGAGATATATACCAATTCACCAGAGGCATTTTGGACAATTCTAGAAAGAGGACCAAGGAACCGGGAACTGGAGGACATGGAAGAAGAAGGAAGACTAGTGCCAGGCTATAGAGACAAACCAATGGATATAATTTGAGAAAGAAATGCGATCGAGACAATTAATGATCATAAATGACCTGAAAATTCTAAGATGGGTACACACCACGAAAGGAACCTTTACCATAAAAGAAGCATACGACCTCCAAGCATAACACACCCAAGAAGGGTAGGGCATCCTTTGGGAAAAAACTAGAAGGGAGGATAGTGGCCCAAGGTAGCTCATTTCCTCTGGCTGGTTTGCAAAGGATAGATCCTAACCTGGTACCAACTACAGAAAAGGGGTTTCTAGGGGCCATCCCTCTATTGGCTATGTCAGCAAAAAGGAGAAGATATGGAGCACATGCTTCACACTTACCTATTTTTTGAACGAAAATGGGGTAAGATGCAAGGTGTTTTCGAAAGGATGGATTGAGACCAACACAACATTAAGGAAACAATACTCCTATGGCATAACAACATATTTTCAAGCCTAGTAGTAAATCGAGCATGGGGTTTGGGCTTAGGATTAAATCTATGGTACATATGGAAAGAGAGGAACCGAAGAGTTTTTAAAAACAAAGCCTCATCACAGGAACAAGTGTGGGAAGGAGTAGTGCGCAACATTAGAGAAACTATCCTAGCATAACAATGGAACCAAGAGGACTGGCAAGTTCCTCCCTAAGAAGAACGAATTTTACAAAAACTTAACCTATCCACGAAAATGATTGCCCCAACGTCTTGGAGAAAAAACAGGTGTGGTTCGATATCCCTGACTCACTTCAATACCCCAGGAGAAGGATTCATAAAACTGAACATTGACGGGGCATCCAAAGGGAACCCTGGAGTGGTAGGCCTTGGTGGCCTCTTACAAGACAACCAAGCCAACACGTGTCTCATATATGCTGACTCATGTGGGATAGCAAGCAACAATGAGGCAAAATTTTCTACAGTAAGACAAGGACTCCTAATAGCTGTCAAAATGGGATACTGAAACATAGTGGTGGAAGGAGACTCTAGTTTGGTCATAAACACTTTGGCGAAATTGAACAATGGCACCACATGGGACAAGCTCAGCCAAAGTTGGAGGACAACTCACCTAATACAAGAGATAGGAGAATTAATTCAAAAGTTTGATTATATAATGGTCCGACATGTAAGACGAGAAGGGAATAAAGGGGCAGATTTTCTGGAAAACTGGGGATGCAACCAACAAAATGGTCTGATGGAAAAATTATGGCCAGTACAACCCTAGGATGAGAGATACAAACCCCTGGAGGATATACTAGATTAGGATTGTAGGAAAATCCAGGAAAACGGGCCTCTAGGAAATCAAGACCCCGATTGGGGTGCGTGCCGGTGGATGGAAGTGCCTACCGGCAGTAATGAAGAGTATAGATGACATTCATACCACCACCCCCACACACTCAAGGCGATGGGTGCGGTGGCCCTTAGCATGAGTAAATGCAAGGGAGGTGGGAAAGGTGGCAGAAATGGCAAGAGAGAGGTGGGATGTATAGTAATTAAGATGAGACAGACGGGTAAGAAATGTAATTTGGCTTGTGCAGCAAGGAGTGGGAACAATAGAGAGGGAAGGCGAAAGAAACAACGATGTCAACCTTGGAGCAGAAACGGGTATGTCTCTTGGCTCTTCACCTCCTTTGCAATGTCGACTTGGTTTGATTCTTGCTGTGGGGAGAGGTTGATACCTGGGAAGGGGAATTGGGAGAAACATAGAGGTAAATGGAGGTGGCATCGTGCGACTCTAGTATGGCTATACATCCTTGTTGAGAGCATGCCAGAATTCTACCTTCCCGATGGGTGTGTGGACCTTGATTTTGGAGATAATGGAACCCTGGGTTATACATACTATGGGATGAGTATTGTTGATTGCTGGGGTTGGGTAGGCAGAAATTCGGCATCAGAGACTGAGGGTGGCAAAGGGCAGCTAGTATGTTGGGTAGGAGGCTGGACTAGTGGTCGTAAACCTGATAATCCATGGGGAATTGAGAGTAATTATTGTGCTAAGAAACCAGATAGGACCCCTTTGGGGGATGCCGGGCATGCAAAGGGTAGAAAAATGCTTATGACTCACTGGGCAGAGGGGAATGGGGTCGGGTTGAGGTTTAGCTCAGTTGCATGGCCTTGGATGGGGTTTGTTAACCACACTAAGTATGCGAGACAATGGGGAGGGAGGGGTGAAAAGCTAGAAGGGATAGGGAGCTTAGACCTTCCTTAGGATTGGCTCTCCACCCATCTTGCCTCTGGTACTATTAGCAAATGGAAAAAAGCAATAAACGGGGAGAATGATGGCATTGGCAATTATAGTTGGGACAATAACCATGGATATAATATGTTATAGTGTATACAATTAACAATCCTTTACTGTGAATATGTTTCGAGCAGTGGAGATATGGCTTGACCAACAAGAGGACGGGGAGGAAGGAAATCGGTGGAGCACCTCATTAGTGAAGCAGCTGTGGCATACCGAGAGTGAATGGATGGAGGCATTCAGAATTTGTTAGAAGAGTGGGAAGAAGAAATCAAGCAAAGCAGTGAGACAAAGGACGAGATGGAGAATTGGAGGACACTATTCTCGGACACTGAGAATACTAGAGGAAGGATAACCCAATTCAAGCAGAAATTATACCTCTACTGGCATATGAAAATCCTGATGGGTAAGGCCACGAAATAGATCTTGGTGGGGATGGCGGTCTCTCTCGAAGGGATGTCGAGCTACAAACATGATTTGTAGAAAATCCAATTTCAACTCCACAAATAGGACATTAGATTGGACAGAGTTGAAAGACATATTCCTTGCATCTTGGAACTGTCTTAGATGCGAGGAGAAACTGTAAAGGATCCGACACCTGTGGAGTTGACATCGAAGGAGTAGAAGGGCTAGTCAGTTTACCATGTTTACTTTTGTTATATATGTGGCCATCATTTACTTTTCGTTATGCATGTATAAGGGTAGATAGATACATAGAGTCTAGTCATGAAACAAAGACATATATAGCTTGGCTAGAAAGATTGAAACTTTATTCTTTTTGGATGGCTTACAATGAGGATAGGTGGCCAAAAAGCTTGGTTTCCCATTGGGAAGGTTGAGGCCACCTAGCCAACCTAAGTGGTGTAAAATTGCTGATTATAAATAGAAAATGAATGGTCCTGCCAAGCTTAACAAAAAAAATATTATACCCTATAAATACTAACCCTTAGGTTGATAAACCCAAGGGATTGATATTATAATCCCAAGAGATTAATTCTAAAACCCCAAGGTATTATAAACCCAAAGGAATAATATTAAATCCAAGGGATTAATATTATAAACTAAAGGTATATAAAGCATAAGATAAATATTATAAACCCAAGGGAATAATAAACCCAATGGATTAGTACGAAAAAGCCAAGGGATTATAAATCCAAGGGAATAATATTAAACCCAAGGGATAAATATTATAAACCCAAGGTATATAAACTGATACATAAATATTATAAACCCAAAAATAATCATGGTTGACCATGAGTGATTTTCATATTGACACAATCTTTGTCACAATGTGAAGTTGGACAATGGTTGACCATGCTTGATTTTCATATTGCGACAACCTTTGACACAATGCAATGTTGGAGAATGGTTGGCCATGGTTGCTTTTTATATTGAGACAATATTTCTCATAATGTGACGTTGGACCATGGACAACCATGGTTGCTATAATGTGACATTGGACCAAGGGATTCATAAACCGAACGGCTATGAACCCTTAGATTGATAAACCCAAGGGATTGATATTATAAACCCAAGGAATTAATTCTGAAACCCCAACGTATTATAAACCCAAGGGATTGAGACTAAAAACCTAAGGGATTATAAACTCAAGGGATAAATATTATAAACCAAAGGTATATAAACCCTAAGACAAATATTATAAACCCTTAAATAAACATGGTTGACCATATTTGACCTCGATTTCATAATGAAACAATATTTGTCACAATGTGACGCTGGACTATGGTTTACCATGATTGATCTTCATATTCATACAACCTTTGGCACACTGCGATGTTGAACAATGGTTGGCCAAGTTTGAACATGGTTGATTTTCATATTGATTCAATATTTTTCATAATGCGATGTCGGACCATGGTTGACCATGGTTGTCAAAATGTGACATTTGACAAAGAGATAATATTTGTGACAAAGTCACCATGATTGACCATGGATGACCATGGTTGTCAGAATGTGACGTTGGTGATGGGCCCCTAAATTAGACATAAATTAAGGCCCATGACTCTAAAGTAAACATAAATTAAGGCCTATGACCATCCTTCAACACATTAAAATTCTTTTCTTGCATTAGATAACTCATTTTTAACTTTAATATATTCATTAGGAAGGTTTATGAATACTTTCATATTTGTGCCTAATATTATTTATTTTTGTGGAATATTGGGCAGATTGTGAAGATTTGGAAGCGAAGATAATTTAGGAACTTTCTCCCTACTACAGGAGGATCAATAATAAATAATAAATCAACAAGATATTATGGAATTATGGCATAGATTGTAGAACTCCAATGATTGAGAAAATCTAGGAATGTGTTCCCTGCCATTTAATGTAGATTCCTAGTATTGGGGACTAGATCCACTAATCAAGGGATTTTGGTGGGGAAAGATTCCTCCATTCATGGGGAATTATTCCTAATAATTTTTCATAAGTACCAAGTCAAATTTGCCTCTAGGGGGATATTTTCATTAGTGTTCTTGTGGAGAGAACTCGTATTTTTGCAGCTCCATTGTATTTTCTTGTAGGGATTTAATTGTATTGATGAAAACAATGAAGATTGGTGTCATGTTCAGATTCTAAATCTTGTTCTCCTCCATAGGTCACTGAGTTTCCTTGGGCTCGGCTATCCCAAGAGCCTTAGAGCCCTTTTGTATCATTTCTTTCCTTCTTTTCACTTCTTATCCATATACATCTCTTGTTTTTATTTCTTTCTACGTCTGCATTTAGTATTAATGATTTCTTGTTGTAGGATTGAGTTAAATGGTTGATGTAAGTTCTTTTGCAGGATAAAAAACATTGTTTCATCCTTGTAAAATCTTTGGATTGAGCTACTTGGATTAGTCTTCTTATTCCCAAATCTAGATTTCTGGAACTCCTTTGTGGCAAAGAGCAATAAATTTTTGCTATTTTTTAGAGCATGCTAATGAGCTTCAATAGAGTCGGTTCCACTTGCATTAGATCTCAAAAAAATTATAGTTCATAACAAAAATTACCCCTTTGCATTTTCACTTGATTAGGTTAGTCATTTTTTAGATTTACTAGCTCACTAGTTCTCGAATTTCTAGATTTTCGACTAGTAATGTTTTTCTATTTTTTAGCATGGGTTAACAGAGGTCTTTTTGAGTGAGTCCACTTGGAATGGGGACCTAAGACATCCTAGTTAATAAAAAAATTTGTCCCATCCAATTTGGATTTGATTTGCTAGGTCATTCGATGAATTATAATTTCGTATAGTAAATTTGTAACATCCTGTAGTAAATTAGGGGAACATGTAGGAAATCATTGTAGCATCCTGCAGGAAACCCTGTTTTGAGATCGAATTGAGAAAAATCATCATTGAAACTAGGATTAGGCCTCTAATTCACCTCCATGCCATCAAGACCATTTTAACTCTCTTGCTCCTCACTTGTCTCCTTTTCCAAAGATCAAGGAAAGATTAGTATTTGCATTTATAAAACAAAAAGATTTTAAAAAGAGTTATTTTCTATTCACAAATGCACATAATAGTTAATACTTCCTAGATCAAACTCCATGCTCAGTTAGTTTAAATCATCACATGTGATAAATAGGGTTAAGATAGGTTTCCTTTACATTTAGTTCATGATCTTTATGCAATTAGAATAGGTTTTTTTCCTTGTACTTTCTTTCTTGCAATAGGTTAAGGTTCCATTTCGAACATTTCATTTTCCACAATTAATTTAGGATTTGTCTTCAGTGCATGCACTCCATTACATCATGACAACAAAGGAATGACACATTGTATGTTGCACATATAGTGCCGATACCTCTTATGTTTGTACGAACCCCAGGTTGATAATTAAAATCGGTAGCCTTGGGATTTGCAACATTCTTGTTGCAACACTGAGGCTCATCACTTTTTGGCGCCGTTGCCGGGGAGGTGTCAAAGTATGCATTGTTTTCTTCCCTAGTTGATTCATTACTTTTTACTTTTTGCAAAAACAAAAAATATTTGCTTTAGGCATATTTCATTTCAAAAATAGAGAAGTGCATTGCATCAGTGTTTTCATTCAATCATAAAAAGAAAAAAAAATCTCCAACACCAACCCACCCCCCCATTTGATCACGTGGTGCAGTAAGGGCCACATCACCATTCAATTTTGTAGGTAGAAGAAGAAGATGGCGAAGAATGTAGAAGAAATGGATGGAGATGATGACAATGAGGAAGATCCTCTCAGATTTCCCATTCAAGATACTGATGGTAGTGTGCACATGACGAACATCCCTCCATCTTTTCTTCCAAAATTTCATGGCTTAAGGTCAAAGGATCCAGAAACCTTTTTCTTTGAATTTGAAATTGTTTGTAGATCTTATGGTTACTTATTAAAAACTCAAAACCTGAGATTGTTTCTGGAAACATTGAAGGATAGAGCTCTTAAATGCTTCATGAGTTTAGGGACTAATTCAATAAGATCATGGAATGATATGAAAAATATATTTCTAGAAACATATAAAGATCATGATATTAAAGAATAAATCTTTAGAATGAATAAAAAAGAAGATGAGAGTCTAGAGGATCTAATAGAAAGGTTCATGTATAATATTAAGAGGGAAAAACTACATCATTTAGGATCCGACACACTAAAAACCCTCTTACTTAGAACACTTAGGGATGAGTGGATTGATCTCCTTAATCTCATGAGTAGAGGTGATGTATACCAATTATCATTTGATGAAATTTGTGAAACATGCAAACACATATCAAGAGGAAGGGCAAGAGTAAGTCAATCAACATCAAGATCGGTAAGTCAAGCTAAACTTGGAAATTTGGTTGATGACTTTAAAACATAAATTCATAGGAATCTAAACGAACAAGTAGAAACGTTAAGAATACAAAATGAGAAAAAAGAAGATGTTTGTGTTGTCCATGCATAATCACATGATGTTAAATGTTGCTCCTCATTACCAAGGTTGAAGGAAGTTCACCAAGAGGACAATGGAGCAAGTCAATTTCCAATGCAGCTATGTTATGTAGCTCCAAGATGACAATGGCAGCCTACTCAGCTTGATATGATGCAAGAGCCTAATTCACAATTTCAAGGTTATCCATATCCACCTCAAAGTAATTGGAACACACCCTTTCCTTGGCAACATTAGCCATCTCAACCCCAAAACTAATCTTGGCAACAAGGTTGGCAATGAATTTATGGGAGCCATCCAAAATATCCTCAATATCCTCCATACCCAACTCCATGTTATCCCTACCATTCACCTCCACCACAACCACAATCCCAACCACATCCATCTCAAATATACACTACCACTCAACTACCTGTACCACCATTTCCAAACCCACACATTGAAGTAGCTCAACCCACTTACAATTCTGAGGTACAACACTTCCAAACATCTCCTCTTGAGCTCAATGGTATTCACCATAGCTAAGGAATATTATTACAAAAAAGTGATTTTCTTGATGCCATTGAGGGAAAACATGCAGAGAAAGAAGATTCAAAAGAGAATATCAAAGAATCATGGGCTGCACTTGATGAAGAGAAGACAATAAAATTAGAGATTGAGAAAGCTCCCTCATGGTTATCATCAAGTCCTCCATGTGTTCAAGAGAACAATCAACAAAAAGAGGAAGATTTGAAGGTCATGGAAGAAGAAGACATCCAAGATGATCCAAATCAGCAAGTGGACTAGGGGCATCACAACTATATTGAAATATGGTTCTAGACAGTCATTAAGTTGCAGCAATACCCTCTTCTTCAAATGTGCTTGATATCATCAAAGTCAAATTATTTGATCTTTCAAATCCAGGTACATGTCAAAGCATAAATTTGAAGCCTCCACATCGTTTTGTTTGTCATCTTGATGTGCACATGGCTCCATTAGAAGTATTCTTATACTTGAAAGTGATTTTGTTTTTCAAGTAGGGTAGGGTAGAAGAAAAAAAATGATGAAAAAAAGAGAAAAAAATAAAAATCTCAGGTGAAAACCTCCTTGGAGGCACTTGAGATTGGCTCATTGATTGAAAACCTCCATGAGGCGGTCAATGGGTTGGGAAAAAATAAAAAAGAGGAAAAACGAAAAAGATCCTAGGTGAAAATCTCCTTTGAGGTGCCTAGGCAAACCTACTAGTTGAAAACCTCCTTGAGGCGGCTAGTAGGCCTAGAAGAAAAAAAAAGGAAAAAAAAAAAATCTTTGCTTCATGTATCTCTCTGATGAATGCATGTACTCTCCAACATCTGCAAGCAACAAAAAAAAGTTGGTACCAAAAGAAAAATTGGTCAAGCATAGTCAAAGGAAGTCAAATTTTGGCTTTCTCCTCCTTTGCTCAAATTCTCCAACAAGGCAAAGGCCATGCCAATCCACCACCCTCATCTATTTCCACCATCCACCCATAATCTCAAGCTTCTACCATTTAGTTTGCTAGCTATCCTAAAACACTACAGGATGCTTTGTTTTACTATAGGAAACAAAAATACATAGATCAAAAATTTGGTTTTTCCATAACTTGGAAACCATGCTTCAATTTTCCAACATGTTTCAGGGGGAGATGCATATGGATGATGGTAACATGCTTAAGAAATTTTAACAAATTCCAGTGCACAGTTTTCGCGAAATCAACCTCCATCACCTACAGATATTTTTGCATTTTCTCGATATCCATGCATCCATTTAAAACTATGTTTCATGGGGAGATGCATATGGATGATGGTAACATGCCCAAGCAATTTTAGCAAATTCCAGTGTACGGTTTCCAAGATATCGGCCTCCATCACCTTCAACTATTTTTAGTTTTTCTGTAGATCCGTGCATCCATTGACCAAAATGTTTTTATGGGGAGGTGCATAATGATGATGGAAACATGCTTACAAAGTTTCAGGTCAATCCATTATACAGTTTGGGAGATATGGAAAAAATAAGTCTACTACAAGAGGCTGTCCTAAATTTTGAAAAAAATTGTTTGCTGGACAGAAAGAGGAGGATCAAAGCAACAAGAGCGGATCAAAGGGGACCTATACAGTTCATGTTTTCATTTCTCCATTCCACATCCTTCATCATTCCATCATTTCGTCCATTTTTCTTCTCATTTAGCTCAGTTTGCAAGGGTTCTGTGTTTTCTACAGGATTCCTTGTAAACCTACAGGATTCCCTAAAAACCTACAGGATCCTACAAGAAATCCTACAGGATATAGAACAACACCTATAGGATTGGCATTGAGCAGTATTAAATGGAAAAACTTGAGGTTGGCTTCATTAGACAATGATAAGGAGACATATACAATCCTCCACATCGATTAGAGAAACATGACAGGGGGATTTAACAAGAGGGAATAGACCAACACAGTGAGGATTATTCAACATCACGATCTAGTACCTACACATAAAGGAAAAAAAATCAGAGGAAAAAAAGAGAAAAGCACATGCAGAAAATATAAGCAAGGATTTCACTCTCCAATAAACAACATCTACTGGAAGACCATCAGGTAGGTACATGTATGCAATATTCTTGACCTCTTCTCTTGAGCATATTATAGTTAGAAATTTGTTGTCAATGCATGAGAGATGAGGTTTTATAAGCTAAGGATGGGTCAACAGTCTTAGCCGCCTTCAACTAGTTAATTGCAACTCACTCCCTCACTCATGCTACATTGAAAAGTTAAAATATGAAGGGTGATGATTTCAAGGAATGAGGACAACCATTAAAAGAAGAAATTTTTGCAAAGTCCAAGTCACCATAACACTCCAAGCCCTCCATCCACTTCATATTCACTATCTATTCATCATTCATCCATCCCATTTCATTCTTAAAAAAAAAACAAACAAACAAAAAGAGAATCCTCTCCATTTTCACAAACCTACACTACTCCCTTTGAGCCCTAGCATCATCATCCAATCTCTCTTCATCATTTCTCATCACTCCCATACACTTAGAAGACCCTAAAAGAGGAGGAATGACTACTACAGGTTGGCAAAATGTTGCTACAAGAAAGAGAAATGAACAAATTATGCTAAACCCCAAGATGGCAGAGCTTAAGAGAGACCTAATCAAAATAGAGAACTCCAAGGCCATTACGCAGTGTTCTAGGCCACAAGAGTGAAGAAGAAGGCAACAGAAGAAAATGAGGCATTCACCATCAAAACAAAACTCAAATTGCAGTGATGAAAATATGTTTTCCAAGAGGTCTTGAGTCTTTTTCTAGCTTTTTTCCAAGGCCTAAAAATGGGAAAAAGGCATGGGAGTCAAGTTAAGGTCCTGTCCTAGGCTCAGAATATCATTTATGCTGAAAAATGCTTTCCTGTAGTTTTAACAAGGTTTCCTGTAGTTTTGATAGAAATTACTACAGGATGTCCTAGTTCTCATCTAAAGGCAGTTTGAAGGTTTTAGAGGTGTCCAAATGGTGGAACAAGGTAGCAAAAGTTTGATAAGGATATGGAAGACCTTGCTAAACTAAAAAATATTCAAGAACCCATCTTGAATAAGGGCAAGAAAGAAAGTTAATGGTCTCAAGAAAAAGTGCTTTCTCTTTGCACAAATATGTTTTTGGGCTTGCCCTTGCAGAACTTACAACCAAGATTCTTAATGCATAAGAGAGAGGTCACCAGGGCCATGGATGAGGCACAATGAGGTCACTAAGTTGCTTAGAGGATGAGCAACACTTTGAGCAGGGGGGTATGATGGGCCTCTAAATTAGACATAAATTAAGGCCCATGCATCTAAATTAAACATAAATTAAGGCCCATGACAATCCTTCAACACATTAAACCTCTCTTCTTGCATTAGATAACGTATTGTTAACTTTAATATATTCATTAGGAAGGTTTATGAATAATGCATGTTTGTGCCTAATATCATTTATTTTTGTGGAATATTATGAGAATATTGGGCAGATTATGAAGATTTGGAGGAGATAATTTAGGGACTTTCTCCCTACTACAGGAGGATTAATAATAAATAATAAATCAAAAAGATATTATCAAATTTTGGCACAGATTATGGAACTCCAATGATTGAGAAAATCTAGGAATGTCTTCCCTGCCATTTAATGCAGATTCCTAGTATTGGGGACCATATCCACTAATCAAGGGATTTTGGTGGGGAAGGCTTCCTCCATTCATGGGGAATGATTCCTAATAATTTTGTATAAGTACCAAGTCAATTTTGTCCCTAGGGGGAGATTTTCATTAGTGTTCTTGTGGAGAGAACTCGTATTTTTGCAGCTCCATTGTATTTTCTTGCATGGATGTAATGGTATTGATGAAAATAATGAGGATTGATGTCATGTTCCGATTCTAAATCTTGTTCTCCTCCATAGGTCTCTAAGTTTCCTTGGGCTTGTCCATACCAGGAGCCTCGGATCCCTTTTGCATCATTTTCTTTCATTCTTTTCACTTCTTATTCACATGCATCTCTTGTTTTTAGTTCATTCTACTTCTGCTTTTAGTATTAATGATTTCTTGTTGTAGGATTGAGTTAAATGGTTGATGTAAGTTATTTTGCAGGATTAAAAGCATTATTTAATCCTTGGAAAAGCTTTGGAAGTTCATAGTAATCATTGAGATGCTTGGATTAGTCTTCTTATTCCCAAATCTAGATTTTTGGAACTCCCTTGTGGCAAAGAACATTAAATTTATTCTTTTTTTTAGAGCATGCTAACGAGCTTCAATCGAGTAGGATCCACTTGCATTAGATAAAAAAAACAGTCTAGTTCATAAAAAAAATTACCCCATTGCATTTGCACTTAATTAGGTTAGGCATTTTTTAGATTTACTAGCTCACTAGTTCTCGAATTTATAGATTTTTGACTAGTAATGTTTTTCTATTTTTGTATCATGGGTTAACAGAGGTATTTTGGAGTGATTCCACTTGGAATGGGGACCTAAGATATCCTAATTAATAAAAAAATTGTCACATCCAATTTGGATTTGATTTTCTTGGTCATTTGATGAATTATAATTTCGTATAGTTAATCTGTAACATCCTGTAGTAAATCGGGGGATCGTGTAGGAAATCACTGTAGCATCCTGTAGGAAAGCCTGTTTTGGGCCTGAATTGAGAAAAATCATCATTGAAGCTAGGATTAGGCCTCTACTTCACCTCCATGGCATCAATACCATTTTAACCCTCTTGCTCCACACTTGTCTCCCTTGCCAAAGATCAAAGAATGATTAGCATTTGAATTTATTAAAAAAAAGATTTAAAAAAGAGTTCTTTTCTATTCACACATGCACATAACAGTTAATACTCCCTAAATTAGACTCCATGATCAGTTAGTTTAAATCATCACATATGATAAATATGGTTAAGCTAGGTTTTTTTTTTACATTTAGTTCATGATATTTATGCAATTAGAATAGGTTTCTTTCCTTGTACTTTCTTTCTCGAATAGGTTAATGTTACATTTCGAACATTTCATTTTTCTGCAATTAGTTTAGGATTTGACTTCAGTACATGCACTCCATTACATCATGACAACAAAGGAATGACACATTTTATGCTGCACATATAGTGCCGATACCTCTTAAGTTTGTAGGAACCCTGGGTTGATAATTAAAGTCGGTAGCCTTGGGAGTTGTAACATTCTTGTTGCAATACCGAGGCTCATCACTTTTTGGTGCCATTGTAGGGAGGTGTCAAAGTATGGATTGTTTTCTTCCCTAGTTGATTCGTTTCTTTTTACTTTTTGCAAAAACAATTTTTTTTTTGCATAGGCATATTTCATTTCAAAAATAGAGAAGTGCATTGCATTAGTGTATTCATTCAATCATAAAAAGAAAAAAAAGTCTCCTACACCAACCCACCCCCCCATTTGATCTCGTGGCGTAGTAAGAGCCACATCAACATTCACTTTTGTAGGTAAAAGAATAATATGGTGAAGAATGTAGAAGAAATGGATGGAGATGATGACAATGAGGAAGATCCTCCCGGATTTCCCATTCAAGATACTGATGGTAGTGTGCACATGACAAACATCCCTCCATCTTTTCTTCCAAAATTTCATAGTCTAAGGTCAGAGGATCCATAAAACTTTCTCTGAATTTGAAATTGTTTGTAGATCTTATGGTTACTTATTAAAAACTCAAAAACTGAGATTGTTTCAGGCAACATTGAAGGATAGAGCTCTTACATGGTTCATGAGTTTATAGACCAATTAAATAAGATCATGGAATGACATGAAAAATATAAAGATCATGATCTTAAAGAATAAATCTTTAGAATGAATAAAAAAGAAGATGAGAGTCTAGAGGATCTAATAGAAAGATTCATGTATAATGTTAAGAGGGCAAAAACTACATCATTTAGGATTCGACACACTAAAAACCCTCTTACTTAGAACACTTAGGGATGAATGGATTGATATCCTTAATCTCATGAGTAGAGGTGATGTATACCAATTATCATTTGATGAAATTTGTGAAACATGCAAACTCATATCAAAAGGAAGGGCAAGAGTAAGTCAAGCAACATCAAGATCGGTAAGTCAAGCTAAACTGGGAAATTTGTTTGATGACTTTAAAACATAAATTCTTAGCAATCTAACTGAACAAGTAGAAATGTTAAGAATACACATGATGTTAAATGTTGCTCCTCATTACCAAGGTTGAAGGAAGTTCACCAAGAGGACAATGGAGCAAGTCAGTTGCCAATGCAGCTATGTTATGTAGCTCCAAGAGGACCATAACAGCCTACTCAGCCTGATATGATGCCAGAGCCTAATTCAAAATTTCAAGGTTATGCATATCCACCTCAAAGTAATTGAAACACACCTTTTCCTTGGCAACATTGGTCGTCTCAATCCCAAAACCAATCTTGGAAACAAGGTTGGAAATGAACTTATGGGAGCCATCCACAATATCCTCAATATTTTTCTCAATATACTCCATAACCAACTCCAAGTTATCCCTACCATTCAACTTCACCTTCACCACAATCCCAACCACATCCATCTCAAATATACACTCCCACTCAACTACCTGTACCACCATTTCCAAACCCACACATTGAAGTAGCTCAACCCACTTACAATGTTGAGGTGCAACACTTTCGAACATCTCCTCTTGAGCTCATTGGTATTCACCATAGCTATGGAATGTTATTACAAAAAAAGTGATTCTCTTGATGCTATTGAGGGACAACATGCAGAGAAAGAATATTTGAAAGAGAAGATCAAAGAATCATGCGCTGCACTTGATGAAGAGCAGACAATAAAATACGAGATTGAGAAAGCTCCCTCATGGTTATCATCAAGTCCTCCATGTGTTCAAGAGAACAATCAACAAAAAGATGAAGATTTGAAGGTCATGGAAGAAGAAGACATCCAAGATGATCTAAATCAGCAAGTGGACCAAGGGCATCACAACCATATTGAAATATGGTTCCAAATAGTCATTAAGTTGCAACAATACCCTCTTCTTCAAACGTGCTTGATGTCATCAAAGTCAAATCATTTAATCTTTCAAATCTAGGAAAATGTCAAAGCATAAATTTTAAGCCTCCATATCATTTTGTTTGTCATCTTGACGTGCACATGGCTCCATTGGAAGTATTCTTATACTTGAAAGTTATTTTGTTTTTCAAGTAGGGTAGGGTAGAAGAAAAAAAATGATGAAAAAAAGAGAAAAAAATAAAAATCTCAGGTGAAAACCTCCTTGGAGGCACTTGAGATTGGTTCATTGATTGAAAACTTCCATGAGGCGGTCAATGGGTTGGGAAAAAAGAAAAAAGAGGAAAAGAGAAAAAGATCCTAGGTGAAAACTTCATTTGAGGCGCCTAGGCAGACCTACTAGTTGAAAACGTCCTTGAGGTGACTAGTAGGTCTAAAAGGAAAAAAAGGAGGAAAAAATAACAAATCTTTGCTTCATGTATCTCATTGATGAATGCATATACTCTCCAACATCTGCAAGCAACAAAAACAGGTTGGTACGAAAAGAAAAATTGGTCAAGCCTAGTCAAAAGAAGTCAACTTTTGACATTCTCCTCCTCTGATCAATTGATCCAACAAGGCTAAGGCCAAGGCCATGACAATCCATCACCCTCATCTATTTCCACCATCCACCCATCATTCTCAAACTTATACCATTCAGTTTGCTAGCTGTCCTAAAAAATTATAGGATGCTCCGTTTTACTACAGGAAACAAAAATACATAGATTAGAAATTTGTTTTTTCCATAACTTGAAAACCATGCATCAATTTGCCAACCTGTTTTAGGGGGAGATGCATATGGATGATGGTAAAATGCTCAAGCAATTTCAACAAATTCTAGTGCATAGTTTTTGAGAAATCAACCTCCATCACCTACAGACATTTTTGCATTTTCTCAATATCTGTGCTTCCATTTAAACATATGTTTATTGGGGAGATGCATATGGATGATGGTAACATGCCCAAGCCATTTCAAAAAATTCGACTGCACGGTTTCCAAGAGATTGGCATCCATCACCTTCAACTATTTTTAGTTTTTCTCGAGATCCATGCATCCATGGACTAAAATATTTTTATGGGGAGGTGCATAATAATGATGGAAACATGCTGATAAAGTTTTAGGTCAATCCATTCCACCGTTTGGGAGATATGGATAAAATAAGTCTGCTACAAGAGGTTGTCCTAAATTTTGAAAAAATTGTTTGCAGGACAACAGGATGAGGATTAGAGCAACAACAAAGGATCAAAGGGGACCTATACAGTTCATGTTTTCATTTCTCCATTCCATATCCTTCATCATTCCATCATTCCCTCCATTTTTCTTCTCATTTAGCTCAGTTTGCAAGGGTTTTGTGTTTTCTATAGGATTCTCTGTAAACCTACAAGATTCCCTGGAAACCTACAAGATTCCCTAAAAAACTACAGGATCATACAAGAGATCCTACAGGATACATAACAACACCTACAGGATTGGCAGTGAGCAATATTAAAGGGAAAAAACTAAAGTTTCGCTTCATCAGATAGTGATAAGGAGACATATACAACCCTCCACATCCATCAGAGAAACATGACAAGGGGATTTAACAAGAGAGAACCCACCAACACAGTGAGGATTATTTAGCATCACAATCTAGTACCTGCACATCAAGGAAAGAAATCCGAGGAAAAAAAGAGAAAAACACATGCAAAAAATACAAGCTAGGATTTCACTCTCCAACAAACAACATCTACAGGAAGGCCATCAGGTAGTTATAGGTATGCAATATTCTTTACCTCTTCTCTTCAACATATTATAGTTAGAAATTTGTTGCCAATGCATGAGAGATGAGGTTTTATAAGCTAAGGATGGGTCAACAGTCTCAGCCGCCTTCAACTAGTTAATTGCAGCTCACTCCCTCACTCATGCTACATTGAAAAGTTAAAATATGAAGGGTGATGATTTCAAGGAATGAGGACAATAGTT
Source organism: Pinus tabuliformis (assembly GCA_031772625.1). NCBI lineage: Eukaryota > Viridiplantae > Streptophyta > Pinopsida > Pinales > Pinaceae > Pinus > Pinus tabuliformis. The sequence continues at coordinate 1,962,575,944 of CM062816.1, read as the reverse complement.
AAAAGAAGAAATTTTTGCAAAGTCCAAGTCACCACATCACTCCAAGCCCTCCATCCACTTCATATTCACTATCTATTCATCATTCATCCATCCCATTTCATTCTTAAAAAAAAAAAACAAACATACAGAGCATCCTCTCCATTTTCACAAACCTACACTACCTTTGAGCCCTAGCATCATCATCCAATCTCTCTTCATCATTTCTTATCACTTCCATTGAGTTAGAAGACCCTGAAAGAGGAGGAATGACTACTACAGGTTGGAAAAATGTTGCTACAAGAAGGAAGAAATGAACAAATTATGCTAAACCCCAAGATGGCAGAGCTTAAGAGAGACCTAATCATAATAGAGAACTCCAAGGCCATTAGGAAGTCATATAGCCCACAAGAGTGAAGAAGAAGGCAACAGAAGGAAATGATGCATTCACCATTAAAACAAAACTCAAACTGCAGTGATGAAAATATGTTTTCCAAGAGGTCTCGAGTCTTTTTCTAGATTTTGTCCAAGGCCTAAAAATGGGAAAAGGCACGGGAGTCAAGTTGAGGACCTGTCCCAGGCTCAGAATATCATTTATGCTCAAAAAGGGTTCCTGTAGTTTTAACATGGTTTCTTGTACGTTTCCTGTAGTTTTGACAGGAATTACTACATGATGTCCTAGTTCTCATCTAAAGGTAGTTTGAAGATTTTAGAGGTGTCCAAATGGTGGAACAAGGTAGTAGAAGGTTAATAAGGATATGGAAGACCTTGTTAAACTGAAAAATATTCAAGAACCCATGTTGAATAAGGGAAAAAATCAAGCTAATGGTCTCAAGAAACAATGATTTATCTTTGTACATATATGTTTTTGGGCTTGTCCTTGCAGAACTTACAACCAAGATTCTTAATGCACAAGAGAGAGGTCACCAGGGCCATGGATGAGGCACAATGAGGTCACTAAGTTTCTCAAAGGATGAGCAACACTTTCAGCAGGGGGGTATGACGGGCCTCTAAATTAGACATAAATTAAGGCCCATGCCTCTAAATTAAACATAAATTAAGGCCTATGACCATCCTTCAGCACATTAAACCTCTTTTCTTGCATAAGATAATGTATTTTTAACTTTAATATATTCATTAGGAAGGTTTATGAATAATTGCATATTTGTGCCTAATATTATTTATTTTTGTGGAATATTATGAGAATATTGGGTAGATTATGAAGATTTGGAAGAGGAGATAATTTAGGGACTTTCTCCCTACTACAGGAGCATCAATAATAAATAATAAATCAACAAGATATTATGGAATTATGGCACATATTGTGGAACTCCAATGATTGAGAAAATCTAGGAATGTGTTCCCTTCCATTTAATGTAGATTCCTAGTATTGGGGACTATATCCACTAATCAAGGGATTTTGGTGGGGAAAGCTTCCTCCATTCATGGGGAATGATTCCTAATAATTTTTTATAAGTACCAAGTCGAATTTTCCTCTAGGTGGATGTTACAAATCCATTTGGGCACATCAACCCCGACTTACAGATTAGTACTATTAGGGTCCATCAAACCCTAATTTAGTTGTTACATGCCCTAATGAAGTCAACCTTCAAAGAATGCTTCCTTCCCAAGAGATTCCATAACTGAAATCATCCAAAAATTGCCTCTAAGAAGATCAATGCAGGCAGGCCTTTATCAGGGTGCACTGCAGTGCAGCCCAGTACACTGCCAGGGTGCATTGCAGCGCACTTGAGCCCTCTTTGGCCTGCGCTGGGCAAATTTGAGTGAAATCTACATTGGGGTTTGGAATATTCTTATCCATAGGATGCCTCTAGAAGTTTCCTAAGGCTATCCACTCCTTTGGTCTCGAAATTGGATGAGGGATGGAGTTAAGGAACATCAATCCCTTTATCCCTTCCTCCATGGAACTAAATCCTAAGTTTGGGAGGGCATTAACTATAACCATTTATGGCATAACTTCCTTCATTCACCTATAAAAAAACCACTCATCTAAGTGATCAGGGGCTGGAAATCATTGAATTATAGGGAGATGCTGTTAGTATGAGACTTGAGTTGGTTTCAAGTATTGTAATGATGTCAAAATGTCTTGCTTTTTATGAGGAGAGGATGGGATTGCACTAGAGGAGTGGCACTAAATCAATCAAATTGGGTTGTAACTCTTCCTTTTACTAATAAAGTGTTCAAAATTTTTCCATATGTTTGTATTGTTAATTGATGCTTTCATATGTGTATTATGCACTTGATTCCATTTTATGTTTAATCAATAGATCATTATCATATGCTTTGATCGGTTTTGTCTTTTGTATATGTGCAGGTACTTTTCAAGCCGATTAAGTACGGAAAGGAGCGACAGAATTGGTCAAGGGAGATAAGGAGTAAGCAAAAGCTTTAGGTAGGCTTCTTTACTGTCTTATTTAATCTATTGGTTATAGAAAAATTAGAGAATGCTTTGCTCTGTTGTTTTAGAATTAGCTACTAGTATAGGGGTTTAAGCGTTTATCCGTAGACACTAAAACTTCCCAAAACAAATTGGCGACCATAATAGGGAGCGATTATCCATCTTAGTAGCTTGTTAGCCTCTTAAGACATTTCTACATACTGTATTTGTGGTCGTTTATTGAATTTCAGTCTTATTTCATTGAAAATTGAGTCAACACTGTGTCAAATTACCTTCAAAAATGGCTTAATGTCACCAACGCAGCCCAATGAAGGACACATTGCGCTGCAGTGCACTTCCTGCATAAAGCCAGTGCACTAAAGCACGTTGTCTCTCACTGCAGCCTGCGATGATCCCTTGAGGGCTAGTTTCCCATCTAGGAGCTGAAGTTTTTTGCCAATTTTCTCCTGTTTGAATGATTTGCTGAATGTTAATGATGTCTTGTCTCTGAAAATAATTTTTCATCTCCTTAGTTGGCCCTACTTAGACTAGGATTGATAAATGTTTCTTATGTATTTACTTTGTCATTTTCAATCTATAGTCGAAAGTTAGTTTTTGGTTGATTGATCTTTGTCGAAAGAAAGTGTCGTAAAATCGTCTTTTCCTTTGAAAGTTGAATTATTGTAAAGTCCTCATTCATGAAAGATCGATTGATTGATGTGTGCATATGATTAGTATTTTCGTTGAAAGTGTCGTAATTCCTCATTTCTTTGAAAACGAAAGTGTCATAAAGTCTTCCTTTCCTTGAAAAGAAATTGTCGCAAAATCGTCATTTTTATGAAAAGAGTTTATTGATCGATTGTGCATTAGTTTTCCTTTTTGTTCATTCACATTAAGGGAAATCGAAAAGAAATACATGCATGTTGCATTGAAAAATTTGTGTGTGCTGATAGGAATAGTGTAGGGAATTTGCATTTAGATTGTGCTCTTTGCTCTTTGATCAAAAGAAATCTGATTGCTCTATCCCTAAGTAGCTAGGATTTTCATCGTTAAATTGAATGGAAAAAATGCTTATCATGATAGTTGCATTCCTAGGAATTTCAGAATACATCACGTGGTGAACTTGAAAGGAAAATTCCTAAGCAAGATCAACTTAAAATAAACATCAATTTACCTAATGGAGCATTGTCATTAACGAGAACATTTAGTGGTTCTAGGCTAGAGACGTGTTCCGGCGTCGTAAAACAAAGCAGCTGTCACTAACTTGTCTGCAATACATCCCGAGTGTGATACCTCATTCCATGTACGTGAGTATATCGTAGCTTGTCCACGTACCTTTGGGTATATAGGGTGGTGTTACAGTACGTAAAGTATATGGGAATGCTCTCACTATGCGGTTTTGCATTAGACAACGCTTATACGGACTGGGCCTCCATGTACCTTTGGGTATATATGGGAGGACAACTGTAGGTTGCTATCCATCCTTAAGTAACCGAGTTGGCCACCTTGTAAACTGTGATACACCGAACACATCATTCGGGGCAATTGCGTGCCTGTACTTCTTGGTTCTCTAGGAGGTATTATGCAGTTCATAGTTGCTTGGTAAACCTTTTGCCTAGTATACCCCTTTTTGTTTATTTGTTTTTTGATAATAAAATTAATCAGCAGTCATGGAGGAACATCAACCCATACCCCGTCGTTCACAGAGAACAGCGAGCAAACGCCTTTGCCTCCTGAAGCGACACCAATTCGGGCAAAGCGGTCTTGCTTAACTGAGTCTAGTACATCAAGAACTCCTAGTTATTCATCTAAGTTACCTGAATCATCTATTTTGGTAAGTACAGAGACTCCAGTTACTCCAACTATTTCTGGTACATCTGTTCTTGAAGAAGAAGTTTCACAATTACCTGAGGACATTAGCACTGATCCTAGTGAAACAGTAACCTAAGTTGTTGAACAAAAAGTTGATCCTCAACTTGAAATTTCTCAACAAGAAAGTACTTCTGAACTTGAGTCAGTTCAACCAGAAGTTAATCCAACATCTATCCCAGTTCAAACAGAAGTTACATCTGAACCTGAAGTTGTTCAGGAACCTCTTTCTAAAACTATTGTTCATTTACCCTAACATCTGGACTTCAAATTTGAACATTCAGAAGTTGTTACTTTACCGGAAGACAATCAACCGGTTACCCCTCTTACATCAGTAACCATTGAAACTTCAACTTCATCAACACCAGAAATATTTTATGGACCTAATGGTGAAGTTCTTCCACTAGGTTTAATTGCTATAGAGGAGGAATTGGAAGAAGATTCCACACCTGGAACCTCGTTTCACTTTGGAACTGGGATTTATCTTTACCCTAATACTCCTGATTTTTTCACTTCATTTGATCCTGCTTCTTTTCAAGTACCCGTCGATTCTTTAGGACAACTTTTGGGTCAGTTAACTATGGCTGAACAACCATCAACATCTCAGACTGTATCATCTAATGTAGCTGCAGTAGAATATTTTGTTGTAACTTCTTCGATGTTTTCTACCACACCTGAGTCACACCTGTATGGTGAATCGTCCATCCCGGTTGGTTACCAATCATTGTCTGGAACCCACTCAGGGGTTGCTTCTACACCATGGTCATCACCCATGTCCTCAACCAGAATTTTTCCTGGTTCTTCTCTAATGGGAACTCAATAGTTTGATCCTACATGTCAGTATCAAACTGGGCAATCTGGTCAACAAAGACCTATGTATCCATTAAATACTAGATTTCCACCATATGGAGAGCAATATGCTTATCCTCCTTATTCCGTGGGACTACCATATGGTAATATCCCACAGTATTCAGGTCAATCTGGAATTAGAGTTTGTCAATGGCAACCAACAATGCCAGTTCAACGAAGGCTTGTGTATCCAACACAAGCAATGCAAACTGTGTCAGCTATTCCCTCTACACCTATTGTTACTACTGTACCATCGTCACGAGTTCAAACTGTTGTATCTCAACCGGTACAAACTGATCCTTCTACCTTGCAATCACAATTTTCAAGTCAAGAAGTTCAAGTTCCTCAAGTTGTTGTACAACAACCACTTGTTTATGGAGTTCAACAACAACCTCAGGTTAGTATACCCTTATCTGGAATGACCTAGGCTTACATTAGTATAGTTTATTCAAAACCTGGCCAACCTTTCATTGCTGGACAACAACAACCATTAAATCAACGATAGTTGTACCAACAACAACAACAACAATTGATTCAACAACTGTGACAGCCTCAATTTCAACAACCCCAATTCCAGCAATTCCAACCCTAGTTTGGACTTGTTCCATAGGCTCAACCTAGTTTTGGTCAACCTCAAGCTTACCAAGGTCCTGGTCAACAAGGCTTTGTACGTTATGGACAACCACACATTCAACCTGGTTATCAAAAACCACCTTATACTGGTTTTGTTCAACAACCATAAGGTTACCAAATGCAGATGCCCTATGTCTATATGCAAAGACCTATTGCTCAGGCAATCCCATCATATCCCGGGTATGCTCAACCTGACTTGAATCTACAGTTGCCGTTTGCAGCAACTTTGGAATTACCAGATTTAAATCAACTCACTAATGATCCAATCTTATATGCACCTTGGTGGTCGGTAATTCTGCATAAGTTACCATCCGACATTCCGAAATTTAGCGGAAATCCTGGAGAAGACCCATCAAATCATGTTATGACCTTTCATTTGTGGTGTTCATCAAACTCCTTAAATGAAGATTCAGTCAGACTTCATCTTTTCCAAAGAACACTTACTGGTCCAGCTGCTAAATGGTACGTTGAATTACCAAGAGCTTCTTTCGATAATTTCACCACCTTAATCACTACATTTTTGACCCACTTCTAGTTACTTATCAGATATGAGACTGGAACGAAACTCCTAACCAACTTTAAATAGACTACCACTACCCATATATTATATCATATTCATGAGTGGCGATGTTGTTGTTGAATGGTTAAGACATATGTTCCCGATCAGCTTTTAGTTGAGTGGTTCATAAAATCCTTCTTGCGATCAATCACCGAGGATGTGGAAAAAGGTGGATTTATCATAGAAGATATTGGCTTATTGGGCCCTGACCCAGGTTCGACAGAGTTAGTAGCCAAACAAATCTCGTAGCTACCGGCCCTTTCGGCAATAGCCCGCAGAGCGCGCACTAGGTCTCACCTGAGGTAGCAGGGGAGGGTGCTGGAACTAGGTTTCCGCACCCTTGGGATGTCTTGATGTGGTCTCAAGGGTTTGCGAACCGTTCTGTAGCTTCACGCTACTCTGCTCCCGCGTAGATCCGAAACAAGATATATCCTTAATATTTATTATTACTGATTTTGTTACAGATCAGATCTACTTCTTACGGTCTTTAAGCAAACATTTAATAAAGATAACCAGTGCGTGCAATTATAAAGAAATATCTAAACCCATATACAGATGATGCATAAATTCAGAACATAAGCAACAGATAGATCCGCAAGGAACCACACAAGGATTCAGAAATTCTTATATTTATTGATCTTCTCTTCAGTACAACTAGATCCGCCTTGTGCACTCAGCTACAGGGGTCTGCGCACACAGGTGCAGACTCTACCAGGCCTCTGCAGACAAAGATGCAGAGCCTCTATCTCTCTACCAACTCCCTTGACTCATCCTTATAGACACTACAAGACTTCTTGTCTCATAAACCCATTACATCCCAGATCGAAAGAATACTTTTTCAAAAACTGCCTTCTTAACCATAGAGCCTTGCTCTATTTATACATTTCCCTGGCTCGTAGACCATGGACAGGCCAACCCATGTTACATCATCTTTGGGCAGACAACCCTTTGTCTTGACTCTTTACATTTTGTGCTCTACGCATCTCATGGAGTCTTTGCCATACCTTTACCCAAAATTTCGGGCTTTAAGCCCCAAAACCATTACGCGGGGCCTTCACTACCCAACAGTCCCCCAACACAATCATCGTGACTCGTCTTGAGTCACTTGGCAGGTACGACAATCTTTGTGTGGAGGTCAGTCAACAACTTCTGTGCTTCGATCGTACTTGCAACAAACTCTTCCGCCATCCACTGTACCTGTTCGACGCCGACCGTTGACACCTCAATCTCTGTTTCAGTTGCTTCGCCGGGTGCATATTATGCCTGCATGTGTGCTACCTTGCACTCGATAGTGGTGGAAATCACGAATGCCTCATAAAGCCATGGTTGGAGACGTTCTTTAAGCACCACTTCCTTTTGTTGAGTAGCATTAGCTTGTATCTTCAGGGCCTGGGCCTCCCTCAGCTTGGCCAAGCATTGTGTAATCACAACCATCTTTGTAGTTCCTCTGACATTATCATAGGCTTGTTGGAGTTCCTTGGCCTCCGTTTCCAGTCAATGTAAGGTTGGGTCTTCTTGGAGTGAATTGAGCGTAATAAGCGACTGATCCAACAATTCGGTGCACTCCTTCATGGCGCGTGTGATCATTTCCCACTCGGCTTTAATGATGCCTCCGCAATGCTCGGTGACCTCTGGTGGTGTCGAAGGCTGTACCTACAGTTTCAGCTCTGCAATCTTCAAGCTGAGATCCAACTGAATCCTTGTGGCCTCCTCCTTTGCTTCACGGAACCCACTAGCCAACTTGTGGATTCGGATGCCAACAGGAAACTCGGCTACAATCTCCAGCTCAGGGGCCCACGCACATGCTTCCCCTACCAGTTACTCCAACTGTTGACTCTGTGCGATGGCTTCGTCCTGTTGGAGGCTCAGTTGTTCTATATTGATTCTCTATTCGCTGAGGACCTGTTCTGCGTGTCCTTCCCTAGCGTGGAGCTCCATCGTGGCGCTGTCCTGGAGCTGGTACAAGCTTTCACGCAGGAGGGTAGCCAAATTTAATCCAAGCCCCATAAGATGGCCCACTACAGCTTTGTCTGCCACATTTTTTGTTATCAATGATCTTGCTGGGATCGTGATAGCATGAGCCATTGGGCCTTTAATAGCTGCTCAATGGCTGACATACCCGTACCTCCCTAAGTAGTGATGGTTCCCAGCTACGTTGCCCGTGTCCCAAGTTCCTATATCTGCGCACAGAGTGCCCCCAACACAATCTGTTGCTCTGACATGGCCTCGTCTATTGCTTCCTGGGTGACTTTATGGGCTGTGTCTCCTATGTCACCTAGGTTGCCCTCAGTCAATGTGGTCATTCCTCTGTCCCATTTAGATGCCTTGGCCTTTTTCCGTGACTTCATCTGTTCTATTGGCGGCAACCGTTTTAAGGGTGCTCCCGTGGTGGTTAGCGGCATTCCTTCTGCCCCTATATCCTCAGCTGTCTCTGTGGGCACCTTCGAACAAATTTCATCCTTTGTTGTCATAGCCCCCTTGCTGGTGCCTGCTTGTCGAAGTCTACGCTACCTCCTGGGTCGCTCGAACTTCCACAGTGTGCTGTTCGTTCTGCTTCTGCTGTGCGGAGCGCTTAGCTTCAACCTTTTGTTTCTGGATGGCGGCCTCATCATGCCCCACCGCATCTGGTTCACGCATTTCGTTGGCCAAGTATCCAATACCGCATCGATAGCTTCGTCAATGGCAATGAGAGGAAGTGTAGTCCACGTGTGGTCGGGGTGCTTGCTCGCCCAGATGTAGACAAAGTGCATGTTTGCTTTAAACTCGGCTATGTGTTTCACACTGTCATAGATTTCGTTGGAAAATTGGGGTTGCTGGGTGACCCAGTGTCGAACGTTTGCATCCAGTAGTATCCAAAAAATCTTGATGCCCTAGATTCTTGTAGCATCCTTGGTCGCCTAGAGCGACGCAAATTTGGCGGCTTCTGGCCAATCCTGGTCCAAAGCGGGAAACTGGCTATCTTCGGGTAATTCACTGGTAACTAACACGATGGACACCAGCAGCCACGCGTAGTGGAAGATTTTTCCCTCCTCTTGGATCTCCCGACAGTTGGTCAAAAACTCGTCACAGAGGAACTGCACCCAATTGAATTGTTCCCCTGCAGCGCATTTCTCAACTAGTGTTATGACTATCACTAGAACCTCGTTGCTGCGACATTTCCGCATCTCTTTCCCTGCCAGCAACTGGGTAGCAACATGAACCACTTTGTCCAAAATACTATCAATAGTATACCCTCGCCGCCCTTTCTTCAACTTGTATTTCTTTTTGAAGTTTTTAGTCATTGTTACATCGCCACTCTTATCAACGATCTCGCAAGGGTCTCTTCCTTCGCAGGGGAGCTGCAAGATCCTATGAATGAGTTATGCCGTGATGTGAATAGGGTTATTGGTGGGCCCCAGTATTGTAGCAATAATGCTACAACTCCTGGAATGCCCTTCTTTAATTTTATCAACCCGGTAGTTCGTAACAAACTTGGAAGCGACAGTGCTGTATGCATAAGTACTAGGTCTTGCCGCAGCTGTCACTTGGTCAGCTGGCACAAGTCTGCTAGGAGCTTAAGCCAACTTCTATGAGATCTTAGAAGAAGCTTTTTAACTGATGGACGAAAGCTAACTCAAAGAAGGCTAATCTACTTGCAGAAAGAAACTGGAAAGCTGAAAGGAAACGCAAACCCTAATTTTACCAGCTAGCCTTCCTAATGCGAAAAGGAGGATGCAAGCTACTGAAAGAGATGCCATTGACTTCTAGGAAGGTAAAATGCACGTGTCTAAGTTATCACTATCTGAAGAAAACATCTTTTTGTATTTTTGAATAAGTTGTCACAATTATCATGCATACAATTTAACTGTTTTTGACTGTGCAGAGGTGGATCAAGGAGGAGAAATGCTTGGAAAAGGTTGAGAAGGTCCAGAGAGGGTCTAAGGAGTCCAAAACACCCTTTTGGAGAGTTTCACAAAGTTTGGCTATCAAGAAACCTCATTTGTGAGCTTCTACAGGAAGTCTGCAGGGGTTCTACAGGATGTTCAGAGATTTCTACAGGATGTTTTGTAATTTTCTACAGGATGATCTGAAAAGAGGATTTTTGAGAAGGGATGGAGGGAAAAAGGTGGAGGAACAAGTATGGAGGTGAAATAGGGGTGTAGGGGAGTTCAAGACTTGTATGATGGAGTCGAGGAGTGGCGCAGATGGTGAGATTTGTTCAAGGAGGGATGAAACGATGTTGCACAAGAAGATGAGAATCATGGCAAAGTAAGCGAATGAGGAAAATGTAAGGTAAGGGTTCTAAGTGAAGGATGAAATAGGTAGGTTGGATGGAGTATGTGCAGGTAAGGACGGGTAATAGGTACTCTGCAAGTGGTTTTTCAAACTGAACAAACAAAGACTTGTAAATTCAAAGACCTAGTTACGTTGACCTAATATGCTAGCTGCCAGTAAAGAGAATGAACAGAAGTGTGACCTGCAATGAAACCATGTATTTTAACTCATGCAACTAAGAAAATGAAAGTCTGAACTTGTAACCAACTTCTACACATGAAAATCAAACACTAGTGATTGCATGGCAAAGCAAAATCAGTGTTTTTGTGGGCAGCAAAGTCATCCTAGTCACAGCTCCTGATCCCACTGAGGGAGAGGTGAAACCATAGATGTTTGATGGCCCTTTTCTTGAAGCTTTTTCTGTTAACAACCTATCAACTAAATCTGAGCATGAAAAGCTATTTTACTCATCAAAAACAACCTCAATAACAAAACAAGATTTAAATCTAAATAGCAGATTTTATTCTAAGAACGCAGCAAAGACACATGAAAGTAAACAAAGGAGGTACTGGGCACTTGAGATGGGTCCAACCCCAAGAGCTACAGCCTCCTAAGAGAGATTTAGTGCTGGTGCAAAGCTGGATTCATCTTTATTGATCAAAAGAAATGTTACATTCCAAAAACTGTCCACAAGGGAAAGCTTGAAAATGTGCTAAAAGCAAAGCTAATCTACTGCCTAAAAATCGAACTAGAAAATGAGTACAAAATGACTATAAAGTGACTAACTATTGGATACAAAATGACTATAAAGTGACTAACTGAAATGAGGCCCTAAGCCCTCTTATTTATACAAATTGAGGACCCCAAAAATCCTCCTAAACTTTAGGGACTCGGCTGCCCAAAACTTGCAGTTAACAGCAGTCCTACTTGACTTGCTTGGCTGCCCTTGTGGTAATTGATTTGGTGGCCCTTGAACTCCGAGCTGATGGTGGAGAATTCAAGGTAAGGGCCCATAAATGAAGGGGACACCTTCCTACAAATCCTCTCCCTTGTTCTCCCACGAATTTGGCTGCCAAGTGCTCATTAAAACCTTCAATTTTGTCTCCAAATTGACCAAAAATGCTACACAAAGCACACATTAGACTTGTTGGCATAATGACTAACCCAATTCACTCTATTAGCATAAATATAATAAAAAACATGCAATAAACTAATGATAATGGTGGATTAAGTCAAATTAGGAGGTTGAATGAGCCCATATAATTATCCATTTTTGGGGCTCATCATCACTCCCCTACTGAAAGTGTTGCTCATCCTCTGAGCAAACAATCTATCTCCTCATCTTTGATGGCCCTGGTGGCCTCCCTGTCATGCTAAGCTTCTGAAGTGATTCCTCTTATCAGTCATGAAACCATGCTTTTCTCTTTTCTTCGTCCCACTACCTGTGCTCCTTTTCCTAGAGAAGTTTCAACTTTGGTATGATTGTGCAAGTATATTCAATCAGATGGTGGCAATGGTGGTTAGAGGAGATGAAACCAGTGGAGGATGGAAGAAAAGAGTGGTTTCATGCCTCCTCAACAGACTTCAAGCTTCAAATCCCTCTCCATAATCGATTCTGGCCTGCCCAAATGCTCTACAGGATGTTTCTGGTGGAAATACAGAACTTCCTGTAGAAAGTCCTGTAGCTTCCTATAGAAGGTTGAAGAATGACTAGATTGTGTCCGAACCCTGAAAAAATGAGTGTTCATGGGGGGGATGGATGTGAGGATGCCTGGGAACTTGGTAGGGACCCTTCTGCTTCTGTTGGGAGGCCCCCTTTCCGCATGGTGTTCCTGCAACCTGCAACAATTTCCAGGGATTAAACTTGTTTTTTTTCCTCTCTGTTTCTTCCTTCTTTTTCTTTCTTGCTTTTCCTGTGGCTTTTTTTCAATTCATTGATTGCATGTTGTACCATAGGCCTCAACCGAGTCACCACCAATAATGTCAGATTTGATGTCCAATCCTTGATGTTTTGTTCTCAGCAACATTTCATTCTCCAATGCATGAACTTGATCAAGTATATACACAACCTGTCCATGAGTATCTGGCATTCCTAAAACATTTGCTTGGCCAAAATAACCCTGAGGTGAAAGAATCACAACATTAAAGACCATAGGAATCCTTCCTAGAAATGTTTCTAAAGTTTATGGATCAGGGGCCTGCAGAGTCTTCAAGAGCAAATGAATGAGATCCAAGACATGTTCTGCATTGTCTCCCCATCCTTTTTCCAATCCCATTTATTGTAATTTGTATTCAAACTCTGTATATGGTGTATTCTTGGGGAACTTTTTAAGATGTTCCTCTGCCTTTACCAAGACTGAGCGTAGCTTGGACAACCTTTGTATTCTCTCATTCAGCATCAGCTTCAGGCCTCTGTAGCTGTGTGCTCGAAGGAAATCCAGCAAGGGCTGCATGCTTTCTCTATCATGGAATAATCTTGAGGACAAATGCCGATTGAGAAATTGAACTCCACTACCAATGGAAGATGGCCGTGTTGGGCGAGGAAAAGATTCATTGAAGGGCTCAAGGTCTAGCTCCAATGCATATTTATCCTTGACACTTTCATCCACAAGGTGCTCCTTGAATTCCAAATATTCAGCCACAGAAAGCTGTTCCACAACAAGTTCATCAACATTGACACAGACATAATCCCACACACTAGGCCTTGGCCGTACTGCAAGAACAATCCATGGTGGAAGAATGATGGCCTCCTGTGTGGACCTTAACACATCTGCAAATAGCCCATCTTTGAGCGTTTGAAGTTCATCATCCTCTCCCAATACCTCTGTTAGTCCATCTAATAAATGATGAGGCTGCAAAATCTTCTTCCCTTGTGCTACACATCTCTCTTCAGGCTCCAAATTTGATGAAGAAAAACTCGGGCTTTTCTGCTCTTGAAGGCTTTTCTATACTTTCCTGTAGGACGTCTTCCTGTAGAAATGCCTGTAGAGTGCCCCTGTGCCTCTGAGCGAGCCTGTTATGCAGCAAAATCTTGAAGACAGGTAGAGAAACTGGTGGAGGACGACTAGTTAATTGTTTTGTGCATACTTCAGTTGAGGATGTGGCAAGTGCAGATGAACTGCAGTTTGTGAGTTTCAACCGAGCCTTCTTTAATTGCTGCGTGATTTTTGGTGAAGGAGTGAGGTGGCCAGGTGTACGTGGCCACATGCAGACGACAGTGCTGTGATGAGTTGCATGTCCTCTTCTCGTTAATCAGTTGCATTGGAGTTAAAGCCTCTACCACAGTCTGTTTTTATTTTTATTTTTATTTTTTTATTTTTTAATTTCCCGTGACTGACTACACACATGCGCTGATGATCCCTGGATGAGTGCAATCAGACTTGCTACCTTTTTGGCTGAATCCCACCATCTCATTCGTTTAGGCAGTTCTCAAATTACATTCATGCAATCAGAGGAATGAGTTTTAGTCACGTACCTAAAGTCAAATGGTTGCTGTGAGGTGCTTTTTACTGCTGCATGCATCTGTTTCGGTGGTTGCATGATGGATCCTTTGTGCTATAAGCTCTTTGCTGTTTGATGTGTGGTTATTTTGCTTGTGCAGGTATCCTCTAGCCAGATCTAAGCTGTAGGAGTTCATTTCCACGTTCAGATCTGCACCCTCAAGCTGCTGCTGCTGAATTTTCACAGGACCAAAACTTGTTTTCGCCATTACTCCCGAACGATAGATCAAATCGATCTGAAACTTGCTAAGCATGTTCCTATCATCATGATGCACCTCCCATAGCAAAATTGCGATCAATGGATGCACAAATTTTGAGAAAAATGGAAAGTGGCTGAAGATTTCAGAGATCAATTTCTCGGAAACCGTGCATCAAAATTGGCTGAAACTGCTTAGGTAGGTTACTATCACCCATATGCATCTCCCCGTGAAACAGGTTTTGAAACAAATGCACGGATATGGAGAAAATGCAAAAATGGCTGAAGGTGATGGAGGCTGATTTCTTAGAAACCGTGCACCGGAATTGGCTGAAACTGCTCAGGCATGTTGCCATCACCCTTGTACAATCCCCCATAAAACGGTTTTGAAAATGGATGCACGGTTTTCATGTTATGGAAAAAGCAAATTCTGTTCTATATATTTTTTCTTCAGAGCATTCTGCAAGTTTTTGCATGGTGAAAAAGAATGAGCTTGGGTTGTGATGCAGGCATGGAGATGATGGAGGAGGAGTTTGAAAATTGCAGGAGGACTTCTGAACCCTTGAGGAAGCTAGCATGTTCACCAAACTACTTTTTTTCAATCCATTTTTAACTTGTAATTTCTACAGGAACTTCCTGTAGAAAACACAGTTTTGAGGAAAGAAGCACAATGACATGGAAAAAATGATGGAAAAGGGTGAGGGATGGAAAAATGGATGTGTGCAGGCCTCATGGACATATTCCCAGCCTTCGGGTCCTCTTCGGAGATCAATTTGGCTTTTTTGTAAGCTTCCTGTAGAAGACACAGAACTTCCTGTAGAAAACACAGTTTTCATAAAAGAAGCACAATGAGGTGGAAAAAATGATGGAAAAGGGTGAGGAATGGAAAAATGGATGCTTGCAGGCATAACCAATAGATTCCAAGCTTTAGATCCCCTTCCAAAATCGAATCTGGCTCACCTGAAGGTTCTACAGGATGTTTCCTGTAGAAATACAAAACTTCCTGTAGAAGGCATAAAACTTCCTTTGTCTTTGTTTTGAGTGATCCTCCTGACCTGAAATGTCCTTCTTGCAACCTGAAATTATCCAATGGGAATTAGGTTTATTTTTCTTTTTCTTTTTCTCTTTTTTTTTTTTGAAAAACAACTAGGGCGCCTCATGGAGGTTTTCACCCTAATTGCCTGCCCTGGACGCCTCTAAGAAAGGTCTTCACCCAGGGATCTTATTCCCTTTTTATTTTCTCTTCTTTCCAACCCATTGACCACCTCATGGAGGTTTTCAATCAATGAGCCAATCTAAGGTGCCTCCGAGGAGGTTTTCACCTTAGATTTTTATTTTTCTCTTATTTTCATTTTTTCTTTGTTCTTTTTTTTTTTTTCTACCCTACCCTACTTGAAAAACACAATCATTTTCAAGTATAAGAATACTTCCAATGGAGCCATGTGCACATCGAGATTAGAGACAGGATGATGTGGCAGCTTGAAATGCATGCTTTGACAGCTATCCGGATTTCAGAGACCCAATGATTTGACTTTGAAGGGACCAAACATAGCTGAGGAAGAGAGTACCACTGCAACTTAGTGACCGTCTGAAACCATATCTCAATATAGCTCTGATATCCTTGGTCCTTTTGCTGATCTAGATCATTCATCGTGTCACCTTCTATCATGACCCTCACAGCTTCCTCTTTTTGCTGATTTTTCTCTTGACTACATGGAGGGTTTGATGGTAACCATGAGGGAGCTTTCTCAATCTCTGATTCTGATCTCTTTTCTTCATCAAGTGCAGCCCATGGTTCTTTGATATTTTCTTTTGAATCTTCTTTTGCCTTTGGTCCTTCAATGTTGTCAATATAATCTCTGTTTTGCAACACTCTTCCTGAGCTTTGGTGAAGATCATTGAGCTCAAGAGGCGTCATTTGGACATGGTGTGCCTCAACTTTGCAATTGGATTGAGCTACTCCATTGTATGGTTTTTGGAATGGTGGTATGGGTGGTTGAGTGGAGGTGTATTTTTGAGATGGATGTGGATGGGTTTGTGGTTGGGTAGGCATGTGGGGCTGCCTTGGTGGAGGAGGAGGCGATGGTTGCGGTTGAGCAGGTGGTGGAGGCAAAGGAGTGGGAGGAGAGTTGTATTGGGGCCTCCACCCTTGATGAGGTGCATTCCACTGAGGCTATGGCTGAGCATAAGAGTGAAACGAATGAGCAACTGGTTGGGTATAATATGGATCTGTGAAGGAACAAGGAGGAGGTGTGAACCAGGAAGGATGAGCAGGGGGACCCCAAGAAGGCATGGAAGTGGCTTGATAGGGGTCGTAATAGGTCTGGGATGTCCCTTGCAGTTCCTGCTGGTAAGATCTAGGTCCATGTGGCCTCCTTTGGTTCATATAATAGAGTGGTTCAGTGGTTCCTTTAGCCCTCTGATAGGCAGCTTTGATTCCGGGCAAGGAAGGGCACTGATTCGTAGGATGGTCTCTTTCACAAACAAAACACACTTCTATGGAGTGCAATGGACATTTGTTCCTAGGATGATTTCTAGTGCACCTGGGACAGAAGATGGCCAAAGCCCTCTTGGCTTCCTCTTACTTCCTTTGGATCTGCAAGGTATCCAGTTGCATGGCAAGAAACTGCCTCATATCACTCTTGAAATCTTCGATCCGATTTGCAAATTCGTTTTTGGACAAGGTACTGCTCCCAACATTTCTATTTGTAGCCATTTTCTCCAGAGCAATTTTTTCTTCTTCTTCTTCCCTTGAGGTTCTTCAAATATGTCTTACGGTCCCCCTAAGGGTTCTTTAATCACAGCCATTGAAGAAGAGAGAACGTTGGCTGTGTGAAGCAGTGGGGGTGTTGTGCAATCATTTTTCTGAATTATCTCTACTCCTACAAGGCATGAAAGGAAATAATTTTGGTTGATTTTTGCTTTTTTCTACTTCTACCTGCAAAACTGAAATAGATTGAACTACAACTAACTATCTTGCTAAAATGAAAATGCGGAATTGAAATGAAAGCAGGAAAGAACTAATCTATTTTTCTCAAATGAAATTGCAGGAATGAAATGCTAGTCTACGCTTGCGGAATTGAAATGCTAATCTACGCTTGCAGAAATGAAATTGCGGAATTGAAATGCTAATCTATGAAAGTGGGAAATGCTATTCTACTTTTGCATAAACGAAATTGCATAATGGAAATGAAATAAACTACTTAGCAGAAGATTGTAGTGGAAAATAGAAGAAAAGCGGAAATCACCAATACTCTGACGCTTCCCCGGCAACGACGCCAAAAAGATGGTGGGCCCCAGTATTGCAGCAATAATGCTACAACTCCTGGAACTCCCTTCTTTAATTTTATCAACCTGGTAGTTCGTAACAAACTTGGAAGCGACGGTGCTGTATGCACAAGTACTAGCTCTTGCCGCAGCTGTCACTTGGTCAGCTGGCACAAGTCCGCTAGGAGCTTAAGCAAACTTCTATGAGCTCTTAGAAGAAGCTTTTTAACTGATGGACAAAAGCTAACTCAAAGAAGGCTAATCTACTTGCAGAAAGAAACTGGAAAGCTGAAAGGAAACACAAACCCTAGCAAACCCTAATTTTACCAGCTAGCCCTCCTAATGCGAAAAAGAGGATGCAAGCTACTGAAAGAGATGCCATTGACTTCTAGGAAGGTAAAATGCACGTGTCTAAGTTATCACTATCTGAATAAAACATCTTTTTGTATTTTTGAATAAGTTGTCACAATTATCATGCATACAATTTAACTGTTTTTGACTGTGCAGAGGTGGATCAAGGAGGAGAAATGCTTGGAAAAGGTTGAGAAGGTTCAGAGAGGGTCTAAGGAGTCCCTAACACCCTTCCGGAGAGTTTCACAAAGTTTGGCTATCAAGAAACCTCATTTGCGAGCTTCTACAGGAAGTATGTAGGAAGATGTTCAGAGATTTCTACAGGATGTTCTGTAATTTTCTACAGGATGTTCTGAAAAGAGGATTTTGGAGAATGCATGGAGGGAAAAAGGTGGAGGAATGAGTATGGAGGTGAAATAGGGGTGTAGGGGAGTTCAAGACTTGGAGGATGGAGTTGAGGAGTGGCGCAGATGGTGAGATTTGTTCAAGGAGGGATGAAACGATGTTGCACAAGAAGATGAGAATCATGGCAAAGTAAGCGAATGAGGAACATGTAAGGTAAGGGTTCTAAGTGAAGGATGAAACATGTAGGTTGGATGTAGTATGTGTAGGTAAGGATGGGTAATAGGTACTTTGCAAGTGGTTTTTCAAACTGAACAAACAAAGACTTGTAAATTCAAAGACCTAGTTACGTTGACCTAATATGCTAGCTGCCAGTAAAGAGAATGAACATAAGTGTGACCTGCAATGAAACCATGCATTTTAACTCATGCAACTAAGAAAACGAAAGTCTGAACTTGTAACCAACTTCTACACATGAAAATCAAACACTAGTGATTGCATGGCAAAGCAAAATCAGTGTTTTTGTGGGTAGCAAAGTCATCCTAGTCACAGCTCATGATCCCACCGAGGGAGAGGTGAAACCACAGATGTTTGAAGGCCCTTTTCTTGAAGCTTTTTCTGTGAACAACCTATCAACTAAATCTGAGCATGAAAAGCTATTTTACTCATAAAAAACAACCTCAACAACAAAACAAGATTTAAATCTAAATAGCAGATTTTATTCTAAGAATGCAGCAAAGACACATGAAAGTAAACAAAGGAGGTACTGGGCACTTGAGATGGGCCCAACCCAAGAGCTACAGCCTCCTAAGAGAGATTTAGTGCTGGTGCAAAGCTGGATTCATCTTTATTGATCAAAAGAAATGTTACATTCCAAAAACTGTCCACAAGGGAAAGCTTGAAAATGTGCTAAAAGCAAAGCTAATCTACTGCCTAAAAATCGAACTACAAAATGACTACAAAATGACTATAAAGTGACTAACTATTGGCTACAAAATGACTATAAAGTGACTAACTGAAATGAGGCCCTAAGCCCTCTTATTTATACAAATTGAGGACCCCAACAGTCCTCCTAAACTTTAGGGACTCGGCTGCCCAAAACTTGCAGTTAACAACAATCCTACTTGACTTGCTTGGCTGCCCTTGTGGTAATTGATTTGGTGGCCCTTGAACTCCGAGCTGATGGTGGAGAATTCAAGGTAAGGGCCCATAAATGAAGGGGACACCTTCCTACAAATCCTCTCCCTTGTTCTCTCACGAATTTGGCTGCCAAGTGCTCATTAAAACCTTCAATTTTGTCTCCAAATTGACCAAAAAGGCTACACAAAGCACACATTAGACTTGTTGGCATAATGACTAACCCAATTCACTCTATTAGCATAAATATAATAAAAAACATGCAATAAGCTAATGATAATGGTGGATTAAGTCAAATTAGGAGGTTGAATGAGCCCATATAATTATCCATTTTTGGGGCTCATCAGTTATCTATCCATAAGTAGCCATCGTGTACCAGACAGAGTAGCTGTCAGATGACCAATATTGTAGGGGGCTAGAGAAAGTGGGGAATGGACAGGAGACAGAGCAACCCAGCTTCCTCCACCTTGCGCAGCCATTCCTTCGGCTGAAGTGTCGTAACCAACCCTTCTGCGCTTTGCTCCATGAGTTTGCTGGTCTTAAATGGGCCATCTTATCATGAACAGTAGCTGCAACGGACACCTTCCATCCTTCCCCCGCGGTGTTATAGAAATTTTTGGGCACTGCAACCCCAAGCATAAAATGTCCATAAACCAAGGGCTCCTAAGTCCCTAATGGTGTTGTTCCAACCCCTAAAAGAACAAGGTCAATTGATTACAGCTTCTCCCAGAAGTTATCCATGAAAAACTGCTCAGAACTGGTCAAAACTGGACCATTTCACCTGCTCCATAGGCAAAGTGCGTTGCATCTCACCTAAATACACTCAGTAGGTGCATTGCATTTCAAAAATCCCTTCTATGGGGTGCGATGGGCGAGAAGGGACAAATGGCAGTGTCAATCCACGAGGTGGAGAAGCATGGAATCTTCCAGAAACATCTCCCGTGACACTTGCCTCTCTGAATTCGACCAGGGATGAGTAAGAGATCATCAATCTCCAAGTGGAAGCAAGAACTATCAGAGGGAAGACATTAATCAAATCACAAGCTGACTCATCTCCCTTGTAGACATCTATATATGGATCCCTCATCCCAGAGATCCAGAGGCTGGAATTTTGCATCTTGTAAGGAATTGCTGTTGGTTTCTTGAGGCAACATCATAGTGTTGGGTGATCTAAGCTTTTCATGAGGTGAAGAAGGGCCCACTTGCTGAGAGGATGATGCTGGGTCAGAACAATTGGTTGTAACTCTCTTGGTTCTTTCTTGATTATCAATAAAGCTATTCAAGTTTTCCTCCATACTCTTCTGTGATTTATGTTTTATGCATTTGTATGGTCAATTTACATCTGATCCTAGATTGTTTATGATAACAGATCCATGTTCTCGTATAGTGTTATGCTGCTTTGATTCTACAGGTACTCTGTGAAGCTGGGTATACAAGAAAGCAAGTAGCAAAGGACTATCAGAAGAGAGAGGAATCGAGCAAGGAACCAAGTGCAAGACAAAGGTTGGTCTCCTTTATTCTTCTCTCATCTATCTTTCATAAAGGAAAACGAAAGTAGTTTTACTTTGTTTGTTTCTAAGGTAGCTACCAACCTTAGTGGGATTAGCAGTTCTGCATAGACACTTTTCCCTATAACAAAATGGTGACTCCGCTGGGGACCGAATAGATTGATTGTTTATCTACATTTGTTTACTTTATAAACTTACAGACGGAGCTTGAAGTCAAGCCAGCTAGCCTTCGAACTGCATTTGCTATGCAAATGCAAAGTAGATCAACGCTGCTTCAGTCAATCTCCAGGTTTTGTTTATGAATTAA
Organism: Pinus tabuliformis; assembly: GCA_031772625.1. Classification (NCBI taxonomy): domain Eukaryota; kingdom Viridiplantae; phylum Streptophyta; class Pinopsida; order Pinales; family Pinaceae; genus Pinus; species Pinus tabuliformis. The sequence goes on along the minus strand of CM062816.1, from coordinate 1,962,554,798 downwards.
ACAATTGATTTACAAGCTTTCTAATTGCCCTTGTGGTGGCTCTAGTAACCTCCTTAGATCTACCCCTGTGATTGATTTACTGATTACCACTTGCTCGGCCAAAATCCCTGAACTGAACTGCAAACTGTGACCCGGAACCCAATCAAAGTCTCGTCCCTGGTCCAGCGCACTATCTGTTCTGTGAATCTCAAATTCAACGCACTTCTCGAGTGTAGTAGGTGCATTGCATTTCAAATTCACTGTGTTACAGGTGCGCTGATCAGACAAGGCCTTGTTCCTAAATTTTGGTTTCTGTGTTCACTCTTTTCAGATCTATTCAAGAGTTTTGCTGCCTGTAGCCAGTACACCTCTATTTGAAACCCCTTTCCTTGCTGTTATTCCGCCTCCATTGTGCAAAGAACTTTAAATATTTTTATGTATTTGTTGAGTCATTTTCGGTTCTCCTTTACAAAGAAGTAACGTAATTGTACTGTCGTTTCTTGATTTGAAAGTATCGCAAGTGTCGTTTTCAGTCATAGAAGAGAATCTGATTTTTCTTGATAGTCGATTACCCTGTTACTATTGTATTTGATCTGGATTAGTAGTTTTTTCTAGTGTCGAAAGCAAGTTTTCATTTCCAAATCGCAAAGTGTTGTCATCGTCTTCATTTTGATTTTGAAAAGAAAATTGTTAGTAATCGTCGCTTTGAAAAATAATTCAGATTTGCGCATTAGCTTTCTTTTTATCATTCACATATTAAGAAGGCTGAAAACAAATACATGCATGTGCATTTGCATTTAGACTATTTGATTGGTTTGATTTAGGACAGTGCATATAGTGTGTGCTCTATGCTCTTTGCTGAAAGAATACTGTCTCTCTTTCCTTAGTAGCTAGGATTTTCATTGCACAAAGAAGATAAAACGACTGTTTATCATCTTAGATTGCATTTTAGGAATTGTACATCTACATCACGCGGTGAACCTGAAAGGAAAATTTCTTAAGCAAGATCAACTATAAAATAAATTTAATGAATCTAACAACGCTTTGGAACCTAATGCACAACATCTAGAAGTCTAGGCTAGAGACGTATTCTGGCGTCGTAAAGCCTGGCAACTGTTGTTTTCACTGTTGGTTTGGTGATTCCTCCACTTTGAGACGATAAGTGCCAGTATAGACTTGTGCTCCCACGTACCATCGAGTATATTTTGGGAGACCACAATAGGATTAATCCTTTATCCATAGGAAGCCGTGTCTGCCGCCCTATCGATCGCAATGCACTTAACACAACATTCGGGAAGATTGACTGCCATACCGTAAAAAGTATTTTGCAGTTTTGTGATTGGTTTGGTAATCCCTCTGTTTAGATTTCCAGAGTAGTCCCTTTCGTTCCTTTTCAGACTCCTTAACGGAAAAGGTCCATCTGAGCACTTGTCACTTCATGCTCATTAAAAATTGAAGGCGACTAGAGTCATCTTTTGTTTTTTCTCGACTCTTAAAAATTGAAAAAACAAGTTGTGTCAAAGCGTCTAAAATTCATTTAATTCGGAAACATACTTCCCCTTGATTTTTGGTTGATCAAGTAATCCGCAATCGTGGAAGAAAGTCAATTGAAACCCCATCATTCGCGGAGGCTTATGAGTCAACCGTCTTTGTCTCCGTAATCAAAACTATTACGGACAAAGTGAACTCGTTTAACCGGTTCCAAATCTCCTGGTAAAGTTAGAACAAGTGTTCCAACAACATCAGAGACTCCGGTTACTCCAAACATTTCTGGTATCCCTTCCTTTACAGAAGAAGTTCAGCAGCCACTGAGGGACAGTAGCTCTGATCCTAGTTTGAAGGTAAACAATTGTGTTACTGAACTAGTTTCATCTACAACCGGTTCATAGAGTGTTATTCCCCAAACATCTGTTGCTGCAAATTCCATACCTTCTTCGGCACCAGAAATATTTTACGGATCTGACGGTCTACCTATTCCACTTGGTCTGATTGCTATAGAAGAGATTGTGGAGGATCCTCCATCTAGTACCCCATCGCAATTTGGAGTAGGGATCACTCTGTATCCTTCTTCATCAGAAATTAGTCTACCGCCAGCAGAAGCTCCTGTAGAATCGCTAGGTAATCTTTTGGATAGACTAGAAATGTCTGAACAACCGTCGACATCTAGGACTGTGTCGTCCAACACAGCGACGGTAGAACTTCCTGCTGTCACTCCAACAATGTTCGCCGGTATACCATCTGTCCCAACTAGCTCTCAATCGCTAGAAGGGGCCCACTTAGGGGCTATTTCGACAATATGGTCTGTTCCTGTTTGTTCATCCGGAATAGTATCCGGAAACTCTTATGTTGAGTCTCAACAAATTGATCCTTCAGGATGTCAATTTGGGCAGTCCGGTCCTCAAGGGCAAACCATTCCTTTAAGTACCGGATTACCGCCGTATGGGGGGCAGTATACCCTTTCATTGTCTCCTCCGGGAGGATAGCCATACGGGAGTTCACAACAAAATTCAGGTTACGCTAGAATTACATCTAGCGGTTGGGTGTAGATACTGCCTCAACACCCAAAAGTTGTATATTCAATGCAACAATGTTTACCTATGTCAAATATACCAACTACGCCAGCTATTGTGACGGTGTCACAAGTACAAGCGCTGCCTGTTGTATGCCAACCTCAGGTTTCTCAGGTTGTAATGCAACAACCACTTGACCTTGCGACTCAACCACAATCGCCAACTGGTGGAATGACACAGGCCCAAACGGGTACAATTACCCCTCATCTTGGTCAAACAGTTAGTATCAGGCAACAGCACATGGCTTCGCAACCCTGGCTGGTGCAATACCAACAACCGCAATTCCAACAAGTATACCAAGGATCTGAGCAACAAATCTTTGCAAATAGTGGGCAGCTGTATATTCAAAACGATCAAAATCAACCATTCTACAATGGTTATGCCCACCAACCTTACCAAAGTTATCAACATCAAATGCATTATGCTGGTATGCAAAGACCAACTGCTCAGACAATTCCATCCTATCTTGGGTATGCTTCGCCTACCCTGAATCAACAGTTACCCTTCGTGGCGACTTTAGAGTTACCGGATCTAAATCGATTAACAAACGATCCAATCGCTTACGCCCCTTGGTGGCCAGCGATTCCGCATAAACTTCCGTCAGATATTCCTAAATTTAATGGAAATCCGGGTGAAGATCCGTCAAATCATGTGATGACCTTTCATCTATGGTGTTCATCAAACACCCTAAACGATGATTCGATTAGGCTTCACCTTTTTCAGAGGACGTTAACTGGTCCGGCAGCAAAATGGTATATCGAATTGCCCAGAGCTTCGTTTGACAACTTCAGTACCCTAGCCACAACCTTTTTAACCCATTTTTAGTTACCGATAAGGTACGAAATGAGAATAGAACTTCTTACCAATTTTAAACAAACAACGGCCACTCACACATCTGATCATATTCATGAGTGGCGACGTCATCGTAGAATGGTAAAAACGTATGTTCCTGATCAACTTTTAGCTGAATGGTTTATTAAGTCTTTGTTACCTTCCATTACAGAAGATGTGGCAAAAGGGGGAGTCGTCACCAAAGAGCAAGTTATTGCTCGTGCACAATATTTAGACTTGATTTACACTCAGTTTGGCATGCTCTACGATAAAATACCTGACGCTCCCAGACCATAATTCTAGGTCCCTCCCCCTCCTAAATCAAACAATGACTCTCATGCCAGCGATGGCATGATTGACACGACAGACACGAAATCGACAAAGGCTACATCAAAAAAGGCCCGTAAGATTTCCGGTCAAAATGCAAAAGAACTTCTCACCTCGGAAGTAAATGCCATCTCGACAGATAAAGGCAAAGAAACCAAGCAACCAGGAGGCAAGAAGAAAAACAAAGGGAAGAAGAAGAAACAGGAGGAATCATCACCTGAAAATTTTTCTACAAACCCTTCTAGAAATAGGAAACCAAATCATCCATGCTTTATATGCGATGAGGATCATTGGACATCAGATTGTCCGTATAAAGCTGAGCTCAAAAAATTCTTCAAGAATACAAAGACCTCAGCAGTATTAACAGATCCGTTTCTGAATCCAGGAACAAATCTGGTTGACAGTGGAAATGCTTTCCCGTCTCAAGTGCTGATGTTGTTGGTTTCAAAACAACAAAATGATGCTTTGATATCGACAAGAAACAAAGATTACAAGAATCCACAATTGTCGAACAACAAGGATAAAGATCAACCTAGTAGTTCGACAACAACTTGGACAGAAGTTGCGACGCCCATCATTCTTGAATTGACAATAAAACCGCGAAATGGAGTAGTACACAAGTCGACATTTAATCCTCATGCTAGAGCAGCACAACATTATAATATAGTGGAAGATCTGGCCCAATCGCCATCCGCTATGTCGAGATTTGAGGTACTGCAAAATTGCCCATCTCAAAAGTAGGCTTTATTATCAGCCATCGGTGGGATAGACCCAAAGGATTCCAATCTTGTGTCCTTTAATCATAAAGGATACAATCCTCAGTTACCAGCTCAACTAGCTTTCCTCATTCAAGTGAAAGCCCTCAACAAAACTGTTCACTGAACAATTATTGATGAGGGGGCATCTACATGTATTATGTCGATGAGTTGTTGGAAAACTTTAGGATCTACAACCTTGTCGCGATCTTCGACGACATTAAAAGCATTCGACGGACGAACATATACCCCATATAGTATTCTAAGTAAGTTGCAAGTTGAACTAGGAGGGAAAACAATAGAAATAGATGTTGAAGTAATCGATGGAAACCTCGATTACAACATCCTACTGGGAAGACCATGGATATATGCTATGGCTGCTGTTGTGTCGACCTATTTTAGGAATATTGCATTTCCCTTTCAAGGAGGGATTACAATCGTCGATCAACAAACCTTCCTCCCCAATGGTTCTCAAGTTATGGGAATCATTCCAATGATCCATGGAAGCCCCCATTCACTTCAAAATATCGGAGTAGGCCTACTAAAAGACCCTATATTAATGGGAACTTTTGCCCTTCCACCTCCAGTAAATTTGGCGGAAGTAGCATCGGTAGGAACCTGCAATATGATATCTTCAATTGAAAAGATCTCAGAAAACGATATAAACATGGATCATATGCAGGTATTGCCTCCAAGCCCAATGGAAATATTGTAGCAATCAATGTTCCTAGCATGGGAGGCAAACCCAAATCAACGCTCATCAAGCGTTTGGATAGATAGGTCTAAGGAATATGGCACCCCTTCAGATCCTTTGTCGTGAGTGCATTACACCGACGAAGGAATTGTTCAATCAATGGTAATTGAAGGGGCACCATGGGAAGATTACCACCATCGTTCCCTTCTTCCAGATTGTGAAGAAGATATTCTTGATGACCTTCATCATCCAACATTGAAGAGACTATCGCCATAAATATCTCGACCAAAACAGATGTTGTAGATAATATTATGTTGGCAAATGTTGTTCTCCTTCAGAACTGGAAATATATAATGCTCTTTTTCGCGAATTCAGAGATGTCTTTGGTTGGTCATATAATGAAATGCCAAGCATTGACTCGAGTATCATTGAACACGAAATTAAGATGTATCCAGTTGTCAAACCAGTACGACAACGGCTACGGCAGGTACACCCCAAGAAAGCTGCTGCCATCAAGGCAGAAGTTGAAAAACTTCTCCATCATGGTTTCATTTACCCGGTTCCTCTAACCGATTGGGTATCGAACATTGTTCCTGTTATGAAAAAACAAGGAACGATTAGAGTGTGTGTCGATTATAGGGATGTAAATCAAGCTTGTCCAAAAGACAACTACCCTACACCCTTCATTGACCAGATAATTGATGAGTGTGCCGGATGCGAAATCTTTTCATTTATGGATGGATTCTCTGGGTATAATCAAATAAATATCCGCCCACTGGACCAGTCAAAGACTACATTTATTTGTTTGTGGGGCACATTCGCATATCGAAAATTATCCTTTGGTTTAAAGAACGCAAGGGCAACATTTAAGAGGGAAATGAATTATGCCTTCCATGACATCAAAAACATCGTTCAACCATATCTTGATGACCTTCCGACTCATTCGCGAAAGCGGAATAATCATCCGCAGCATTTAAGAGCGATATTTCTACGTTGCCGACACTACAAGATAGGACTCAATCCACACAAATGTGTGTTCTGTGTCAGTTCTGGTCGTTTACTTGGCTTTGTAGTCTTAAAGGACGTGATTCGTCTCGACCCATGTAAGGTTCAAGCAATCATAAATTTGCCTCCACCTTCGAATTTGCTTCAGATTCAGAAACTCCAAGGGAAAGCAAACTTTCTGAGGAGGTTCATTCCAAATTATGCCGAACTTGCTAAAGGTTATACATGTCTATTGAAAAAGGAAGTGCCCTTCGTCTGGGATCAGGTTGCGCAAGCTTCCTTTGATGCTTTAAAAGAATCCCTAATGAAAGCATCATTAATGTACACTCCCGATTATCAAAAAGACTTTAACCTGTATCTGGCTGCAGCGGATACAACCATCGCAATGGTTTTAGTTCAAGAAGACAACGGAATTGAACATCCTATATATTATTTGAGTAAGAACTTAAATGATACAGAAAGCAAATATTGTTATGTTGAAAAGCTAGCGCTCGCAGCTGTTCAAGCGATACAGAGATTTCGACACTATGTCCTCTTTCGAAAAACTACCATTCTGTCAGATTGCAACCCCATGACTTATATATTGTCGCGACAGTTGCTGGGGGGAAAATATTCAAAATGGATAGCAATTCTACAAGAGTTTGATCTGGAATTTGTAAAATCCAAGTCAAAGAAAGCCCTGGTTTTCACAGAATTATTATGCGATCTCCCATCATCATCCAACGATGAAACATCCAAAGAAACTATCGTGGATGAATCTTTGTTTATGATATCTTCAAGCAATCCGTGGTATGGAGATATAATCATCTATCTCCAAACCCAAAAATATAGGCCTAACACCTCCCACTCCGAACAAAAACGTATTTGATACCAATCAAAAGACTACATGATCGTCGGTGATACACTTTACCGTCGTGGTGTCGATACAGTTTTGAGGAGGTGCCTCACCCATGAGGAAGCCGAAAAAGTCCTGAATGATTTCCATTCAGGCGCGTGTGGGGGGAATCAATCCGGTTACGCTACGACACAAATTTTTTTACGAGCTGGATACTTCTGGCCAACAATGTTCAAAGATTGCATAAACGCACTCAGAAGTTGCCATGCCTGTCAAATTTTCGATAGGAAAACCAGAAGACCACCCGCACCTCTGTAGCCAATAGTTGCTTTTGGGCCATTCGCCAAATGGGGCATCGATTTCATGACATGTAACCCCACCTCGACCGGGGGGCATGGGTATATCATAGTCGCAGTTGACTATTTTACCAAATGGGTTGAGGCGATGCCTACATTAGATAACACTGGTGAAACAGCTGCCCTTTTAGTTTTCAATCATGTAGTCGCCAGATTCGGCGTCCCACAGGCTATAGTCACAGATCATGGATCGCATTTTCGCAATCACATGATGGTCGAATTAGCTGCCAAATTAGGGTTGTCTCACGACAGCTCTACTCCATATTACCCGCAAGCCAACGGACAAGTTGAAGCAATCAACAAGGTCCTGAAGCACATGCTACAAAGGATGATTGGAGTTCACAAAAGGAGTTGGCACCTAATCCTGTACTCAGCCTTGTGGGCATACCAAACATCGGTAAGAAATGCAACTGGGTTTACACCTTTCCAACTGGTGTATGGCCTAGAAGCAATCTTACTTGTTCAGTGTGAAATCTCGTCCCTCAAACTCGCAATCGACCTTCTCCCCGAAACTTTAGAAGAGGAGGCTCGTTTCTTGGAACTAATCCAATTGGATGAAACCCGTCGTGATGCCGCTTTGGCTAACGAAGCCCATAAGAAATGAGTCAAGGCGCAGTTCGACAAGAATGTCAAACCCTGTGTCTTCTCAAAAGGTGACTTGGTCTTGCTTTATGACCAAGAATCCGATAAATTGGGAGCAGGTAAATTCAAGTCTTTATGGATGGGTCCCTATATTTTTAAGCGAGTGTTAGCAAAAGGAGCCTACGAGTTAATGGATTATGATGAGATTCCACTGGCACAACCTCATAACGGGTTGTACCTTAAGCGTTACTATGCATGATTTAGTATGGTAACCTATATGCTTTTGTTACATTTTTGTTTTCGCTAAAGTATTTGTTTTGGTCAAGTAAATCTGCTTTTTACATTTGTCGCAGATGTCGAACCTATTGGAATCTTTTGTTGGATATGCCGACGGAGCAAGTCGTAGTTCGCGTAACCTATCTTCTGCGGCCTGGGCCATTTTTGATCCAAGCGGTGAGTTAGTAAGTTTCAGAGGGGTATGTATTGGTCGATCAATGAATAACATCGCTGAATATAGCGCATTGATGGAACTTCTCTCTGATGCCATCACACATGGCATACGCCGACTGGTCGTCAGGCTAGACTCACAGCTCGTCATACTATAGCTCACTGGTATCTACTCCGTCCGAAATCCAGCTATCTATCGCATGTTCCTAAGGGTCAAGATTTTGGAAAGGCAATTTGATTTTATTCAATATCAGCATATTTCCAGAAGCTTAAACACATTAATTGACTCATTGGAAAATTATGTGTTAGATAGACATTTGCAACATTTATAAAAAGAAGCATCTCATCAATATTTACATCAGGATCATGCAACTTAACCAAAATAAAACTTCAAAAATAAAAAATATATATATAACTGTTTATGGTTTACACATAATGTTCTGTAACTAGGATAAAATTTGTCAAATGAACCAAAACTCAAAACGCTCGGGGGCACCCTAGTCTAATGATGCTGGTGATAACAAGTCACCGCCTGTGCAATCATGTGTAAAAGCCTAGTCCATCAACTTGGCATGCCAGTAGTATGTCACTGCAACCTCAAAGGCAGATCGTCAGTCCTCACATCTAGAATACCGAGAGTGAGGCCCTCGACCTGATCCTGTAATGATGAAAGAGTCTCGGCCACATCAAGGTCGCGAAGGATAGCCCTTCCCACGACCTCTCCTGCTGGAGTGGCAACTGGCACTCTCAGGCGTACTACTGGCCGGACGGGACCAACATCTGCATGAGCACATGAGTTTTTATTAGTCTTGACAGAGTAAAGCACGAGGACATTATAAAAAAAAAAAAATACGATAAACAGAAATATGGTCAAGAATTTACCAATGGCACCCCACTGTTCACCAGCCGGCAGTACCAAATCTGGGTCACCCCGGAAGTCCATACCAGCATATGGATACTTGGAATAAACCATCTCCTGACGATCGAACCACCTGAAGAAGGTATTAGAAAAGGAAATCTGAGACTGACCAGCATGCCTAGACATATGGTCGACCCATCTCTGCATACGTGGTTTAGTCGGTAGAGGTAAACCAAGTGCAATATACTGTGGCTACATCAGTGGTATCTTTTCCAAGGCGAAGGCGGTCAAAATAGAACCATATCCAAAGTTCTTCAATCTCCCGCTTTTCACCTTGGTCAACTGTTCTTTCATCACAAGGAGTACTGCGTCACACCAGTTGAACACCTTTGGTTCGAGACATTCCAAGGCGTACTGCATATAAGACCGGTTGGCCACATGAAGAGCTGCACCACCAGCCATCCTACCAAAAGTGAACAGAATGGTCCTCAAAGACCTGTCAGTGACATCTCGGATGATGATCTTGCCGTCTTTACTCGGCTGAGATCCTCCTCTGCAATACCTACGAACATAATCTCTCACAGGTTCACCTCCACAGGCCGAACCTGATAAAGAGATAGGGGCACCCCGCCTCAATAAGCCGGTCAAAAAATAGATGTCCACTACAGTCAAGGGGATGGATTTGCCCCTAATCTGGAACACCTGGCTGGTAGGATCCCAAGCATCGAGCAAATACTGCAGCAAGTTGATTTGTTGTCTCATGCTAGAGATGGAGAAAAACTTCAACAGGCCACAGTTCCGCAGTGCGTTTACTATAACCAGATCATGTAAAGCAAGCATGTCCTCTTCTTCATGCTCACGTTCTCGCCATGTAATAGTCATATTACTCCAATAAATCTCTGAAAGCAAACAAGAGAAGAGTTAGATCCTGATTTGGTGAGAAACAGGCAAAAATTTCCATCAAAAACTGTGCACAGATTTCCCTCCTTGCGCCCATCGCATCTCTAGCTTAGTCCTGGGTGTGTTGCATGTCAACTGCCCAGTGAATAAGCTAACATACAATGCAAATTTCGATGAAGAAAAGGGTGCGATGGAGCCAGGGCAAGTTTTTCAAACCCCAGAGGCTCAGAAAAACCAGAAGTCAGGCTCAGAATGCAAAATGGAAAGGATGAAATGAAAGAGCTCAGGTTTAGCTCCTACTTGGTCCAAACGGCACCGAAAATCATCCACAGTATCTCTCGGAATCAGCTAGTGAAAATCAAGGGGGGAAAGCACCTCCAAAGCTCCAACAAGCCAAAGTTCAAATGAAATGGTAAAATGAGAGGTAAAAGCACTTTTAAATTACTTTTTACGTAATTCGAGTAAAATATTAGTGTCCTAACTCATTTTTCAAACATATATTGTTCATTTCTAACTAGTTTGATCAAGCTATTGAGCATGTAGTACAATCTTTGAAGGAACAAAGCTATTTATAGTAAAGTCAAGAAATGACCGTTATATCGAGCAGTTTTAACGCAGACTTCATGCTCGTTAAAAAATAAACATAAGCAATGAGAAAATGTTTCCCCCAACATTTAAGCTCATTAAAAATGAACCAATTTCCGGTAAATAACCATCGCGAATGTAGTACTTCAGCCTTTGAAGCCTTGGTCGTGTTCTCATCATCACCTCCACTTTGTCTTGGCCGATCATTCAACTCCATTTGATTGTTTACCCCTTTTGAGGAACAGCTGCGAAGAGTGATTCTATTAGCCATCCTTGTAACACTGCCGTGATTGGGAAATTCCAAACCTTACCTGGAATCAACTGCTACCCGAATTTATCACTCGTTCCTCAAAGACGAGTCTCCTTTAAGCTCTTTTCAGCTGACTCGTAAAATATGAAAAGATTGCCGAGCCATTGGCCTCTCCAGCTTGTTAAGGGGACCGAATGTGCTATCCCTCCTTTAGATTTTAATCTTTTTGGACCCGAGGGATTATTACACAAAAAGATCAAGCGCTTGTTTTGTTCGGCTCGTTAAAAGTACCGAAAATTCATCCCTTCTGTATTGTTTTATACTTTTTCGGACTTAAGGGATTAGATAACGAAAAAGGATTTTTGGAGTTTCCTTTACATCCCTTTTCGGACTCTCTAAAATTGAAAAGGACCGAGTTATATTTGTCGTTAAACTCGTTAAAACCTAATAGCGACAAACTTGTCCATAGCAGACAAGAACGAGTTTCACTATCGCTAGGCTCGCTAGAACATAGCGATGGGTTTGCCCGAAGGGAAAATTATAGAACAAGCATATGTTATCCTCCTCAAGATTGACAAAAATAAAGAGGTACTGGTTAGCAATGACTGGGGAAAAATTGGGAAGAAAACTTGAAGAAACTTTGTTGGTAGCAAGTCGCTCTTGAACATGACACTTTCACTCCGCATCCAAGTCGGGTTGGGTTGTTTCATTCACCGGTCACATCACCATGGTCACATCACACCATCCACATTTGGGGTTAATTCTACCAATCCATCATGTCAGTGTCGCCGATATGTTCAAGAGAAGTCACTCAGAGAATTCACCTGTGTCTCACCCGCTGCAATACATTTACGCTCCATTCTTTCATGACCGCCACCCTGAACCTTATATCACCAGATCGTTTTCACCTCCATTAAAATCATTTGCTCCATTTCGTGTCATTGATGTGGGATTCATTAAGGCCCTCCTATGACAGATCACTTCTTGTCGACATCAGCTCATTATCGAAGAAGTCGATCTAGGAACACCCCTTTCAGTACTTTGAAGCTTGCATGCCTCAATGGCAAGTTTCTCACTTCCGGCGACAGGTTTACATCAATGACCTTCGACCGAAAGATTTTGCATGGTGTTCGACACCAAGTCCTTTATTCACACCGCGTGAATTGAACTGTAGTACCTTGAGGATCATTATCATTATCGGTGATTCCTCTCGCGCCTGTTAACGGCTTACATCATTGGCTGGTAATCAGGCGATGTCTTTCCATGTTCGACTCCAGAACATCTCTCACATGGATCGACTTGTACTTTGAGTGAAGATAGAACGAGATTGGAGACCCCAGATCTAGTTTCATCCATCTGCGCTGCGATATATATTCAGGAAAATAAAGACATCAAATGTACATCATTGCTGCACAGATAATCATCCAATCTAAGGGATGATGGCTCTACCAGAATCATCAGTCTACACTCAGACGATTGTCTGTCTCATGTACATGAAAATGAATTTATAAAGCTGAGCATGGGAATGCCCGACTCAGCTAGATCATGAAAATATTATGAAGATAATGTATTGTATTGTATCTTATTACAGGTCTCCTTCCAGCTTGAAAGAACTTCGGATCCTCATGATAAAGCATTTCACCCGACATCAAAAAAAGATTAACGACCTCATGCTTTAGGGGGCAACTGTTATAGACATTTTTGGGCACTGCAACCCCAAGCATAAAATGTCCATAAACCAAGGGCTCCTAAGTCCCTAATGGTGTTGTTCCAACCCCTAAAAGAACAAGTTCAACTGATTACAGCTTCTCCCAGAAGTTCTCCATGAAAAACTGCTCAGAACTGGTCAAAACTGGACCATTTCACCTGCTCCATAGGCAAAGTGCGTTGCATCTCACCTAAATACACTCAGTAGGTGCGTTGCATTTCAAAAATCCCTTCTATGGGGTGCGATGGGCGAGAAGGGACAAATGGCAGTGTCAATTCGCGAGGTGGAGAAGCATGGAATCTTCCAGAAACATCTCCTGTGACACTTGCCTCTCTGAATTCGACCAGGGATGAGTAAGAGATCATCAATCTCCAAGTGGAAGCAAGAACTATCAGAGGGAAGACACTAATCAAATCACAAGCTGACTCATCTCCCTTGCAGACATCTATATATGGATCCCTCATCCCAGAGATCCAGAGGTTGGAATTTTGCATCTTGTAAGGAATTGCTGTTGGTTTCTTGAGGCAACATCATAGTGTTGGGTGATCTGAGCTTTTCATGAGGTGAAGAAGGGCTCACTTGCTGAGAGGATGATGCTGGGTCAGAACAATTGGTTGTAACTCTCTTGGTTCTTTCTTGATTATCAATAAAGCTATTCAAGTTTTCCTCCATACCCTTGTGTGATTTATGTTTTATGCATTTGTATGGTCAATTTACATTTGATCCTAGATTGTTTATGATAATAGATCCATGTTCTCGTATAGTGTTATGCTGCTTTGATTCTACAGGTACATTGTGAAGCTGGGTATACAAGAAAGCAAGTAGCAAAGGACTATCAGAAGAGAGAGGAATCGAGCAAGGAACCAAGCGTAAGACAGAGGTTGGTCTCCTTTATTCTTCTCTCATCTATCTTTCATAAAGGAAAACAAAAGTAGTTTTACTTTGTTTGTTTCTAAGGTAGTGTTGTGCTCTACAACAACCACCCCCCCATTTCATATCATTTTTTATTTACAAAATTATCATATGAAATGGGTCCCTTTAGAAGTTAATTGGTATCAATATTGTATTGTTCAAAAAGGTCCGATAACCAAATGAAAACATTATATAAAAACCTTTTAAAAAACCCATTTTGATCAAATAAAACAATCTTTTATCATTGCGATAAAGCGATCGCAAGATCGCATATCGCAATGACATAGAGAACACAAATAAGTGACATATTGGTTTCTGCCGATGCGATATCGATATCGGCTATCGGCGATACTCTATACGCAGTCTTAAAGCGCCCCAAGCCTTTCACCCCGATGCGATGTGATATCGCAATTGGAAATATCCTATGCACATTGTTAAGGCGCCCAGGTGATGCAGTCCGATGCGATGCGATATCGCAATCGGCAAATCGGCGATATGTTGTCCATGTCATATATAATCCCTATTCTCCCGACGCGATGCGATATCGGCTATCGACGATCGGGGATTTTAAATGGTGTCAATACAAGAGGTTAAAGCTCTCCCCGATGGCCGATTGCGACGAAGCGCAGTTTTCAAAAAAGCCGTTAAATGGAGGGATATTATGATCGAATCATATTTAAAGCTTAATCTGTTAAGCAATGATGCACCTGCGCCCAATCGTCAAAACATCCATAGCACGCTTAAACGGGTCATTCGGCCGAATAATGATATAATGGGCATTTAAGGATTGGCAGGTTTTAAACGGCCATTTAATGTAATTGTAAGATCTTCCCATGGATTGTATCCGCAGCCATTTTTAGAGTTAATCTCTCAGCACGCTTTGATTAATATATATTTCCCATATTGGATTTTCATTGTCATCTCTCTGTGTTACATTTATTTTCACCTCTGTGCAGAATTCATCCAAAGGAGAAAGCTTAAGCAAAATGGGGAAGAAATCCAAGAAGACCACAGGCCCTTCCGCGGCGCCAGCTACAGGACAAGCTGTCGCTGACAAAAAGAAAGGATTGATTTCAGATACCACATGTTCTGGTCTCGGCAGAACTACTTGGCAGGGTACCTACAACTTGATCGAAATCGAAGAACCTAAAGTGACAATAGTAGAAGCTACTGCAGACTTTACTCAGAAATCTGAGGGTACTCTTAAGGACTTAGCTGACTCCTTCCTTCACCGGATAGCAGCTAGGGAACAAATTCTCCCATACACAGATGTAGTGCGGTGGGAAATTGAAGAAATCCCAATTCTGGATAGAACCTTCAGCACCAGAGACGAGAGAATTTTCGAGTCATTTAAAGCTGATGATTTGAGGCAAATGTATCATTTGCCTGAGCTAGAGAAGATATATAATAAGGCGTTCCTGGAGAAATTCGCAAACGAAAATGAAGTTGAATCTGAACCCATCCGGGATTGGAGACAAAATCCGGCAAAGCACAAACATGAGTCTTCTGGTAAGTACTTAGTTGATTCCCTGGCTTCTCCTTATTGCTATGCTGGAATAATGATGTGTAGATTGTGGGGATTGCATGACTCTGCTAATTTCACTATAGAAATGGTCCCCTTAATGGAAGCTGCATGCAACAGTATAATAATGGATTGGGCCACTATTCTCTCAGATAAACTAGCCAAAGCTGTTCTTGAGTTTAGGAATAAGACTTCCATCTCTGAAAGGATAATTCCCCCATTCTATTACAGTGCATATATTTTAGATACATTGTGTTTCAATTCTGAATTTCCCGTGCTCGGCTGGAGGTGGACACCACAAGACCCCACGGCTATCCACATATACCATCAGAAACTATGGAAATCCTCTTACAAGCACCATCTGTACCAAGTCTGTAATGGATTTATGGTGCCTATTTATTATTCTATTTTTGATAAACCCATTCCCAGATTTCCTACCAAGCTGGGATTGATTTAACAGCGGTAGGAAGATGGTTTGGAGAGGAGAAATTCACTTATATAAGAGTTTTCGGTAGCCAAGCCGAACCTCATGTTCTCCCTTTATACATACCAGATAAACTGTTGGCAAGAGAAATCTCTTACCAGATTATGGCTGAGAGTGTTACACAGACTCTCAAGAAAAATAAGAAGCAGGGCTGGCCCTCTTTCCCCTTGAGATGTGGTGTCTATACTCTGCATGATCTCAAACATGCAGAAGAGGAAGCCATGAAGATTAAATCATTAACTCTGGCGATTCTCCCAAATAGGCAGTTTGATCCAAACAAAGTTGCCTATAATGCACTAGAACAGGCCAAATTGACAAAGTTTGATCATAAGGAAGATATGTTTGACGACCTGTTCTCTTCAGCTGAGACACTAAATCAGGTTAAAGCATTCGCCAAAATGAAATACAATGATGAAGGGTTGACTGAATTTAATAAACTTAGAGAACAGAGGTTGCAAACTCTGCCTCTAGATCTACTAGCGACAACCCCAGCGACATCGTCAGGCGAGCCTGATCGACAACAGTCAAAGGAACCTCCAGTCATAACAAAAGAACTAAAGAAAGCACAGGAGGAAAATCAGAAGAAAGCACAGGAGGAAAAGCAGAGGAGAGAGAAAGAGGAAAAGCAGAAGAAAGAACAGGAGGAAAGGCAGAAGAAAGAGCAGGAAGAAGAGCAGAAGAGAGAGCAGGAAAAAGTGCGGAAGGAGACCCAAGCTGAAAAGGAAAAACAAACCACCATTTGATGTCAATGTGGATACTCATATTGACCCTAAATTGCTCCAGGAATGGAAGCAGTTTGATTCCATTATCAGTGGTTTGGAATGTTCAAAGGACACAGATACTTCAAAGGTAACGGACACACAGGATATCACTTCACCATAGGTTCTAAGTGGAACCAGCGACCCACCCATTTCTAAAGAGGTAGAGATAATACCAAAGGACCCCTCTGACCAAATCATTTTGCAGGTAGAAGATATTCCTCCCCTGGATGTCTTCTACAGCCCAAGGCATAAGGCGGTGGTTAAACGACAAAGGAAAAGAAGAAGGACTGATCAACCTTCCCTTTTTCCAGAGCAAACTGTCACGGGCAATGTGGTTTGGAAGGAGGAATTTGACCCCTCCGATGACCTGACAAAACTGTCACAGTATGCAGGAGCTTATTCGGCAGCGACAATAGACAAGGCATCAGAGGTAAGCCTTTTACTAAAAACAAAGGATCAGGAGATTTTCTCATTACAGGCACAGCTAAGTGAAGCAAATCAGAAAGCGGAGCAGGCAGAGCAGCAATTGTTGACGCAACAACAAATGAACAGTCAACTAACTCAACAATTGCAGGCAGAAAAACAAAGGATTGACCAAAGCGCAATCCAGAAGTAGAAAGAATTATCAGAGGCATTGGCACAATTGAAGGCAACGAACGAGCAAATGGTGAAAACAAAATATGAGCAAATTGCTCAATTATCATCACAGCTCGAGAAAATAAAGGGCGTTCCACAGGTGGCTGAATTTAGAGCAGAAGCACTACAGATAAATACTGCATTGATAGCTCAAATTAAGCTTCTATGTCAAAAAATCGCCCAGGCAGAGCCCCTATGTGAGTTAACGGCATCCATAAGTAATAAAGTAGACAAGGCTAGGACTGAATTGGATCAGGCCGAAGAAACGATAGTTGCATTTCTCGATTGGCAAGATACAGATCAAGGGCAAGCGGCTAATTTACCAAGAATACTGGAGTCATATAAAGATATACTCTTTACAGAATGGCAGTCCCAGTTAATGAAAGCTGAGAGGGCGGTTTCGAGATGCAAATTAACTTCAAGCAATCTGGTTGAATTAGTTAATAACACTCTCTACTTATCAAACATGATCTCCCAATGCACACCAGGAAAATTGACAACAACGAATACATTGGAGCAATCATGTTATCCAGATTTAGAGGAGAAAGGAAGGTTAATCGCTGGGATTAACAGTTTAACCTGGGACACGTATTGGTTTTTCTTGATAAAACCACACTCGCAGAGAGCCGCCCTCAAGTGCCTTACGGATGAAATCGGGTATATTATCCTCGATATTCAGGATGCCACATACACCGCCCAGCTCAGCTCTTGCCTCAACAAACCACCCGAAGTGGAGCCAATGCTTGCTACAAGTCAGCTCAGATTTAAAGGCAAGCAGCCTACTTGATGATTCATGCCGCCGACTGCCAGATCGCTGAGGGAAAATATGATCAAAATTGATTGATACCAGTTTAGTAGGATTTCAGTTTCATAGATAGTTATCATAATTAGGTATTTATAGACCCTTTCATTGTTTTGGAAAGGGTCGTAAAAAGTTTTGTACTTGACTTAAAGACTGAAGTCACACTATTGTGCTTCAGCCATATTCTTTTATAAAACTAGACCAGTTATTCTAAATTCAACATGGTAGCTTTTCTGCAAATGTGCACTATTGTCTTTGTTTGAAAGCATCTCTGCGTTGAAGGAAGAATCACAGATAGCGATTGATATTGGGAGTATTTTATCAGCTCATATGGTACTATTATCTATGTCTGATTCCATTCTTTTCATTTGAATTGTTATCCGATTTCCTTTGCTATTATCAGATATATGTATGCGTTTTAACAACAGTTCTGTATTCTTTCCACTATTGGATGTTTATGGTATGCTTTTCTTTTAATCACATATGTGTCGATGATATAAATGATGAGTGTAGTATTATTGTTTTAATCGCTTTGCTTAACTACTTAAGTAAAGTAATCATTGAATGAATTAATGTCTATGCCTATCAGATGGAGTCATCTATATGCCTGTTTGAAAACATAGATCATCAAGCGCTACACTTAGAGAAATATAACCATTCCCGGGATTAGTAGTAGTTATTTTATTCTGTCAATAGATTAAGTTATTCACCTATCATTAGATTAGTTAAACAATCATCCATTGATCCCGTTTATCCATTATTGGGAAACTGGTCCCATTATCCCCAGTCGGAGCCACCATTCCAAACGGAAAAGGAGCTGTACTAAGGTCCGGACCGGGTGGTTATCCCCCAATGTTGTTGCAACGATTTTCGGGGCATCAACATTTTTGGCGCTAGAAGGAGGGCCTCAACTGTGAATGGAAAACAAACCCAAATCTGCAGGCCATTCTAAGAGTAATTCTCCCTCCGTATCTCCTCGTTCTTCCCAATTGTATGCTGGTTCTCCAGTATCCAAATGAGAAGAAGAGGAATCAACTACCACTGCTCAAACCCATCATACTCCAGAACAATTAAGTCTTGAATCACCTGAAGTCTAGTCTCTTATCCACAAACTTCAGAGCTTCTTGATTTCACCATAGAAATCTTAGGTATCACAAAGCAGTGCGACTTCGCAGTTCAATTTACCTCACCCTCTCACTAGACTTCAGAGCGAAAAGCTCGGTATTGAACCCACTGAGTTCCCTTTACCCAAAAGGAAAAAGGCAAAGAAATATACTGAAGGATATGACAGTGAAGAGCTTTCATCCACATCCTCCATTGCATCTTCCCCTCTGCAAAGTCAACCATCCACTCCCCCATTACATATTGTTGTTCATCAGGGATTAGGAGCTTCAACATCCCAACCTGCTCACTCCTCAACATTATTTCCTTCCCAGACATCTGGAATTCCAACAGTAGCATCAACCACTGCTGCTATTACAATGGCAGATCCATGGACCAGGCCTGGTGCAGTCAACATGCCTGCACCATTGCATGCATTACCAGAAGCTCCTGAAAAATGGCTACCTAAGTTTAACCCAGATGATGGGACCCAGGCTGAGGAACACATTAATAATTTCATGTTGGCAGTCAACTTGAAAGGAGTAACAGAACAAGATGTTGTTGTTAGACTTTTTCCATATACCTTGCAAGGATCAGCAGGATCCTGGTATTTATCTTTACCTTTTGGTTCAATTAACAGTTGGAACACTTGCCAAGAGCAGTTTCTTACCAAATATGGAGATGATAGGTCTTTGTCTACCCTAATAAACGATCTCTCCAATCTGAGAATAGAGCATAGGGAACCAATTAAGGAATTTAATGCCTGCTTCAATAAACTCCTGAATAAAATCCCTACAGCCTCCAAACCAAGTGAACAAATTTGAAGCGAATGGTATATCACCGCCCTACCTGCCAATATAGCCATTTTTGTAGACAGGGCTGGGAAACCTACCTTAGCTGAAAACATGAGAGAAGCACTTGCTGTGGAAAAGCACATTAATGCTCTAGAAAAGAAAGCTGCTCTGGAAGACAGAAAAGCCAAAAAAGTCTCTTTCAAAGAGGACTCAAGAAAGAAAACCCCAAAAGACACATACGACATGGAGGGTTTGCAAAAAGTCCTAAAAACTTTATCAAATGAAATGGTTGAAATAAAGAAATAGGTAGCCGAAACCTCAACCAAAAGACCCTTTAGGACTTATAAAAAAAATGAATCAAAGCCACCGAATGTCATATCTAATGCAGATTCAGAGCAAGAAGAAGAGGAAGAGGAAACAATCTCACCAATTGATGATGAAGAAGAAGTAGTAGAATGTCATGGAATGTGGGATTTTATACTCCCCAATTCCGATACTGATAATGAAGAAGAGGTGTTCCCAGTCACTACTAGGAGTAAAAGTACTTCCGAACTTGTTCAAGCAACGTCAAAGAAAAGGAGTGCAGGTGCTGCTACAACCAAAGAAAAAATACCTGCAAAGAAATCACCTGCAGCAGTTCCCCAAAACCAGCCTTCAACTTCTAATATTCCTTCAACATCTAAAACATTGGTGGTATCCGATTCAATGGAGTACAATATTGTTGATGACATGAAGAAAACTAAAGCAAAAATTACTATGTTTGAACTTAGTAAATTAAAGCATCAACAGAAATTGCTTCTCAAGGAATTGAATGCTGTTCCCTCTGCACCTCTTCCCAGTGCTAAAGCTGCTAATGATTCAGGCCAACCCCCTCCCGGTATGGTTGAAGCTACTGATTCAGTTTTGATTGGCGATAGATCAAATTCTCATACCCCACCTTTCCTATTGACCTATGAGATTTACAACAGAAACCTGCACAACTGTTTAATTGACTCAGGGGCATCCTCTAACATAATGCCAGCTTCAGTTTGTTCTAAATTGAACATTGAACCCCAGAAGTCTGCTATTCATATTGTACAGTTGGACAAGACCAAAGTACAGGTTTTAGGAGAAATTAATTCCGTAACTATTAGGTTATCTACTGATCCCATAATAGTACAGAGGATTGATATTCTAATAGCCGATATACCTGAATTTTACGGTTTAATTTTGAGTAGGGATTGGTCTAAAAAATTGCATGGGTATATTTCCACTGATTGGTCACATATGTGGCTTCCCTACAAGGGTAAGCCAAATCAAATAAGGATCGATCGGGAAAAACATATGACCCATACAGTTACAGAATTCGAACAAGAAAACCAGCCGGTAGCATTCAACAACAACATTTTGGGGAATTATTCATCAGAGTCATTCTTTGGCAACTTCGTTGCCCAACCCTCTCCCTTCTCAGTAAACCATTCTACATCTCAGATCGAAAATTTTTCACAAACAGATCGATCAAGATGTTTCAATGATACTGAGAAAACTGTAAATACAATTGTTAATACTTCTTTATTTTGGTCATTATATTTCGATGGGTCCAAATCTAGTGAGGGCTCAGGAGCAGGATGTATTTTGGTTAGTCCACAAGGGGAAAAGACAATGCTGTCCTGTAGGCTAGAATTTGAATGCACTAACAATACAACTGAATATGAAGCCTTAGTCCAGGGACTATATAAAGCAATCGGCCTTAAAGTGCAATATCTAAAAGTATTCGGCGATTCTGAAATTATTGTTAAACAGGTGAGGAATGCAATCCATTGTCTTTCAAATCACCTCAAGCATTATCAATCGCTAGTACAAGAACTTACCTCGCACTTTTCCGCATTCAACATTTCCTCCATCCCTAGGTCTCAAAACTCGGCAGCCGATCTCCTAGCCAATGTAGCTTCCAAGCTCCTACCTTCTGAAGACTACAACCCAGATAGATTTTCTGTAGAATTGCTTTTTAGGCCCTCAATTCCTGACAATGTCACTAATTGGAGAGTATTCAACCATGATGAGGATATTTTACAATTTCTAACTTCTGAAAAGTCCTATGACGATCAAATTATTGAGGAAAATGACCATGACCTACAAATGAAAGAAACGCCTCAGGAAAATTCAATCCCTAAGCCAGTGGTAAAGCTCGAGGATCTTTATGATATTAAAGACAGGTTTAAACCTGTAACTAATGCAAAGCTCCAAAGTTCTACCCTTAGGTTTGAATTGATAAATCTTGGCACCAAGCAAACTCCTCAAAACATTAATTTAGGACTAGGAATTTCCTTGGAAGAGAAGGAGGCATTCATTACACTGTTAAGGAAAAATAAATAGGTCTTTGCTTGGAAATACGATGATTTGAAGACATATGATACATCCATTATCCAGCATACCATTCCAATGCTTCCCGATCAGAGACCGATTCAGCAGAAGTTAAGAAAAATACATCCAAACCTAGAGAGCCAGATAAAATCGGAACTTAACAAACTCTTGAAAGCCAAGATTATCTTTCCTGTCCGACACTCAAACTGGGTCTCTAATATGGTGCCAGTCAGAAAGAAAAATGGCGACATTCGGATTTGTATTGATTTCAGAAATTTGAACAAAGCGAGCTTGAAAGACAATTTCCCATTACCTACTATGGAGCAAATACTTCAATCAGTAGCAGGCTCTGAATTGATGTCCTTTCTAGATGGTTTCTCAGGATATAACCAAGTCCTAGTTCATCCTGATGACCAGCTTAAAACCACATTCAGAACAAAATGGGGAACATATGCATATCAGAAAATGCCTTTTGGACTTATAAATGCAGGAGCGACATTCCAAAGAGCTATGGATATAGCTTTTAAAGGGTTGATTAATAGAACAGTAGTCGTCTATCTAGACGATATTACTGTATTCTCTAAGGAGAGGTATAATCATTTGCATGATCTAAATCAAATTTTTCAACGTTGCAAAAGATATGGTATTTCTCTTAACCCTAAAAAGTCTTTCTTTGCTCTTGATCAAGGGAAGCTCTTGGGTTTTATTGTGTCCAAAGATGGCATTTATATTGATCCTGATCGGATCAAAGAAATCTCTAAAATCCCTTTCCCACACAATAAAAAATCGATGCAGTCATTTTTAGGCCAGATCAATTTTGTTAAAATATTTGTTCCAGATTTTTCTCAAATTATTTTGCCACTTCAAACAATGATTAAGAAAAATTCAGTCTTTAAGTGGGGATCAGTAGAAAAAGAAGCTTTTGATCTAATCAAGCAATCAATAATCAATGCCCCAGCCTTAAATACTCCAAATTTTTCTAATAATTTTACATTGTATACCATCGCATCCAACTTGTCTTATGCTGCAATACTCACGCAACTAAATGATCACAATCTGGAAGCACCCATTTCATTTTTTAGCTCAAATCTTCAGGGTGCTGAATTGAATTACTCCGAGGTAGAAAAACAAGCCTTTTCTGTATTTAAAGCGGTCAAACATTATAGACCCTTCCTTTTGAAAACCCACACAAAAGTCATAGTTCCTTTCCCTGCAGTTAGGCAACTATTAATCCAAAAAGAACTGGGTGAAAAAAGGGTAAACTGGGTCACAACGCTTCAAGAATATGACTTAGAAATTAGGCCAGCAAAGATTGTTAGGGGCCAAGGTTTTTGCAGGTTATTGGCAGGAGCATCCAACATCCTAGAATCAGGTGATACAAATCAAACTGAAGAAATCAATCAGATAAGTATTACTGATTCTGAGTCACAATATGCAGATTTAATCTTTTATTTGAAAAATGGATATGCACCTCCTAACCTGTCTTACAAAAACAAAAGGGCCATAAGGTTAAAAGCGAAAAATTTCGCAATTATTGATGATGTGCTTTTTAGGCAGAATTATGATTCAATCTTATTAAGATGCCTTGAGAAACCTGAAGCACAAAAGGTTTTGCAGGAGTTACATGATGGACCAGCAGGAGGACATTTTGGAGCTGACACAACAACTCACAAAATTATTCATGCTGGATACTATTGGCCAACTCTGTTTAGAGATGCCCACGAGTATGTAAGGAAATGCCGCAATTGTCAAACTTCTAGTGGAAGACAACGAAAACCAGCTTTCCCTTTGCAACCGGTCAACATTGAACAACCATTCGAGCAATGGGGATTGGACATCATTGGGGAGATTACTCCACCTTCTTCCAAACAGCATAAGTATATCCTTACTGCTACCGATTATTTTACTAAGTGGGTTGAGGCAATTCCTTTGAAGACAGCAAATTCTGAAGCAATCATTGAATTCATAGACCAATTCATCATTACCAGGTTTGGTGCCCCAAATGCTCTTGTTTTTTATAATGCATCCTATTTCTCAGGCAATGCTATGTTTGATTTCGCTATTAAAAGAGGATTTAAATTAAAATATTATGCTAATTACTATCCCCAGGGTAATGGTTTAGCAGAGTCTACTAATAAAAATTTGATCAAAATCATTAACCGAACTATCGAACAGAATCATAAAAACTGGCACAAATCCTTAATGTTTGCATTATGGGCTGATAGGATAACACAGAAAGCTTCGATAGGATCTTCTCTGTTCAATCTTGTGTATGGAAAAGAAGAAGTACTACCCACAAATCTTGTTCTTCCTTCTTTAGCCCTAGTACAGTTCATTGAGGAGACTCCTTCTTCTTCTATTCAGCTTAGACATGATCAAATTCTAAAACTAGAAGAAGAAAGAGAAAAAGCCAGGGTTACTCATGCCAAACATCAGCAAATCATCAAAGCAGCTTTTGATTCAGTCTCATCCGGTTGAAAACAATTCCTAGTCGGTGATTTAGTTCTGAAATGGGACAAAGCCCATGAGGACAAGGGAAAACACACCAAGTTCCAGAAGATGTGGCTTGGACCATTTCAGATCTGTGAAAAGATAGGCCATTCGACCTTTTTATTGCAAGGTTTATCAGGTTCGAGAGATTCTCTCCCTGTTAATGGCCTTATCTTGAAAAAATTCTTCAATTGAGGAGGTAATCCCTTCTCCTTTTATTTTAATAGGATTTTGTAGTTTATAGGATCATTAGGAAATAAAGTTGTAAGGTATCTTCCATTGACCTTTTGCTGCGTTTGAAAAGTTGTCCCACCGAAGTAGTATGGGTATTAGCTTTTAAATAATAGAGCTCACAACCAAAAGAGATAATTTCTAGGAAATTAGGTGTCATTGTATTCTGAAACCATATTTCAAGTTTTGTGAACTCCTCTCAAAGTTTAGAAGTATTATAAATCATTTTCTGTTTTTAAATTGGTCTCAAAAGGTTATCAATATCAAGATAGAAGCTAATCCAATTTTAGCATCTTCAACTCTTACCCTGTCATCGATTTACTCTTAAGGAGAAAACTGTTCATCCCATTCACTAAAGTTTATGATTACTCAGAGTGTAATTCTAAAATATTTGATATAAAAGATAAGAGGTCTTATTACAAGCCTGCTTACCATGATCATCGGGAAAATAGTTTAACCGACATTACCAATACTGCATACCATAACAGGGTAATGGCTTAAAATTATAAGACAAGGGGTCTCATCACGAGCCAGCTTGTTCGGTTAGATTACTACCAGTGAATGGCATTGTCAATAGCTGGCCACCAAACCAGGACAATGGCTTTTTATCTTATCAATAACAGAAAAAGGAAATGAAATACAAAATATGAAAACATGTTTTGAATTCATTCTGTTAATCACACTCTTAATTGGATGGAACAATGGACAATAGCATGGTTAAAAGGTATCCCCGTCGAAACTATAAACGTTTGCTGGCAGCAGAGGCTCTACCTATGATAGAAGAGTTCACTATAAAAGCTGATTTGGAAAGGTTTTCTGTTTTATCATTATAAACCAATAGAGGCCTATTTAAAACTTAGAATGTATCTATTTTTTTAAAAAAGAGAGGAAATTAGCAAAAATAGATTCATTTTACTTGGAATGCATATATACCTAGTTATATTAGATTTCCCCCCTTTGATTAGAACTCTATTTTGAAAAAGTTTAAGTATTTCTATGCTTTTCAGAGATAACTGGTTCTTCCAGCGAATCGCCAATTGTTGTGCTCTACAACAACCCCCCCCATTTCATATCATTTTTTATTTACAAAATTATCATATGAAATGGTTCCCTTTAGAAGTTAATTGGTATCAATATTGTATTGTTCAAAAAGGTCCGATAACCAAATGAAAACATTATATAAAAACCTTTTAAAAAAACCATTTTGATCAAATAAAACAATCTTTTATCATTGCGATAAAGCGATCGCATATCGCAATGACATAGAGAACACAAATAAGTGACATATTGGTTTCCGCCGATGCGATATCGCTATCGGCTATCGGCGATACTCTATACGCAGTCTTAAAGCGCCCCAAGCCTTTCACCCCGATGCGATGCCATATCGCAATCGGCAATATCCTATGCACATTGTTAAGGCGCCCAGGTGATGCAGTCCGATGCGATGCGATATCGCAATCGGCAAATCGGCGATATGTTGTCCATGTCATATATAATCCCTATTCTCCCGACGCGATGCGATATCGGCTATCGACGATTGAGGATTTCAAATGGTGTCAATACAAGAGGTTAAAGCTCTCCTTGATGGCCGATTGCGATAAAGCGCAGTTTTCAAAAAAGCCGTTAAATGGAGGGATATTATGATCGAATCATATTTAAAGCTTAATCTGTTAAGCAATGATGCACCTGCGCCCAACCGCCAAAACATCCATAGCACGCTTAAACAGGTCATTCGGTCGAATAATGATATAATGGGCATTTAAGGATTGGCAGGTTTTAAACGGCCATTTAATGTAATTGTAAGATCTTCCCATGGATTGTATCCGCGGCCATTTTTAGAACTAATCTCTCAGCACGCTTTGATTAATATATCTTTCCCATATTGGATTTTCATTGTCATCTCTCTGTGTTACGTTTATTTTCGCCTCTGTGCAGAATTCATCCAAAGGAGAAAGCTTAAGCAAAATGGGGAAGAAATCCAAGAATACCACAGGCGCTTCCGCGACGCTAGCTGCAGGACAAGCTGTCGCTGACAAAAAGAAAGGATTGATTTCGGATACCACATGTTCTGGTCTCGGCAGAACTACTTGGCAGGGTACCTACAACTTGATCGAAATCGAAGAACCTAAAGTGACAACAGTAGAAGCTACTGCAGACTCTACTCGGAAATCTGAGGGTACTCTTAAGGACTTAGCTGACTCCTTCCTTCACCGGATAGCAGCTAGGGAACAAATTCTCCCATACACAGATGTAGTACGGTGGGAAATTGAAGAAATCCCAATTCTGGATAGAACCTTCAGCACCAGAGACGAGAGAATTTTCGGGTCATTTAAAGCTGATGATTTGAGGCAAATGTATCATTTGCCTGAGCCAGAGAAGATATATAATAAGGCGTTCCTGGAGAAATTCGCAAACGAAAATGAAGTTGAATCCGAACCCATCCGGGATTGGAGACAAAATCCGGCAAAGCACAAACATGAGTCTTCTGGTAAGTACTCAGTTGATTCCCTGGCTTCTCCTTATTGCTATGCTGGAATAATGATGTGTAGATTGTGGGGATTGCATGACTCTGCTAATTTCACTATAGAAATGGTCCCCTTAATGGAAGCTGCATGCAACAGTATAATAATGGATTGGGCCACTATTCTCTCAGATAAACTAGCCAAAGCTGTTCTTGAGTTTAGGAATAAGACTTCCATCTCTGAAAGGATAATTCCCCCATTCTATTACAATGCATATATTTTAGATACATTGTGTTTCAATTCTGAATTTCCCGTGCTTGGCTGGAGGTGGACACCACAAGACCCCACGGCTATCCACATATACCATCAGAAACTATGGAAATCCTCTTACAAGCACCATCTGTACCAAGTCTGTAATGGCTTTATGGTGCCTATTTATTATTCTATTTTTGATAAACCCATTCCCAAGATTTCCTACCAAGCTGGGATTGATTTAACAGTGGTAGGAAGATGGTTTGGAGAGGAGAAATTCACTTATATAAGAGTTTTCGGTAGCCAAGCCGAACCTCATGTTCTTCCTTTATACATACCAGATAAACTGTTGGCAAGAGAAATCTCTTACCAGATTATGGCTGAGAGTGTTACACAGACTCTCAAGAAAAATAAGAAGCAGGGCTGGCCCTCTTTCCCCTTGAGATGTGGTGTCTATACTCTGCATGATCTCAAACATGCAGAAAAGGAAGCCACGAAGATTAAATCATTAACTCTGGTGACTCTCCCAAATAGGCAGTTTGATCCAAACAAAGTTGCCTATAATGCACTAGAACAGGCCAAATTGACAAAGTTTGATCATAAGGAAGATATGTTTGACGACCTGTTCTCTTCAGCTAAGACAATAAATTAGGTTAAAGCATTCGCCAAAATGAAATACAATGATGAAGGGTTGACTGAATTTAATAAACTTAGAGAACAGAGGTTGCAAACTCTGCCTCTAGATCTACTAGCGACAACCCCAGCGACATCGTCAAGCGAGCCTGATCGGCAACAGTGAAAGGAACCTCCAGTCATAACAAAAGAACAAAAGAAAGCACAGGAGGAAAATCAGAAGAAAGCACAGGAGGAAAAGCAGAGGAGAGATAAAGAGGAAAAGCAGAAGAAAGAACAGGAGGAAAGGCAGAAGAAAGAGCGGGAAGAAGAGCAGAAGAGAGAGCAGGAAAAAGTGTGGAAGGAGACCCAAGCTAAAAAGGAAAAACAAACCACCATTGATGTCAATGTGGATACTCATATTGACCCTAAATTGCTCCAGGAATGGAAGCAATTTGATTCCATTATCAGTGGTTTGGAATGTTCAAAGGACACAGATACTTCAAAGGTAACGGACACACAGGATATCACTTCACCACAGGTTCTAAGTGGAACCAGCGGCCCACCCATTTCTAAAGAGGTAGAGATAATACCAAAGGACCCCTCCGACCAAATCATTTTGCAAGTAGAAGATATTCCTCCCCTGGATGTCTTCTACAGCCCAAGGCATAAGGCGGTGGTTAAACGACAAAGGAAAAGAAGAAGGACTGATCAACCTTCCCTTTTTCCAGAGCAAACTGTCACGAGAAATGTGGTTTGGAAGGAGGAATTTGACCCCTCCGATGACCTGACAAAACTGTCACAGTATGCAGGAGCTTATTCGGCAGCGACAATAGACAAGGCATCGGAGGTAAGCCTTTTACTAAAAACAAAGGACCAAGAGATTTTCTCATTACAGGCACAGCTAAGTGAAGCAAATCAGAAAGCGGAGCAGACAGAGCAGCAATTGTTGACGCAATAGCAAATGAACAGTCAACTAACTCAACAATTGTAGGCAGAAAAACAAAGGATTGACCAAAGCGCAATCCAGAAGCAGAAAGAATTATCAGAGGCATTGGCACAATTGAAGGCAGCGAACGAGCAAATGGTGAAAACAAAAGATGAGCAAATTGCTCAATTATCATCACAGCTCGAGAAAATAAAGGGTGTTCCACAGGTGGCTGAATTTAGAGTAGAAGCACTACAGATAAATACTGCATTGATAGCTCAAATTAAGCTTCTATGTCAACAAATCGCCCAGGCAGAGCCCCTATGTGAGTTAACGACATCCATAAGTAATAAAGTAGACAAGGCTAGGACTGAATTGGATCAGGCCAAAGAAACGATAGCTGCATTTCTCGATTGGCAAGATACAGATCAAGGGCAAGCGGCTAATTTACCAAGAATACTGGAGTCATATAAAGATATACTCTTTACAGAATGGCAGTCCCAGTTAATGAAAGCTGAGAGGGCGGTTTCGAGATGCAAATTAACTTCAAGCAATCTGGTTGAATTAGTTAATAACACTCTCTACTTATCAAACATGATCTCCCAATGCACACCAGGAAAATTGACAACAACGAATACATTGGAGCAATCATGTTATCCAGATTTAGAGGAGAAGGGAAGGTTAATCGCTGGGATTAACAGTTTAACCTGGGACACGTATTGGTTTTTCTTGGTAAAACCACACTCGCAGAGAGCCGCCCTCAAGTGCCTTACGGATGCAATCGGGTATATTATCCCCGATATTCAGGATGCCACATACACCGCCCAGCTCAGCTCTTGCCTCAACAAACCACCCGAAGTGGAGCCAATGCTTGCTACAAGTCAGCTCAGATTTAAAGGCAAGCAGCCTACTTGATGATTCATGCCGCCGACTGCCAGATCGCTGAGGGAAAATATGATCAAAATTGATTGATACCAGTTTAGTAGGATTTCAGTTTCATAGATAGTTATCATAATTAGGTATTTATAGACCCTTTCATTATTTTGGAAAGGGTCGTAAAAAGTTTTGTACTTGACTTAAAGACTGAAGTCACACTATTGTGCTTCATCCATATTCTTTTATAAAACTGGACCAATTATTCTAAATTCAACATGGTAGCTTTTCTGCAAATGTGCACTATTGTCTTTGTTTGAAAGCATCTCTGCGTTGAAGGAAGAATCACAGATAGCGATTGATATTGGGAGTATTTTATCAGCTCATATGGTACTATTATCTATGTCTGATTCCATTCTTTTCATATGAATTGTTATCCGATTTCCTTTGCTATTATCAGATATATGTATGCGTTTTAACAACAGTTCTGTATTCTTTCCACTATTGGATGTTTATGGTATGCTTTTCTTTTAATCATATATGTGTCGATGATATAAATGATGAGTGTAGTATTATTGTTTTAATCGCTTTGCTTAACTACTTAAGTAAAGTAATCATTGAATGAATTAATGTCTATGCCTGTCAGATGGAGTCATCTATATGCCTATTTGAAAACATAGATCATCAAGCGCTACACTTAGAGAAATATAACCATTCCCGGGATTAGTAGTATTTATTTTATTCTGTCAATAGATTAAGTTATTCACCTATCATTAGATTAGTTAAACAATCATCCATTCATCTCGTTTATCCATTATTGGGAAACTGGTCCCATTATCCCCAGTCGGAGCCACCATTCCAAACGGAAAAGGAGCTGTACTAAGGTCCGGACCGGGTGGTTATCCCCCGATGTTTTTGCAACGATTTTCAGGGCATCAACAGGTAGCTACCAACCTTAGTGGGATTAGTAGTTCTGCATAGACACTTTTCCCTGTAACACGTGACAGTGCAACCCATGGTACGCAGACGCGTCCTATGCGGTTGACTGGCCTTGAGCGCCATGGCCAAATCGCATAGCTTTCCTGCAACCTGTTTTATAGTCCTGCTCCCTATTTCAACTATGTGGAGCATTGAGATAGGGCCTCTTATAGATAGTCAGGTGGTCGCACCATTTGTGTGAGCCTTTGTCTTCCCTGCTAGCCCAGGTTCCGAGCACCCTTCGTGTTCTTGTGAGTCTGGTAGCGTATTGCGGTTGGCGCTCCCTTGTGCCCTAGGGTGCAGTCGTAACCATGATAACAGGATCAGGACTTGTGCTAGTATCGTAGGAGGGTCATCTAGGTTTGGTTCTTTTCCCCGTGTGCTAGCACGACCTATTTTTGTGTCTCCTATTTCGATTTTATTGATTTCTTCGTCCAGCCTCGCACTTTTCCTTCTTAGTTGTGCCCCGCTTTCCTCTAGTTCACGGATTCTCAGGTTACCACGCCGAATGGCTTCCCGCAATTGCCAGATCCCTTCATCAAGGTTTGTCTGTTCAGGTCGAGTGGAAGGGGCAGTGGTCGATGAAATGCCCGTTATTTCTCTTCCAACCAGGGATAGAGTTTCTTCGGTCCACCCTGCTCTATTCACAGTCTTATCGGCCCCCCTGCTCTGGTCAGTTGGGTCGATGATTGTGCAACATACCACTGTGTCTATTGTTGTAGATGGGGGTGCGCTCGGCTTCGTCTTAGCTGCCTTGGCTACGTTCGCCGCACGCATTTGCCAATCCATACCTGGAACCACCTTCTACCTCCGCGTTCATTCCTCCTCATCTTCCTATGTGCACGCCACATTGGTGCGCGTGACGCTCCTTTTGTTGCACTATGCCGCTCCTATTCTATGATTGAAGTACCAGGGTTGACGGACTGCTCTTCGTTTGTTGTGCCATTATCCGCTGGCCATTGCCTTACTTCAGTGGTTATGCACTGCAATGATCTAATCATCATATTACAGTTGAGTGTGGTGACTTCCTATAATCTATTCTGTCATCTTTCAATCTCCTCATATGAATCCGATGTGCACGAACTATCGCGCTCCCATGAGAATCTTTCATCCATTGAGGGATTCACCTGACCCTGGTATTGCACTGTTATCTAGTAGATGCAGTCTAGTTCATCGTCACTTTCTTCGTCGCGCACCGGCTCGGTGTAGCACACTCCTTCAGCTAGGTCCAGTGGAACTATGACATGAAGTGCCTTTTTCTCGAATGTCATTTTCCGTCTTTTTAAGTTGATAACCCCATTCATGTCTATGGCCCAATCTATTCCTAGCAATGCAGGGTATGGATTACTGTCATAAAAAATTTCTATTACCTCAAAATCTGTCTGTGTACTTACTCCTTCAATGTCCACTGTTACCCCTTGTAGTCATCCCATCGGTAATATCTTTTGCTGATTGGCCATTCGTAGTTGAATAGGAGATCATTGTAGTGCAGGCCTACCCATGCGTTCCCATGTTTGTTAGGAAACACTTTGGCATAAAACCCTATATCCCGAATGACCTGGTCCATCTCGTATTCACCAATTTGCTCCGTCAGTCGCATCTCCTGCCCGGTGCGTAGAGCATGTTTTCCTAGTTTCCAGACAACATGCGTTTCCCCTGATCCCGTGCATCTAGTAATCAGCTCTTGGAGTCCTTTAACCACCCTATTATCGCGTAGCAACTTCATACATGTCTCTAAAAAGTTGGTAATCATAGAGGGATCCATTCCCGGCTCAATTGGATCCCTATCACTTGGGGTAGAGACTTCTGTGAAGCTCTTTTGAGCTTCTTTAGACGTCCCTCTCGCCTGTTCTATTTCCAAGTCAGGTTCCTTCGTCAGAGCACCGCGACCCTTCTCATCTTCCCCAGACTATTTCCTCGCATCTCCTTCGGTGGTTGCACTGCTTCTTAGTACCATGTTTATGCTGGGGTCCTCTTCGCTAGGTTCTGATCTCATCATTTGAACATTTTGAGTTGGAGTGGGCTGCAATAGCCCCTTTCGTGCATCGGGCAATAAGCATTGGATAGTCTACCATTTCATGGTCAAATTGCTCACAACATGGACAAGATATCCTCGTTGGATTCGTGCAGTTGCGAGTGTAGTGCCCTAGTCCTCTACAGTTATAACATACCAGCTGTCTGCGCCCTCGCCCGGGCCCCATTCCTCTTCCTCGCCCGCGTCCTTGAAATCCCCCATGTGGCCTGATGGCTGGGTAGAAACCCAGTGCTTCAGCTTGCAATCGATAGGCCGGGGTTCTTTCCATCATTAAATCGTAACTTCAACAAGTTTGCTCATCGTGACCCACTGATCTACAAAAGTTGCAATACAGCTACTGCGGGGTCTGGGTATACTTCTGCAACAGGTGGTAGTTATTTGTTGCGTGCTTTCCTCCCACTTGACAAATGTGAACCAGAGCATGGGTGCCACACTTGGCGCTGCTTGTACCTCCAGCTTCAATGGAATCAGGCCCCTTCCCGCCAGTAGTTCGCAAAGACGGGGCAGTGGTCCTTGTTGCGTCCTTGGCTCTTACACTTAATGCACCCTCCCTCTCTATGCGCCTCCGGTCGAGGCGCCCTTTCTTGCTTCAAGCTTTGCATTTCTAAGCACAGGTTTTGTAGTTGCATGTGGATTTGCTGAACTCCCAACCCTGGATCCTGTATTGGAGTTTCGTGCAACCTCATTGCTATCTCTAATGCTTCAGCTTGGGTTGAGATCTTTTTCTGTGATAGTGCCGTCCTCAGATGTGGTGTCAAAGATGCCACAAACCACATGAAATGTTGTGCATATGTCAACTTCATGTCAGCCTAACGGATTGTGCTTTTCAATCTCTGATCCAAATCCTACGGGGGTTTCACCAGGTAACATCGTGATCTCCTTGAACCCAATGACCAACCGCGTCTCCGATTTTGGCCAACTAAATTCTCTGGTCAACGCATCCTGGATCACCGCTATTCCCTCATTCAGATGATCTCTTGAGTACTTCATATACCACGTCAATGCGTGGTCCTACAGTGTGTTAACCAAAGTTTCCTTTTTGATGTTACCATCTGTTATACCTTGGGCTTCCCATACAACTCTTACCACAAACTAGAATTGACCTGGTTCCTCATTTCCTACACCTCTAAATACCGGCAACTTGACTGCACTTGCCATTGCAACCTTCAGTGGTGGCAGAGGTGGGGTTGGTGAAGATGGCTTTGATGTAGGAGAAGTAGGTGATGGCGTGGATGGTGGTGGTATTAGTTTGATGCACTGCCCAATCAACCGAACTGCGCTTCTTGGAGAGAACCCCACGAGTTCTTCCTTTCTTTCTCGTGAAATAGAAACTAGAGGGCTGTTCTCTAATCCTTCGGTTCCCCGGTAGCCTCTTCTGCTCCGCGTTACGGTAGACATCAATAAACGCACATAATCCGTTTTTCACATAATAACATTTTAATCCAAGTATTCAACAATTTGATGTACTTACCCCGCGGTCCTTGGAGAAAATGCCTTTCTGCTTCACTATAGCTCACAGTTGTGTCTATCATGAACTTAGTGATGAACCCTCCTATTATTTGATCCAACCAGTGATCTACTGCACGTGCGATTTTGTCTTCAGATGCTTCTAGCCTGTGCACCAATTCTGGAGTCCACACTATGGGTTGATCTAGTCTGCACCTTCCCATGCTATCAGCTAGCCTCGTGATCCACTCATACAGCTCTGTCGAGAATGACGCAAAGAAGATCTCGTGGATCTCTGTGTATATGTAATGATCCAACCACCTTTCTTCTGATATCCGTGGATTTCTATTTTCCTAAACCACAAACTCGTGAAGCTTCTGATCCAACCAATCTTCAAGCTCTTTCTTTGTAGGGTTCCAGTGTTTCGACATCAGACATCCCTTAAGCAGATCCCAATCCTGACAATGGAAACATTTGTTGGCTTATTAGGCCCTGACCGAGGTTCGACAGAGTTATTAGCCAAACAAATCCCGTAGCTACCGGCACTTTTGGCAATAGCCCGCGGAGCGCGGACTAAGGTCTCACTCGAGGTAGTAGGGGAGGGTGCTGGAACCAGGTTTCAGCACCCTTGGGATGTCTTGATGTGGTCTGGAGGGTTTGCGAACCGTTCTGTAGCTTCACGCTACTCTTCTCCTATGTAGATCTGAAACAAGATATATCCTTAATATTTATTATTACTGATTTTGTTACAGATCAGATCTACTTCTTACGGTCTTTAAGCAAACATTTAATAAAGATAACCAGTGCATGCAATTATAAAGAAATATCTAAACCCATATACATATCATGCATAGATTCAGAACATAAGCATAGAAAGATCCGCAAGGTACCACACAAGGATTCAGAAATTCTTATCTTTATTGATCTTCTCTTCAGTACAACTAGATCTGCCCTGTGCGCTCAGCTGTAGGGGTTCGTGTACACATCTGCGAACTCTACTAGGCCACTACGCACAGTTTCCACCTCATCCAAATACTTAAACACCGAAGAAATAATTCCCTAGAGCATCGAACACGACAAGTCCCATAATGCAAAGGAGAAAATGGAACCTAAATACTGAAAGTGGCCCCAAAGAACCCAATGCATAGTCCACCATAACAACACTGGACCTTGAGAAAACAATTTGTCACCCATAGTGCCCAGAGCTTTCTTAGAGCCCAATTCACCAAAAACCCAAGCCACTGAACAAGGGAGGGAGACCTCCCAATCGGTTGAATGCACTAGGAAAAATAGAAATAAAACATAAGGTAAAGATGAGTGCACTTGCCAATGGAGCCCTGCCATCACGGAGTCTATGATCGCATTGCCCGCCGAAGTTTCCCGCATTCCTCCCTATGTCATAGATGACATGCACAATATTTCCTTTGAGACCCACACTGGTATACTGTGTATGCCACAAAACTTGTTTTCCCAAACATCTTAGCCATCGAATGGCCCGACCAAGTACCCTCCCAATTCTTTAAACATATCCCTTTGTATTTCCACCAACCCAGAGTCTTGTTGATCACATGCTTGCCGACTAATTGAAACAATACTGGGGGGACGACTCGCTTGCCCTTCCACCACCTCACATTAAATATTCTATCATGTCTCCACACGGGGGCTATCAGCCACCCAACTATCCTCCTCTTGGGCACGCACCCATATCGGGGTAAGCCTTAGTTTTATTTTGTTTAAACTTTAATATTTTTATTTTTTTAACATTTTTTTTTTGTGTTTTTTCTATTTCCATTTAAATTTTCATCTATTTTTAGAAGATATGTATAAGCTCCCATGTAACACTTGATTTAATACATGATAATAATATTGGTCTACTTTCACATGGTATGTAAGTATAATTGTCATATAGATAGCTTATGTGTTAATGACAATGACTATTACATTTGCAAATTTTCTATATGCTCACAGCCAAGTTAAAAATGTAACCAATTTCATCACTAAATACACTTACACTTTAATCAAATGAAAGAAATTCATTAGTCATAAAAGCTTACAATGAATGAAACATTCACCTACATTAGCATAGCTTAGTAAATCATTTATTTCCAAGTAATAGGGAATACATGAGACATTATGGTTACATCATTAGAACCCAACAACGATCTCAAATACTACAAACATTGTACCTCCATAATCTACTTCAATCTTCAAAATTTATTCCTACTCTGTTGTAATATACTAAAGCAACAACTATATTAAATTAACTTTCAATAAAATTTGTAATTGGTATTTCCAACTACCTCAACCAAGATTCCTTATTAGGAAACTAGTAGTGACCATCACAGGTTTAGGGGAGAGTGACTTAACATTTCTCTCATGACTCTGGGTTTTAAAGGATAAATGATTGACAAAGCCTCCAACCCTCTTGAGAAAACTAGGGTCCACACCCTTTCATGAACAATACTATGGCATTATGTACTGAAAGCTTTATCTACATATGAGATCCACATATTATTTATAAATAGAAAATTAAACAGTGATAATCACACATAATACTCAAATATTTACTCTAAACACCCTAAAGAAGGACACTTGTAAAATTTTAGAGTTGTACATCTAATTTTATTATTAATCAACTTTATCATTTAGAATACAACATTTAGGCTACTACTACACCCAAAATATATAATTCATTGATCCACATTAAATTACAAAATTAATTTCTAAATTGAAATTAAAAAACTATGGGTTGCAAAATCACCTGTAGAAAATCTGATGGTAGGTTAACCCGATAATGCAATATAAATCAAAGCAGAATACTATAACCGAGTTCTACTATCAATTTGCGGAAGCTTAAAGATTGAGCTGAACAATATAACCAGACGAAGAAGAATCAATGGCACAATACACATGAAAATACTTTGGGGAAAGCCTCAACTAAAAACCCCACACTATTGTATTATCGTACATGGTAGAAATACATAGGAATTATACAAAGCCTTGGCTCTCACAGCTAGCCAGCTCTCAGTAAAATTCTCACAGATGCTCACAAGAAATCTTGGCTTTTCTCTAGCCTTCCTCTCTGCCCTCCAAGCTCCTATTCCCTTGTGCTGTTCCTTGTGGATGATTCTCCTATTAGCAAGTGGAAAACCTCCCTTCAAAACTATGCAATCCTCAAGGATTTATCCTTGACTGCATGCATGAGTTTTCTCCATGAGAAAACACATGCAATTGATAGTACATTGTCCTTGAACTTTAATCTTAACTGGGTCTTTCTCAAAATAGACATGCACGAGTTTCTGATGAGGGAATCTTCAGTTCACTGGAGTAGCACTAGTTGAGTGCATTAATGCATCAACTGACTGTTAACTCACTATTAGTTCCTCAAACAGTTTGGAACTAATTTAACTGGACTTAACTCAGTAAACTGAGTTAACTAATTACAACTCAAATATAACTCAATCTTATCTCCTTAATTTAAGGGATAACTCTTGCATGACTTCAGAAAGACTTCTAACTTGAATTTCTCCAACTAATTAATTTAAAATAAATAAATTAATTATTTTCAAGTAGCTGCTAAGACTAAATTCGATTTTAATTCACAATTTAATTCATTGACAAATTAAATTGGAATATTCTTGTTGCCATATTTCAACATTACCTACCACAAAACCACCAAAAGAAAAAAAACATATGCCAAAAACTATACAATATGGATGAAAAAAAGTCATTTTTGGTTTTGGAGGTTCTATCCTCAAACTCTGAGATGTTGCTCTTCCTATGACCTCCTTGTAGTACCCCCTTGTAGTTCCCATAACATATGAATTATGCATGGAGCTAGTCATACAGAGGGTATAACACATACTCAACAATATGTTAATTATGCATGGAGCTAGTCATACAGAGGGTATAGCACATACTCAACAATATGTTAATTTAGACAATCATGTTTGTTGCAACAAACCTTGCTAGATTTTAAGACAATGAAGCCACTTGAAAAAATTACACTTGCCCAAATATCATAATAATGCATTTGAATCAATATAAAATAACATAACATTGTTTCTTATCATATTATTTCTCATTCAATGTCTATGACATCAACCACTTAAATTTAGATTTATTTGGGTATGACATAACTTCTTCAACTTCTAGGCTAGTTTACAATACAAGCTCATGCATAATAATACAATGTATTCACGTACCGAGATTTTTCAACTAAAACTTATACGTTAGAAGTAAAGCACATAATATATGCCATTAAAAACATAATCA
Source organism: Pinus tabuliformis (assembly GCA_031772625.1). NCBI lineage: Eukaryota > Viridiplantae > Streptophyta > Pinopsida > Pinales > Pinaceae > Pinus > Pinus tabuliformis. The sequence goes on along the minus strand of CM062816.1, from coordinate 1,962,516,178 downwards.
TTGCATATTTATAGTATTTATAAGTGGGTTCACATGACCATAATTTGGAATATGAATGTTTAATAATGTTCTAAAAATAATGTGAAAGAATCTTAGCTCAAGCGGTTTGGTGAAAAATTAGTTTCTTGAGTTGTGTGGGTTCAAGTCTTTGGAGACATGATGTAGTTGACCCATTTCTGGCATTTATGATATATTTGTATTTGGGCTATACAACTATATCATAAGTGTGGAAAAAACACCCACAAATCAGACTACAAAGCCTAAAACCTTCTACAAAGAGATCAAACCAAATAAATAATGGAGAAATACATCATTGCATGAGGAAAATATGTTGTACATAAGGCTAATTTATAGGAGCAATGGAATTTTCTAGCAATAATTAGAAAATAATATTGATAATAAAACAGATAAGGATGTTACGTAAGCTTACAAGTTCAAAGGTTTCTTTGTTGGAACTCTCACACCCCCCATAAGTGAAATGTACCGAGGAAAGAAAAAGAGAATGTGTCTTGGAAATGAGGCCTCTTTATTTATACTAAATTCCAAAATTGTATATGCCTTGAATATATCTCAGGATATGCTTCTTTTATTTCTAGTGAGTCCTCTGATGAGGATATTGAGATGATCTAGAAACTGTCCCTACTGCATAAGCAATATCAAGTTAGGTATGTGTTAATTAGAGTATATTTCCAACTAGTTGGAAATACATTGTAGGATCCACCTATGGTGAGGTGAAAATAGTGTTAAGAGTAATTCTAGACTAAAAATGGGTATGTGTAGGCTTACAATTAGCCATGCCAAAGTGTTGAAATAAATCAAGGGCATATTTCTGTTGAAAGATGGTGACCCCCTGTTGTTATAGGAAGATTTCCTTAGAGCTAGGGTTGATAACCCCAACAAAGTGAAATAAGAAATCAATAAAGAAACTCAAACAAACATGCAAATCACTTTGAATTAACCAATTAGGTGATCGATACTCATAGGCGGGTTCTATATTTAGTGTAGATCCCATAGAGTCCAAACCCTAATCTAATGCTCCAAAGTTGCAAACTTGCAACACAATCAAGAAACCAAGAGAAGAAAGAATATTTAAATGTATTCAGTCATATATATCACATTAGTCCATAGTGAATTCCATTAAGAATTCCTAAACATGAAATATATACAATAGAAATGAGACATAACATGTGTTTTTATTTATTGAAAGTAGCAGTAGTAAGGTAGTTACAACATCACCTGATCTTGGATGCTGGTACCAATGGAACCTATTAGTGCCTGTTAGTCATGTCAGTAACCTATGATCAAATGTGCTCTTACAAAGTTTTTCATTAGGGTTTTAGGTCAAATTTTTATGGTTTCAAATAACTTTTCAATAAAACTTTGGTCATCTATTAGGAAGGTCAGTCTTTACTACTCATTTCAGTTCCATGGTCAAATAATACCATCTTGGTCAAGTCAAATCACTGTTAAAAGAGTCCCATAGTCATTATTGTCATAATTCATCTAATAAGCCCACGCTAGGTCACCACTAGGTCATAAGGTTACTTTCTGAAAACTGGTCATTTCACCATTGAAACCCATTTTATAAAGGAGTAGTAAAGGTTAAGTTGGCAATTAAAGTTTTAAATCATGTTTTTATTTCATTTTTAATGAAATACTTTCATAAAGTCATGAAGCTGCAAAATGTAAAAGTCAAGTTATGAAAAGTCATAGTGGGTCCACTACCACTTGTAAGTGAAAAATCGATTTCCACAAGTTATAAAAGAATCTCACTCACTCTCCATTTTCTCATTCCATTTTTGAAGACATCACTCCACCCAATTAGGTCAAATTTGTTAGATAGAGATTACCTTTTGCATGCCAAAGACAAGTTTCCTTTTTGTGTTGTACAAATCCTCAGGCTGTGCTACACAAATCCTAGCAACTACTATGTTTTTCATCCAAAGGATGCAAGCTTCTTTGTAGTGATTTCTTCCACCACATTCAAGTTGTGTTGCAGTAAATACAGGTTGGTGGCATCTCATGAAACTAAGGAAATTTGGGGTTTTTTGTTTTTTATAGACAAAGTTTTAGAAACACAACTTCACTGTGTTCAAAATGGTTATTCAAAATTCTAAGCGTTAGTTTTTTTGTTTTGTTTTGTTTTGTGATTCGAACTTTCTATTAATTGTCAAAAGATTTTACATAAAATACCAAAAAACTAGTGGTCTCACCCCGAACGCGTTTGTTGACCATTGACAATTGACCATTACAAAACATCTAAAATACACTAAAGGTTATTGCCCAAATCCAATGATGCCAAAAACACCAAAACACCTGCAAGATACATAGCACCCTAGTCACCATGTCTAATCGTTAGAAGTGATGGATGTCGGATTGTCAGGCCCTGTCCTTGGGGGGGAGGAGGGGGATACATGTCATCTACATGTTGCTCCAGATGAGTCAACCATGATTCCAATTTGTCCATATTTTCTAAAAGAAGATTCTAGCCACGCCACACCACAACCACTTGCTCACGAAGGTGGCATTGGAAGTATTGCAGCTGTTGGGGTGCTGCCACCATTGCCTCATGTTCCTCTTGGCGAGTCTTGTCCTAAGCCTCCAACATTTCCTGCATAAATTTCTTTGATGTCTTGGAGGAAGCCACACGATTTGTGCCACCACAACGACTATGATCCTCCCTTGTAATTTTTCCACCTCCACACCACATCCAACCTTAGCGCCTCCATGATGACCATTCCCCTTTAAACCAGGTAGGGCTAGAGAGGCTTTGGCCACATGAGAAGACCTCAGGGCCGACTTCATGTTAGTGCCGATCGTAGAGGAAACACCAGAAAGCCAACAAACATGAACAAAAGCTATTGGTCTCCTACCACCCCAATACCAACATGAAACTCCCAAAGTGTGCACCAGTCCTTCAACCAAGCTTCCTCTGCTAACACCGAAAGAAATTATAAGGAGGTCCCCCCCCAACAAAATTGCCACCTGCTCTTGAGGCGAAGAATTTCCACCTCTAGCCAGATGCCAATCCACCAACACCTTTCTTGCCGCTGAGGAGCCTCTCTCCAAATGCACAACTCTTTCGGCTTCCCAGTGACCTGTAGTTCCACCACTATCAGAGCTGCCTAGCTAGCATACAACGTTGACGTGCCTCGAAAATTTCCCTCTTGCCAGGACTAGAGGAGGGAGCCCCGTAGCACCCCATAATTTTCCAGGCACACCAAGAAGTAGCACAGTTTCCACCTCATCCAAATACTTAAACACCAAAGAAATAATTCCCCAGAGCACCGAACACGACAAGTCCCATAATGAAAAGGAGAAAATGGAACCTAAATACTGAAAGCAGCCCCAAATAATACAATGCACAATCCACCATAACAACATTGGACCTTGAGAAAAAAATCTGTCACCCATAGTGCCCAGAGCTTTCTTAGAGCCCAATTCACAGAAAACCCAAGCCACTGAACAAGGGAGGGATACCTTCCAATTAGCTGAATGCACTAGGAAAAATAGAAATAAAACATAAGGTAAATATGAGTGCACTTGCCAATGGAGCTCCACCATCTTGGAGTCTAGGATCGCACTGCTCGCTGAAGTTTCCCGGGTTCCTCCCTATGCCATAGACGGCATGCACAATATTTCCTTCGAGACCCACACTGGTATACTATGTATGCCACAAAACTTGTTTTCCCAAACATCTTAGCCACTGAATGGCCTGACCAAGTACCCTCCCAATTCTTTAAACATATCCCTTTGTATTTTCGCAACCTAGAGAGTCTTGTTGATCACATGCTTGCTGACTAATTGAAACAATACTGGGGGGCCGACTCGCTTGCCCTTCCACCACCTGACATTAAATATTCTATCATGTCTCCACACGGGGGCTATCAGCCACCCAACTATCCTCCTCTTGGGCACGCACCCCCATGAGGGTAAGCCTTAGTTTTATTTTGTTTCAACTTTAATATTTTTATTTTTTTAACATTTTTTTGTTTCCATTTTAATTACCATCTATTTTTAGAAGATACGTATAATCTGCCATGCAACACTTGCTTTATACATCATAATAATATTGGTCTACTTGCACATGGTATGTAAGTATAATTTTTATATAGATAGCTTATGTGTTAATGACAATGACTATTACATTTGCAAATTTTCTATATGCTCACAACCAAGTTAAAAATGTAACCAATTTCATCACTAAAAACACTTACACTTTAATCAAATGAAAGAAATTCATTAGTCATAAAAGCGTACAATGAATGAAACATTCACCTACATTAGCATAGCTTAGTAAAACATTTATTTCCAAGTAATAGGGAATACGTGAGACATTATGGTTACATCATTAAAACCCAACAACGCTCTCAACTACTCCAAACATTGTACCTCCCTAATCTACTTCAATCTTCAAAATTTTATTCCTACTCTGTTGTAATATACTAAAGAATCAACTATATTAAATTAAATTTCAATAAAATTTGTAACTGGTATTGCCAACTACATCGACCAAGATTCCCTATTAGGAAACTAGTAGTGACCATCACAGGTTTAGGGGAGAGTGACTTAACATTTCTCTCATGACTCTGGGTTTTAAAGGATAAACGATTGACAAAGCCTCCAACCCTCTTGAGAAAACTAGGGTCCACACCCTTTCATGAACAATACTATGGCATTATGTACTGAAAGATTTCTACACATGAGATCCACATATTATTTAAAAATAGAAAATTAAATAGTGATAATCACACATAATACTCAAATATTTACTCTAAACACCCTAAAGAAGGACACTTGTAAATTTTAGAGTTGTACATCTAATTTTATCATTAATCAACTTTATCATTTAGAATACAACATTTAGGCTCCTACTACACCCAAAATATCTAATTCATTGATCCACATAAATTACAATATTAATTTCTAAATTGAAATTAAAAAACTAAGTTGCAAAATCACCTACCACAAAAACACCAAAGGAAAAAAAAACATATGCCAAAAACTATAGAATATGGATGAAAAGAAAAGTCATTTTTGGTTTTGGAGGTTCTATCCTCAAACTCTGAGATGTTGCTCTTCCTATGACCCCCTTGTAGTTCCCATAACTTATGAATTATGCATGGAGCTAGTAATACAAAGAGTATAGCACATACCCAACAATATGTTAATTTAGACAATCATGTTTGTTGCAGCGGACCTTGCTAGATTTTAAGGCAATGAAGCCACTTGAAAAAATTACACTTGCCCAAATATCATAATAATGCATTTGAATCAATATAAAATAACATAACATTGTTTCTTATCATATTATTTCTCATTCAATATCCATGACATCAACAACTTAAATTTAGATTTATTTGGGTATGACATAACTTCTTCAACTTCTAGGCTAGTTTACAATACAAGCTCATGCATAATAATACAATGTATTCACGTACTGAGATTTTTCAACTAAAACTTATATGTTAGAAGTAAAGCACATAATATATGCCATTAAAAACATAATCAATTCATATTTATAGTATTTATAAGTGGGTTCACATGACCATATTTTGGAATATGAATGTTTAATAATGTTCTAAAAATAATGTGAAATAATCTTAGCTCAAGTAGTTTGGTGAAAAATTAGTTTCTCAGCTGTGTGGGTTCAAATCTTTGGAGACATGATGTAGTTGGCCCATTTCTGGCATTTATGATATAGCTGTATTTGGGCTATACAACTATATCATAAGTGTGAAAAAAACACCCACAAATCACACTACAAAGCCTAAAAACCCTCTACAAAGAGATCAAACCAAATAAATAATGGAGAAATACATCATTGCATGAGGAAAATATGTTGTACATAAGGCTAATTTATAGGAGCAATGGAATTTTCTAGAAATAACTAGAAAATAAGATCGATAACACAACAAATAAGGATGTTACGTAAGCTTACAAGTTCGAAGGTTTCTTTTTTGGAACTCTCACACCCCCCATAAGTCAAATGTACTGAGGAAAGAAAAAGAGAATGGGTCTTGGAAATGAGGCCTCTTTATTTATACTGAATTCCAAAATTGTATGTGCCTTGAATATATCTCAGAATATGCTTCTTTGATTTCCAGTGAGTCCTCTGATGAGGATATTGAGATGATCTAGAAACTGTCCTTACTGCATAAGCAGTATCAAGTTAGGTATGTGTTAATTAGAGTAGATTTCCAACTAGTTGGAAATACATTGTAGGATCCACCTATGGTGAGGTGCAAATAGTGTTAAGAGTAATTCTAGACTAAAAATGGGTATGTGTAGGCTTACAATTAGCCATGCCAAAGTGTTGAAATAAATCAAGGGCATATTTTTGTTGAAAGATGGGACCCCTCTTGTTATAGGAAGATTTGCCTAGATCTAGGGTTGATAACCCCAACAAAGTGAAATAAAAAATCAATAAAGAAACTCAAATAAACATGCAAATCACTTCGAATTAACCAATTAGGTGACTAATACTCATAGGTGGGTCCTATATTTAGTGTAGATCCCATAGGGTCCAAACCCTAATCTCATGCTCCAAAGTTGCAAACCTGCAACAAAATCAAGAAACGAAGAGAAGAAAGAATATTTAAATGTATTCAACCATATATATCACATTAGTCCATAATGAATTCCATTAAGCATTCCTAAACATGAAAGATATACAATATAAATGAGACATAACATGTGTTTTTATTTATTGAAAGTAGCAGTAGTAAGGTAGTTACAACATCACTTGATCTTGGCCACTGGTACCAATGGAACCTATTAGTGCCTGTCAGTCATGTCAGTAATCAGTGATCAAATGTGCTCTTACAAAGTTTTTTATTAGGGTTTCAGGTCAATTATGGTTTTAAATAACTTTTTAATAAAACTTTGGTCACTGGTTAGGAAGGTCAGTCTTTACTACTCCTTTCAGTTCCATGGTCAAATAATACCATCTTGGTCAAGTCAAATCGCTGTTAGAAGAGTCCCATAATCATTATGGTCATAATTCATCTAATAAGGCTATGCTAGGTCACCACTAGGTCATAAGGTTAATTTATGAAAACTAGTCATTTCACCATTGAAATCCATTTTATAAAGGAGTAGTAAAGGTTTAGTTGGAAATTAAAGTTTTAAATCATGTTTTTATTTCATTTTTAATGAAATACTTTCATAAAGTCATGAAGCTACAAAATGTAAAAGTCAAGTTATGAAAAGTCATAGTGGGTCCACTACCACTTGTAAGTGAAAAATAGATTTCCACAAGTTATAAAAGAGTCTCACTCACCCTCCATTTTCTCATTTCATTTTCCAAGACACCACTGCACCCAATCAGGTCGAATTTTTTAGATAGATATTAGCTTTTGCATGCCAAAGACAAGTTTCCTTTTTGTGCTGCGCAAATCCTCAGGTTGTGCTACGAAAATCTTGGCAACTGATATGTTTTTCATCCAAAGGATGAAAGATTCTTTGTAGTGATTTCTTCCACCACATTCAAGTTGTGTAGTAGTAAATACAGGTTGGTGGCCTCTCATGAAACTCAAGTAATCCCTTAATTCTCTTGATTGTGTTGCTATGCTTCATTTCCCTCTCCTAGGGTTTTGAAAATAGTTTCCAAGATTTAATGATTTCCATGGTCAATTATTATTAAAACTTGTATCTGATGTTCATACACCTTCTCCTATCCTAATCACACCTTCCCAAACACCCTCTATAAAACTCCTCCTCAAATTCCATCATTTTCACATAAACCCTAGCCATAGCACACTTTCCTAACCTTGGTCTGTGTTTCTCTTCTTTGAAACCCTTCCCCTCACCCAAATTTGAAAATTTAACCTTCATTAGCTCCCTAACATACCTCACTATACCCCCAATTTTTCCCAAAAATTTTCTAGTCCTTGTCCCATTCATTTCCCTAATTTCCTCAAGTTCCCAAAATCCCCTGTTTTCCTACAAGTGAAACCCTAGTTTCTCTCCTATAGAGCTAGGTGTTATCATGGAATCTGAAACCTCTAAACAAAATAGACACAGAGGAGGGCATGTCATCAGATATGAACCTACCTCAACTCAGGAGATATTGTCATCTCCTTTCATTAGAAAATCATTCGAAGATGTAGGTTGTCTTACCTTTTGCCAGAGAATTGAGCAACTGAAGTTTCATGATGAACTGACGAGTGCTTTTTCCACCAAATTAAGAAGGGATAAAGTGACTATAGCAGGAGTTGAGTTCACTATTTCAAGGAAAATCATCTCCACAGCCACAGGGATTCCAAACACTGGAGAAATTTGGTTCAAGAAAAGAGACATTGACCTTCAGAATTACAAGATGTACCTAAAAGCACCATATAAGACAGCTCCAAAACATGTTTTTCCATTCAGACATTTGCTGGAAAGATATGCCCCTCTCATGAAATTGATCATGAAGTATTTTACATGTGAGCGCAGGTATTCAAGGTTGTATCAATACCACATGAGGCTTTTGATGAATTTCATTGGTGTTCAACCACTCAACTTGTCTTGCTATCTGTAAAAAAGCCTAACAAAAATGATAGAGAAGGTACAAAAGATGGGATAAAATCATCACACTAGTCTATTTCGTCATGGCTTGGTGAAAGTTGTAGTTTGTCATCAATTAGTACAGATAAATTTGTCTTGGGATGGCTTTTCAAATTCAACTTTTCCTCCATATTCTCCAACTATATCTAGTGATGAATCAACACCTCCAAACTCATTAGTACAACAAGAGGTTGCTTCTTCAAGTAGACCTACCAAGAAAAATTATATGGCAGAAGTGACTAAGACTTACTCCAGAGGTGAAAGGCTTGTGTTTGCTACAAATATTGTTGAAAGGGCCAAACCTACAGTAGGTGAACAAAGAGCATCCCCACAACATGAGAAATTCACTCATCCAGGTAACAACGTGACAAATGTGGAGAAAGGCCATGAAGACAAAGTTGCAAAGAAAATCATAAGGGGTAAGGAGGCTGAGATCAAAAGGTTGGAAGACAAGTTGACAAAGGAAAATGATTTAATAACATGCTTACAACAAGAAAACATGCAATTGAACGTAAACCAAATGATCCAAAACAGACACACAACCTATTTGAAGAAAGAGGATGTAAAGGGAAAATCAGTGGTTCAGTTGGATGTTTCAGAAGGCAAAGGAAAGAAAATCACATTAGGGATACCAAGAACAAGAGCCTTCAAGGGAGTCCTTAAGCTACAAAAAGAAGTTTCTCCACCCATAGGTCTAATCACTGTAGATGACTTAATCACTAGAGAAATCAATGCAGACAGAGTATATTGGATTGAAAAAGTTAATGGCCATCTAGAGAAGCTCCTCAAGAAGGAAAGTAGAGACAATAAATTGCAAAGGCATATGGCTATTCATTACTACACAAGAAACAAGGTATCCCAAGTCAGAATTAAACATTTGAAAAAAAAGCTCAAGGAAACCCTAACAAGCCAAAAGGACAAAGAAAAGATTGATCTACTTGTTGAGGCCTCTCTCATGGCATGAAATATCATATGATGGATTCACTTGGAAATTTTGAGAACTTTTTGTCATTTTGAAAATTTTGATGGTTTTTAGCCAGTTTTAAAACACACTGGCAACTATATGCACAACGCCTAGGCGCTACGCTTTTTCCTCAGCCATCCAAATGCCAAAAAATTTATATGCTTGGATAGATAATCACTCCTACATGTCAGCTATCCACTTTTGCAATTTTTCCAGTAGAAAAATTGGGAGAAAATGCTCAAAAACAAGTCAAAAAATCACTTTCTGCCATTGTTTTGAAGCACGCGCTGTGCATATCGGAGTAGTCTTGGGAAAATCAGTTTTTCTCCTTGTTGGAGTGTCCAAATCACCTGCTTGAATAGTCAAATGACAAATAGACACTCATAGATTTCTAATGAGCTATCAAGTTATGAATTTGGAAGCTGGCGCTACGCAAATGCCTGAATGCATTGCGCATATCCCTGATGGCACTGCACATATCCCTGTAACGATTTTTTCTCAACATGTCTTCAAACGATCTTTATTTGATGATGTAATTTTAGTAGTTTGATGTCTTGATGATGTAATCGTGAATAAATTAACATAATAGGTTGTTTTTCTGTTTAATTAGGCCTCATTAATGAAGAGAAACTCAAATCAAAGTCTAAGAGAAGAGTTTGTTTTCAACCTTCTCACTGTCACTTGTTGGTTGAGATATTCTTGGAAATTGTTCCACCACTCATGGATTCGACCCCTAAAGATGGGGAAACTGTTTCTATTAGTCTATATGTATCATTTTCTTAGTCAGATAGAAGTGTTGGACATTTGAGGGGAGAACTCTTGTAACTTGTGCTTCAGCATTTTCAGGAAATCAAAATAACAGTGGCAACTATTATCTAGGAATTCATGTGCAATGAGTTTGTGATGTTGTTTTTTATCTGTTATAGTTTGATATGAAATATATTCATCCTCTCTTTCCATTCATCAGTTTCTTCAGTGGTTTTTCCTAAGTTTATAAGCATAATTCTTTTCAATAAGCTCTGTTTTGATGGAAAAATCTATTATGTGCTATTTTATTTCTTGCTTAATGAATTCATGATATATATGCTCATTAAGGCCTATTATTTCTTCTTAACACTACACTACACTGAAAAACCCTAAGCCATCACAAAACTATTGCTACCTTGCTCCTTTATATCTTTGTTGTTGTTACCCTTTTGATCCTTTGACCTAGTTACCTGGTTTTCATCCCTTTTCCAGCATCAAAACCTTAAATTTTCAAAACCTACCTGAGCCTAGCATATCTAGCCTAAAATCCTTTTATATTCCAGTCAATTCTTTGGTTGTGATCTCATAGAGAGAGCCCTCTCTGGTTTGGTAGGGCTAGCTACCAAACTAAAAGCTTGGTTTGTGTTTACTTCCGTTGATTCCTCTCAGCCCGAGACATTGTGGGGGATAACATTTTGGCACCGTTGCCGATGAAGAAATTGATATATTATTCCTGGGATTCATTCTATAAGTTCATTAAAGATTGGTTCTGTGGGTGACATCATCCAGTATCTAAAGAAAGGCTGATTTAAGAAATCATATCAAGTTTAAGGTGTAAAAATTCTGGCTCCTAAAAGACATACAAGGTCAAATCCTGACCCAAATCCACCTCCTATTATTGATGACCCAGAAAAAATACTTAGGAAACTCAAGTCACCTATTCCTGAAAGTATAACTCGAAAATTAGAAAGAACTACTTCTTTGCCTGAAAATTTATTCACTGTTGAACATCTTTCTTTTGATATTCAGTTTGAGCTATCTCTTTTCAGATCAAAATTCGAGTCTTTCCTTTCTGAATTGATACTTGATCCTATTCAATTTGATTCTCACCTACTTTCTTCTAAATCCGTATTTTCTAAAGCTGATCATGAGCTTTGGTTAAACTTTGATAAACTCTAGAGTCTAGCTGACCAACTTCAAATCACTACTGAAAAATCTTACATTCAATATCAGCTTGAAAATCTAGTTGTTGCTTCATCCTCTATTGCACCTCCAAATACATCAACTACTTCATCTCTTTTAACATCACCTCCATTAGTGTCATCATCTTTATCTACAAAGCCCATTGTAGTACCTCTACTACATCTTCTAGCAGTCATGGCACGGTTCCCCCCCAATGTTAGCTGCTCAACTTGCTGCTCTACCTCAAAATTATGGCCAAAGACTCTCTCTGTTTGATGGAAGTTCAGAAATCATAGCCCAACAACATGTTGATAAATTGGTTGACTTTATCGATGTTGAAGAGGTTGATGAAGAAGATGCTAAGATGAGAATCATAGCTCAGAGTTTTTCTAGAGATGTCAAGAAATGGTTTCGCAGTTTGGCAACCAATTTTGTCAATAGCTCTCAACGATTGATAGAGTTTTTCTAAGCATGTTGGCAAGAAAATAAAAATCCATTACAGATTTTGACTGAGTATAATTCCATGAAAAGAAACACGAACGAGACAGTGCATGAATTCACAACAAGGTTCAATATGGTGTATAATTCCATTCCTGATGATATGAAACCTCCTCATGGTTTATCACTTCTCCACTATCCTGATGCCTTCGACCCAGACATGGCATATCAACTTAGGAAGAGAGACCCCACAACTCTAGAAGAAATGCAATGAAATACAGTAAGTGTGGAAGCTAATCTTCTCATCAAGAAATCTAAAACAAAAACTGAGAAACCTGAGAAGAAAGCTACCTTTAAAGAAGAGTCCACTTCATCTTCTGATGTAAAACTTGACACTTTGATAAAAAATATGGAAATAATGATGGACAGAATGTCTATAGAAGATCGACAAGCGAAGCCTTCAATAAGGAATCCAAATTATCGAGGACAACAACAACAACAATTCAGAAATAAGCAGAAAGAGCAGAGAAATCAGGATCCTCAGGGACAAATAAGAACTCCATTTCAGCAAAATTACACTGAAGGGCAGGAAGAAGATGAAGAAGAAATTGTTGAAGAAAATCATTTCTTTGAGGAAGATGAACTACCTACTTTTCTGACCGAGGAAGATCAATTTTCTTAGGAGTCTTTTATACCAAGTGATCAACAAAATTTACTTGCAAATGATGATTTATGGGCAATGCAAACCGAAGAATACGAAAGAGGATATCAAAATTCTCTTAGCCATTTGCAGAAATAGTGCAATTTAAGAAGCATAAATGTACTTGTCACATTGGATCTGAAAAGGCAAAATGCACAGAAAGATGCAGAAGACAAAGAAACAACCCCTGCATGTCAAAATAAAGAGAAGGAGATTGTCATATTAAGTTGGGATAAAACCAATGAAGCTTCTACCAAAAATGTGAGGAAGGATAAGGAGGTTCAAAGCAAAATTCATAAGGAGGAGTCGCAAGCTAAAGGGTAGATTGAAAAGAAGGACATCACTGCAAAAGAGGTAGACAAGTAATCCAATCTATTTAGTTTAGAGAATGAAATTTCTAAATTGAAAGTTTCAATTCCTCTAATTGAACTAGTAAAGAATGATACGTACAAGTCTCAGATTACTAAAATGTTGAAGATAGACCAAATGTTAGATACAATTAATGTTGCCGATGATGAGTCTGCAATTCTATTTGGTCTAGCTCTAGAGGGAAGTGCTGAAGATAGTGAAGTTCCACCTTTCTATCTTAGTTTGAAAATTCATGATTTTATCTTCCATAATGCCATGCTAGATTCTGGTACCTCGCATAACCTTATGCCAAAAGTTATTATGGATAAACTAGGATTAAGTATCACCCAACCTTATCATGACCTCTATTCATTTGATTCGTGAAGATTCAAATGCCTTGGCCTTATCAAAGAATTACTAGTGTCCCTGGACCAAATTCCTGCCAATAATGTGTTGATGGACGTAGTGGTCGTTGAGATTCCTCCACGGTTTGGCATGTTGCTCCAACAGTCTTGGGGGGAAAAGTTGAAAGGAACCTTGCAACTTGATTTTTCATATGCTACTACATATGCTACTATACCAGTATTTGGGCAGCTTAGAAAACTGTACCGGGAGAAGAAGATGAAATTCATGATTAGTAGCAAAGAAAAACCAAATAATCACCCTATCCACACTATACATACCGACCTAGAGTCTTTCATTTTGTATAGTGATATGAATCCAGTAGATGATGATAATCAACTTGTAGAAATTTCAAAAGTTTCATATGTTATAAGTAGTGTACATGAAGTTTTGATTGCTGAAGAAAAGGAAAAGAATGTAGAGTGTTTGCAGCTAGAAAATTCACTTGAAAAGATTATCGAGTCAGTGAAGAAAACAAAGATTATTGAGATAGTGTGTCATCCTCCAAAAAATCAAATAGTTCAACCTTCCAAAGTTCTATTTCCGAATGAAGAAGATGGTCTTTAGACCATGGAGTTTGATGGTGCGTTGGGGAAAGGAGCTAGGATTGACATGTGGATTCATGGTCCATTGCATCATTCATGTAAAATTCCATGCAATGTAAAATTAAGTTCTTATAAGTTGGCTTTGATTGCTAAAATAATGACGTGGAGTATGAAGCACTTATTGCTGGCCTTAAAATTTTGACAAAGTTGGGAGCAAAGAAAATTTCAGTTTATGGGAACTCCGAATTGGTAATTAAACAAGTAAAAGGGGAATACCAGGCCAAGCATTCAAGAAATGCAAGCTTATCGAAATGTTGTCCTTGACATTCTTAAATTTTTTTCAGAATACACTTTGCTTTGATTCCTAGAACTCATAATATTATGGCTGATTACCTTGCTACTGCAGCTAGTATGGTTAAGATTCCCATCCACTCCAATAAGAAGTATTCAATTCATGTTAAACACCGCCCAGCTATCCCTGACAATTTGAGATAATGGCAGGTGTTTTGGGATGATAAACAGAGCAACAATTTTCTGCAGATGGAAGATGAATTCTTGAATTTCCATGTTGATGATGCATCTAATGAGAATGATCCAAAAATTGAAGCAACTGAGATTGAAATATTGCAGTTGAAAGACAATAACATTCCACAAGGTCTCGTACCTTTGGAAGAGTTATTTGGTCGTGATGATGTTGCTAAAAATCCCACCATGGTTCCCACAGAAAAATGCGTTGAAGATGTAAACATTGGTACAACAGACAAGCCTAAGCTGGTCAAATTGTTAAAGTCTCTATCTCCTGAGATGAAAAGTAAATACATTTCTTTGATGGCATAATTTTCTGATGTATTTTCTTGGGACTATTCAAATTTAAAGGTGTATGATAAGAACATCATTTAGCACACTATACTGATTAAGCCTGATCAAAATCCATTCCAAAAGAAGCTAAGGAGGATTAATCCTAAATTGTTTCCATCCATTGAGAAATAGGTAAATAGACTCTACAAATATGGTATTATAGTTCCTATTGATTTTTCTGAGTGGATGTCAAATCTTGTGCCGGTGAGAAAGAAGACCGAGGAAATTCGTCTTTGTATTGATTTCAAAAATTTAAACAAAGTATCCTTGAAGGGCAATTATCCCCTACCGAAGATGGATCATATTCTCCAGAGGGTAGTTGGGTCTTCGAGGATGTCATCGCTTGATGAATATTTGGGGTACAATCAAATTTTGGTACATAAGGATGATCAGTTGAAAAAAACATTCACAACACCATTAGGTATATTCATGTATGCCAAGATGCCATTTGGATTAAAGAATGCAAGGGTGACATTTCAGCGGGCTATGGATATAGATTTCGCCAATGAAAATGATGTTGTCAAACGGAATAAGTCAATCTTGCGGACAAGATAGACCTTCCTAGAATCTAAAGAAGACCTAATGACAAGCAAACCAACTAGACACTATCTTTCTCTAAATATGCTTTGATAAACAATGACAAACAAGTGTTTTTAGGGCCTACCTTAGGTCCAACGCAAGATTGTGGATGCCCTTGCTCTTTCGATCCAAATGAGCTCCTTTGTCGCGAATCTGCAAACACAAACAAGGCAAACAAATTAAATAGCACCTGAAAAGCCAATTGCATAAAACATATTTAACATGAAAGTCAAGGAGTCCATGAAACGGATAACATGAGATACTTGTTGAGAAAATGAGTTTGATTGTATTAATTCAAAAGAAGAAGAACTTTACAACCTGTGCCTTGACGCTGTACAAGCTCCTCCCAGGGTCTAGCAAGAAGTCTCCTCTACTTTGACAAGTTTCACTCACTCCCCAATGAAGCCAAAAAGGTATGTGATCTCTCCTCTTAAGCTCAACTAGTAAGTCTTGATTTCACCATCATTTACCCTAAAAAATGCTCAGCTTCTAACCTCCTTAGCAACCAGCCCAATGCCTGTATTTATAGTGCAATGGAGGGAGGTTACTAGGTCCTCCTTCAAAGGGATAAAGCCCTCCTTCAAAGGGATAGCTCCTCTCATCAAGGGATTAGCTCCTTCTCTTTTGGGATGCATGAACCACCTCAGAGCAAACTATCCACGTCAAAATTCCTTCTAGAAACCTCTAGAATTAACCCAAAGTGAGTTTTTTAAGCTAAAACTTGCGCCTTTTGACTTTCACAGGGGTCCGCACCTACACCGTTAGGGACAGAGCGGGCAGGTCCGCAGTTTTTGTACACAGAAGGTGCGGGACCGCAGGTGACAGTGAGAGAAAGTGCGGAACCAGAGTTACATTGATTTTTAATGTCTTTCTCTCATTTCCAAAGCTTGACTTGAAGAGCTGAGGTCTGAGACTTGCTTAGGGGGACAGTACAAGTGATGATAGACCCATACTGACTGCAAATAATCATGGTGACAATATTTTTGTGTAACAGATTTCCCCCTAAAGTGTGAAGTCTGTAGTAGATGAGGATTTCATTGATAATTTAGGAAGAGTGAAGTACTTTATCATTTCGAGGATCATCCTGTGGAGAGCCCGATTGGAACTTGTAAAAACATTCAATGCAAGATATATATATGAGATCATATCATCGCTGAGGTAGGCATTCCCATACTAAGATCAAAACTGACTAGAAAAACTAACTACTGCTCTGATATAGGAATGATCTTGTAAAACATCACAAGTAAAGACTCAGGTGGACACAGTATGGACGCAACCATCTGTTTATGAATAGTCCATTATATAATGAATACAAAATTCCTCGCAGCTTGGATTGTGGAAACTAGATCCAGGGTCTTCATTTCTACTTCCCGAAACAGTACGATTCTATCCATGCGAATGAATGTGTTGATGTCGAACATGGTAGAAACCACTTCATTACCAGTCAATGATGTAAACTGTTAACAACTGTGAGAGAAACCACCAGTGATGTCAATGGCTCTCAAAGTACCCAGTACAATCCATGAGATGCGAATAAATGTGTTGATGTCGAACATGTCACGGAATCCTTTGATCGAAAGTCAATGATGTAAACTGTCGTCAAAGGCGAGAAACCTGCCATTGAGGCATGTAGATCTCAAGGTATTGACGATTCCTAGATCATCTTTCTAGATAATGAGCTGATGTCGATAGAAAGCGATCCGTCGTAGGCAAGCCCACAACACGAAATCATAGATCAAGTTGAAGAAATTTAGTTGCAAGGACTGACTCAGGGATGGTCAAGATGGACGACAAATATTTTGCAGATGAATGGCTTATTGGCAGTGACCTCTTGAACACATAACAACAAGATGGTTTGGTGAAAATTGACCCAAAGTTAATACCCAAAAACCTGCTGAAGACTTTCAATGTGGTTTGATCAACTGTTAGGCAATTGATTTCCCAACCCAGGTGAATAAAAGTGTCGTGTTCAAGAGTGGTTACAAAGTATGACAAACAGATTCATTTTTCTCTCTTTTCCCCCACCATTTCTGGCAAGTACCTCTTTATTTTTGACAAGCTTGAGGAGGATAACATTTGCTTGATTATAAGCTCATCCTTCGGATGAGTCCAACTTAGTTTAAATTCGAACCCTAAGAAGGAGTGGTTCGTTCCTGTTTGTAATTGAACAGGTCCTTTACTGTGAAATTTTAATGAGTCCAGTATAGGAGAAACTCGGCGTTTTTCAATTTTAGAGAGTCTGAAAAAACTTACAAAGACTCCAGGGTTGACCTTTTTCGTAAATTTGTGTCTCCCAAGCCCGAAAAAGTATAAAATAATACTTGAGAGAACCACTTGATCTTTTACAACCAAGGAGTACTTTTCGTCATTAGAGCCTTTGACCCGAAAAAGTAAAAAAGCGATCAATGACACGTCGATTTATAACCAATATCGAATTTGAAACGACAAAAATCCGGTGATATTTTCATGTTTTTACGGTCGGAAAAGAGCTGTAAGTGGACCGTCTTTTAATTCCGTTTTAACGAGTTTAAAAGAAACACTCAACAATCTTTTCATGTTTCAGGAGTCAGAAAAGAGCTTAAAGGTGACTCTAAATGTTTTTTTCGTCGAAAATGATAGATTTCGCCTGAATAATCTTTTATCTTGCACAAAAACACAAACATTACTCATACCTATTTGAAATAGATAAAAATGTCGCAAAAATACCTTTTTAAAGTGAAACATAAACAAATTTGCAATTTATTTACTCAAAAAACTTATAAAACGGGCCTTCGTCAATTCATTTTTACCGTTTGAGTTTGGGTGAGAAAATAGTGCTTTTGCTCAGAAAACTTCCCGTGAAGATTGTGGAAAATCCAACTGTCAGAATCGAACACCGTCTTCTCCAGGTAATCCACATCATCCCACTTTTCATTTTTAACCGTTTCATTTTTTGTTTTAGTCATTTATTCCATTTTTGGGAGGGTTTTTAGGCATAAAACCCGCGCGCGGGGGTCCGTAGGTTTACCACTGCTGGCCTGCGGACCTCGACTTTTTCTCCATTGGGAAAAAGCTCGGGGTCCGCACCTTCCATGTAGACAAAGTGCGGTCCCACGCACTGTGTCTAACCCGGAGGGTGCGGTCCCTGTCGCAAGGGTTTTTAACCCAAAAATTCTAAAAAATGGACCAATCAAAATAATTTCTAGCAATTTAATTTATCCTTATACTTGATTCAGAGAGTACATCATGCTAGATTGGCATGAATGAGAGCATGGGGACGTGGATGATGCTGCATGGAATCATCAGCCTTCACTTGATGCTTTGAGGGTGTGCGGCTTGTACAAATTTTGGGCCATTCCTGGCATGAGGGCTCAGGTGGGTTTCTTACAGTGGATGGTTGATAGATGGAGCGTACAGGACCAGTGCTTCTTCATTAGCGCCCACCAGCTCGAAATCGAGCTGGCGGACATATATTTTTTGACTGGTTTTCCTAAGAGAGGCGAAGACTTGACTCTGTTTGGGGCTAGGGCAGGTGGCCAGTCTATCGATAGCCTCAGGCTAGAGTACTGCAACAGCCAGGCTAGGGACAAAGGGATAGACATAAAGACCATATCCCGTTCCAAGCTCATGGTGATTGCGTTTACTGTCACCAGACTTTGCGGAGCTGCCGCATTACATATTTCCACCGGATCCCAGATGCGTATGGCAGTTGATTGCTTTCGAGGCACCATCTTCAACTGGTGCGATGCTGTGTTAGCCAATGTGAAAGGCCAACTGACCAGGGCCAAGAACGGACGACTAAAGACCTTTGGTTATGGGGCTTTGGTTGTGAGTTTTGGCCTGGAGAGGGTTCCTATGCTGATCCCGCAGCACCTTACTGTTGGAGCTGGGCTTCCTCGAGAGCCCAAACTGGTGCGATGGGTCACAGTTATGGCCCGTCACCCAGACGAGAGGACAGAGGTTGCTTGATTCAAACCTGAGTATTTCCAATGGCTAGAAAACCAGGTCTTTTCTATTCAGGACTTCCCTTACGCTGGGATAGATTTTCGTGGTGACCCAGACATGGTTTTTCCACCAGGAGAGCAGTGGGATGAGTCAGGTAAAATCCTTTTCAACATTTTTTCTATTTTAATTTTTTTTTGTTATTTCCATCGTCTCAAAACTGATAGTAAAGAATTTCAAATGCAGATGTGGGTCCACAGCGACCGGCCGCTCTCCGGCCTTACGAGAAGAAGCAACCAGTTGCACCCGCACCAGCCCCACAGGACGAATCAGCAGAGGTTTTGGCCGAGTTGGAGGGTCATCTCGAGTGCTTGACAGGAGATATTTCGGAGACCACTGTAGATGACATTCCTTGTCGACTTCAGCACTATGTGATTGGGGTCCCGGGACCTTTTAGGAGGTTCCTTTGCAAGGTGGCCCGTGCAGTGGTTTCTTATAGAGATCATCACCAGTGATAGGATGATCGCCTATTGTGGGCACATGTGACATTTTTGTTTTTTGTACTTATCATTTTTGCGGATCATAAGGTGCTTTTCAACCTATGATCGAGGACGATGTATATTTTGACACACTCCTATATATATATATCACTATTACCAACTTATCTCGTAAATCATGTTATGGAGTGGTTTTAAATTTACATGTATGATTATTGCAAATGTCTATTTAACATTCGAGAAGCAATTGCATCTGCTAATGTATTTAAATATCTTGGAATATGCTGATATTCAATATAATCAAATTCACGTTCCAAGAGACGCACTCTCAAAAATAATCTTAATAACACTGGATTTCTAATGGCATACACTCTATTAAGCTGTAATACAACGAATTCAGAATCTAACCTCACTATCAAGCTCCGAATCCCAAATGAAATAGATTCAGATAATAACTCAATCACTGCACTATACTCGGAAATGTTGTTCGTTGTTTGACCGAGGCTTACCCCATGCATAGATACTAACTCGTCAGAGGGCGAATAGATAACCCAAGCTGCGGAAGAGATGTTCCGTGTATTACGACAAGCACCATCAGCGAAACCAATGTATGTTTGGAGAGGCATCGACATCTGCAATATCAAGAGTAAAACCAAGATAAGCAGGAATAATGACGAAAAACACTCTCTAAGCTAAGCACAATGTTAAAACTAAAACACACCAGCTAGAAAGAAAAACTATCCTAACTAAAAATCTCCATACCCATTCTTTAAGCATAATACCTCTTCAAGTAAAGACCATTTCTGGGTTTACCCAAAGAGTCCCCGTCAAAGTCTACCAATTCATAGGCCCCTTTGGCTAGCTTTCGCTTGACAACATAGGGACCATGCCACATAGGAACAAATTTTCCAGCGCCTAATTTATCATTAGCTTGATCGTAAACTAAGACTAGATCTCCTTCCGAAAAATTTCGAGGGGTCACATTTCGATCATAGTGAGCTTTCATACGTTTTGCGTGAGTCTCGATCGCCAATGCAGCATCGCGTCGATTCTCATCTAATTGAGCCAAGTATAACAAACGCTTTTCCTCTTCGGAAGTGGCTGGAAGTAACTCGATGGCCATTTGCAGTGACGGGATTTCACATTCAATGGGTAACACAACTTCCAAACCATAGACTAGTTGGAAAGGAGTGAACCCTGTTGATGTTTTTACTGAAGTTCGGCACGCCCAAAGCGCTGAAAATAGCATGTTGTGCCAATTTGACCGATGAATCCCAATGATTCTTCAGATCATGATAACTAAAACTTTGTTGATGGATTCAACCATATCATTCGCTTGTGGATAATAAGGGGTTGAATTATCATGACGTAAACCAAGCTGGCCTGTAAGTTCGGTCATCATAACGTTTCGACAATGGCGCCCATGATCAGTGATTATTGCTTGCGGGACACCAAACCTAGAAATTATATGATTGAACACGAAAATTGCAGCTGTCTTGCTGCCTGCCTCAAATGTAGGCATCGCCTCGACCCACTTAGTAAAATAATCTACCGCAAGGATGATATACGCATGCCCCCCGGCCGAGTGAGGTTTACATGTAATAAAATCGATACCCCATTTGGCAAAAGGACCAACGACAATTATAGGGTGGAGAGGAGCAGGTGGAGCGCGCATCTTACGATCAAAAATTTGGCAGTTGTGGCATTTTCGGACCACCGTAATAAAATCTTTAAATAAAGACGGCCAGAAGTAGCCAGCGCGCAATATCTTTTGGGTTGTGGCGTACCCAGACATATGACACCACACGCTCTAGAGTGACAGTCATTTAGAACCCGTTCAGCTTCCTCATGTGTTAAGCAACGTCGAAACACAGAGTCCGCGCCACGGCGATAAAGAGTATCTCCAATAATCCTGAATTGTTGGGACTGGAATCGAATTTTTCAACGTTCTGACCTTGAAATTTCTGGCCGAAAGGATTGGGTCTGGAGATAAACGATGATATCCCCATACCACAGATCTAAAGTGCTGATTAGAAACAAGGATTCGTCCCCAATGGGCTCCTCCGCCACAGTTTCCGTGTCAGCATGCGGTAAGTCACACATTAACTCCGCAAAAACTAAAGATTTATTAGACTTAGATTTCTCAAATTCCAAGTCGAACTCCTGCAGGATAACAATCCATTTAGAGTACTTTCCCCCTAGCAATTGCTTGGTCAAAATGTAGATCATAGGGTTTTAATCCGAAATTACTGTAGTTTTACGTAGTAAAATGTAGTGACGAAAACGTTGGACAACTTGAACGGCTGCCAATGCCAATTTCTCCACATGTGAGTATTTTAGCTCAGTTGGATTTAAAGTTTGACTAAGGTAATATATAACATGTTCAGTTCCGAATTCATCTTCCTAAACTAAGACCATTCCAATGGTGGAATGAGAGGCGGCGAGATACAAGAAGTAATCCTGGTTGTAGTTGGGAGGATGCAACAACGGTGCATGGGTCAATGCTTGTTTGAGTGCATCAAAAGATTTCTGAGCTATCTCATCCCAATAGAATGGAGTATTTTGCTTCAACAACTGGGTAAAACCCTTTGTAACCTCGGCGTAGTTAGGAATGAATCTTCATAAAAATTTTGCTTTCCCTTGCAAACTTTGGAGTTGGCGAAGACTTGAAGGAGGAGGCAATTTGATGATAGCTTCGACCTTCGAGGGATCAACGTGAACGCCGGATTTCGAAACTACAAACCCCAGCAATCCACCCGTTTCTATACAGAAGACACATTTGTGTGGGTTCAACCGAATATGATAATGCCTACACCTCATAAAGATTTCTCGTAAATGGACGAGGTGATCAGCTCGATGTAATGAATGAGCAGGCAAGTCATCGAGATAGGGTTGCACAATGTGCTTGATGTCATGAAACGCATAAGACATCGCCCTTTGAAAAGTTGCTCCGGCATTCTTAAGCCCAAAAGGTAACTTGCAATAAGAAAATGTCCCCCATGGACAAATGAAAGCCGTTTTTGGTTGATCGGCAGGTAGAATATTGATTTGATTGTATCCGGAAAAACCGTCCATGAAGGAGAATATTTCGCTGCCGGCACAATCATCAATGGTTTGATCGATATAGGGAGTTGGGTAATTGTCCTTTGGACAGGCTCGATTAATTTCCCTATAGTCGATGCATATTCTTATTGTTCCCTGCTTTTTATTAACTGGAACAATATTCGATACCCAATCCGTTAACGGGATCGGATAAATGAAACCTGCTTTCAGTAATTTTTCAACTCCTGCTTTAATTGCAACATCTTTTCGTGGGTGAATCTAACGCAAACGTTGTCGGACAGGTTTAGCGTCCGGGTAAGTCTTGATCTCATGAACAACAATCGCGGGATCAATTCCTGGCATTTCCTCATAGGACTAGGCAAACACGTCGCAGAATTCTTGAAATAGGGCCTTATATATTTGAATTTAGTCATCTGTACGCGAGGCACCTATATGAATGTTCTCAACAATTCCGGGTTTAACCGAAATGTCAATAGGAAAAGTTCGAGAGATGTTTCCCAAATTTAACTCGGAATCAGGATGTTGCATTGGATTCTGAGGTTCCTTGACATATTCAGTCGTAAAAATTGATGAGAAATCATTTTCAAAACGATCATCCTTAGGGAAAAACGAAGATCGGTGATGGAGATCTTCCCATGGTAAATCATCTACACATAGGATTTCACGAATTTGCTCATCAGAGTGAAAAAGTTCAGAAAACGTGGTTAAATCTGAGGTTGATGTTAAAAGTGATTCCTCACGGACCACATTCATTAAGTCATTTTCGGTTAAACATGGGTCGGCAAACGACTGCACGGCTTCATAGGAAATTTCATATGGACTCAAAGGCATGGCATTACCAAATGAGTCTATCTCAGATTCAGAAGGAACGATCCAAGGATCATCATAAACAATGGTGTCTGATGTAATCATATGAATAGTTGCAAATGAAGACAATGCGTTGATTGGAGGAAAAGGAAAAGTTCCCAGTAAACCGACATCTTTAACTAGTCTTACTCCAACAAACTTATATGGGATAGTCGTTTTACCGACATGCTGAATACTCTCAGAAGAGGCTGGGTCTGATGAAAAGTAAGCCAGCTGGTCTATTGTTACGATCTTTCCATTATGAGGAAACTTTATAACCCGAAAGACCGATGAAACGACCGCTGTCATAGCGTAAGACCAACTTCGACCCAAGAGAAGGTTATAATCTAGAGGGGCATCAACCATCTCCACATCTAGACTAACGATTTTTCCTTCAACCCCTATAGGCAAATCCTGTAGAATGCCAAAAGGATGAAACCCACTGCCATCAAAGGCCTTTAGAATCATCGGGGATTGATTTAGTGAAGGAGAACCAAGCGATCTCCAACACTGTATCGACATAATACACGTTGAGGTTCCCTCATCAATTACAGTCCGATGAATGGGCCTGTTTTTGACTATCACTGGTATCTGGAAAGCCATTTGATGAGGCAAACGCGGTGTACTATTTTCTAGATCGAAAATTATTAGGTTCGGGTCCTGAACATCAACAACTCCTATAGCCGACAAAAGTAATTTACGTTTTGCTAGACATGATTGCAGCACTTCCAAAGCCGACATTTCTGAGGGTGAAACAGCTAAATCCTCAACAATGTTATAATTCTGAGCCGCTCTTGCATGTGGATTGAAAGCTGACTTTCGAAGTATACCCTTGGTGGGCGGTTTGATTACTAAGTCTGGATTAGGTTTCTCGATTTGTAGTGGATCAGAACCGGGAGCTGAGGTTGATGGATTAGAATCAGAAGATTCTGCTTCTTTACCATCAACAGGACTTTTACTACCATAATCTTGCGATCGTGTCGCAATACTAACATGGGACATCATCAGTATGGGTTCTTCATTGGCATTCGAGGATGAACCTATCATCTTACTGTCTTGAGCCGGAAAAGGATCCTTCAAAACAACAGGAGTTTGGGAACCCTTGACAATCTTCGCAACCTCTGCACGATGAGGGCAGTCTCTTGTAAAGTGTTCATCGTCACAAATGAGACAAGGATGACGAGGTTTGCGCTTTTCATCATTGGATTCCGCCTTTTCAAGTTTCTCCTTTGAACTTTTGTCCGTTTTATTCTTCTTCTTTCCTTTCTTCTTCCCACCGGATTTTGATTTGGCTGTAGATGACTCTACAACGTGAATATCGGCGGAAATCTCTGCAGAAGAATCTCTTGTTGGGGAATCAGGCAAGGTTATGATAGGGGAAGAATTCTTGGAAGACTTCTTCTTACTTTTAGTGTTAACCGTGCCAATCATACCATCGGCGGCATGAGATCCCGAAGAAGCTGCAGTGATTTGATTTTGCTTGGGAAGATCAGGGATTTTTTCGTGTAACGTACCTGACTGAGTATAGACCAAGTCAAGGTACTGTGCTTGAGCAATTACTTGCTCCTCAATAACAACTCCTGCTTTAGCAACATCTTCAGTGATCTTTGGCAACAAGGATTTCACAAACCACTCGGCCAAGATCTGATCCGGAATAAATACCTTCACTAAACGCCGTCGACGTCTCCACTCATGAATATGATCTGAAATGTAAGTGGATTTCAATTGTTTTAGCGAAGTTAAAAATTCTGTGCCATTGTCATATCAGACTCGCAACTGAAAATGAGTTAAAAACGAGGTAGCTAACTGACTAAAATTATAAAAAGTGCCTCGCAGTAACTCAATGTACCACTTGGTCGCAAGACCAATTAGAGTGCGCTGGAAAAGTCTAAGACGGATTGAATCATCTATAATGGAGTTAGACGCACACCAGAGGTGGTAAGTCATCACATGATTCGACGGATCCTCTCCTGATTTACCTTCGAACTTGGGAATGTCACTGGGCAACTTATTCGGCATTGGCGGCCAAAACGGAAGATAATTAATGGGATCGTTCGTTAGGTGTGATAAGTCAGGTAAGTCCAAAGTTGCGATAAACGGTATCTGCCGATTAGGATCCCTAAAACTCTGGGTCATAAGACCAGCCCCAGGAGGAGGATATCTAGGATAAATAGGAATAGGAATTGCGTTCGGGATATTGTATCCTCCTGGAAAACCAGGGTTAATCAGACCGTACTGGGGTTGTTGAGGTTGCTGATAAGTGTACCCAGGGTACGGTTGATACTGATAGGCTGGCTGCTGCATAGCAGGACTGAATTGGTACTGTCCCTGGTACGGTTGATAAGTAAATTGTGGTTGACTTGTGACAACCGTACTTGAACCAGGTTGTCCTACAGGCATCTGAACCGAAGTTTGAAATGTAGATCCAGACGGTGATAAAGATGTATGAGGACTAGATACAGGAACAATAGAAACTGGAGCTGTCGATACTCCAGAAGTAGGTGGGGTAGATTGAACAGATGTTGCGGCAGTTGTTGCAGTCGTTTGAGGCGGAGTACGAGGTGTACTAGGCCCAGGATGAGAAACTACCGAAGGTACAGAAGTTTGAATGTTAGACTGGATTGGTTGCTGGGGTGAACCAGAAACTAAGGGTTGTCCAGTTTGAGATGACAACTGTACATTTGGCTGCAACACCTGTTGAGTTTGCGATGGATCCCACACTATATTCATTCCGGGGTACTGACCCATAACTGGTTGAGAATACTGAGGACCATAATCGGGTTGAGGGTAGGATTGATAATTGAAAGGTACAGTTCCCGTTCCTTGAACATACGTTTGACCGGAGGGTGGTTGGAAACCTTGGTTCGAGTATTGACCTTGGGGTTGATACCCTTGAGGCACATACTGATACTGGGGTTGACCTTGAGGTATAAATTGATACTGGGGTTGACCTTGCGGTACATATTAAGTCTGGGGTTGACCTTGAGGAACGTACTGTCCCGTAGGTATGTACTGTCCTTGAGGTTGCCCCCCAGATACAAATTGTGTACCCTGAGGTTGCCCCCCAGGCGAGAATTGAGGCTGCCCCCCAGGCGGTAACTGGCCACCTTGAGGTTGAGGATTGGGAATAGAACCTGACATCATAAGAATGTCTTCTACACTCAATGGCTTAGTACCATTGCTTCCAGTTAATAACCCTTGCTCAATGGGTTGAGGAGATGCTCCCGAAAAAGTACCAGAAAGGGACTGATACCCGAAGGGAACAGAAGGACCGCCGTACAAAAAGGATTCGGGCGATTGAGTAAACATGGATGACTGTCCTAACATATTTACGGGAGTATAAAAACCTCTAGGTGTTGTGTGATAAGGAGCACGAGGTGGTGAAAAACTTAACCCTGAGTTTTCTAAAAAATTAGTCAAAGAAAGATACCAAGAAATGCTCCTAGGTGGACTGTAAAAAATTGATTCACGCTACCTTAGCTCAATAACAGGTTGATTTTAAGGGATCGGGATGCCTACTTCTTCTTCCGGAGCAAGTTCTTCAATAGCAATAAGTCCAGAAGGAAGATCTTGGGTGATTACTCTTTCTACCCTAGGTGAACCAGGACCACTAGAAGTTGGAGAAACAAACCCCGATGTCGGAGTAGCAGCAAATTCACTTTCAGGCTCAGATATTTCAGGTTCCTCACCTATATCACTAGTAGATGAAAAGCTACCAGTAACTTCAGAAACAGACACTGACTGTGGATTATAATCTGCCACTAACGGTTGAAAATCAGGATGTACAATCAAAGAAGATTCTCCTTCCTCAGGTGACCCAACTCTACTGTCTCTAGGAGTTACGAGGACTTTCAAGCCTTCAAGTTGGCTCGGTACTTCCTCAGGAGGTTGGCCCCGAAGTCTACGGGACTTCCTCAGTAACTCAGCCACGTTTACAAACTCAGGAGACTGGCCCCGAAGTCTACGGGACTGCCTTGGTAATTCAGCCACAGTTGAAAACTTTTAACTACTTCACAAGCAAACAAAGTAAAATATCAATGAAAAGCACCTAAAGTCTCTAAAGAACCAAACAAATTTGAATCACACGCTTAAAGAATCTAGGAGATCAAACACACACAAACAATAACTTTCCGTACTGAAAACACTAGTTGGTGATGAAATCCAACGTCGCAGAGTTCAATACAGAAATGGCGGTTGGAAGAGTTACCCCGGCAACCTGCTTAATGAATAGACTGGCACAAGTTCCTCCACTTATCCGTCTCGAGTGAAGAGAACCCCCCAGAAAATCCAAGTGAGTCTAGCTGATGTCTGCTCCAGGTACAGTGGGATCTTCCCACCACTGTCACCTCAGGAAGAGTCCTAAAGAATATGGCCACTAAGGTTACCAACTGAAACAAATATACTTGGGGAAACAGTCTACGATCCGATACGCACGCAAGGGTAGAGTAGCAAGCTTAATCCCCTTGAAGGCTCCTTGACATAATCCAAGGTTTACCAACAAGTGACCCTAGGCTCCTTGACAATGGTTAATCCGAGGTTTACCGTTTTTAAAACGTGAATATCTGGCGTCGTTCCCAATGAGGAAGGATTGATTCCCACACTGGTTCAGACACGATCTTGTGCTTCTCCTTTAAGAGGAGCTTTCCAGAGCATAAATGCAACAATTGGATTTCTTACCTACTACAAGATACAACTACTTGTTTATTTTTACTGTCTTGGAGAGTTAATTACTCTCCTACTCCAAGACACTAGCCTAAGCTAAGTTGGTGTATCAGAGCCCTAGAAATAAAAATGTTACTAGATGAATTTTACTTTAAGCTTTATTTTTTATTGGTTTTTGTTTAAGTCAAAAGGTGCAGAGATGAAACTCGTGGTATGAAGACTCGACTCAAAATCACTAAAAATGCACCTAAGATGATCTAAACAATCTTTTTCTCTTCAATGAAATTCTAAACTAAGAAAGAGTTTTAGAATGCAAATACTTTGTAAACACAAATCTTTCTCAATCAAACAAATTAAAAGAAGAGCTTTTGTCCTTTTCCAATGCACTCAAAACGAGACAACTAGTTATTTCACAAAAATTTCCCTTTTTGTTTCAAAGCACTCAACCATTACAAAAAACAAACTTTTTCCAAAAGAGATTTTTTATAAAACACTCAAAACTATGGAAATGACTAACTTTGAGATCTATAAATTATAAAAACCTATTTGAAGTCAAAGCCTATTAGATATCTTTTTTAAGGATGTTTTACTTAGCTAGATGTAAGCTAAGGACCAATTTATGCAGAATCACAAATCAGTCAAGAACAACCAATTTTGTTTTCTTTTTGAAAATGAAAATCCAAACTTTCAAACACAAGCTTTTTGAAGTTTTGTAAAGAGAAAACTCAAAGCGGATTCCTCAACAAGGGGAGATTTCATAAATGGTCAGACTCTTAAGAAGGCTGGTAGACACTAAGGTGATCTGAAGTCCCTACAGCTTCTAAGCTCAGAGCCACTACACAACCAAAATGAAAAACAAGCCCAACAAGCAAAACTCCTAGGAATTTCACCTAAAACCCTAACACTAACGAAATCAATCTAAGGAAAGCCTCTGACAAGTTATATGCAGGTCTGGGCAGTGGATAACAATTTATAAACAAAAACTAAGCTGACTAACATAGGAAATCTTAGGTTTTTCAAAATTTTGACAGGGTCCACAGGCCCACAGTTGACACAGGTGCGGTCCCACTCTGTGCTAAAAGCCAAGCTGCAGGTAGGTACACACTGTGTCAAATGGCTAGGGTGCGGTCCTCTCCCAAAGCTATGAAAAACAAAAAATAACCCTGGATCTACAAACTCTACCCAATTTTACACACAACAAGCCAAAAATAGAAACAAAAACCCAGTTTCTTAGGTCAAAGTAAAAACAAGGAAAACAATCAATTCCCCAGTATGGTCGCCATTTTGTCACACGGAATAAGTCGATCTTGCGGACAAGATAGACCTTCCTAGAATCTAAACAAGGCCTAATGACAAGCAAACCAACTAGACACTATCTTTCTCTAAATATGATTTGATAAACAATGACAAACAAGTGTTTTTAGGGCCTACCTTAGGTCCAACGCAAGCTTGTGGATGCCCTCGCTCTTTCGATCCAAATGAGCTCCTTTGTCGCGAATCTGCAAACACAAACAAGGCAAACAAATTAAATAGCACCTGAAAAGCCAATTGCATAAAACATATTTAACATGAAAGTCAAGGATTCCATGAAACAAATAACATGATATACTTGTTGAGAAAAATGAGTTTGATTGTATTAATTCAAAAGAAGAAAAACTTTACAACCTGTGCCTTGACGCTGTACAAGCTCCTCCCAGGGTCCAGCAAGAAGTCTCCTCTACTTTGACAAGTTTCACTCACTCCCCAATGAAGCCAAAAAGGTATGTGATCTCTCCTCTTAAGCTCAACTAGTAAGTCTTGATTTCACCATCATTTACCCTCAAAAATGTTCAGCTTCTAACCTCCTTAGCAACTAGCCCAATGCTGTATTTATAGTGCAATGGAGGGAGGTTACTAGGTCCTCCTTCAAAGGGATAAAGCCCTCCTTCAAAGGGATAGCTCCTCTCATCAAGGGATTAGCTCCTTCTCTTTTGGGATGCATGAACCACCTCAGAGCGAACAATCCACGTCAAAATTCCTTCTAGAAACCTCTAGAATTAACCCAAAGTGAGTTTTTTAAGATAAAACTTGCGCCTTTTGACTTTCACAGGGGTCCGCACCTACACCGTTAGGGACAGAGCAGGCAGGTCCGCAGTTTTTGTACACAGAAGGTGCGGGACCGCAAGTGACAGTGAGAGAAAGTGCGGAACCAGAGTTACATTGATTTTTAATGTCTTTCTCTCATTTCCAAAGCTTGACTTGAAGAGCTGAGGTCTGAGACTTGCTTAAGAGGACAATACAAGTGATGATAGACCCATACTGACTGCAAATAATCACGGTGACGATATTTTTGTGTAACAGATGTTTTTCTAGTTATTTATTTAGATGATCTCACAATTTTTTCTAAATCTGATGAAGATCACTTACATCATCTAAGAATTGTCTTTCAGAGATGCAGAAAATTTGGTATATCACTAAATCCAAAAAAGATCTTATTTTCCATGGAATAATGTAAGCTACTGGGGCATATTATTTCCAAGGATGGCATTCTCATTGACCCTGCAAGAGTTGAAGCCATTCAACAATTAGATTTCCCGTGGGAACAAAAAAGAAATTTAGTCATTTAATGGGAAAATAAACTTTTTGAGGAGATTCATTCCCAACCTCGCTAAACATGTGAGAGAAATGACAGACATGTTGAAAAAGGACAGTGAGGTAATATGGTCCGTATATGCCAAGAAGTCTTTCAATGCGGTCAAATTTTCATTATCTATTGCTCCTACTTTAATCAGTCCTGATTATACTTCAAATTTCATCATATTTCCATTTGCATCTAAGCATACCTTAACAATTGTCCTAATGCAAAAGAAAAATAAAAAAAATGAACAACCTATACCATTTTTCAGTCGGACAATAATGGATTCAATGCTGAAATATGATATAATTGAGAGGCAGGCTTTGGCTTTGGTGAAAGCGCTCAAATATTTCCGAGTATACATTCTGCATTCTCACACCATACCTTATGTTCCAACAACAAAAATAAAAGAAGTTCTTATGCAGACAGATCCAGAGGTTAGGTGGGGAAAATGGATCGCAACAATGTTAGAATATGATTTGGAGGTAAATCCCACAAATCTTATCAAGGGACAAGGTTTGGCCAAGCTCATGGCTGAATCTAATTTGCATGCGTTAGATATCAATTTGATTGCTACTCTTTTTGAAGAAGAAGTAGAAGATTCACAGGTACAAGCATTCGACATGTTCACTTCATTTCCATGGTACTCTGACATAGTTTATGTATTGCAACATTTAAATCCTCCATCGAAAGTGCCCGAAGGTAAAAGTAGATCCTTAAAGTTGAAAGCTTAAAAATATTGTATTCTTGATGGTGTTTTGTTTTGGAAGGATCCAGGTGGTTGGTTGCTAAACTCTCTAGTCGGAATTGAAGCAAAGGATGTAATGAGGGATTTCCACAAAGGATATTGTGGTGGCCACCTTTTCTGGAAAACTATGACAAACAAAATTTTGGGACCCGAATTTTATTGGCCTACTCTTTTTTCTGATGTATATAAAACAGTGATGAGCTATCATGAATGTCATATTTTTTAGAGAAAAAGAAAACTTTTACCATTACCATTGCAGCTTGTTTCAATCACGGCTCCTTTCCAGCAATGGAGTCTTGATTTCATCGGGGAAATCCATTCTTCATCGTCTGTACAACATAAATGGATCCTAACAACCACAGATTATTTTACAAAATGGATTGAATCAACCGCAACCAGGAAAGCTACTTATTCTGTTATCATTCAGTTTATTGAATCTAATATCTTGTCTAGATTTGGCTGCCCACAGAAGATAATCATCGATAATGCTGTTGCTTTCAAGTCCAAGAATATGGTGGAATTTTGTGAGAAGTATCATATTGTATTGGGGCATTCTACTGCTTATCACCCACAAGGGAATGGTATTTCTTGCTGAATCTTGCAATAAATATCTGATCAACATCATCAAGAAAGTTTTGGAGGTCAACCAAAAAAAATGGTATAAAAAGCTATTAATGCTTTATGGGCAGATAAATTTAGTAACAAGAAATCCATAGGCATGTCTCTGTTATGAAACCAACTCAAGAGAAGATAGAAAAGATAGATCAATGCCTTAGAATTCAGCCTCTTCGAGGGGGCAACCTCCTTTACATTACATAAATGAACAATTCTTAGATGATACAAATGAAAAGACCTCCTTTCTATATATAGGAGTCTAAGGGGTCATAACATAATCAGAGCCGACATAACAATAATAATGTAAGGGCACAATAATAACAATAGTGGGCTTCTTTGGGGCACAATAGTAACAATATGGGCACTACATGGGTACATCAATATAATAAGTGGGTTATACTAATAACAATAAGGGGTTACACTAGTAGTATAGGGGCCTAACATGCCCCTCTCCTTGAAAAAGCATTGTCCTCAACGCTTGAGTAGTTCTTGATGCTTCTGTATAAAATTATTGTCCTCCCATGTGGAATATTCAGTGGGTAAGTTCTTCCACTTGATGAGATACTCTGAAATTGATCGATTTCGTAGCTTTCAGGTTCTTGTTTCTGTGACTACTCCAGGTTCCAATATGATTTTTCCTTCCTCTTCAATTTCTGGCAATATTGTTTGAATTGGGATCTTTTGCAACTTTTAAATAAGTGGCCATACTTCTTCGTCCTTCTTCCATTCATCCCTTGCTTCGTTTATCCAATCTAGTTGGATAATATAAATAGCACAAAACAATGCTTCCACATCCTCATCCTTGAAGAGTCTTCCCATTCGGTAAGGTCGCCATTTTTTAAGTGCATGTAGTATTGCCAACATTTCCTTCTCATAAATAGCTTGCTTGAGATGTAGCAGTAAAAATACCCAATCACCTGCATCAAAACATTTTTCACTGCGATGTTGATCTACCCGTTGTTTCGTTTGATTTTGCACCGAAGTGGCGTTATCCTTTAAAAATTGGAGAACTTGTTGTTGATGCTCGATGTGATCTTTCACTGCTTGAACCTTTTTCTTCTTGATATGTCCTTCTATATCTAGAGTTTGAGGAGTGGTAATTTCTTCCAATCCTTTACAAGATATGGTCGGATTCATTTCTTGATGCTCGATGTGATCTTTCACTTCTTGAACATTTTTCTTCTTTATATGTCCTTCTATCTTGATAGTTTGAGGAGTGGTAATTTAGAACAATGAATTACAAGATATGGTTGGATTCATTTCTTCTTTCTCAATGTGATCTTTCACTTCTTGCACCTTTTTCTTCTTGATATGTCCTTCTATCTTGAGAGTTTGAGGAGTGGTAATTCTTGCCAATGCTTTACAAGATATGGTCTGATTCATTTCTTCTTTCTCTGGGGTGGGGTCTTCGCGTATATCTTCTTCTTTTGATGTTTCTTGATCCTTTTCTTCCTCTTCTTCATATTCTATGTAAAATAATTTCTTCTCAGCACACTTATGACCTTTAGTGCATTTGCTATCACAATTGTAACAAAGCCCTTTTTCTCTTTTTTCTTCCAATTGTTGTGGTGTAACCCTTGTAGGTTGTGGAAGGCTAGGAGAAACAACACTTCCATCTTTATAGTTGTGAGGGGTACGCTTCTTGGTTTCCATAATTTTGCTTTCCACTATGTCACAAAGCCCTTTTACTCTTTCCAATTGTTGTGGTGTTGCTCTAAAGAAGGTGTTGCTCTTTGTATCCTCATAATGTGCTAGCATTTCCTCCGTGAAAATTGACCACGTAACAAGTTGTTTATGAGAACAAAGCCCTTTGTACCATAAAAATTGATCTGGTTATAAATATGAAGATGCAATACATACCTTTTGTAATATTTGTACACCATGTAGATCAAAATATTGCTCCATTTGAAGTATCCAATTTATCGGATCCTTGCCATCAAACTTCCTCATCTTGCTTTTTCTTGATTTTAGGAGCTCAACCTTGAAACGACTGTAACTCTGTACTTTCGGATCTTTAAGTTCTGAAATTGTGAGCTATAGTAGCCCTCTGTGTCCTCTTTCCAATGCCACCAGTCTGATCCAAATTGGATTCTCTAACAAAGAGTTATGCACAATCTCCCAAGATGACCTGATTATAGACCTTTCCAGAAGAGAGAAATTGTATGAAGTGCCACGTGTCACTGTTTCGACCTTTGGATCTGAAAAATGCATACAAGAAACTACAATCCGTCCTCTTTCCGTACCTTCTTATGAAATTTCAATTCGATCCCCAGAGAGAAAGTTATGACGATTTTCCCCAGGTCACCTGTTTGGAATGTAATTCAGGAGTCTGCAAAAAGACCAACTTCCCCAGATGATATCTCCGCAAATATAGCACGAAAAGCTCTGAAATTCAGAACCGAGGTTCAACGCGATTTCTTCTCAAATGGGTTTTTTTTGCAACTTCTGAAACGTCGCAGAAAAAAAGTTATAGCGAAAACGCCACGATGACTTGTTTGGAGCAGCGAAACCCTAGAATCCAAAGCTCTGATACCAAATGTTATGAAACCAGCCTAAGAGAAGATAGAAAAGATAGATCAACGCCTTAGAATTCAGCCTCTTCGAGGGGGAAACCTCCTTTACATTACATAAATGAACAATTCTTGGATGATACAAATGAAAAGACCTCCTTTCTATATATAGGAGTCTAAGGGGTCATAACATAATTAGAGCTGACATAACAATAATAATGTAAGGGCACAATAATAACAATAGTGGGCTTCTATGGGGCACAATAGTAACAATATGGGCACTACATGGGTACATCAATATAATAAGTGGGTTATACTAATAACAATAAGGGGTTACACTAGTAGTATAGGGGCCTAACATTCTCCTTTTGAGTTGGTGTATGGGATTTATAGTGTTTTTCCCTCATCCCTTGTTGTCCCAGTCATGAAAATTTTGCAGGAATTGGACAACGAAAAAAATGATATGCAACGAAGAATAAGTCAGATGATCCATTTGCAGCAAACTAGGAAGAAGTTTTTCAAAATACGTCTAAACTTCAGGAAATAATAAAAAATATTTATGATCGCAAGACAAAAGAAGACAATCTCAACCTAGGTGATGTGGTTCTTCGTTGGGATGCAAGAAATGAAGAAAAGGGAAAACACGACAAGTTTGAAAATTTGTGGAAAGGACCATACAAAATCTCAGCTTTCGAAGGAAAGAATGCTTATCTGTTGGAGGAAATGAATGGGCAAGATTATTCGGGAGGAGCGATAAATGGTAGGCTTCTCAAGCACTACTATACCTAAACCAATTTCTGCAAATTCTCATTACCATTGTATATACCAGTTTACTTTTCATGTCCAAGTGTGAAGTGGCTATCATAGAAGTTTGAAGCCCGAGGAGAATGCCATAATGTTTCTTTGATTAACTGATGGTTTTATTTTTCCAGATAGTCAGTCAGTTTTTAGTTTGAGTTTGGTCTTATGCATTTTGACTCCATTGCCCAATAAATAAGGCTACCTGGTCTACGGTGTTCTTGACACCTCAAAGGATTTTCCATCCCCAACTAGAGCCAATGTTAGTGCTTGTTAGTCATGTCAGTCACTAGGCGATCAAATGTGCTCTTACAAAGTTTTTTATTAGGGTTTCAGGTCAAATTTTTATGGTTTCAAATAGCTTTTCAATAAAAATTTGGTCACCGGTTAGGAAGTCTAGTCTTTACTACTCCTTTCAGTTCCATGGTCAAATAATACCATCTTGGTCAAGTCAAATCACTGTTAGAAGAGTCCCATAGTCATTATGGTCATAATTCATCTAATAAGCCCATGCTAGGTCACCACTAGGTCATAAGGTTAATTTATGAAAACTGGTCATTTCACCATTGAAATCCATTTTATAAAGGAGTAGTAAAGGTTAAGTTGGAAATTAAAGTTTTAAATCATGTTTTTATTTCATTTTTAATGAAATACTTTCATAAAGTCATGAAGATGCAAAATGTCAAAGTCAAGTTATGAAAAGTCATAGTGGGTCCACTACCACTTGTAAGTGAAAAATCGATTGCCACAAGTTATAAAAGAGTCTCACTCACTCTCCATTTGCTCATTCCATTTTCCAAGACACCACTCCACCCAATTAGGCTGAATTTTTCAGATAGAGGTCAACTTTTGCATGCCAAAGACAAGTTTCCTTTTTGTGCTGCGCAAATCCTCAGGTTGTGCTACGCAAATCCTAGCAACTGCTATGTTTTTCATCTAAAGGCTGCAAGCTTCTTTGCAGTGATTTATTCCACCACATTCAAGTTGTGTTGTATTAAATATAGGTTGGTTTCCTATCATGAAACTCAAGTAATCCCTTAATTCTCTTGATTGTGTTGCTATGCTTCATTTCCCTCTCCTAGGGTTTTGTAAACATTTTTCAAGATTTCATGATTTCCATGGTCAATTGTTATTAAAACTTGTATCTGATGTTCATACACCTTCTCCTATCATAATCACACCTTCCCAAACACCCTCTATCAAAATCCTCCTCAAATTCCATAATTTTCACATAAACCCTAGCCAGAGCACACTTTCCTAACCTTGGACTGTGTTTTTCTTCTTTGAAACCCTTCCCCTCACCCAAATTTGAAAAATTCACCTTCATTAGATCCCTAACATACCTCACTATACCCCCAATTTTTCCCAGAATTTTTCTAGTCCCCTGTCCCTTTCATTTCCCTAATTTCCTCAAGTTCCCAAAATCCCCTGTTTTCCTACAAGTGAAACCTTATTTTCTCTCCTATAGAGCTAGGTGTTATCATGGAATATGAAACCTATGAACAAAAGAGACATAGATGAGGGCATGTCATCAAATATGAACCTACCTCAACTCAAGAGATCTTTCCATCTCCTTTCATCAGAAAATCATTTGAAGATGTAGGTTGTCTTACCTTTTGCTAGAGAATTGAGCAACTAAAGTTTCATGATCAACTGACCAGTGCTTTTTCCACCAAATTAAGAAGGGATAAAGTGACTATAGCAGGAGTTGAGTTCACTACTTCAAGGAAAATCAACTCCATAGCCACAAGGATTCCAAACACTAGAGAAATTTGGTTCAAGAAAAGAGACATTGACCTTCAAAATTATAAGATGTACCTAAAAGCATTGTACAAGAGAGCTCCAAAACATGTTTTTCCATTCAAACATTTTCTAGAAAGATATTCCCCTCTCATGAAATTGATCATGAAGTATTTTGTGTGTGAGGACGGGTATTCAAGGCTGTATCGATACCAAATGAGGATTTTGATGCATTTCACCGATGTTCAACCACTCAACTTGTCTTACTATCTGTACAAAAGCCTAACAAAAAGGACAAAGAAGGTACAAAAGATGGGAGAAAATCATCACACTAGTCTATTTCATCATGGCTTGGTGAAAGTTCTTGTTTGTCATCAATTAGCACAAGTAAATTTTTCTTGGGATG
Source organism: Pinus tabuliformis (assembly GCA_031772625.1). Taxonomy (NCBI): domain Eukaryota; kingdom Viridiplantae; phylum Streptophyta; class Pinopsida; order Pinales; family Pinaceae; genus Pinus; species Pinus tabuliformis. The sequence goes on along the minus strand of CM062816.1, from coordinate 1,962,478,445 downwards.
GATTTTCAAATTCAGCTTTTCCTCCATCTTCTCCAGCTATATCTAGTGAGGTATCAACACCTCCAAACTCACCAGTACAACAAGAGGTTGCTTCTTCAAGTATACCTACCAAAATTTGTCTTGGGATGGATTTTCAAATTCAGCTTTTCCTCCATCTTCTCCAGCTATATCTAGTGAGGTATCAACACCTCCCAACTCACCAGTACAACAAGAGGTTGCTTCTTCAAGTAGACCTACCAAGAATAATTATATGGCAAGAGTGACTAAGACTTACTCCAAAGGTGAAAGGGTTGTGTTTGTTCCAAATATTGTTGAAAGGGCCAAGCCTACAACGGGTGAACAAAGAGCATCCACACAACATGAAAGAGGATGTAAAGGGAAAAGTAGTGGTTCAGTTGGATGTTTCAGAAGGCAAAGGAAAGAAAAGCACATCAGGGATACCAAGAACAAGAGCCTTCAAGAGAGCCCTTGAGCTACAAAAAGAAATTTCTCCACCCAAAAGTCAAATCACTATAGATGACTTAATCACTAGAGAAATCAATGCAGACAAAGTATATTGGCTTGAAAAGGTTAATGGCCATCTAGAGAATCTTCTCAAGAAGGCAGGTAGAGACAATAAATTGCAAAGGCATATGGCTATGCATTACTACACAAGAAACAAGGTATCCCAAGTCAGAATTAAACATTTGAAGAAAAAGCTCAAGGAAACCCTAACAAGCCAAAAGGAAAAAGAAAAGCTTGATCTACTTGCTGAGGCCTCTCTATTGGCATGAAATATCATATGATGGCTTCACTTGGAAATTTTGAGAACTTTTTGTCATTTTGAAAATTTTGATGGTTTTTAGCTAGTTTTAAAACACATAGGCAACTATATGCGTAGCGCCTAGGCGCTTTGCTTTTTCCTCAGCCATCCAAATGCCAAAAAATTTATATGCTTGGATAGATAATCACTTCTACATGTTAGCTATCCACTTTTTCGAGTTTGTCAGTAGACATATTGGGAGAAAATGCTCAAAAACAGGTCAAAAAATCACTTTCTGCCACTATTTTGAAGCAGGGGCCTCGCATATAGGAGTAGTCTTGGGAAAATCAGTTTTTCTCCTTGTTAGAGTGTCCAAATCACCTGCTTGAATAGTCAAATGAGAACTAGACACTCATAGCTTTATAATGAGCTATCAAGTTCTGAATTTTGAGCATGGGAAGGCCTTCAAAATCCTCATGCAAGATGGTGCTACGCAAATGCCTGAATGAACTGTGCATATCCCTAATGGCGCTGCACATATCCTTGTAACAGTTTTGTCTCAACATGCCTTCAAAAGATATTTACTTGATGATGTAATTCCAGTAGTTCGATGTCTTGATGATGTAATCATGAATAAATTAGCATAATAGGATGTTTTTATGTTTAATTAGGACTCATTAATGAAGAGAAACTCAAATCAAAGTCTAAGAGAAGAGTTTGTTTTCAACCTTCTCACTCTCACTAGTTGGTTAAGATATTCTTGGAAACTATTCCACCACTCATGGATTCGACCCCTGAAGATGGGGAAACTATTTATCTTAGTCTATATGTATTGTTTTCTTAGTCAAAGAGAAGGGTTGGAAATTTCAGGAGAGAACTCTTGTAACTTGTGCTTCAACATTTTCAGGAAATCAAAAGAACAGTTGCAACTATTATCTAGGAATTCATGTGCAGTGAGTTTGTGATGTTTTTTTTTCTCTGTCATAGTTTCATATGAAAGATATTCATCTTCTCTTTCCATTCATCAGTTTCTTTAGTGGTTTTTCCTAAGTTTATAAGCATAATTCTTTTCAATAAGCTCTGTTTTGATGGAAAAATCTATTACGTGTTATTTTTTTTCTTGCTTAATGAATTCATTATACATATGCTCATTAAGGCCTATTATTTCTTCTTAACACTACACTACACTGAAAAACCTTAAGTCATCACAAAACTATTGCTACCTTTCTCCTTTATATCTTTGCTACTATTACCCTTTTGATCCTTTGACCTAGTTACCTGGTTTTCATCCCTTGTTCAGCATCAAAACCTACCTAAGCCTAGCATATCTAGCCTAAAATCCTTTTATATTCTAGTCAATTCTTTGGCTTTGATCTCATAGAGAGAGCCTTCTCTGGTTTGGTAGGGCTAGCTACTGAACTGAAAGTTGGTCTATGGTTATCTTCGTCGATTCTCTCAGCTTGGGACATTGTGGGGTATAACAGAACCTTCATTTGGATCCTTCCTTCTCAAGCCACTAAAGGTATCATTTCCAATAGTAGTAATATGGATGTGAGATAGTGATGCTCAACACCACAAAAAGGAAACCATGGTTTCATGGAGACAGGGGAATGCTTAAAAACATAAGAATAATATACCTAATATGGGAAAAAATTTCTCAGAGTACGAATTCCAAATATAATGATGCTCATAAGGGCGACTCAAGGTGTGTATTTATACCTCAATAAATTGGTTGAGTTGGTTATGTTATGGGCTCCTAGAGGTGGGATTAAGGTCTAACCTATAAACTCCACCCAAAAAATAGCCTAATTATATATGTTTCCAATTTTTAATAAGTTGTATGCGGGAAGCTTAAGGAGGAACCACATACAGATGTGCTTTTACTTTGGGCAGGTCGTGTATGGAATTTAAAAAATGTTATTTTAAGATAATGTTAGGTTTTCATAGGGAAAGGAATACTTCCCTGGCCAATACATACATTTGATGATAAATGAGGCAAAATATGCTATAACACTTTTGAAGACTAGTGAACATGCAAGCAAAGAAAGTAATGTAGTAGACCAAGAGTTGTGATGGAAAATTTTCCTATCAATGCTTCATTAAATTTTGGAATCATAAATGAATAAATCCTTGTGAGGATCAAATCATCCACATACAGAACTAGAATCAATAAATCAGATCGTTACTTTGAGTCTAAATTGTAGGATCCAAATGACAATGGTTGAACCTAGAGGTAAGAAGAAAACTATACATATTCTCATCCAAGATGTAGGAGATTTTTTGAGACCAGACAAGGAAATCCAAAGCTTGCAAACAACTGAAGGATATTTCACATGTAAATATCCTCATATAGATTTCCATGTAGAAAGGAACTCTGTACATCTATATGGTAAATTGGCTAGCCTCGAAAGTTAGAGAAAACATAAGACATATAGAATCCATCTTGGAAACATTGAAAAAAGTTTCATTATAGTTAATTCCTTCAACCTGTGAAAATTACTTGGCCAAAAGATGTGCTTTATGTTTGTCAATAGAGCCATTTGTAGCATATTTGGTTCTATAGAACTACTTGCACTAGAAAAACTTACATCCCTTTGGAAGAGGAACCAGATCCCAAGTATAACTCTTCATCAGAGAAGAATACTTATTGTGATGATAACTTCTCACTTAGGTATTCCAAAAACATTGAAAATTTTTTGCAGATCTTCTGAAATGGAATTACCCAAAAGAGAGATTTAATTTGACTATGGTTGATTTGAGGCTATACAACTAAAATCAATTACATCATACCCATATCTATTAGGGTGCTTTCTCTTGCAAAGGTTCCTCCTCGAGGATTCATCTAGAAGATATTGATCTTGATCTAATTGCTCTTGTTTTGATGGTGTTATTGGTAGATTTTTTTTTGGATGATCACATTCAATAGAAACTTCTTCTTCTTCTAGATCTACAAAAGAATGACAATGATTAGAATCATTATCAACGTTTAAAGATGAGGAAGGAGGGAAAGAGGATCCTGGATTTTATTGTCATCAAAATGAACATTTCTTTGGAACAAAACTTCCTTAGAGTTAGGATCAAAAGGTTGATAAGCCTTCATGTCCTCACAGTAACCAAAGAATATTAGTTAATAACTCGTTTTTTCCACGGGTTTGCACTTTTTTTCTTGAATTAATTCCAAAGTAGGACTACAAAATACCATGAAAGAAGAGACATCAAGCTTCACATGTTTTTTGTTAGGTAAACTTGACTTGGGGAAAGGGTCAAAGTTGATTAGGTCAACAGTACTAGTTTTGGGACCATGGTTTTTTGGTTGCCTATGGTGATTTTCCCATGGATTGCATGTGATGGAGCCTATTGGCATCCAGTTCAAAAATTTTGAAGTTTTGTAATAAGCTACAAAATTTTTGCCTTAGTCATGTTTGGTCGCACCTTAATTGGCCATAAAAACTCCATTCCTATCATCTTGAAACCTTGTGTTTTTCTACCATGAATTAAAGGGGGAGGACCACAAATATTCTTGACACATGGTTGCATCAATTATATATATATATGACAATACCTTCTTGGTTTGAGAAGAGTGATAGCAGTTGAATCTAACTACATGTATATGGTTGAAATGAGAAGTGGTTGCGACATAACTATATATCTGGTTTTTTTTGAAATGGTCAAAACATTAGTATTACACTTGGTGAATGGTTCAAGGAAAAAATCATGTTATAAGAGGTTGACATATTTATTGCTTGTTTTCAAGGGGTTGTGTTTAAAGGTCTCAAATGTATAATTTGAAACACCATTATATGACTCAAAATTTGGCATAACCATACAAGTCATATTGTTGAACTCACATTCAGCACTATGGTATAGTTGTTTGGAATACATTTGATATAGTTATACAATATAATATTATGATGGTTTTTAAATTTTTTATTTGATGTTGTGTTATGCAACCAGCTCAGAAAATAGAAGAAGAGATATATCAATGACTTCAAAATTAGTTTCTTCAAGGGGAAAACCTCCTTTACATTACACAAATGAACAGTTCTTGGATGATTCAAATGACGAAACCTCCTTTCTATATATATGAGTCTAAGGGGTCAAAATATAATCAAAGCTGACATAACAATAGTAATGTAAGGGCACAACAATATCAATAGTGGGCTTCTATGGGGCACAATAATAAAAATATGGGGACTACATGGGCACAACAATAACAATAAGGGGGCTACACTGGAAATAACAATGAGGGAATACACTAGTATTATAGGGACCTAACATGCCCCTCTCCTTCAAAAAAGTGTTGTCCTCAACGCTTGAGTTCTTCTAGATGCTTATGTATAAAATTCTCATCCTCCCATGTGGAATCTTCAGCGGGTAAGTTCTTCCATTTGATGAGATACTCTAAAATTGATTGATTTCGTAGCTGTCAGGTTCTTGTTTCTATGACTACTTCAGGTTCCAATATGATTTTTCCTTCCTCTTCAAGTTTTGGCAATATTGTTTGAACTGAGAGCTTGTGACCTATAACCTTCTTTAAGCATGAAACATGGAAAACTGGGTGCCCTCGGGAAGATGCACGAAGCTCCAATTGTATGCCATAGTACCAATATTTTGTAACACCTTGTAAGGACCATAATATTTTGGTGACAATTTATTTTCCTTCTTAGCTTTCTTGAGGGACATTTGTTTTTATGGTTGTAGCCTTAAAAATGCCTAGTCATCTACATCAAAACTTCTTTCATTGTGATGTTGATCTGCCTACTGTTTCATTCTATTCTGCACCAAAGTGAGGTTATCCTTTAAGAGTTGGAGAACTTATTGTTGATGCTCGATGTGATCTTCCACTACTTGAACCTTAGAATTTTCTCTTAAAGATGATGTGATGGACGGTGGATGATATCCATAAAGTTCCATAAATGGGGTCATTTTTGTTGTAGTATGGAAGGAAGTGCTATACCACCATTCAGCCAGAGGTAACCACTTGACCCATTGTGTCTATTTATCAGATACAAAGAAAATAAGATATCCTTCCAAAAATTTGTTCACCATCTCAGTTTTCCCATCAGATTGAGGATGATAAGATGATCTATGAGCTAATTGAGTACCCATACAAGAAAACAATTCCGTCCAAAAAATTCTAGTGAAAATGGGATCTCTGTCGCTTACAATAATCTTTGGGTTTCCATGTAGATTTTGAATTGTTTCCATAAATGCAGTAGCAACTGTAATGGATTTAAATTGATGAGATAATGCACAAAATTGTGCATACTTGGTAAGTCTATCAACTACCACCATGATGACACTCTTTCCGTCAGACTTGGGTAAACCCGTGATAAAATCCATTGAAACCTCCTCCCAACGTTTACTTGGAATGGATAAATGTTGTAACAGATCCAGGGTATTAATTGTCTCAACTTTATTTTATTTGAAAACCAAACATTCCGCCACAAACTTTTGAATATCATATTTAAAGCCATCCCAAAAACATTCCTTCATAATCTTGTGGTAAATTTTTAAAAATCCCAAGTGCCCTCTTAAGGGAGAGGTGTGCAATTCCAGAAGAATCTTTTGTTTGAGTTGGGAATTATTACAAAGGTATAAGCAATACTTGTACCATAATGAATCATTTTTCCAGCTAAATGTATCAGATGTACTGTGATCTTGTTGCAACTTTTGAAGGAGTGCCAACACTTCTTTGTCATTCTTTCATTCATCCCTTGCTTTGGTTATCCAATCTGGTTGGATAATAGAAATGGCACAAAGAAATTCTTCCACATCCTCATCCTTTCTTCAGAGTGCATGACAACATTTTTCTTCCCTTTTTGGTAGATTATTTCATAGTGATAACCCAACATCTTTGTGACCCATTTTTGCTACTATTTTGAATATAATCTTTGTTCTAAAAAGTATTTGAGACTATCATGATCTGTTTTTAGCTTGAAATGTATTCCCATTAGGTAAGGTCACCATTTCTTAAGTGCATGTAGTATTGCTAACATTTCCTTCTCATAAATAGCTTTGTGTAAATACTTTCCTTTGATTGGACGACTTTCAAAAGAAATGGGTCATCCCTCTTGCATTAAAACAACACCATTTCCATTTCCTGAGGCATCACATTCCAATAAAGGTTTTTGTGAAGTATGGCATAGCTAAGACCAATGCTTGGCACATTGCCTCTTTAAGATGTTAAAAGGCCTTAGTTGCTTCTAGAGTCTAAGAAAATGCATCTTTCTTCTGTAATGTTGTTATAGGTGTTGCTATTCTCCCATAATTCTTAACAAACTTGCGAGAACACCCTGTCAACCCGAGAAATCCTCGCAGATGCTTTATGGATGTGGCGAATTTTCATTCTTTAACGGATTTAATTTTATTAGGGTCTACCTTAACACCCCTCATGAGATACAATATGACCCAGATATTCCACCTCTTATACTCCAAAGAAACATTTGTAGGTTTTGGAATATAATTGCTTCTCCTCCAATAGTTTGAGCACCCTGTCAACATGTTGAACATGATCCTTCCAAGACTTGCTATAGATTAGTATATCATCAAAAAACACTAACACAAATTTTCTAAGGAAGGATTTGAAAATGGAATTCATCAAACCTTGAATTGTATAAGGTGCATTGGTAAGGCCAAAATGCATGACCAAAAATTCATAACGACCTTCATGAGTTCTAAATATTGTTTTTAGAATGTCTTCAATCTTCATTCTGTTGGGTGTGGAGCCTAATTATCTTCTGTATTCAAAGGTATCACCGTGTTGGACCCCAGTTCGTAATGGGGCAGCAACGTCGCCCGTAAAATATTCGTTGCAGGGGGGGTCCGGGGGGGGTGGCTGCAACCTTTTGGGAGCCCCCCCTGTCGGGGGGTTTCAGGGGCAGTGCCCCCGAAGCTAAGAATAGATGTAAAATTTCCTTGTAAAAGTATAGTAATTTCTAGTCAATCTAGGCCGTTCATTAGGTGGAGATCTGACTGTAGAAGTTATGTTTAATTTAGGGTTTTTTTACCCTAGAAGGCAACCCCTCACTATATATGAGGAAATTGTATTGCGTCTATGCATATCTGTATTCTGAGTGAGGAAGAGAGAGGAGCTTGAGAGCGAAGAGGGAGTTACAACGGATCTGCTGTAGGTTGTATCTCTTCAGTTTGCTGGATAATATAATAAAAGAAGGACTGGTTGTTTCTCCGCGGATGTAGCCCAAACTGGGTGAACCACATATATCTGTGTCTCTCTTGTTTTATGCATTTTCTGTGTTTATATTTCTGCAATATTTTGTGTTCCATTGCTCTGTAATATATAATTTTCTAACACATTCTTATTTGATAAAATCCTGAATGAAAATCCAACTTCGTGAAGTAAATTGGTCCATATAATTCATACAATAATTCATCAATGAAAGGAATGGGAAATTTATCTTTAATAGTGAGCTTGTTGAGCTCCCTATTAGGGAAAATTTTAAGAACCACCCTAAATTTATATTTATAATAAATGGGCGAATCCTCATGATACATAGGAAAAATGGGAGGCGATTTTATCACTAATATAATATGTATATATATATTTTTAGGCGAATCTCTCACCAGATTATATCATCTTGTAAAGTCATGGCGAATCTTTCCCCGAATTATAAAATCTTGTAATATCTTGGAAAATCTTTCACTGAATAATAAAACATTGTGAAGTCTTGGCGAATGTTTTGTTAAAGTATGAAACCATATATGATAATAATAAAACATGTTCATTAAACTGTAATATACTAACATACATGTTTGGAAAAAAGAAACATAATTTTCACTTCCTACAATCAATGTTGCAAGTTTTAGTAGCCATGTTTGTCATGGTAGGAGAGATTAATGTTTTCTCTACCACTTTTGTCAAGCTACCACATTTTCCAAGCTATCAAATTTCTTTCTTATTCCATAGACTCCAACTGCGAGATAAAAACAAAAAAAACACATCAAGTTTGTTTACACCAACACGCCAACAAGTAGCAAGCCCCAACTATATAATATAATGAAGTAGTAGGTATCCCAAAGGCCCGAAGGGGATCTAATGGAAAGAAGTGACCATTGTCAGAAGCCTTCCAATCAATACATAAATATATAAATATAGATTTATTATTATTTTAATTGGAAATCTTCAAGTAAATAATAAAATTTAACTACGTCTCTCCCAGTCTAAATTTCTTATTAGCGTAATTCACTACCTTCATACCATTTTTAATAGTATTGTAACATGTGGATTAATTTCCTTTTTGGTGCACAATCTCCTCCTTTTAGGACAATATGGTGCAGTGACCCAACCCCTACAGATCATTATGATAAACTAAGAAAAGTAAAGAAGATGAAAGATTGTACGAACCAGCGTATTTTTCAAACAACTAATCAGTGCCTTAACTTTTTCATGAAGATATCATATTGAGAATGTTTGAAAAATGGTGGGAAATCTGGGTCTCAACTATCTCTCTTCTGCGAGGGTGATGCGGAAAGAGTTAAGATTTCATTGTTTTGATTTTTTTTTTTGTTAAATCAGAACAACCAATATTAATGGAGATATCAGTATTTTTTACTAAATTTTGTGAAGTGACTAAATGTAGCTTTAACCATTCACCTTAAGATTTTTTTTACAATATAATTTCTTAAGTCTATTTAATATCTTAATTATCATAAAAACCAACCTATATCCATCTTAACTCCACATCTACCACTCTTAGAGGGATGAAATCTATTTATCCCTCCCAGCACTTGGTAGACCCGGAATTAAGATGGATCTAACCTGATAGAATTTCCACTTTAAATAGTCTATGCTCACATGAATACCATGGGTCAATACCTTGGGTTATCATAAACCTGGAGCTAAAAAACTACTATTAGTAATTTATAAAAAATAATAAAATTAATAATTGATTTTTATTTTATTTTTTTATTTTAACCAAGTTAAAATGTTTAAGTGACATTAAATTGCAAGATCCATTTTTACTCTTGATCTACCAAGCCCCAAGAGGGATCAAATATTTTTTCACTCTATGTTAGTTTGCATATCATGATATTTGATCCATAGTAAAGATGGATCTATGCTAGTTTAATTCCTCACTTTAAATAGCTTGCATTCCATGTGAATACCATGGGTCAATACCATGTGCCATATTTATTTTTATTAATACTAATATTAGGGTTAATAATGTGTTTTTCATGGTATTAATAATAATTTGACCCATAGGCTTCACTTAAATATAACACATTTTTTGAGTGTTCATAAATATAAGGTGACTTATGGAGTAAATATAAAAAATGTTTTATTTATTTACCATATCTCTCTTTTATTTATAATTTTATCAATTTACCATACCTCTTTTATAAATATGGTATTTGGCCCATAGGATTCAATTAAATAAAACCTCTTTTTTGAGCCTTCTTAAATAGAAAGAGGGTTATGGACTAAATATAGAAAGAGGTTTTATTTACTTACCATACCTATATTTATTTACATTTTTATTTATTTACCATACCTTTGAAGTATAAAAAGAGGTTTTATTTATTTATCATACCTCCACTTTATTTATACTTTTATTTATTTACACGCTTGCGTATTCATAAATATAAGGTTACATGTGGAGTAAATATAAAAAAATGTTTTATTTATTTATCATACCTCTTGTTTATTTATATTTTTATTAATTTACCATACCTCTTTATAATTATGGTATTTGGTCCATAGGATTCACTTAAATGAAACCTCGTTTTTGAGCTCTCTAAAATAGAAAGAGGGTTATGGACTAAATATAAAAAGAGGTTTTATTTATTTACCATACCTCTAGTTTATTTGTAGTTTTATTTATTTACCATGCCTTTGGAGTAAGTATAAAAAGAGCTTTTATTTATTTACCATAACTCAACTGTATTTATATTTTTATTTATAACTATTATAAATACATTTTCTTGAAAATGAGGGCGAATGAAAGATTGTAACTCCTAATTTCAAGGGCTAAATTTACTTTTTTTTACCCTCTCCCTTAAAATAAGGTGGGCTAACCTCCATACCTAATATTTTTATAAAATAAATTTGAGGCGATTTGTAACAATGTACTATGATACAAAATATTCGCCCAATAAAAATATAAAACCCCTTAATTTAGCCCAAGGGTGAAAATTCTCCCCTAAAATTTTCCATGCTCCCTATAATCCTGACACATGTGCCATGATCCATCCTTCTTGTGAACCAATACTATTGGAGTAGAGAAATAGCTTTGACTAGGTTGAATTATACAAGCCTCTAGCATTTCTACAACCATACATTAAATTTCACTCTTTTGGGCATAGGGATATTTATAAGGCCTGATCTTTGGAGGAACACTTCCTAGAATCGAATGAATAGCATGATCATGATCACAAATAGGTGGGAGGCATTTGGGAGTCTCAAATACCTTAGAATGATTGTCCAAGACGTTTTGGAGATCTTGAGAAACCCCACTGTTCTTTCTTTAGAATCTTTTTCATGCCATTAGCGCTGATTATATTTCCTCGTTTCCTTGAGATACCCCTTAATTCAACTTCCTTTCCTTCCCAAAATTTTTTCAAGAAAAGTTCTTGAAATTTGAAAGCTATCGTACCCAAAGATTGTAACCATTGGTATCCCAGTATAACATCAACACCACCCATTGGAATGGAAAACATTAGACTATTCAATACATATTATCCCATGGCTAGCTTGATATTATGACACTTTCCAGAGAAATTTATGGTTCCTTCTTTTGCAACCATCACTTGAAACTCTAGTGTTGGATAATTTATTTAAGGTTGAGTTCACAAATTTACTGAGGGCTATAATTTGACTTGCTTAGGCCTATCTAATTTTCCTGCAAGGACACATTTTGGGCCATGTTTAGACTTGTGTATCTGAATTCAAGATCTACATTGAATCTACTTTAAAGGGTTGATCAATGGCAAATTTTTTCTATAGAAAACAATGGTATAGCTAATAGAATCTGTGTTTGAGATATTGCAAGTTGTTAAAGTGATTAAGTCAAGGATGGTAGTGCTGGGTCTCTAATTAGTGTTCCTAACTATCAGCAATTACCATGTGGCATCATTAAAAATATGCAATGAAGTGTTGATTAGTGCCAGTATGGTCACTGATGAAATATGATGTAATGCTATGCTACTACCATAACCAACATGCATAATATTTTTTGTATTTTATTATAACCAACATCGTTGTTCTATTTACAGAATATTTTATTTTTATTTTGAGAGGGGACACATGTCAATTCAAGTTGATATGAAATTATATTACATCATACTGACAACTCACTAAACATGCATAATATATTATTTTTTATTTTTATTATAGCCAACATTAATTTTCTATTTAGAAAATTTTATTCTTATTTTGAAAGAGACACCTACCAACTCCACGTTGAACCTCCTATGAGCCCTATGAGCTAAAACCAATAGGAAAATGAAAAAAAACAAAAACAATACAATGAGAAAATGAAAAACCTTCTCTTTTAATTATTGATTTAAATAATTTATACAACCTTTTTTTATTATTATTCTTATAGTTATTGATGTGTACTTTGAATTGATGCATATTGATTTTTCTTAGTTATTTACTTCATATAATTACACGAGTGAAATAGTGCAATCATATAAATAAATTAGCTAAAAAAACACTGAAACCAAATAAATATCAAAACATTAAATTCATATATATCTCATACTAACCAAATTAAAAAAATAAATTAACTAAATTATAATTTTATTTTAAATTATTATTATTATTACAATTAATTATAAAAAATTATATTATATTTAAAAACAAATATAAAATTTTTATCTATAATTTTTTTTGACTTATAATCTTTATAATTTATAAATAAACTAATTACAATGCCATAAATCAATATCATAATTTATTAAAATCTCATAATAAAAAAATAATATAATTTATACATCTACAACTTTTTCAATCAAGTAGTCAAGCAAGGGTTCCCTAAACCTTCGCCTGAGAGCCTCATTATCCCTATTTTTAAAAGTGGCGATACAAATAACCCCTCTAATTATCAGACAATTATGATCAACCCTCTCTTAGCCAAGCTATATGGTAGTATTTTGGAAAAGAAGTCAAGCATATGGCTTGAAAGTGAAGGTAAGCGGGCTAAAGGCCAAGCAGGTTTTAGAAGGCATCACTGAACAACAAACCACCTCGTTACGCTTAGGATCATTGTAGAGGAATGTCGTAATGATAAATCCAATTTATTTTGTTGCTTTGTGGACTTTAGAAAGGCTTTCGATACGGTTCCTAGATACAACCTTTGGAATAGATTAGAAGAACTAAAGGTTCCTCTCGAGTTGAGAGCTACCGCTATAAGGTTATACGAGAATGTAATTGCCAAGCTAAAGAGAAATGAGGGGTGGTCGAAAGATATTAAGTGTAACATTGGAGTTAAACAAGGTTGCCCCCTCTCCCCTACCCTATTTGGCATTTACATCAATAAGCTTGAAGGCTATTTAGAGGAAGCAGGATATGATGGCACAATCTTAGCCGGGATAGTTGTCATCCTTCTTCTCTATGCTGACGATATTGTTCTTTTGGCAAGGCCCATCTGATCTTGATAAGCAACTCAGGCTTCTTAAGGATTTCTGCTCTACCATGGGTATGAATGTTAACACTCACAAAACAAAGTTATGATTATCAAATCCAAGAAGGTCACTTACCCTAATTTTATGTATGACAATAATAACTTGGAGGAAGTGTATTCTTACAAGTACCTAGGAATTGATATTCATCACAAGCTCAACTGGAACCATAGAATTGAGAAAAGGATTAATGGGGGGTGGAAAGCTTATTTTGGTCTTGAAAATAATTGCAAAACAACGAACCTCGTAAGGTGGGATAAAGAGAAGTTCCTCTTTGAAACTTTAGTCACTCCTGTTATCTTATATGGCTGTGAGGTTTGGGGTTGCAACATCTCCAGAGAATCATGGAGAAAGATTGAACAAATCCAGAAGCATTTTATAACTTATAACCTAAAAATTAAAAGTAATACACCCTATCCTATTCTCCTTATAGAAGCAGGTCTTTCCCCTATTGAGAGCTTAGCTATGATTATGTTTCTACTGTACAAGCACAAACTCAATAACATAGACGATCATAGACTTCCTAAGCTAGCTTTAAATTCTAGCCAAAACCACCTAAGGCTTAATCGGGGGTGGCATAAAGACACAAGGGCCTAGTTAAACTATTGGGAGATCAATGAGAATGATGCATTGCAAAACAAAAATAACATTAAAGATATTGTTACTTATAGGTTCAAAAAAAAAATGTGGTGTGAGAAAGATTTAGCGGCTAAAAGAAAATTAAGTTATTATAAGAAGGTCATCAACCCCACCCTAAAAGATCAAAAATATCTCTCTCTTTTAACTAGCTCAAAGAAGAAAATTAATATAACAAAGATTAGAATGAATTCTCATGAGCTCCATAGTGAAATAGGTTGTTGGGTAGTTCCTAAAACGCCATGAATGGAAAGGATTTGCCATATATGTGAGACTAGGAACATCGAGGATGAAAACCACTTCCTCTTAGAGTGCCCCGCATACAACCACATTAGATCTGAGTGTCACAATCTTTGTTGCAATATTGACCTTCCTAGCCTTTTACAATGTCAAAATTATAGTGAGCTCGAGAGGCTTCTCTCCAAGCTTTTTGAGCATAGGAATAAAATCTTAAATCAAAATAAATAATTTGCTTCTTTAGGTCCAATAGACCAATGTTTGATCTCCGCTAACGTTAACCATCATCATCAACATCATCATCAAATAAACTAATTACAGTGCTAGAAATCAATATCATAATTTATTAAAATCTCATAATAAAAAAATCATATAATTTATAAATAAACTAATTACAATGCCATAAATCAATATCATAATTTATTAAAATCTCATAATAAAAGAATCATAAATCATTTCGTATCACTTTTTATCTATTTTGATTTTAATTTAAAAATCATATACCATTTTGGAAAAATCCATATCCTAATTTATTAAAATCTCGTAATAAAAAATTCATAAATCATTTCGTATCACTTTTTATCCATTTTAATTTTAATTTAAAAATCATATATCATTTTGAAATAAATATGCAAAGTCACATAAACATAAGGAGGCTCACATAAATTTCGATTTCGATTTTACATTACTGAACGTTATTTTTTGTTTTTTTCATCTTTTTCTTGCGTTTAAGACCGTCGATTCGACCAGAAAGTGCGTGAACAATTCCAAAAGTTGTTCACGGGATCGCCTACATGTCCAGTGGAGCGAAAAGATAAAATCGAAGTCAATCAGATTTAAACGTTTATTACCATTTATTGAAAGAAAGTCAACGTGATGGATACAGGTGTTCTGACAATCTGCAGTAGCTTAAGCCCAAACCTGCTCCATCTCTAAGGAATTGTCAGATTTGTCGTGGCCCTACCCTTATTCCAAAGTCAATGCGATCACCTATCGCAACCATCCATCTTCTGTGCATTTAATTATCTCCACAATTCATTTTCATGGTATGCATCTTCTGTGCATTTAATTCTCCACTTAACAGAAGAAAGTTGAGCAGCGTCTCGTTAAACTCTGTGGGTTTCTCCAACTGAGGAACATGCCCGCACTCTTTTATCACCACCACCTTACCTTTCTCTCCAATGTGTCTGCAAACATGAAACGGAAAATTGAACTTGCGCTTGAAGAGACTAACAAATTATAAAAATATCTAAAACTCCATTCGCATTAAAAAAAACAAAATTTTGCATCTGGTTACCTCTGCAGAAGAAAGGCCTGGTCTAGCCTGAAGGTTCGATCCTTCTCTCCCCAAACTATTAGAACGTCCTGTTTCATTTCATCCAATACAAAAATCTTAAGTTTCGATCAATAATTTCAAACAAATTGATACATTAATGTATCTTTATTTAATATTTTGGAATGCTGAATTTATTTTGATGGCAGTTTTTAAAATATTTGTTTGAGTTCAATTGTTTGACCTTACTGCTGGTATTGTGATATTCTCAACATTATAATTTGGATGCTGGTTATTGTGATATTCTCAATCTTACAATTTGGAATTTGGATGAGGATAGTAATTTTGGAATTCTAGGTCAAATAATTGATCTCACTATTATTTATTAAACTATTTTAATATTTACTATCTAGAAAAGATAACCATTTTGAAATTCCAGATACAACAACTAGATTAAACAATTAACCTAACTTCTGTCGATCAGATTTTATAAATATTTAAAAAATTTACCAGCAAAATTCACCAATACAGCACATCTTAATTGTACACTATTAAATCCAATATATAGTAAAGAAAGAAACCTGGTTTATTGTAGGCAGTAAGTACGAATTCTTTGAACCAATGAAAATAGCATCCAACAGCTCTAGTCTCTTCTCTCTGTTTCCTCCCATGGTCTGCCAAGTATTCAAATTCAAATTAAACAAAATAACATAACAAATTAAACAGAATACCTTATAAACATTTCGTTGCAAAGGAAACAAGCAAATACCTGAAGGAGGTCCTGGTATATACAAGTAGGAAGCCATGGCATCTTGTAAAATGTAATATTCATGCCTTTTCTCATGTCTCCACAATTCTTGGGAATCAGAACGTCTTTAATGTCGTCGGAGCCCAATTCTTTGAGAAGACTATCGTTTGTCGACGGCGTCATGCAAATTGCAGAGCTGACGATCACCAGGCGACGGACAAGGTTAGGGTATTTGTGCGCCAGCCAGAAGCCAACGAAGCCACCGTAGCTGTGCCCCACCACGATCACGCTCTCCACCGCAAGATATTCGACCATACTCTTCATGCACTCCGCTTGGAAGAGCTCAGTGCGCTCAGGGCTGGTGGTGGTGGAGTTCCCGAAGAATATGAGGTCCGGGATGAGGAGATCGAAATGCTTGCCGAGCTCACAAATTTGGGTATCCCATCCAACCAGCCCATCCGCCCCGAAACCGTGAATGAGAAGGAGAGTTGGCCGCTGATTCCCCAGTACACTATATGAATTTGTATTGTTGATCTGTAACACCCAGCAGTGCAGGGAGGTGCCATTGTTCAACTCTATATTTTTTGACTTGAAACCCTTGGAGATCCAGTGAGATTGCTTCCTCTTTCTCATGAATTCTACAACACTAAATCCAAATATTCCTCTCATTTCGTCTTCCCACTGTTAGCTTTACCTGAACAATCGGAGCGTGAAGATAATGGATTTATCTGATGGAAAGGTAGATAAGGAAAAATACACAAATTCACACAATTAAGTTTTTATTCATAAAACTTCCCACCTATACAATTATGGTCTCATACATCTCAGGAATATAAAGTCTTAATTTGCTAAATATGGAAATAATATTATTTCTAACTGATTTGATTCAATTCCAGTTAACTTAACTTGTTCATAGAAACTTACTCCAGTTAATTTGTTCATACAAACTTACTTTAAATTAGACATTTTCAATTAAAGATTGAATTCCAACTAACTCAAATTAACTCACACTCTTACTATTTCCAATTGTAAATTAAACTCAAACTAACTGAAATTAAACTGGAACTAACTCAAATTTACTCACACTCTTAATATAGAATTCACTGCAAGTAAGGGTAACTACTATTTCCAACATTATCCAGTTCTTTAAAAAAATTGTAAATGCCAATAAAATCCAACGATAACTTGTTTCTAATGCCAGTTGTTCTATTTCTGATTAAGTATTGAAAACTTGCTCGATTCAATCACAACAGAAATGACTGAGTTAGCTAGAGCCATCGATTCGCAATTCTGCTCAGATTGATGAATTCTGAAATTGAATGCAGGCTGTGACCTGTGTGCTCGGCAGAATGTATAATGCACAGCACATTGGTTACTTGAAGAAATTGTAACGCATGAAGATTCGAGAGATAGCTTGACCATTCATCGTGTTGCAATCCAGCTGGTGGTTTGTTGGTAGGCTTTTCACAGGTCACGGGCCCATTCGGCGACGGTAGATTACAATGAGGGGAAAGATGATGTCACAATGACGCTATAGAAATCTTCTTTTGAATTTCACTCGGACTGGGCAGTTAGTAAGCACAACTCTTACGAATTTCGGGACATTTAACCTAATTGTGGAGCCTGGGCCTTTTCCTGCCGGCATATTTTTTAAATCGTAAGTTTAAGTTTTTACATGGCTGAGAATTATAAATTTAAATGATTATATATATATTTTTTAATTTATTTAAAATTATTTCAATAAATTTATAAAAAATATTTTATAAGGTTGCTCCCTCTCTCCTACATTATTTGGCATTTACATCGATAAGTTAGAAGGTTTATTTAGAGGAAGCAGGTTGTGATGGCACGATCTTAGTTGGGACTGTTAACACTGACAAAACAAAAGTTATGATTATAAGAAGGACACTTACGCTAATTTTATGTATGACAATAGTAACTTGGAGGAAGTGTATTCTTACAAGTACCTAGGAATTGATATTCATCACAAGCTCAACTAGAACCATAGCATTGAGAAAATGATTAATGGGGGGTGGAAAGCTTATTTTGGTCTTGAAAATAATTGTAAAATAGCAAACCTCGTAATGTGGGATAAAAAGAAGTTCCTCTTTGAAACTTTAGTCATTCATGTTATCTTATATGGCTGTGAGGTTTGGGGTTGCAGCATTTCCAGAGAATCATGGAGAAAGATTGAGCAAATCCAGAAGCGTTTTATAACTTATAACCTAAAAATTAAAAGTAATACACCCTATCCTATTCTCCTTATAGAAGCAGGTCTTTCCCCTATTGAGAGCCTAGCTATGCTTAGGTTTCTGTTGTACAAACACAAAACCAGTAACATAGACGATCATAGACTTCCTAAGCTAGCTTTAAATTCTAGCCAAAACCACCTAAGGCTCAATCGAGGGTGGCATAAAGACACAAGGGCCTGGTTAAACTATTGGGAGATCAACGAAAATGATGCATTGCAAAACATAAATAACATTAAAGATATTGTTACTTCTAAGTTCAAAGAAAAAATGTGGTGTGAGAAAGATTTAGCGGCTAAAAGAAAATTAAGTTATTATAAGAAGGTCATCAACCCCACCCTAGAAGATCAAAAGTATCTCTCTATTTTAACTAGCTCAAAGAAGAAAATTGATATAGCAAAGATTAGAATGAATTCTCATGAGCTCCATAGTGAAACAGGTCGTTGGGGAGTTCCTAAAATGCCATGGATGGAAAGGATTTGCCATATATGTGAGAATAGGAACATCGAGGATGAAAACCACTTCCTCTTAGAGTGCCCCGCGTATAACCACATTAGATCTCAATTCCACAATCTTTGTTACAATACTGACCTTCCTAGCCTTTTACAATGTCAAAATTATAGTGAGCTCGGGAGGCTTCTCTCCAAGATTTTTGAGCATAGGAATAAAATCTTAAATCAAAATAAATAATTTGTTTCTTTAGGTCCGATAGACCATCATTGGTCTCAGCGGACGTTAACCATCATCATCATCATCATCATCATATTGTTAGCAAAACTATTTTGTCTAATTAATCGATTAGTAATCATAATAATTTAAGAATAATGTAACTAGCACAACTATATTAATAAATGATAAATGTGGTTGATATAGACAATAAGCGTCAACTTAATATATACTATATTATAAATCTAATATACTAAATTAATATAATAGTATTGGTAATATTAAAATCAAAATTAATATTAATACTAATATCATTAAAATTAAACCCGGATGCGGGTGTTAGTACTTGGCATTAACTCCAATGCTTAAGCCACTGGGAGGCAGGACGGATCCTCATCCCCTGCGCGTGGAGAGCTTTGGTAATTGCTGTGAGTATTGCTGTCATCGCGGTGGTCATCGGACGGCAGCATTAACTCAGCAGCAGGGCCGACGGGACATGGCATTAAGGATGCTACCGGAACGGCGTCGGAGAGCATTCATTCCTGGAGGGGCAGCGCAAGGTTTCAAGCGAATGCAGAGGAGCCGACGGGACGCGGCCTTAAGGCCAACTCAGAGCAGGCGTGGGATGGCATTAACGTCTGGTTTGGTGGCACAGAGCTCCAAGGGTAGCAGGGGAGGTGCCAAGGGACTCCCACGCGCTGCAGTTATGACAATTTTATTATTTATAGGAACCTGCCATTGTATTCTGGCTCATCGCGGGCAAATTATGCACAGGCGTTTCGGAGGAAGCTATCCCGCTCATTCTCGCAGAGATTCTTGCAGTAAAGGCGGTTCTGCTGCTTCTGGCAATATGCCAAGGGATAGAGGTATCCCCAGAAGAGGGGGAAGATCTGGGGTGAGGGTAAGCTCGGACAGGGGCAGTGTGCAGCCTGTTTCTCCAATCAACGAGGCGCCCCCTTCACCAGATACGGATGATTCTGAGCAGGAGTGCTTGCTTCCGCAGGGCACGTATCAATCCTTTCGCTTTCGCTTCCCAAGCCGCCTAGCGCATCCAGAAGTTGTGGTAAATTTCTCAGTTTTTATCACGGAAGAGGACCCTAGCTCCCCTCCCCGAGCTCATGACAATGATGTTTTTATTGCGGATATGACGGGTCTGGTTCACCGGACGAGACGCGATGCTGAGGTTCCAGCTCCTAGTGTTTTAGCGCAGCCAGCAGAACCACGGGAGGACTCAGGCAACGATCTCTCTATTCAGGAAATTCTGCAACTTCCAGACTTGAATGTTGCTGAAGACGTCCCAGGTGTCCCAGTTCCCCCTGATCCTGAAGAAGGGATGGTCATCTGGATTGACTCCCCCAACTATGGTGACAGTGTTCCAGCGGACCCGGCCAGCCAGCTTACATAATCTACTCCGGTGATTTCTTCTGGTTTTGGTCTTAATGTCTTCGTTTCTTATGTCTTTCTCTAGCTTTTTCAACTCTCTAGCTTTCTACAGATACTGCTGCTGGTTCCAAGTCATAGCAGTAATCTTTTTTTGCTTTAAAGCTCACAATGTAATATGGCACTACTCTATTAGTGGCCACAGTATCTCTGTCAGCAGGACTATTAGTTTTTTGTCTTCAAGAAATCATAGGGCAGATAGTGATTCTGGGTTTCAAGTAAAGGCGGATAGACAGATTGTCAAGCCTTTTCAGCTCAAAGAATGGCCTCGGCCTCTTTTGTAAAATCTAAAAGCTCTGTAAATATTTTCCTTTTTTAATATAGAATTAGCACTTACTTAGAAAAAAAAAAAAAATATCATTAAAATTAAAATTAAAATTAAAATTAAAATTAATATTAATATTAATATATAAATTTAGCATATTAATATTTATATATATTAAATATTATTAATATAAATATTGTTAATTATTTAAATAATTCATTTAATCATTAATTAAATCATTAAATAGTTAATTTATTTTTTATTAATAATAAATAATATTATAAACTTTATGAATAATATTCTACCCTAGAAATATTTTTGGATGGAGAGCGGGAGCAGCTAAGGTTTCATAATATGAGTAGCACGGGTTTTCACGGATCCGGTCTCACAAACCTGCAAACCCTGCAGATGGTGAAGCCACTGTAGCAACATGACAGATCCCCTCCTACTGGAACATTGCTGCAGGTGAATCGAGCAAGCACGGATCAAACAGAAGCAACGACAGCCATGGAAAAGGCATGCCGGTTTTGGGGGTGAAATGGCAAGTAGGATTGGGAAGGAAATGCCTACCAAGAGAAACAAAGAAACCACATTTTGTCATTCCAAACAATGAACTAGAGGAATATCGAAGATACATGAAGGACCACGCCCTGGTATGTAAGTTTATTGGAGCTTGGTCAACAGAGAATGAATTGATCAAATGGATCTAGCAACGATGGCAATTGAAAGGGCACATAGATCTCAAGCTAGGAGCGAAAGGGTTCTTCTCAGTAATCTTTTCTAACCTGGAAGACAGGGAGAAGGTTTTCGAGGATGGGCCGTATTTTTTTAACAATGCTGGCCTCTTCATGAGACATTGGGAGGAATGCTACAACCAAGATCAAGAAAAGCTTCTGGCAGCCCCCATCTGGGTACGAATTTTTGGTCTACCAATGGATTTCTTGGATCTTGAAATCTTGGAAGGGATAGGTAACTCGATTGGAACCTTCGTCAAAGTAGTAGACTCAACAAGAAAAGGTAGGTACACTTCTTATGCAATAATTTGTGTATGCATGAATATCACTGAGCCACTACCAGACTTCATAGAACTGGAATATGGCCACCTGTATTGAGCTTGCCCGTTAAATAATAATGAGAACCCTACGACTGAGAAGGATAGGAGAAATGAAGGAAACAGAAGAAGGGGATGACTTTCACGAGGTGCACAGGAGAAAAAGGAACCAAAGGCCGATAGGTAACCATAAAGCAAGCCAAAATGAGAAAGAGCAACACGCCCAAAACAAATTTTCCACTCTACAGGAGAACGAAATGGGAGAGACTACCCCGGACAATATCATGGAGATGGAAAACCCGCAAAAGAAGGAACCAGAAAGAAACAAGTCGAAGATCAAGGAAGTAGCAGAAAACCTAAGAGAGGATATCACAATGCTACTGATAGAGCAAAACCCAATGGAGATTAATAGCATGAAAGAATATTTCAATGCGAAACTCAAATCAAAGTCTAATTAGGCCTCATTAATGAAGAGAAACTCAAATCAAAGTCTAAGAGAAGAGTTTTTTTTCAACCTTCTCACTCTCACTTGTTGGTTGAGATATTCTTGGAAACTATTCCACCACTCATGGATTCGACCCATAAAGATGGGGAAGCTGTTTATCTTAGTCTATATGTATCATTTTCTCAGTCAGCGAGAAGGGTTGGACATTTGAGGAGATAACTCTTGTAGCTTGTTCTTCAACATTTTGAGGAAATCAAAAGAAAAATTGCAACTATTATCTAGGAATTCATGTGCAGTGAGTTTGTGATGTTGTTTTTCTATCATAGTTTCATATGAAATATATTCATCTTCTCTTTCCATTCATCATGTTCTTTAGTGATTTTTCCTAAGTTTATAAGCATAATTATTTTCAATAATCTCTGTTTTGATGGAAAAATCTATTGTGTTATTTTCTTTCTTACTTAATGAATTCCTGATACATATGCTCATTAAGGCCTATTATTTCTTCTTAACACTACACTACCCTGATAAACCCTAAGCCATCACAAAACTATTGCTACCTTTCTCCTTTATATCTTTGCTGCTATTACCCTTTCGATCCTTTGACCTAGTTACCTGGTTTTCATCCCTTGTCCAACATCAAAACCTTAAATTTTCAAAACCTACCTGAGCCTAACATATCTAGCCTAAAATACTTTTATATTTCAGTCAATTATTTGGTTGTGATCTCATAGAGAGAGCCTTCTCTGGTTTGGTGACATAAGTCCCTCCTTTATTAATAATTATTTCTCGCAAGGACGAGGTCTGCTCGACATGGACCGAACGTAAACAATCAATTTTTACAGAAATATCCTACAAAAAGTCGTCCGTTATTGGGGTGCTAGATACACTCTCATTGTATAATGTTCTTTATGTATGACGCAACCCAATCTTTGCTCTTGAAGTTCTTCCTCCATGGATTGACCCGAGAACCTTTCAGTGGTTAAACTAGTTCATGAATGAAATCAAGGAACCGAATGGACCTTTGACCATAATGGTGCGAATTGTCCGAAAATACATATACAGATGTGCGTATGAAGAGAAGAGATAATGATCAATGAGAGAAAGGTCATGAATATCAAGTTTCATATTTCACAGATGATCTGGACATAATTTTGAAGTATTTTCGGTTTTAGTTATGGATAAATTGGTTCTAGTTATAGATAAATCGAAGACTTCCTCATGATCCTTATTCATATCCATCTACCTACTTCATATTCCAAATATGGATGAATTTAAACTTTTCAATAAAGTTGGATTTTACCAAGGTGGTAACTTCCATTTATTATTTACTGGTCTGATCGACCCAATATGGAACATTTTTTTTTATTGATGATATTGGCAAAATCATATTTATATATTCTTCATGGAAATTATTTCCATTTTTGTATGAGAAAAAAATCCTCTTGTTCTTGGGGTTTCCGCACGTGTAGAAAAAAATGTGGGACGTATTGCTCAAATCATTATCCCAGTAATGGATGTCTCTTTTCCTCAAGGTAATATGCCTAATATTTACAATTCATTGATAGTTAAGGGTCAAGGTACAGCCAGTCAAGAAATTCAGGTTACTTGTGAGGTACAACAATTATTAGGAAATCATAAGGTTAGCGCTGTAGCTATGAGTGCTACAGATGGTTTGACGAGAGGAATGAGAGTGATTGACACGGGAGCTCCTCTAAGTGTTCCAGTTGGTGGAGCTACTCTCGGACGAACTTTCAATGTTCTTGGAGAACCTGTCGATAATTTGGGTCCTGTAGATGCTTGCATAACATCTCCTATTCATAGACCTGCTCCCGCCTTTATAGAGTTGGATACAAAATTATCCATCTTCGAAACAGGCATTAAAGTAGTAGATCTTTTGGCTCCTTACCGCCGTGGGGGAAAAATTGGTTTATTTGGAGGAGCTGGAATGGGTAAAACAGTACTCATTATGGAGTTGATCAACAACATTGCTAAGGCTCATGGAGGGGTATCTGTATTTGGAGGAGTAGGAGAACGTACCCGTGAAGGGAATGATCTTTACATGGAAATGAAAGAATCGGGAGTAATTGATGAACAAAAAATATCAGAATCAAAAGTGGTTATGGTTTATGGTCAGATGAATGAACCACCGGGAGCTCGCATGAGAGTCGGTTTAACTGCTCTAACCATGGCCGAATATTTCCGAGATGTCAATGATTAATACGTACTATTATTTATTGATAACATCTTCCGTTTTGTCCAAGCGGGATCAGAGGTATCCGCCCTATTAGGCAGAATGCCTTCCGCCGTGGGTTATCAGCCAACTCTTATCACGGAAATGGGTTCTTTGCAAGAGAGAATTAATTCCACAAAAAGGGGATCCATAACCTTGATTCAAGCAGTTTATGTACCTGCTGACGACTTGACCGACCCTACTCTTGCTACGAAATTTGCACATTCAGATGCTACTACCGTACTATCGAGAGGATTAGCTGCGAAGGGTATCTATCCAGCAGCGGATCCTTTAGATTCAACATCGACTATGCTCCAACCTTGGATCGTAGGCGAAGAACATTACGAAACTGCACAGGGTTTAAGCAAACTTTACAACGTTATAAGGAACTTCAAGACATTATAGCTATTCCTGGACTAGATGAATTATCGTAGGAAGATCGTTTAATCGTGTCAAGGGCAAGAAAAAATGAACGTTTCCTATCACAACCCTTTTTCGTAGCAGAGGTATTCACAGGTTCCCCGGGTAAATATGTGGGTCTCATGGAAACAATTAGAGGTTTTCAAATGATCCTTTTTTATTATTTGCATCATACTCGGCCAAATTATAGGAATAGATTACCTTCTGATATGAAAAGATTTTATATAAAAAGGAATAATTTTACATATGGACAATTATTCAATCTTTTGATCATCCACAACAATCTATCTTCCTTGCCCATTGGTGAAATAGGACCCGTTCACTCAGAAAAAGAGACTATTTCATTCATCAAATCACAAGTATCTAACATATTATTACCTAAATATTTAAAATGAAAACGAAGTGGTGACCAAACGTTTGTATTAATCTATGATTTGTACAGATCCTTCAATTTACTAACTCGATTGAATCCATTCGTTCGTGAAAAGAGATATCTTTCTTCGATCGAAGAGATTTCTACAACGCCTTTAACAAAAGAACAAATAGTCAATTTTGAAAAAAATTTTTGCCAACCTTTTTTTAAAAGATCCGATTCAGAAGAAAACAACTTTGATCAATGCTTTAAAAGGGGTTTCAGTTCAAACGTGGGTCTTATTCAAACTCGATCTTATCAAGATGATTTACTATCCGAAATGTTTTCCAATAAGAACGAGGAAATTTTTCCTCGTATTCAAGATTGGTTTGTAACCGAATGTTTAAAAAACAAAATAGTAAACGAAGACATAGATGGAAGGAGTACCCTTTCTAATTCATCTAAAGAGGAACAAAATATTTATAGGATCTCTCAAATAGATAGTATTTTTTCAAAATGGGATTTGTTCAAAACATATATGCCCTGGTTTTTTACCTCTGCATGGTGTAAATATATTGAAAATATGCTTTTAGATACTCTTTCGGAGATATTACTACATGGCAGTAATCCATTTGTATCTATTTTGCAAAATATTAAGCATAATATTTTGCTTAAACAGAATATATTGTGGGAACTTTCTCATCCATTATGGGAACCTATACAATGTAATTTGAGAACGAATCTTATTAATAAGTTTTTTTTTCCAAGTAATAATTTCAAGGATTTTTTCCCTTCCTGCAAGGATTTTTTAATAGAGGAACTAGTGATTGAGAGAAGTCATCAGTTCCATTCATATGGGCACATATGAGATTACTAAATGCTCGGGGGTATAAATATGGGATTCTTATCCCTTTTTTTCGTTCTTGGGTATTCTATTCTTCAATATTTTAAAGTTATTTCTTTCACCTTTATCAATATAAAGAGATACTTTGAACTCATCAAGTATTTAAAGCATCCATCATACGTGATAGAGTTGCAAAAAATGATTAATCCTCCTGTGCCTAATAGCTTTCTCTATTATACAATAGAGAGATCCAGTTCTCTTCCACAAATTATTAATAGTTTTTTTTCTATGAAGTGGAAGACGAAGATGAAGAGGAAGACGAAGAATAGAAATATAAAATTGCTTATAACTATAATAAGAGAGTTGAACGGATTGTACTCTAGTATGGATATCTCTGAAAAAGAGATGAACTTACTAGTTCAGTTTCTAATGACGGAAAAAACCCTTTTTAAATTTGAATCAATTTTTACTTACAGTCATAATTTATTCAAGAATGAATTTGGAGATCAAATCATTAGACAACTAGGGCTTATTCACTTACGATATTTGGCCTACACTTATCAAAAAGGTCTAATTAATTGCGGGTTCAATCCATTTTGTTTAGCAGAAAGATGGGTATTCCTTGCTTTTTATCAGAAGATTACCTCTTCACAAATATTGTGTCAAACCAACCCCACATTTCATGGAAAACCTTTCTCACTCCACTCAGGATCATTACTTTCCAAAGGGATTTTATTGATAGGTCCTATGGGAACTGGCCGATCCTATTTGGTCAAAAGTCTAGCAGCAGATTCATATGTTCCTTTAATAAGAATATCTCTGAAGAAGCTCTGGTATGGTGAGTATTTAGATTACCCTGTTGAACGTATTCCTACTGAGTTTGATCCTTTTGTGAAAGACAAAATGGAAGATTTCCATATTACCTTAGAATTGGCGAAAAGCATGTCTCCTTGCATAATATGGATTCCAAACATTCATGAACTTAATTTAAATGATGCAAGCAACTAACTATTTATTAGGTTTTGGTTTCACTGACTTGTTCCTTAGTGTATTAATGAACAATCTCTTTAGATTTAGAGATGGTGAAAAAGATTCTATGAGAAATATTCTTGTTATTGCTTCGACTCATATCCCCCAAAGAGTGGATCCAGCTCTAATAGCTCCAAATCGATCAGATAGATCGATCAATATTCGAATGCTTGTTATCCCACAATGACGAAGGGAATTTCCTATTCTTTTATGTAGCAAAGGATTATACTCGGGAAAATTTCCCGATGAATTTGGATCTATAACCATAGATTATGCTGCACGAGATCTAGCAGCATTGGCCGATGAAGCCTTAATACTTAGTATTACCCGAAATAAATCAATTATAGACACTAATACAATTTTCTATTTATAGGAAAATTTTTCATTTACAATCTATGGATAATCAGGTTGGATCCAGTCAAAATGACGAAAGAATTATCTACAAAGTAGGAAAGGCTTTTATACAAAATACGCTTAGAAGAAATTCTCCCATGAATCCTCTATCTACCAAAAAGGAATTATGGAAGAAAAGGTTTTGTTATTTGTCCGAATGGTATTTAGAACCTTCCATTGCCGAAACAACTATGAAGGAATTGACCATACTTCCCCATATTTTGGGTTGCTTGGCCGGATCAGCGGCTCGAGATTCTTGGACTATATCAGAACGAAATAGAGAGAATAGGATTCCTTTCGATAAATTAGCTGAGCATGATCTTGATATAACTTCTAGTCTTTTAGAAAGTATTCTGGTGGAGTTTCCATTTTCTAGGTTAGGAATATGTCGGGGTAAGTCCGATAAGGATCAGATCACATTTGCTCCTCAACTCAAAATGAGAGATAATCTAGATCTGATACGATTTATGAAAGAATATGAATTGAAGTTTACTCCCGGCGCAAAACAAAGGGATATGGATGAAGAATTAATAAAGAATGTAGTTTGGACTCCTAGGATCTGGCGTCTTAGTTTTCTTCGCAGTAATAGATTCGATCATATAAAAACACCCAATTCATTGGGATCTTCATATCGGTTTGGATTGTTAAGAAAATGGTAGATGGACAGATCTCTATTTCCTATACAATATCCGAAGCAATATAAATACTCTAAGAAACCACTGTTCTTTATAGGAAGACGATTTCTTTGGGATTCCTTCCTATTTCAAGAGCAACGCCCTGTGTTTTCACGTCGAGAATTTTTCACAAATGAAGAACTGCTGAAAAGGCTTTATATTACTTATGGTGCAAGAAGATTAATAGCACAACCTGATTTTTTCCCTAAAAAAAGTATCCAAAGTTTTTTTCGTAGATATGATTCAAAATCCACGATCAATTCGGTTTTGGTCATGAATTGGTGGAAACCATTGTCTCTTAGACATAGACATATCAAGCATTTCAAACGCGTTCAAGCGATTGGTATCCAATTGGAACGTATGCAGCCATATTTTCCTATATATTCATATAACCGTTGGTTGACCGAAAATTCGAGAGAAAGGGTTGACCGCTTCCAATCGTTAATTCATCGCCAAAGATGGCTCGGAACCAATAGGTTATTATCTAATGAATCTTTTCTTTATAATACTCTATTCGAGAGTTATCAATATTTATCGAATCTGTTCCTATCTAACAAAATGTTATTGGATCAAATTACAAAGACATTGTTGGAAAATAAATGGCTTTTTCCCAATGAAATTGAACACTCAATTCATACAATAGGATTAAGATTTGATATCAGCTGGGAGAATATGGAATGAAGTAAAAGAAAATTGACCGGGCAGTAGGGTTGTGGGAATCAATGAGAGGTTCTACATATGCTCCAATTTAAGATCCTATAAAGAATTGATAGATATTTAATTTGAGGTTCCTCACTCCGAGATCTCGACCATGTAAGAGTAAGCATAGTTTAATAATATCTCATTAAGTTAACTAGACTATGCTTACTCCTTATTTCCTCGATTTCGGTTCTAGCATTATTTTTTTTCCACACTATTTGAAGAGAGGAAAGGATAGAGTCACAGGATCCAACATGGATATAGTTGGTGAGGTTCGGTCGTAACTCCCGTATATTGCAAGATCTTGATAGAGGTGGTATCTGGTCAATCTATGTATCGATCTTCTCAATTTGTGTCCTTAATGAAATATACCTCATAATACGAGGGTGTATTCTGAATGGACTCCTCATTAGGTAGAGAAGATCTGATCCTACCCATGATCCACTGTCTTATTCCAACAACGTTAACTTGTAGGTAATCGATCGTTGGAATACCTCGTATCAACAGAGAATCTATCTCAATCTATTGAGATACTCTACGAGATTTGCCATAATATTGCTCATTCAATAAGCATGAGCAATATTATGCCTTGAAGAGGACTCGAACCTCCACGCTCTTAAGCATGAGATTTTGAGTCTCGCGTGTCTACCATTTCACCATCAAGGCATCCCAAAAGGAAATTCTATTCCATTCATGTATATATATGAAAAATATCCTGATCTGTGAATGAACATATGTTAGAGATAGCGTATTCGAGTATTGATATACGATTGGTCATATAGGTTCATCATAATTTTTTTTTTATCTGGAGGAGATTTCCTATAAAACAAGACGACTGAATGAACATCCTTTCTTTTTCAATTCAATAGAAACCTAAAGAATTGAATATGGTACAAAATAAAAAATATTTTCAAAAACTTTAACTTTTTTCGGTAAAAGTGATGTCTTGGTCCGAGTGGAGGTAGGGGTAACAGTCCCTTTCTTTCTCTTTTCCACATGTCCACAGAAACATTTATAAAAAAGAAAGATAGATATCTATTCAATGTATTTTATTAGAGAGGTAATAATTTGTAAAATTAATCGCACTTCTTCCCTTCATAAGGGGTCCATTGTTGAAAAGAGACTAGAAAAAGTAAAGTTCGGACCCAATTCCTACAATTATGGATATAAGCACAATCA